>CM077164.1:148842940-150042940 GCA_039583875.1 Platanthera guangdongensis
GCGGGCTCCCTGTGATGATCGACGCTCTACTACGGGTTTTTTGTACCTACTTTGGAGGGAATCTCATTACTTGGCGCAGCAAGAAACAATCTGTTGTTGCTCGCTCTTCTGCTGAAGCTGAGTATCGTGCAATGGCCGCCGTTGTTTCTGAACGCAACTGGCTGGAGGCACTTCTTGGTGATCTAGGAGTCGTCTTATCCTCGCCAACTGTTCTACTTTGCGATAGTCAGGCCGCAATCGACATTACGAAGAACCCAGTTTTTCATGAAAGGACCAAACACATTGAAGATGATTGTCAATTCATCCGTGAAAAGGTTCAATTAAAGAAGTTAGAGCTAGAGCATGTTCCCGCTTCTAAGCAAGTTGCTGACATCCTCACCAAGGCATTGCCCCGGCATTTGTACCATCAGTTATTATCCAAGCTTGGTGCTTACGATTTGTATGCTCCAGCTTGCGGGGGAGTGTTAGAGAAATAAGATATATTGTAAAGGCCCATTACTTTGGCTCATTTTATTCTCTCTTACTTTAGTCTCACATCTCTTGTATAGGACCTTTCTCCTCTCTCCTCTCCTATATATATGTTCTCATACTTGTTTTTAATATATGGAAAAGTGTTCATAAGCTTTGGGACCATTTCTCTACAATTACCAACAACACTATTTGAATTTAAAAGAAATTCACTCCCTGATACAACTTCTATTTGATTCAGGTAGGGCCTTGTTATTATTGTACAACTTCTAATGGTGTTAAGTGTTAGTATTGAATATGAGTTTAATATGATGCAGGTGCAACAAGTGCAAAGGAAACTACAAGATTGGATTTCTTGTTTCTCTTCTGGAGTAAGGGTAACTCTCTTCAACCATATCTCATTTTGTATTAATGTTTTATATTTTGTATGTGTGCTTTGAGATATTAGTCAACTAGTAGCTAAGCAAAGCATGTTAGTCACTGTGATGAATGTTTATAGGGATATTCCGTAGTATTGACCGGTAGAGGGTCAAACGGAGTATATAGATTTTTATTCGTAGTTTTGATGTTCAATAGTTCTAATATAGTCATGTGTTCGTTGATCTTACAAATTTGTAATATTATTTTCTAAATTGATATAGAAGTGAAAATGAAGGGTCAGAAAAAGAGAACAAGTCTCATTGCGTCTATGTTTTAAAAGAAGTTAAAATCTAAATAGTCCCCTTTGTCATCACTGCAAGAGAGTGAAAATGAGGAGTTCCTTCCATCACCGCAAACTCAAGATATTGTTATGGATTGTGAATATGATGTGGAGTTGCTTCCAAATGATTCGGGGCAAAGAAAAAGTATATCGGCATTTTCGTTAAAACAGCAAGATGCAGTGAGAAAAATGTATATGCTTAGAAGTCCATGCCAACCAAAAGGTCATTCTTTTCCTCAGAGAAAAATGGGAGATCGGGATCGTCGGTTTGTTACTGTCTGGTTCGATATGTTTGATTGGCTTGAGTATAGTGTTGTAAAGGATGTTGTATTTTGTTTTGTGTGTTACTTGTTCAAGAATGATGTTGCAACTAGTGTCGTTGGGGGTGATGCTTCTGCCACTGGTGGAGGATATAGGTCATGGAACAAACTTGAAGGATTTCAAAAACATATAGACAAGATTAATAGTGGTCATCAATTAGCATTACAAAAATTTCAAGTTTTAAAAGATCATAACATGTCTATCATTGTTACTCTTGATAAACAATCAAATACTGCTAAGGTTGAACATAAAGCATGTTTACAAGCTTCTCTTAAATGTTTAAGATTTCTTTTGTGTCAAGGTTTATCGTTACGAGGTCACGATGAGAGCCAAGATTCACTTAACAGGGGAAATTTTCTTGAACTTCAGCAGTGGCTAGCCGATATTGATAAAAATATTGGTAAACATGTTTTAAAGAATGCCCCTAAAAACAATCAGCTGACTGCTCCATCAATTCAAAAAGACAATTTATGCATGTGCAAAGGAAACTACTAAGATTATTATGCAAGAGCTTGGTGATAACTACTTTATTATTCTAGCCGATGAATCTAGTGATGTGTCACAAAAAGAGCAGTTGGCTCTTTGTTTGCATTATGTTGACAAAAAAGGGAGGTTAATAGAGCGCTTTCTCGGTATTATGCATGTTCAGGAGACAACAGCATTGACACTTAAATCTGAAATTGAATCCTTGCTAATGGAGCATTCATTAAATTTATCTCAAATTCGTGAGCAAGGATATGATGTAGCCAGTAATATAAGTGGTAAGATAAATGGTCTTAAAAGTTTAATTTTGAGGGAAAAATCATGTGCATGCTACATTCATTGTTTTGCTCATCAACTTCAGTTAACACAAGTTGTGGTTGCTAAGACTAATGATAACTGTCAATGATTTTTTGAAGCAATTGCAATTTTATTAAATGTGATTTGAGTTTTGTGTAATCGAAATGAAATGCTTAGAGAAAGTCAAGTCCAAAAAAGTCGCCAAGGCACTAGAAGATGGTGAGTTGAAAACAAGATCAGGTTTAAATCAGGAGCTTCGTTTGAGTCGGCCTAGATGTTGAAGCCAAAAATTGACCTATGTGGAGTTCGGGGTTCCAAAAGAGGGGTGACCTCACACCTACTACACTCAGGAGAACGTCACAGGCCAAAAGATCGAGAAGCTAGGAACAGACCCTCGGCTTTAGCGCGGAGGTCCCACCTCACACCTGGAAGACCTTTGAAGTTTCCCCCTCCCTAGCCAATGTTGAGCTAGGTGCCTTGGAGGAAGAAAGCAAAGGGATTTTTGTGGCTAAGATGCAATGCCCTCAGGCACCCATAAGGGTCTATTTATAGTTTTCTCAATCACATGGACTAAAAGGTCAGTAATACCCCTACGACAAATAAGCCTTGGGCTAATAAAAAACATCCACATCGGGGGGCAAAGAGGGAATTCCACCCTTGGGGGTACATTGGTAAAAGCACGGCCCCTACCCCACCGGACACCTGAGGCGAATGGTAAACACCGCGAGGAAACCCAAAGCTGGGGGCGAGACCAGGAAGGCCTCCCGGGCGAGACCAGGCCGTCGGCCGGTCTCGACCGCCGGGCAGGCCGCCCGGGCGAGACCAGGAAGCCGGATGTCTTGCCCGCGGGCAGGCAGCCCGCCCGGGCAGCCCGCCCAGGAAGCCGGCCGTCGTCCGGTCTCGCCCGTCGGGCAGGCCGCCCGGGCAAGACCAGGTCGCCGGCCGTCTCGCCCGCGAGCAGGCCGCCCGGGCGAGACCAGGCCGCCGGCCGTCTCGCTCGCCGGGCAGGCCGCCCGGGCGAGACCAGGTCGTCGGTCGTCTCGCCCGCGAGCAGGCCGCCCGGGCGAAACCAGGTCGCCTGCCGTCTCGCCCGCGGGCAGGCCGCCCGGACGAGACCAGGTCGCCGGCCGTCTCGCCCGCGGGCAGGCCGCCCGGACGAGACCAGGCCGCCAGCCGTCTCGCGCGCCAGGCAGGCCGCCCGGGCGAGACCAGGCCGCCGGCCGTTTCGCCCGCCGGGCAGGCCGCCCGGCCGACCAGGCCGTCGGTCGTCTCGCTGCCCCTACTTCGAACTTAGCAAGTTGGGGCGGGTGCCGGCCAACTTGCCAAACCCACCCCCCTAAGAGAGGGGGAAGGGGAGGCGGATTTTTCCTCCCCCTATTAGTATATTCCAAGGGCTAGGCCTAAATTGTCCACCAAGAGTGTCAAACCACTCCAAAAACTTAAAAGTACAAAGTTGGTCTTGCGCCTGCCGAGGGGACACTACTCTGCGAATACGAGGTTGTACACGATCCCCGCTCTTTTCGAGTGAGTTCTACGCTCGGAAATAAACATCCAACCCAACGTATTTGCTGAGTGGCCTTCTTAGAGCCGAAAATACTTGGCCTCCCCGAGAGGTCAACCTGTCATGCCAGCTAATGGGAGCCTGGGTGACGAGACGGCCTCGGGGTAAAAAACGCTTGGCCTCCACGAGAGGTACCACCAGCCTTGTCCAGCTAGTGAGAGCCTGGACAGCGGGACCGTCTCGGAGCCAAAAGGAACAGGGCATCCACGAGAGGTACCACCGGCCCTGCCCAGCTAGTGGGAGCCTGGACAGCGGGACCGTCTCGGAGCAAAAAGAATGGGGCATTCACGAGGGGTACCACCGGCCCTGCCCAGCTAATGAGAGCCTGGGCAGCGGGACCATCTCGGAGCAAAAGGAAACTGTGCATCCACGAGAGGTACCACCGGCCCTGCCCAGCTAGTGAGAGCCTGGGCAGCGGGACCATCTCGGAGCAAAGAGAATTGGGCATCCACGAGAGGTACCACTGGCCCTGCTCAGCTAGTGAGAACCTGGGCAGCGGGACCATCTCGGATCAAAAGGAAACTGGGCATCCACGAGAGATACCACCGGCCCTGCCCAGCTAGTGAGAGCCTGGGCAGCGGGACCATCTCGGAGCAAATAGAAGTGGGCATCCACGAGAGGTACCACCGGCCCTGCCCAGCTAGTGAGAGCCTAGGCAGCGGGACCATCTCGGAGCAAAAGGAAACTGGGCATCCACGAGAGGTACCACCGACCCTGCCCAGCTAGTAAGAGCCTGGACAGCGGGACCGTCTTGAAGTGAGACCTACCCCACCCTTCGAGAGATCAACCTGCACTGCCAGCTAGTGAGAGCCTGGCAGCGGAATCCATCTCGAGGGGAGACCTACCCCACCCTCTGAGAGATCAACTTGTCCTGCCAGCTAGTGAGAGCCTGGCAGCGGAATCCATCTCGAGCCGAGACCTGCCCCAACCTCCGAGAGATCAACCTGCCCTGCCAGCTAGTGAGAGCCTGGCAGTGGAATCCATCTCGAGGTGAGACCTACCACACCCTCCGAGAGATCAACCTGCCCTGCCAGCTAGTGAGAACCTGGCAGCAGAATCCATCTCGAGTGGAGACCTACCCCACCCTCCGAGAGATCAACCTGTCCTGCCAGCTAGTGAGAGCCTGACAGCGGAATCCATCTCGAGGTAAGACCTACCCCACCCTCCGAGAGATCAACCTGCGCTGCCAGCTATTGAGAGCCTGGCAGCGGAATCCATCTCGAGGGGAGACCTACACCACCCTCCGAGAGATCAACATGTCCTGCCAGCTAGTGAGAGCCTGCAGCGGAATCCATCTCGAGGTGAAACCTACCCCACCCTCCGAGAGATCAACATGTCCTGCCAGCTAGTGAGAGCCTGGTAGCGGAATCCATCCCGAGGTGAGACCTACCCCACCCTCCGAGAGATCAACCTGCTCTGTCAGCTAGTGAGAGCCTGACAGCGGAATCCATCTCGAGGTGAGATCTTCCCCACCCTCCGAGAGATCAACCTGTCCTGTCAGCTAGTGAGAGTCTGGCAGCGGAATCCATCTCGAGGTGAGACCTACCGCGCCCTCCGAGAGATCAACCTGCCCTGCCAGCTAGTGAGAGCCTGGCAGCGGAATCCATCTCGAGGTGAAACCTACTCCACCCTCCGAGAGATCAACCTGCCCTGCCAGCTAGTGAGAGCCTGGCAGCGGAATCCATCCCGAGGTGAGACCTACCCCACCCTCCGAGAGATCACCCTGCCCTGCCAGCTAGTGAGAGCCTGACAGCGGAATCCATCTCGAGGTGAGATCTTCCCCACCCTCCGAGAGATCAACCTGTCCAATCAGCTAGTGAGAGTCTGGCAGCGGAATCCATCTCGAGGTGAGACCTACCGCGCCCTCCGAGAGATCAACCTGCCCTGCCAGCTAGTGAGAGCCTGGCAGCGGAATCCATCTCGAGGTGAGACCTACTCCACCCTCCGAGAGATCAACCTGCCCTGCCAGCTAGTGAGAGCCTGACAGCGGAATCCATCTTGAGGTGAGACCTACCCCACCCTCCGAGAGATCACCCTGCCCTGCCAGCTAGTGAGAGCCTGACAGCGGAATCCATCTCGAGGTGAGACCTTCCCCACCCTCCGAGAGATCAACCTGCCTTGCCAGCTAGTGAGAGTCTGGCAGCGGAATCCATCTCGAGGTGAGACCTACCGCACCCTCCGAGAGATCAACCTGCCCTGCCAGCTAGTGAGAGCCTGACAGCGGAATCCATCTCGAGGTGAGACCTACCCCACCCTCCGAGAGATCAACCTGCCCTGCCAGCTAGTGAGAGCCTGTCAGCGGAATCCATCTCGAGGTGAGACCTACCCCACCCTCCGAGAGATCACCCTGCCCTGCCAGCTAGTGAGAGTCTGGCAGCGGAATCCAGCTCGAGGTGAGACCTTCCCCACCCTCCGAGAGATCAACCTGCCCTGCCAGCTAGTGAGAGCCTGGCAGCGGAATCCATCACGAGTTGAGACCTTCCCCACCCTCTGAGAGATCAACCTGCCCTGCCAGCTAATGAGAGCCTGGCAGCGGAATCCATCTCGAGGTGAGACCTTCCCCACCCTCCGAGAGATCAACATGTCATGCCAGCTAGTGAGAGCCTGACAGCGGAATCCATCACGAGGTGAGACCTACCCCACCCTCCGAGAGATCAACCTGCCCTGCCAGCTAGTGAGAGTCTGGCAGCGGAATCCATCTCGAGGTGAGACCTTTCATGGATCACAAATATTTTTTGGTGGTTCCTGTCATTAATCATAATGCAAGCAAAATTCATTAAAAAGAGGTGATTCACTTCTTTCCTACCTCTCTCTTCCCTCGTGAATCATCGGATCCCTCCCCGGGTACCCACATCAACCATGTCCTCACATCTCTCCTCTGCCTCCCCAGGTTGGACTTCAATCCGCACCGGATCTTGCACTTGTTGAGGCTGATGAGGCTGTGGTGCCGAAGCTCTTGTCCTTCTCAGCTCCAGGAACTCGGGATAAGTAGTCGTGGCGTGACATTCCAACTGGTGGAAGTCACAGTAGGGTAACTCTACCCTGACTCTTCTCCTTCCCTGGCGGTTCCTCCTCTCCCTTCGACCAATCTCCATCGCTTGTTGTGGTGGGGGTAGGAGCTGCCTAGGGGCTTGCCTTTGGAAGTTGAACCTCCATTGGCCTCCCTGAAGATCCCCCCACCTTGGATGAGACCTCTTCCTGGACCCTGAACGGGTCCTCTCTGTTGCCTCCAACCTGGCTCCGGACCTTCTTGAGGTCCCTGGAGCCCCTGAGCTCTCTGCTCCTCTCTCCTTCTCCCCTCCTGAGGCCTCGAGCCACCTTGCTCCTTCGACTCTGCCTCTGTAAATCTTGCCAACTTCTTGACGAATGTCGGGTCGGCTGCCTCAGTGGCTACCTCCTCCGCCGCCCTTTCCATCAGCTCCTCGAAGGAAGGGGGTTTTTCGGGTCAGGCACATCTTGAAGAACCCCTCGCGCAACCCCACTGTGAACGTCATCTGGAGGGAATACTCCGGCATCTCTTGGACCTCCAGGATCTCTTCTTGGAACCTGTCAACGTAACTGGCCAGCGACTCCTCGGCTCCCTGCCTTATCAGGAAGATGGACTCAGGACTCTTCTTCCTCTTCTTGGAGGTGGAGAAGCGAAGCTGAAAGCTCCGGCTCAAGTCCTCAAACCCATAGATCGATCTTGGTGGGAGTTGATGGAACCAAGGTTGTTAGGATCGCGAACCAGATCATAGGATCTTACGATCCTACGATCCAGATTTTGTAAATCGATCCTGATTTTGTAAAGCGATCCTCAATCCGACCCTACTATCAGATCCGATCCTACCTCGAAACGATCTCATCTAGGATCTCGATCCTGACAACCTTGGATGGAACCAGTCCCTTGCCTTGTCCTTCAATGTGATCGTGAAGAGGCGACACTTGAAGGCATCCGTCATCGGCCTGATGGAGACGGCATCCTCAAACCACTGCAGGTGTTGGACGGGGTCATCTTTCCCAGTATAGTAAGCCATGTCAAGCTCTCGGAACCCCTCGGGAACGGGAGCTGAGATGATCAGCTCGCTGAAGCGTGACCCCCTGAGGAGTGGTCTCGCCACCTCTACTCGTGCGACCTGCTCGCCTGGGAGACTGGTACTCGTCGGGCTGCAGAACAACTCCCGGCCGGTGAGGTCTCGCTCGACCCCATCTCCCATCCTCTCCTTCCCGGGTCGTCTTCCTGGTGCACTTCCTTCTCCTCCTGCTGGGGTCATCTCGCCTAGACCCCTGGGAGTCGACTCGTCGAGAGGGAGGGAGCTAGCTCCTGGGGGGGTGGAGTGGAGTTGCCACCCCGAGGAGCAATGCATCGCAGCATCTCCGTGATGCCTTGGATGGAGGTCATGAACTCTTGCCTCCCCACAAAGGGTCCTGGGCTGGGGAGCTCGCCGAGATCATCACTACCTCCCTGACCTCCAGCCATGACACTCTCCCAAAATCTTTTGTGCTGGTCACTCTCCACGCTCACCGCACCAAAAGTATAGAAGCCAAAAATTGACCTTTTTGGAGTTCGGGGTCTCAAAAGAGGGGTGACCTCACACCTACAACACTCAGGAGAACGTCACAGGCCAAAAGATCGAGAAGCTAGGAACAGACCCTCGGCTCTAGCGCGGAGGTCCCACCTCACACCCGGTAGACCTTTGAAATCTCCCCCTCCCTAGCCAATGCTGAGCTAGGTGCCTTGGAGGAAGAAAGCAAAGGGATTTTTGTGGCTAAGATACAATGCCCTCCAAGGCACCCGTAAGAATCTATTTATAGTTTTCTCAATCTCATGGACCAAAAGGTTAGCAATACCCCTACGACAAATAGGCCTTGGGCCAATAAAAAACATCCACATCGGGGGGCAAAGAGAGAATTCCACCCGTGGGGGTACATTGGTAAAAGCACGCCCCATACCCCACCGGACACCTGAAGCGAATGGTAAACCCCGCGAGGAAACCCAAAGCTGGGGGAGAGACCATGCAGGCTGCCCGGGCGAGACCAAGCCGTCGGCCGGTCTCGCCCGCCGGGCAGGCCGCCGACTGTCTCACCCGCGGGCAGGCCGCCCGGGCGAGACCAGGACGCCGGTCGTCTCGCCCGCGGGCAGGCAGCCCGGGAGAGACCAGGACGCCGGCCGGTCTCGCGCGTCGGGCAGGCCGGCCGTCTCGCCCGACGGCAGGCCGCCCGGGCGAGACCAGGCCGACGGCCGTCTCGCCCACGGGCAGGCCTCCCGGACGAGACCAGGCCGTCGGCCGTCTCGCCCGTCGGGCAAGCCGCCCGGGCGAGACAAGGCCACCGGCCGTCTCGCCCGCCGGGCAGGCCGCCCGGGCGAGACCAGGCCTCTGGCCGGTCTCGCCAGTCGGGCAGGCCGCCCGGGCGAGACGAGGTCGTCGACCGTCTCGCTGCTCCTACTTCTAACTTAGCAAGCTGGGGCGGGTGCCGGCCAACTTACCGCACCCTCCCCCCCTAAAAGAGAGGGGAGGGGAGGCGGATTTTTCCTCCCATATTAGTATATTCCAAGGGCTAGACCTAAATTGGCCACCAAGAGTGTCAAATCACTCAAAAAGCTTAAAAGTACAAAGTTGGTCTTGCGCCTGCCGAGAGGACACTACTCTGCGAATACGGGGTTGTACACTGGAGACGCTCGTTGGGGATCACATCACAAAACATTAGTGCATATTATTTCATTATATCCTGATATGGTTGCTACACTTGTGAAAATTATGAAGAGTAAAACAAATGATCGGGTGAACGCACAGGGTGTGTTTATGCATTAGAATCATTTGACTTTGTTTTGATGGTTCACGTAATGACCACTATATTTGGGTACACTCACGAGTTAAATCTAGCTTTGCAAAAAAAGGATCAAGACATTGTTAACGCAATGTCTTTTGTTGATTTGACAAAAAGACAGTTGCAAACTTTAAAAGATGATGGATGGGACACACTATTCAATATGATCTTTTTTTTGTGGCAAACATAATATTCATATTCTCAATATGGATGATCAGTACATACCTCGAGGAAGATCAAGACGGTTTGTTGAAGACTACACAAATTTGCATCATTATCGAGTTCAAATATTCTTAAAAGTCGTCGATCTACAACTACAAGAGTTTAACAATCAATTTGATGAAGTGAGTATGGAGTTGCTTCAATGTATGGCTTGCTCGAATCTCATTAACTCACTTGTTTGTTTTGACAAGCAAAAAGTGTTAAGACTTGCGGATTTTTATCCTGATGATTTTTCAAGTTTGGAGTTGCTTAATTTATATTTTCAACTCGACAACTTTATTATCGACATGAGAAGCCATGAGAGATTTTCTGATTTGAAGTATCTTGGTTATCTCTCTACGAAGCTTGTTGAAACCGGCAAACATGTTGTTTATCAACTAATCTACAAGCTTTTGAAGTTTGTATTGATTCTTCCAATAGCAACTGCAAGTGTGAAAAGAGTATTTTCAGGCATGAACTACGTGAAGAATAGGTTGCGCAATAATATAGGTGATCAAATGTTAAATGAATGTCTAGTTACTTTTATTGAGAAAGGCGCATTTTTGGAAGTCCGTGATGATGATGTTATCGATCGTTTTCAAAAAATGGAGACTCATCGTGGCCATGTGTAATTTTTTTGTTATTTTTTGTATTCTTCAATTTAGTCAATTGAATGTTATTTTGTATGAATTTAAAATGTCAACAATTTAACATGAGCTTGTTATTTCATTTAAAAAAATTGTGACCCCCATTACAAAATTTCTGGATCCGCGACTGGATGCAGCCCTCACCGCATCCGAGAACGCGTGATTTCATCACGTGCCGATTATATTTACTAATTTTTATTTTTTAGCAATTATTTACTTCGAGTATTTTCCTTCCATGTACTTATTATTAGTTTCGCCTCATCGGTGTGACCGGCCGGTGAAACTCTAAATAAAAAGATCCGGTAATTTGAGTAGTTGGGACGCAAGGGGCAAGCTTAATTTATTTAGCGGGGCGCATAAAATTAATCGCAAGAAAAGTACATCAAATACTTTAGGAAATTTATCGGTATGGTTGTTCACGGGCTGGCAATCAGGAGAAAAGAAATAAAGCTAAATGTGGAGAAAAATAAAGAGGGATTGTTTTGGAATATAAGAAACGGAAATAAGTCCAATTTTGAAATCTGAGAAAGGCTATAAATTAAAAAATACGTTAAAAATATAGCAGTCGAAAAGATTACAGGAAACGAGACCTACTCGTTTCCCTATAATATGGCCCTCACCGTTATTCGCATCGCCTCCCCCGTTCAATTCCCAACAGTCAGCATTGCTCCAGTTTCTCGCCCAGCATCTGCACGTCTCGCTGGCAACTCCCCCCCACCCCCCGATTCAACCACGATGATCCGCATTTGAGTCTGGCAACCCCATTCGCAGCTCGGTCGCATGCTTCAGGAAAGGGGCGAACGACTCCCAGCATAGCTACATCGGGCCTGTCTCTGTTACAGGTTGTCGTCGACTCCAACATCCAGTCTGATGGCTTCAGCAGTTGACTCCAAATATTGCTACATCGGCATTAATATTTGTCGCAGGCGGGCGTGGACTACAGCATACAGTCCGACGATATTTGAGACAAAACTGACTCCATCCCCTTTGCTTGGGAGGGTCACTCCTCACCTGGTTAACATTCACTCATTCAGTGCTTCAAAATCTCAAACTAATTTTATGTGTCTCAATTAAATATTGTTAAGCTTGTCTCGAACGTTCGATCTATTCTTATTGTCGTTATTTCATAAATTGTTATTGTGATTTGGATTGTGGATGTACGTGACTCGTGTTAATTCAACACATTTCACGTTTAAGAATACTCGCTCAAATTTTAATTATCGGCTATAGTGAAGTTCAGACGTTGGGGGCGATTTTGCGCGCTAAAACTCAAATTGGACAGCTCGTACTATTTTAAAGATTTAAAATCCACTTTATTTCGCATCAAATAAAAAAATTTTGCATAAAAATATTCATCTTTCAAAACCCTAATTTGATCCTAAATTGGATTAAAGTAGACCGTTTAAAAAATGTCTAACTTTGAAAACCCTAACCCTAGTTTACATCAGAAATCCTAAGGATTTAGGTCAAGTCATTGATGCGTCTCGTAGTGCTCGTCGGTGATCGCACCCAAAGCACCGCAGATATATTTCCAAGCAACAATTCATTACCTCGGAATGTCCATCCGTCTGAGGGTAGTAAGTTGTACTCATACGAAATTGGTGCCCTGCATCTTGAACATCAACTGTCAAAAGGAGCTTAGGAATAAATGGTCGTGATCACTCACTATGGAGCGAGGAAACCCATGCAACCGGACCACCCCATCAATAAAAGTTGCGGCAACAACTAGTGCAATAAGCGAGTGTCTATGGGGTAGGAAGTGGGTGTATTTGGACAGACAATCCACAGCCACTAACAAGCAATCCCACATCTTGGAGCAAGGGAACTTGAAAATAAAGTCCATAGAGATATCCTCTCAGATCTGAATCATGATAGGAGTGGTTGAAGGAGACTCCCAGGAAAAGTGACCTCGTACTTGGCCCACTGACATGGCAAGCAGGCTGTCACAAATGCTTTGACCCATTGTAACATGTCGGGCCAATACAGAGATGTTACGAGGCGGAGGTATGTCCGGAAGGCACCGGCATGGCCAGCCTTCGGGGTCAAGTGAAACTGAGCGAGTAGGCGTGGGATGAGCGGTGACGAAGCTGAGAGCACTGAACGTTCGTGGTGGTGGAGGCAATATTTTGCAAGACTATATAGCGGTCGGGTCATGGCATCCGCTAGTAAGGCCTGGACAATTGGTCAGAGGAGTGGATCGACAGCAACCTCTCGCTAGACAATGGAGGAATCCTCTTATATTGGTCTCAAAATAGCTACAAAATGTGCAATCTACGGCTGCCGAGAAAGAAAGTGATGCAACTGAGTCACAATGGTGCCGTATTTTATTTCACGCAATCTATTTGATATTTGTAGCTCATGTATTAGTGCACATGTTTTATTTCACGCACTTGTCATGGCTAATTGGGGTGACCGTCCAATAAATTCCTGAATAAAAAGATACGTCAAATTAAGGTGCACTGTACACGTTAATTAAGGAAAGCACATAAAAAACAATTAATATGAATCATATTTTTAGTTAATATTAAAATAAAAATTAAGTCCTAATTTTAGAATTATTTAGTGTAAACAATAAAGGAAGTAAATTATTTTTACTCCTATTTTGATTATTTCAGATTTCCTAATTAAAAGAAAATTCCTTAATTGAAGAAATAAAAAAAATAAAAGTACTGGGAAATATCTTATTTTTGACCTATCCCCTATTAAAAGGTAGCCCCTCCTATAGCAGAAAGCTAGGAAATTTTTTGAAAATTTGAGAAATTATTTCTGTTTCAGCAAAGGTCTAGCCCGGATTTCTTCCTCCAGCACGCGACGCCCGTCCAGTAGCTGATGTCGCCCCCCACCCCTTGTACGACGCCATCGCCCCGTCCCGGCTTCAGTTTGTCGTCGTTCCTGGCATTCTCTGCGTCGGAATTGACCCCAGTTGCTTGGAATCGACATATCGACCTTCAACTACCTCCAGTCCCCCTTCTTCGTGCAACCACCAGCCACATTTTGAGCCTTCCGCAGCACCACCAGCAATTGTATCCTCCGTCGTCAGCCTTTGTAGGCTCTGGCGACCAACCCTTTGCCACATTCAGGTGGAAAGGACCCCTCCCTGACAGATCCGCCTTTGTTTTTGTTGCATGCCATTCATATACCTTCAACATCGAGCCAATCGAGCCATTCATATACCTTCAACATCGAGCCAATCGAGCCATTCATATACCTTCAACATCAAGCCAATCGAGCAAGCCATGCCTCTATTCTGTTCGGTTTGATCCATATGCTTCACTCTCGACTTGGAGGTATACCTCTTGCTGGCCTAATGTTCGTTTTTAAATGTGTAACACAAACGTGATGTTCTTGTGTCAATTTCAAGCGGCAATCAACCTCAATTTCACAAATACGCATATGTGCATAGCAATCAGGCATAATTAACACTATGAATAACTCAACTACAAGCATGTTAACAAAAGATTAACAATGATGTTATTTCCATGTTTTGAAGTTTAACTTGTTGTTATTTCCATGTTTTGAAGTTTAACTTGTTGTTATGAACTTTATTCTTCTTATATATCTATACTATATTAAAAAGATTTATCATCATTGAGTGCTTGCCTAGCTTAATAAGACATTAGGCAAATCTTGACCGCCCATTTAAACACGGATCAATTATATATATTCGTGAACACCGCACGCGGCATCCCTCCCTCGACATTCAACCTTAGGTTTTCGGTTTTCCTTCACCGCTCACATCTCATCTCGCGTCGAACCGAAAGAATCCCCGCACTGCTCATCTTCCTCCACTGTGGCTGCGAAAGCTTTCCCGCTCCAGACTACACGACGCAGACCATCCCGCTCGCGCCTCACCGCCTCCTCCCCATTCTACATCTCGCAACCCAGCCCATATCCCTTGAATCCCGCAGCGGAATTCATCCCCAAACCCTCGCATTCCATCTTCCTCCCCAAACGGTTGCCCCTCCTCCCCGAACCACAACCTCACGTCCGATCTTTGTCGCGTCGAAAGAAAACATCGTCGGGAGAAGGCTTCCTCTTCTGTAGGTTCTGGTATGCCCCGCCGGCTCCACCACGTCTCCAGAACTGCTTCGTCCACACCTTCAACAACACGGAGCTTCCTCCTCATTCTGCGCAGTGGATCGCCGACTACAAGATCAGGCGGGGAGAGAATGACTCTTTGTGGGAAACTAGGTGCGGCGAATCAACGCCTGGTTCGACCGTCTATCGTCGTCGACCGATGAGGGCGATGTGCGGAGGACACAGAGGAAGCCCGACGAACATATTAGTACGGTATATTCCTTCTTCCTCAACCACTCTTCTTATGCTTTTCATTCCAGATATTTCTTCCTGCAATAACACACAAAAATTGTTGTTGCACGCCATTTAACAAATGTGGAATTAACGCCTACCATGCTTCAAATATCCATTGCACTGCTTAGTCTTTTATTGCCTGAAATCGGGATTTTTTTCTCTATTTTCCCAGAAGTTCTTGCACATCCACTCTATTTTATTTTCTTGATTTACAGTTGTTTGATGCAATGCCTGAGAGAAAAGTCTTAAGATATGATAATTAATATTGGAAGTCTATAACAATTAGAGATATGTGTACAGTCGAACGACGATGATAGACGGTCGAACGTGGCACTGATTCGCCGCACCTGGTTTCCCTCGCTTACTCTCGATTTAGGCTTCTTCATTTTCCTTCCTCCTTCGATTTCTACTTTTAAACCTTAAATTTTATGAACCTTGCAGCCACCTGAAGCCAGCCTATATTATTTTTTACAACGCTTGCTTAGTTATAGTTGTACCTAAAGAGTAATTTATTACTTTTTCTATATGCATTTTGTTTGGCATTTTTTGGTGAGAACGATTACTCAATCAAGAGCAAAATGAGTTGATGTTTGATTGGTTATAATTGTAGGCGGGATGATATTATTCTCAATGATGGCATGTCCTGGATGATCAAAACATTGCAACGGAGATTTACATTTTATCACACACATACAAAGGGTTTGGATTTTCTTTGATTCACAGGTGTTAAAAACTAAGTTGTTATTATAGTTATTCAAATAAGCTAAAAAAATTAATATTACTTCATTTCCCCTAATTTGATTTAGAAATAATTTTTCTTACTCTTAAGTTTGGGTATGATTTGATTTAGAAATAATTTCTTCTAACCTTCCCAACACCAGAGTTCCTTCCAGCTTATGTTCAACGCTCCTATCGAAAACATCCTTTTGCGCACAGGTGTTAAAAACAAAGTTGTTGCAGGAGAGCGATTTCTTTTAAAATTTGGCATTGTGATGCCATATTTGTGATGTTCTCGCTCACTCTTCAATAAGTTCATCTATATCTGTTTTTTTTTAGCATAAATATTCTTCCTTAGATGCAATTTTATTGCTCATACCTCCTACAAAAAAAGTTTGTTGCTAATTGTTTAATCATAAGGTGTTAACCCCTATAATGCAATAGTTGTTTCTCTGAATTCATTTTTACTGCAATACCTGCATAATGGTTATAAAACAAAATATTAAAATTGAACGTTGTAGTTTTGTTAAACTTGCATGTTGCAATTTTATAAAACTGCAATTGCTTGCAGTTCATAATTTTTTTCCACATTCAAGACATTTGTAGTGGGTTGCACCCTCGACAAATGTGATCCCCACGACAAATGTCGTCCCCACGATAAATGTCGCACCATCGACAAATGTCGCCCCCACGACAAATGTCGCCCCCACGACAAATGTCGTCCCCACGATAAATGTCGCACCATCGACAAATGTCGCCCCCACGACAAATATCGCCTCCACGACAAATATCGCAACAACGACAAATGTCGCCCCCACGACAAATGTCGCCCCCCATGACAAATATCGTTCCCACGACAAATGTCGCACCCTCACTGAATGTCCCCCCGGGCCAAAGGCCCGTGCCTGTCACTCGTGTATATATATATATATAATATACGGGCAGTGTTAAGGTGCGGGCTATACGGACAAGTGATTTTGGGGGTCAAGATGGTCTCAAAATGAAAAATGATCAACATGAAAGTTGTAGATCTCGGCGAGACGAACAACTTTCATGTTGACCACTTTTTGATTTGGAGCCGTCTTGAACCTCGATTTGGGCCCCGAAATCTAGGGCGGCAGAACGGTTTACTGTAGCATTTCCGCCGCCCCAGATTTCGGGGCCCAAATCGAGGTCCAAGACGGCTCCAAATCAAAAAGTGGTCAACATGAAAGTTGTTCGTCTCGCCGAGATCTACAACTTTCATGTTGATCACTTTTCGTTTTGAGACCATCTTGACCCCCAAAATCCTTTGCCCGTACGCCCCCACCTTATACTTGCCCGCACAGTATATGCCCCCATATATATATATATACTTGCTTTTAAATCAAGTGTTTTTTTCTTTAAAAAATATTAAGATTGTTATAACAAAAAAATTACAAAACTTATTGTGCTCTTTCAAATTTAAAAAAAAATTGAATTAAGATTTACAATAAAAATTCCTTTTTTTTCAAATCTAAATATTTTTGCACTTTAAAATTTGATGCTATTTTAAAAAAATTATGTGATTAAAATAACATAATGAAAAATCACGTGGCATTAAAGAGTAATATGAGAGATTTAAAAACACAAATAAAAAATTTATATAGTGTTTCTAACCACTAATATAAAACACGGTTTAATTGAGTTTCATGACTCAAGTAACAATATTCAGTCTCATGTCCGCTCAAGGCATGAAGAGAACATTAATCATAAGCGCTTAGCCGCTTCGAGCAACACACCCGAGATTTGTATGGACATCTAGGACCGGATGAATGTTTAAATTTGTGTCATAGTATGGAGTATTTTCGGGGTAAGTCAGATACCCTTGAGTAGGCAAGTCGAGTATGTGACGCGTAAACTTAAGGGACCGCATTAAATTGGTGGAAACAACTAGAACACATGAGACATAAGTTATGGTTGCTTCCCGTAACTACCTAGGTTGAGCTTAAAACAGAGTTGCGTAAAAACTGTCTCCCTTGACTACCTCCAAACTTTATATCGTACATTTCATAATCTACGACAAAGGGGTTTGTCGGTAGATGAATACACCAACGAATTTATAGTTCTTCAGTCTAGGTTAGATATTCAAGAGAGTGATATGATGATTGTAACATGTTACCTTCACAGGTTACACTACTCCATTAGGACCAACTAGACCTGCATAATTATCCCAATTTCGAAGAAGTTTCTATCATGGCTCGTAGAGTGGAGTCTGAGTTTAGGTCAACTAATAGACCTCCCTCTAGTCTCGTCATTGTCTTCACTTTTATGGTTAGAGATTCCTCTAGTGTTATCACCCCCATTAGCATTGTGGTCCCACATATCTCTGGCATATCATTCCCTTCATACATTGAGATTCTTCCTGAGTCCCAGCGTCAGGAAAGGGAGCTTCTTCGTCCTCAGCCTATCATCTCAACTGAAATCGTGCCTCCACTATATAACAACCTATAGTCATTAAGTTTCTTCCTGATCCCCTGCTCCAGAAGAAGATTTTGCTAGCAACGTGTCGCTCATCTTCGATGACAGATTCAATCCCCACATTTCCCGACTCTCCTAGTCCATTCCAATTGGACAACCTTGAACTCGTAGACAATATGCTTGACATTCATTTGGCGTTGACGCAGGAGTCATCAACCTGTATTGACTTTGTATTTGGAAACCTCACCCTTATTGGACCCTACGACTCTGTGTCTAAATACGCGCAACAAACTTTATCAACAAATTAAATATCTAATTAAGATATTCGCATTGAGAAGATGGTAATTGGTAATAATCCATAGGATTTTCACTCCACGTAAAGACACTCGCTTTAAAAGATTTCTTTGAAAAATTTTAAATAGTAGATTTGAGATCAATTTTAAATTTTGTAGCATTAGTCAGATTCAATTGGGTGATATGTTTGGGGTAGTTGATCTTGGTCTAGTAGACGGTCGTAGGTGTCTGACAGGAGAGCGTTTGATGCAACATAATTTAATGATTGTGTAGGTCGAGCCCACTTGCCTCCTACCTTACTTCTTTGATATCCACTTTCCCTACTTTGTGATACCCGTCTCTTTGATGCTCTTATTTTTATTGATCATTTAAATATTATGTATAAAGTTATGACTAACAGTTTACAAGCATCTTCGAAAAATTATAATTCCATGTTTGATTTTATCACCGGGAATTATATTTTTTTTGAAAGAGAATGGTTTCCCGCATTTTCAGGAAAGAGTTTCCATACACGTCATGAGCTGCAGCAAAGAATCTTCCCTTTTCCCCCTGCCTGCCACGGCCTAGAGTTTCCCACACCCCTTATCATTTTCATATTTATCTTGGCGAAGTTTACGGAGGTCTTGGTTATTCAACAGCATGACATAGCAGAGCAGTTTCGAATCGACGTTTGGATATTATGATAGCAGGTCACATCACAGACTCGTATGGGCTGAGCTCTCTCAATCTCAAGAGAATTGATGCAACCTGATCACACTTGTCTCTTATTTTATTTCACACATTCTATTTGATATTTATATCGCATGTATATTTTATTTCACGCACTTATTACAGCTTATTAAAGTGATTGTAAAATAAGTTCCTGAATAAAAAATCTGTCAGATTAACACGTTAATTAAGACAAGCATATAAAAAATCAATTAAAATGAATCATATTTTTAATTAATATTAAAATAAAAAGTCCTAATTTATGAAATTACTCATACTCTCGAATATTAAGGAAGTAAATTGTTTTCCCTCCTATTTTGATTATTTCAGATTTCCTAATTAGAAATCTTCTTATTAAAGAAGAAAATTCCTTAATTGAAGAAATAAAAAAGGAATCAAAAACTTTGGAAACATCTTATTTTGACCTATCCCCTATAAAAAGTCAGCCCCTCTTACTGTGGATAGCTTGGAAAATTTTGGGATAGCTTGGAAAATTTTGGGAAATAGATAAATTATTTCTATCTTCCTCAAGCACGTGATGCACGTCCAGTGCCTAACGCCTCCGTCCACTACGAGCGCCAGTGGCTCATCCTCGCTTCCGTTTGTCATTGTTCTAGACGTTCTCTGCGTCGAAATTGAGCCTAGCTGCTTAGAATCTACAGACCACCCCCCCCCCCCCCCCCCCCTCAACTGCCTCCAGTTCCCCTTCTTCATGCAACCACCAGCCACACCTTGAGCCATCCGCAGCACAACCAACAGTCGTGTCCTCTATCGTCGGCCTTCAAAGGCTGGTGACCAACCCTTCGCAACCCTCCGGCGGAAACGACCCCACCCTGATAGATCCACCTTTGTTTCTGTTGCATGACATTCATATACCTTCAGCATCAAGCCAATCCAGCAAGCCATATCTCCGTTCCAATCGGTTTGAACCATATACTTCACTCTCAACTTGGAAGTATATCTCTTGTTGGCCTCATGCTCGTTTCCTAATAATTTAACATTATGCTCTTATTTATTTGGTCAAAAATATCAAAAATTACTTTCCCTAATTCACATTTTTACTTATTTGTCATCAATTTGAAGCTTCATTGTTCATATTTTGTAGGCGTGCTTGTGGATGAGTTTTTTCATATTGTTAATTATGCTCGATTGCAAGGCTAATATACGTGTTTGTGAATTTGAGGTTGATTGCCGCTTGAAATTGAGATGAGAACGTCATGCTTGCAGTACATATTAAAAAAAACTGAAATTTATTATTAAAAAATAATTTTGAGAGTTCTAATTTACATCAAATAGTCGGCCGGGTGGTTGGAGGAACCGGCACGAAATTCTATGGAAAAATCATGGCCTAGTAGTTTTGCAACCCAAGCCTATTATGCTAGTGTGACAGTCTTCTGATTCGGGAGGTACCTGAGGCTATGATTATATGTCTGGACTGTGAAGTGGAGGCCCAGCAGGTAAGGGCGTCAGTGCTGCATAGAAAGACCAATGCCATAAACTCAGACTCATAAGTGGAGCAAGAGAGGGCAGTGGTCGCAAACATAGGACTGGAGCAGGCAATGAGTTGTCCCACTTGAATCAACATCGCGTTGACGTCTGTGCCTGAGGTGTCGCACTTCTCAACAAATGGCTGCGAAAAAACGGGAAGAGTCAAGACTGGGGCAGTACTAAGGGCACGTTGGAGGGCCTGGAAGGTTGTGGTCGTCTCTGGCGTTCACTGGAATATGCCGGTATCGGATTTTCTTCAACATGATGGATATGATTTGGCAATTTTTCCATAATCCCTAATGAACCGTCGATAGTACCGGTGAGGGTAAGGAAACCTTGAGCTTCGCAGAGAGAGAGGGGTATGGGTCGCTAGAGGACGGCCCAAACCTTGTCTGAATCCATTGCGACTCCCTGCGCTGAAATCATGTATCCCAAGTAGCTAATTTTGATCTTACCAAAAGCGCACTTCTTTGGGTTCACCAAAAAATCTCTCTCCTACAGGGTGACGAGCGTCGTCGGCACATAATGGAGGTGATCCTGCCAGGAGGTGTAAACAATGATGTAATCAAAGAAAATCAAGATGTGAATGTGTATGGCCGACCGTAATAGATCATTCATGGTAGCCTGAAAGGTGGCGGGTGGATTCATCAAGAAAAAAGGTATGGTGATGAACTTTTAGTGGTCGTCGTGCGTGCATAACGCCGTCTTTGGGATTTCACCCTCCCGTACCCGAATCTGGAGATAACTAGAGGGGATCCAGCTTAGAAAAGCAAGAGGCCCCCCCTTAGCCCATACAGTAGCTCATGCATGACTGAAATAAGATAATTGTCAGGGACGGTGACCTTGTTAAGCTCTAGGTAGCCCATGCAGAAATGCCAATTGTCGTCTTCCTTGCGGACCAAGAAAACCGGGCTCGAAAATGAACTGGCACTGGGGCGGATTATACACGTGCCAAGCATATCTCCCACAAGCATCTCAATTTCTTCATTTTGCATGTGGTTGTAACGGTAAGGCCAAACACATATGGACGTCACGCCCGATTGTAATGAGATGTGGTGATCCGCCAGACAAGGAGGCGAGATGTGGGCCGTGTCAGCCTGGAAACATGTACAAAATAGCCTACAGGTCCGGGGGGATTGGCAATGGTGGGGCCTCCTGCTGAACCAAGTGCAACAAATATGTGACCAAATCGACGTCGGCTATTTTCTAAAGGACAGGAGTGAGACGGGCTAAAGAAAGAGAGTAGGGTCGCCCTCCAGTAGCAATGGTGTGCCCTCTTGGATGAACCACATTGTCATGATATCTCAATTGACGTTGACGTTGCCCATGGTACAGAGCCATGTCACTCCGAGAATAATATCCACCCCACCGAGTGCAAATGCGTAAAAGACAGCCCGGAGGGGGCATGGATCCACTGTGAGGTCTATCCCTGGGCAAAGGCCTCCAGTTGCCCGACAACAACCATCCCCCAAACAGACAGAAAATCGTGGAATGGGTGGGGGGTCAACGACAACACTAAACGATCCATTAAGCGATGTGAAATGAAGTTGCGGTTCGCCCCACTATCAATCATGACGACCATAGAAATCCCTTGAAGTGTCCTAGGGAGCTTCATCATCTGGGGGCCTAAAATCCTGTCGACGGTAAAGAGGGGAAGGTCAAGGTGGTGCAAGGATGCGGGTGGAGGATCATCAACATCAACCTCCAGGGCCTCAAAGTCGACGCGAGTAACCTCGAGCCCCTTCTCACCAATGAGGACCAGGAAATCCTTTGGCGGACATTCATGGGTCGGAGAGTACGGTTGCTTAAAGCCAGTGACGGAACTAGGATTTAAATCAGACCCGGGCACCATAGCAATAATATTAATTTATGATAACTTTTAATTCAAAATTCAGATGAAATATTGCAAATGACAGTAATAAAAATGAAATCCAGAAACTAATGCACTTAACATTGTTAAAAAAATCATAACATTGCATAAAAGAAAAATTTGTAACTGATCATAATAGATAATATAGTAAAGTTAAACAGTACATAATGAAAAAAAAATAGCAAAGTGTTAAAAATAGAACTTACAAATCAAAAAAACACTTTCTTTGGGCACATGTTTTGAAAACGCTGAATAATTTCATCATTTGTAATGTTGTCTGCAATATCTTTTTCAATATATGTTATGAGACAATCATTCATCCATTTATCTTTCATTCTATTTCTCGAACGATTCTTTATAATCTTCATAGCAGAGAACATCATTTCCACAGTAGCAGTTGCAACCGGTAGAAGACAAGCCAATTTCAATAGCTGATACACCAACTTGTAATGATCATGTTTTTTCAGCTCCACTAATTTTGCAGTAAGCCCACTTATGCCATTAACTTGTGAGAATTTTTCATTAGAGCGAACATCAAAAATATATGTATCAAGTTGTCCATCTAGTAACTGCAAGTCCAATTGAGAAAAATCACTTGGGTAATATTCTCCAAGGTGAATCAACTTATTTTTATCAAAAGAAATGAAATTGTCGCTTGGATCAAGACTTGAAACGCAGAGAAGTAATTCGGTATTTACTTCATTAAACCGATCATTTAACTCGTTTAACATTCAATCAATCACGGTATTAAAGATCTCAACCCAGAAATGATGATAATTTGTAATATCTCTCGCATTACGTCTTGCTCTTCCTGCTTGAATAAATTTTTCCTCCATGTTTGGAACATCAATGTCGTGTTTATCACAAAAGTTTGAAACTTCTTTTATGAAGATTTCCCACTGTATGTCAACATTCCGCATGTTAAATAATAACTGCTTGGACAAATTTACGAAATTCATTGCGTTGATGATGTCTTGGTCCTTCTTTTGTAGCGTCTGTGATAACTCATTTGTTCTCGACAAAATATTTTTCATTAAATAGAGAAGAAAGATGAAATCATAAGTTGTTATGTTTTTTAAAAGACTGTTTACAGTTCCTCTTTGATTTGCATTTATTTCATCAACTCTAATAATTTCAAGAACATTCGTTATAGATGAAAACATACGAATGAAATTCAAAACAGTACCATAATGTGAACCACATCGCGTTTCTCCTGCCTTCTTAATTTCAAGTGGTTGATTTAATCCCCGGCCACTCTCCAATTCTCCACAACCTATTTCCTGTGCGACTCTTTCGACTTCTAGCGCTCGAAGACAGTCGCGTCGTTTGCAAGATCCACCAACAACATTCAACACCATGTTAATATGGAAAAAAAGCTCAGCAACTTCAGAATGACCCTCTGCAACAGCTACTAATATAAGCTGTAGTTGATGAGCAAAACAATGGATGTAAAATGCAGAACTATTTTCCTTCGATATCAAAGTTTTTAAACCATTTAATTCACCTTTCATATTGTTGGCTTCATCATAACCATGTCCCCGTAATTTCGAAATACTTAAATTGTACTTGGCAAATAGCTTATCAATAGCAATCTTCAGTGATACAGCAGTTGTATCAGATACATGGACAAAACCAAGTATTCTTTCAACAATTAATCCCTTTTTATCAACATAGCGCAGAACAATAGCCATCTGTTCTTTGGTTGCTACATCACGAGATTCGTCCACTAAAATAGAGAAACAGTCATGTCCAATATCACTAATGATTGTGTCTGTTATTGCACTTGCTATCGTAAAGACAATCTGCTTTTGTATTTTTGGTGATGTCAGTTGATAATTTAGTGGAGCATTTTTCAGAACCACGGCTTTAATGTCATTATTATGTGAAGCTAGAAAATCCAATAGTTCAAGAAAATTCTCTATGTTGATAGATCCACTGGATTCATCATGACCACGAAAAGATAGCCCTTGTCGTAGTAGAAAGCGGACACAATCAATAGAAGCGTTTAAACGAGTTCGATATTCAAGGATTTGACTTTCTTCTTGTCTTGCAAAAGCAATTTGTATACCATGTTTCTGATTCATTAAAGCTTCACACATTCTAGTAGCAATACTATGTGGAGTTGTGTGATTGTCAACATGTTTTTCGATTATAGTCCTATCTTTCCAATACCGAAATCCACGAGAAACAAAAGTTGGATCACAACCTCTTTGAGGAAAGACATAACAGAAAAGACAAAAGGTTGCATCCTTTTCAACGTTGTATTCTAACCAGTCTTTAAAATCATTAAACCAATTTTTGTTGAAACGACGGGCTTTTTTCCATATTCAGTTTGAGGAAAACTATCTAGAAATGGTTGACAATGTCTTTTCTGCAGATAAAATCTTCTTATAGAATCATGAAGATTAACATCGTATGATATTATAGACTGTCTCAGATCCAGATCAGAAGGTAAATCTTCAAGCTTGAAATCAGCTCGAAGTCTTTTACTATCTGTGGCTTTTGACTCATGTGCGCTTACTTTCGAAAAAAACTTATCCTAAAAATGGATAGCAAAAAAAAAATTTCTAAAAATGAGAGATAAACATTAACAAATAAGAAAAATGCATAACAACATTCATTACCATATTGAATTGTTGATTGTTGTAGATGTTTGAGATTTGTAAAATCTCTCCCTTACTTTATCCTGAAAGTGGAATCAATTTCTGGACATACATAGAACAATAAGTGGAATCAATTCCTAGACATGCGTAACTTCAATAAACAAATAGAACTTCAAGCTTAAATTTATCTAAAGGTTCATCTGTCTAGTCATGGCATAAGCATTTTCCAATGATACAAAAGAATGTAAAACAAATATACAGAAGCCAACAAATATACATAGATCTAAGACTAATAAACTCCTTAAAGATGATATAAAAGGAGTTGTTGTACTCTGTTTTTTCAATGAGAAATTGAACTGAACATGCCTCTGCTTTGCCTTTTTTCTTTCTTGAGGGGCATACTAGATGTATGTTAAATCTAAATCCAATTCCTTTTATCAATTTCAACATAATTATCAATTTCATAAACATCAATAAGGGTCTGTGTTATAGGATGTATGCTAAATCTAAATCCAATTCCTGGGGCATATCTGTTACCAAATAAAATGAATCGTGTTACTTGCAATTATAAAGAATCCCTTGGGGCATATCCAATGCAATAGAATTGAGTAATGATATTTATACACAACAATTATATATCCAACATAATTCTAATCATTCACTTGAAGAAGCAGAAGAAGCAGAAGAAGCAGAAGAAGAAGAAGAAGAAGATCCACCTTTTAAACAGTATGACCAGTCAACAACTTGATATTACTACTTTCCTCCGTAGAAAAAATTAAGGGCAACTACTAACAAACACTGAACAAAATTTGAAGGCAACTACTGAACAAAGAAGAAGAAGAAAATACCAGCAGCGGGAGCCGGGATAGGGCACGCGATCGATCGATCAGCGGAGGGCGGTCGGGCTAGGGCACGCGATCGATCAGCGGCGGGCTACGCAGCAGCGGCGGGCTACGCAGCAGCGGCGGGCGGTCGGGCTAGGGCACGCGATCGATCAGCGGAGGGCACGACGGCACGCGATCAGCGATTCAGCGGCGAGCTAGGGCTAGCGCAAAGATGAGAGCGTGGTGATGGAGTGATTTGTTCCACTTTTCCCCCGTTAAAAATCGCGAAAAATCACACCCGGGCACGTGCCCGGGTGTGTCCGAACCTGGGTCCGCCCCTACTTAAAGCAGAAGCACAAACCCATCATGCGAAGATCATGGTACTCTTGATTGGACAATTGGAGTGAGCGGTGGGGATGGGAGGGTGCGGTGGGGATGGGAGGGCGCGGTGGAGGACCTAGGAGGATGGGGAGGTTGTGAGCCTCCATCTATGATGGACGGGGCACTATTGTGGGTCAAAGGACCGGACAAGGGGGACCAGAGGTGGCAAACCAGTATCCAATGGCATGTCTTGGAATTCAACTTCAACCAAACGGGCATGGTCCATAGCCTCCACAATAGAAGGTGGGTGGTGGGTGCACAGGTGGGTGATGCATACACAGGCGGGTAAGAATATGCGATAGTGAGCCATGCATGAAAAACTGAGATAGTGGTCTGGAAGGAGACCCGACACATGCGTGGATAGGACAATAAATTCATCAGTGTAGTCATCAAGGGACCCCATCTGGAGGATGCCACAAAGGCGCTCTATGGTGGTGCTTGAGTAATAGATATCGTAATGACAAATAAGTTTCTATTGAAGGTTCGACCAAGATAGAGTGGGCTTGGACTGGCATAAGCCAACGGACCCAATGGAGAGCGGAGCTCTTCATGCCGATGAAGGTCATGTTGAACTTTTGCGGCTCCGAGACCTGATGAATGTCGAAGAATTGTTTCGCGCGGGCATCCATCCCATGAGGTCATTGAAGGAAAGGACGTCGAACGAATGGAGTGCAAGCGGGAAGCCCGTCGGCGGCAGAATAAGTTCCAGGAAGGGTCTGTGTGTGCCCCAAGAAGCAACGGGGACTCCGCGTTGGAGGCCGATGAAGCACTCGATCAGCTGGCCAAGAGGGCGTCTAACTTAACATCCATTTGTAGCATTAGGGCTTGGAGCGAAGCAATGGACTCTGCATGAGTATCAAGGCGGCAGGAGATGGATGAATCTATAAGAGGTTGAAGTGCAGTTGAGTTGGAATGCGCCATACATCGAATTCGTAGAAAAATGCACGTGTGAGGAAGGGCGATGCGCAGCCGGACGAGAGAGGGGGAGTTGTCGGGTGTATTTACAAGTCCTCGTGGTCAGTAGTGGATGAATTGTGGCTATTAGAAAACTGCGTAATCAGAAAGGCACGGCAGGACAGGGATGGCACTGAGAGGCGTGAAAGGCGATGCGGGAACAGCTCAATAGGCGAGGTCGGTGCTGACAGTGAGTGGCGTTGTTGATGCAGTTGATGGAGTCGCAGACGGGATCAATTGCAACAGAGGCGATGCATACGAACAAGAACGTGCAGCAGACGTCAGGGCGTTTTTGGGAAACAAATACCACGGCTGGAAGAGAGGTCAGTGGGACAAATTGTTAGCTCTTAAAAAATAAGAGACCTACAGCTAGAAATCTAAGAGGGAAAAAGAGGATAAGCGAAAGAAAAGGAAGTAGAGGAATACCCCCAAGGGTTCCAAAATTTCTAATTTCAACGAGATCAAGAAAATGCATAGCTCCGTAGGTTTATATAGCACCCCAATCGAATTACAAAATAAGGATATATACATTCGATTCCAAAATATTTGCAAGGTGTCATTAGAGGGCCTTTCGCGATGCTAGTATACTCGCCACACTGGAAGATGCCCCTCTCCCTCCTCAGTGTCCGTAATATATGGCTATTATATAACCTACTAAAGAAACCGTGTAAAGTTTGTCAAAAATTAAAGCCATTATTACACCAATATTACAACCAAGTTTATGTGATTTTATTGAAGAGCAAATAAGAAACAACTTTTTCCTGCGCTAATCTCCTCTGTAAAGCCCAAGGCGTAGAAAACTATCAAGCACAAAATTATTTATTATCATTTCTAATCAAGCAAAACAGATAGCATTTACTAGCAAGGAAAAAAGTTGGTTTGTTTACGATTAAGTTTTTTCACGAGCTAACTGTTCTAAAAAATAATTATGGAAAAAATGGAATTTATTCACAAGTCTATAATACTCCTGTGATTCAATGGAAAATACAAGAATGATTTGAATAATACCTCCACCAAAATAACATTATGTTTGTGGTGATTTTGCACGATCTGAGCCAGACCCGGAAGAACTTTCACTATCAGAATCTGCACAAACATTTTTAGCTTAAGATTTTTGAAGGAAAATTTTTATATACTTGGATCAAAATTGCATATTTAAGCTTGTATAATAGGAAACATGTAGAGATTCTAATAAAACTAATTTTAGGAATAGATAATAGTAATACCACTGGATGATGATCCAGAATCACTGCTGGAACTGCTGGAGCTACTTGTCGCGGTGGCATTCTCCCCAATTCTTGTACTGAAAACCGGTAATGACGAAGCTGCAGTTTTTTCAACTGACATTACCATGAACAAAAGTAAAGTTTTAGATTTTGAACCCTGAGAAAGAAAAAAAAAAACAATAAGGATAATGTTACCTGTCTTGTTTTCATTCAATAACTCTGGAGGGGCCGAAGCAACCTGAAAAGAAACTAGTAATTATTTTATTGATGAATTTAACTTGAGATAAAAATATAAAATGCAACTCCTACCATTCTTTGCTCCCTCTTTTGGGCATGCTGCCCAATTTCTGCCTTTGAAAGATTGGCAAGCTCTGCCCTTCTTCTATTCTTACTCAAACTTTTCTTATAATTGGTAACAAATCTATCAAGCTCCCAAAGAGTTTCAGTATCCACGCTGTCAATGTCTACCTCAATCTCATCCTCGTGTTGGCTCAGAGACAAGTTCCTTTTCCTAATTATTTCTACAACCATGTCCAGCTTTTCTGAAGGCAGATTTTGAAGGTTATTGCTCAATCTCTGTTTCTCCTCAAATGTCATTTCACGCTTATTTGGATCCTTGGCCTTAGGCTTCTTTGATGCGGGAGGTCGTCCAATGTGCGTTAACCGGTTTAATGATTTTGGCTTAAAATCTACTGCCAAGGGATTAGCATCGGAATCCGACATCCCAAGTGTCCTCTTCATGTGAAAAGGTGGCGGTCTCTTCATTGATGGTGGAGAATAAAGATAAGCTAAGTCGGCCTCTATTACAGGCCACCGTTCCTCGAACATTTGCAGAAGTTGTTGAGCCATGATGTTAACATCTTGCCCCTTTGGATTATAAGTCATTGCATTATGGAAGGTGAGTCTCACATCCTCAGCAAACTCCTTGGGAGCCTTGTACCAGTTTCTGCTCAATCGAGACTTCACAGTGCCGAGGTCCATCGGATGCGTAATAATTTTGTGGTAATCAGGGAGCCCAAGAGCCTTGGCATCAACAGGAGTGTTAAAAACCCAACCATGAGTATGCTTCATAAGCTTTGAAAGTAGCATATCACATTTCCTAAACGCCTGCTCATTGATCTTTGCCTCCAATGACTGCAATCCATTCTTAATCCCATTCACCTTGGACTTCTTGTTCGATTCATGCGATGGCAACTTATCCTTCCCCAGAAGAAAATCTGTATTTGTATAGTACTGATTCGCCTTTGGGGTTCGCTTTTCCTTCTCCATGACATCAACAATGCCATTATCTCTGCCGGCTGTAGCCGGGACTGAGACGGTCAATTCGTGGCAAACTGAAGCAGGGGCAGTGGCGGAAGCCGTCTCTGAGAGTGCCGGCACGCTTTTGATAGGCAAAGAAGCTACAACATCATTGTGTACCGAAGGAGAGGCGGTTTTGAACGCGTCCTTCTCCGTTGAAATCTGCAGCTGCCGTTCTTCAATTTTCCTCACAAGCAAACGGACCAACTCAAGCTCAGAAGTCAACTTCCTACGCAGCTCCCGGACCTCCTCCGGCTTTTTCTTGGAAGCTAAATTGATGACAATTACCCGGTTATCTTCCTCCGGCTTAGGGTAGAGGCTGAAGGCATCTTCGTCAGAGGCAGCAGATAGACGAGGATTCTCCAATAGAGCTGGCGGTTCTGGCAGTTGTTGCTGTTGAAGAGAGGAATATGTAGCATCGGCGGCGGTAGCTAGGGTTTGTTGGGAAGAAGGGGGCTGCTGGGTTAGCGTGGGAGATGAGGTGTTCTCATTCTGGTTGGGCTTCGGGACTTTGTTGTGGATTTTGCGGGTATAAACCTTGCTCTCCACCCAGCGGCGCTTCTCGCGAGAGCCATCGAGACCGCCTTCCAACAGAGGGCCAGACGCCATACATCAAAGGATTCGTTCTACTTCCCCTTCAAACTCCGAACAAGCAGATCTTCGACAGCCGGAGATCAAGATTTTGTATAGAGTTTTTTTTAGGGTGCCCTAAAACCAGGGGGAAGCCGATCGACGGCAATAGATGGGATCAACGGAAGAAAGGTAAAATCAAAGCGGAAGCCTGAGAAAGAAAGGGGGCGAACCAGGAGAAGCGAAAGCGGGAGGCGGGAGGCGGGAGGCGGGAGGCGCGGGGCTAGGGTTTCCTTCAGCAGATCGAGAGAGAGAGAGAGAGAGGGAGAATAATCTCTGTTGTCGAGCAAATCTCGAATTTTTTCCACTTTTAGATGTGGGCTAATCGGGCGGCTAGGATGTAGCCTAGCACCAAAAAAGGAACGCTGTCCGCCATTAATTAGGAATAATAATGGAAGTGCGTTGAAGCTTTAAAAATAAAGAGAGATTACATAAGTTTTGCTCATTAATAACAACTTATACATAATAGCAATGTATTAAATAATGAAATTGATAATTACAGATCATTTTCGAATATTTATATCACAAATATCATTCATTTTTTAAATTCTTCTCCCAAATAAAAAATTGTATTTGTACCCGTTTTCTTCCGCCTCCCATGAAAAACAAAGAGAAAACTCCTAAATCCGCCTCTGATCCCATCAGACCGTTCACCCCTTTCGCCCGTCAGGCGTGCCTCACCCTTGCTCCCTCCACCCCGGCCAATCTGCTCTCTTACACCGGCGACCTCCCTATTGCCGCCCCCGATGAGTTTTCTCTCATATCTTCTCATTTTTTTCGGTATAAAAACCTATTTTTTTTTAATCCTTCCCGCAGCCGTCGCCCTTGATTGGCCCTCACGGCCAGTGTTTTCTCTAACGGCGGCGACCTCCCTATTGCCGCCCTCTGGGGAGTTCTCTCTCATTTTCTCAATTTTCTCTCTCTAATAGTCTAGATTTTTTGAAATCTCTCTGAAAAGTTATTAATATAGGTTGTGGATTCTTGCTCACAAATATCTTAGATGTTTTTTTATTTTAATATTTTGTGAATTTGATTTTTTGACAAAAATATATTGGTTGTTATGATGTATTTGGCAAATATGTCAACATAGATTTGACTACTTTGTTTAAAATTATATATTTTATGAATTCTGAGTGTATAATTAGTTTCTTTTATAAAAAATGTTCTAACTTAATTTATTTTATTTTTTTCATGATTTTGACACTTTTTGGTCATTTTCCACTTTAGACGCCCCTATGTCACGGTCGTGTACCGATTTACGTGGGTGTGTACCTGGGACGTGTAACTCAATCCCGATGAAGCCACGGTCTGAAGTCAGATCCCGAAAAATCAATCTTACACACCCTAGGTCACGGGCGTGTACCTGAGACCTGTAACCAGATCCCGACGCAGATTCGCTCCCGATCCAAGTTCAAGAAAAATCCACATTACACGTCTAGGTCACGGCCGTGTACCACCTACACGGGCATGTACCCCCGGGCGTGTCCCGCGAAGTCCACATTTTCGACGTCGCAGCACGACTTTCGCCGGTCTGTCGTCACGTTGTAACTTACGCGCCCCCCTACACGAGCGTGTACCTGGGACGTGTACCCCAACTCCCGACGTAGCACGACTTTTCCGAGCCGCTGTCACGGCGTAGCTTACACGCCCCCTACACGGGCGTGTAACCCAACATCTGAGCCAATCGTTGTCCCGCCGGATTTTTATCAGCCGAAGTCAACAATGCTTACGCCCCCCTACACGGGGGTTTACGTGGGGCGTGTACTTCCTAGAAATTTTTCTATAAATACCAGCAAGCTCCAAGTGTTCTAGAGAAGATCAGAGCAGATTGTGAGTAGGTTTTATTCTTCCTTTTTGATCTTTGAGAGAGGGTTGTATTAAGTTTTATGAAATTTGAAGCTTTGTAATGATGTGAAATAATCTGAAGCCTTTAATATTCAATGGCTAATGAAGTGGCTTGATTCACAATTTGATTGTATAATGAATATTGATTTTGGATTCTTGGGTTGGTATTTAAATATTTTGTGGGATTTAGTGATTTTTTTAGTTAGCTGGTTTGAAATTTATAATGGAGATGTTGGAGTTTTGGAATTGTCATGGTTGGCTGATTACTATGGTAGCTGATATATAATTATTTTCGATGAGATATATCATATTGGATTTCTTTATTGGTTGTTGGTTAAGTAACAAAAGGAACGATGATATCTAGTGGAAGTTGAAATTGGAAAGAATTTATGATGTTGAAAATATGTCATGTGTGGGCATCCGTTTGTTCATGGTTAGTGATGGCTAAAGGTTAGAAAGTTAGCATTGTAGTGAATTTGAGTAGAAATTTGGGAATTAATGATTTGATGAAATTTCAATCATAAATTCATGTATTGAATATTAGTCAGTTATGTAATGGTTTCTCGCCTAAAGTTCTTTTGCTTTTGAATAAGTCTAAACAGATGTCTAATTCATCTGACACTGAATAATAAATATCGCTATGGATAACAACAATTGGACGATATGATGAAAATGTCAAGCAAGACAATGGGAAGAGAAAAGAAAGGTGAGTGAGTGAGTCTTACCTTTTTAATTATGTTTAGCTTTGAACTATTTTCTGAATATCCTTGTATATTTTTTATACAGAAAGTATTTAATGAATATGCATTGATATGAAGTTGAAATAGTTTGGATTTTGATAAGAAAATTAAAATCACTAAAAGTTGCAAAATTCGATCTACCAAGTGATAAATTCTAAGGGAAATTGTAAATACAAAACACCTATGGAAATCGATATGAATATGAATATGAAAAAAAAGATGATGCATATGGAAAGAATAAGGGCTAACCCCGTGTTGTGGGAGTGTGAATACCCATGTCAGAATTTTTCTAAAATTTATGTGCATCTATTGAAGGTCAGAAGTCATTGAAGGCCTGAAGGTCGTTGAAGACCCAGATACATTTCAATATACCCTTATGATTTCCTAAACTAATAAAAGGATACTTGAGAAATTTGAACCCGAGAATTTAATATGAAGAAAAATTATGATGATTGAAAATAAAATATATAAAATATTAACGAAAAATGAATAAAGACTTGAATATGAATGACGATATGAAAGAACAATAATTTAATATGAAAGACGAACAAGAATTGCAATATGATGTTGAAAATGAAATTACTAAGTTATTAATCTATTGAATCATGATATTGAATATGAATGAAAATAATATGAATAAAGATCGAACAAGAATAAAGAAATGAGATGTCCTTGAAAAACCTAAAAGAACTAAAAAAGTGAACAAAAATAAGAATGTTGAATTACAAACAAATGTTGCAGCAATATTGTATTTTCCTTTTCTACAGCAATTCAAATCTTTATGTATAGTATTAGTGTTGATTATTGTCTATGTTAATTAATGGAGAACGAGAACGAACCAAGGTATGAGTCAAGTTTTTATTATGTGTTTTATTTTGTACTCACTCTCCTTCATTTATCCTGGGCGACTAACTTGAAAGTTGCTTAGATATAGCATCTTGTGGGTTCTGATTTGGGGCCTGACAACCCCGTTGTAGAGAATTCTTAGAGGATTTCCTCAACTATACACATTTTCCATTGGAATTAGAGCTAGGTCTATCAAATAAAGGCTAACATATTGATCATAAAGATCTGAAAAATTGTAAAGTTACACACACATATATATAATTCTAATTTCACAATGTCTTTGAATAATTTCAAATAATTTGCATCAACTAAACTCTAGTGTATAACTTAGAGAAGTTCACACTTTGGAAGGCTAAAATTAAATTGTATATGAACTATATTGATGAGTGTATATTTGGTTCTATTTTTATAGAACCACCTATATTTTAGAAGAGAGATGCAAGTAGGAACATCACAAAAGATCATGTACCAAAGTCTGAATGAACTGAAGATGAGAAGAAAATTTAGGACTTGGATGCAAAGGCTATGAACATTTAATCTCAATAATGTTAGATGAGATATTCTAGAAAGTTACTGATTGTCAATCAGCCAAAGAAATTTGGGAGTCACTGTCTAGGATTGTTGATGGAAGCTCAGATGAAAGAAAGGATAAGAGATCCCTTATTGTATCCCAATTTGAGAATTTCTAGAAGAAAGCTGAAGAGACAGTGGTTGAGATATATGAAAGGTTCAGTATCATTGTCAATAACTTGAAGTACTGGACAAGGAGATCTCACTCACTGATATAAATGAAAAGCTTCTTATGTGATTCCCAAGCACTTAGGACTTAAGAATCTAGGCCATCAGAGAGTCAAATTATATGAAAATTACTACTGATGACCTGTTAGGCAAACTCAAGTCCTATAAGCTCTTAAAGAGTAGGGTTGAGTCTGAAGTAAAGGACAAACTCTCTACCCCTAGAGAGAAGTTCATTACTCTTATGGAGAACCTACTAACTCTGAAGACGAGATGTTTAATCTCCTCGCTAAGATATTTAGAAGATGGATTAAAGTAGAAGACTCCAGAAGAAGAGAAATGAGCTCTAGCAAACCCAAGTTTGACAAGACCCTAAGCAAGGAGGTTATTTGTTTTGCCTGCAGAAAGCAAGGCCGCATTGCTCCTAACTGTCCTGACAAAAAAGGATAAGTATAGCAAGAATGAGCACAAGAAGCAGTCATTTAATTGGAGGGATAAGAAGAAAGGAAGAGGGTTTATTATAGAAACCTAAAGTGACTCTAGCTCAGAGTCAAACTCTTCATCAGAGAGTGAACATGAAACTGTTGTTGAAGAAGCATGTCTGATAGCTTTGGAAGCATTTTTAGATGATGATGAAGATTAGGTATGTTATTTTGATAATAATGATTTCTCATTTGATGAATTTAAGGAATGTTTTAAAGATTTTATAGAGATTAATTAGAAGTTAAAATGCAAATCCAACAAGACAATCTTCTCAAAATTGATGTTGAAAACCTTAAACAACAAATATCAGAATTAATAAAAGAAAATACTCATTTAAATGATGAGCTAACAAAGGCAAAAGCCTTTGAGGACTCCTTAAATAGAAGAAGTCAACAACTTAGGAACATTACTGAAAATCTAATAAAAAGATTTAATTGTATGGGATTGGGAGCTGACTATACCATCTTAGGAAAATCTTCCAGCATACCTGCATGAAGGAATCATGTATCCTTCATTAAGGCTAAAAAAGCAACCTATTATAATAACAAATATGACACTGAAAAGATCACATTATTTAATAAAGTAAGTATATCTAAAGATAAGAGTATTCTAGGGGAGAAATTTGTAGGAAATACAACACCAAAATATAAAGGTTCTGCTTGTTGAAACCGAAAATCAATCTTCTGTGGAGTTCGACCCTTGGGGGAGGGGTGGTCCCACGCCTACTTTACTCCTACAAGCAAAACAACAAGGCAAACAAGAAAAGACTGACCCAAGGGCTCAGCGGGGAGGTCCTACCACACACCCGGAAGATCTCAGAGTGCTTCCCCTCCTTAGCCAGAGGCCGAGCTAAGGTACCCTCAGAAAGCACTTGAAAACTGGAGAAAGAAGACACATGAAGCATGCTTTCTGGGGTACCCCTTGTAACACCCCAGTTTTAAGAGAGGGTCGTTTTGCGTTTCTGGAAATTTTTGGTTTCTGGCAGGGGGCACACGGCCTGCGACACGGGCGTGTCGCAGGGCGTGTCGAGACGTGTCGACACTTGGCCCGGGGTGTCGACACTATCGCTCGACAATGTGTCGAGACTAGGGCACGCGGCCTGCGACACGGGCGTGTCGTAGGGCGTGTCGAGCCTGTGTCAACACTCGGCCCAGGGTGTCGACACTTTCGCTCGATAGTGTGTCGAGATGAGGTACACGGCCTAGGACACGGGCGTGTCCAAGGCCGTGTGGGTCTGTCGACGAGCTTCAGTCGACGATGTTCACTCGACGAGTGTCGAGTGTCGAGACTGGGGCACACGACCTATGACACGGGCGTGTCACAGGGCGTGTCCCACTTGGTCGACGATCTTCGCTCGACGTTTTTTCGCGGTGTCGACACAAAGGGTGTCGACGAGTGTCGAGACTTGGCACACGGCGTGGGACACGGGCGTGTCCCAGGCCGTATCACCTCTCGGGCTGTTTTTGGGGCCGTGTCATTGGAGGCACACGGACGGCCACACGACCGTATCGTTGGGGACACGGGCGTGTCAGATCGAACACGGGCATGTCAGATGCCCGTATGCTGTTCCAGGCGCGTCGATTTCAGACGGCGAATGAGGCACACGGCCCTGGACACGGGCGTGTGTCAGGCCGTGTTCGGCCCAGGTCTTTTATTTTTCTGTCGGATCGTAGCCTTTCTTTCCCTGATTTTAGGATCTGATGGTTCAGATCATTTCTTTAGGAGTTAAGTCCGAGAATAGGGTTGAAAACCCGCATTCTTCTCCAAGTTTTCTCTTACTAAAGATCTAGAGAGAAGTGAGAACAAGGAAGAAGGAGAAGGAGAGTTTGGGTTGTAGGAGAGGTTTCGGTGCTCCAAATCGCGAGCCGAGTCCAGAACCGTGGAGATTAGATCGTTGCGAAGGTTTTCATCCAGCTATTTTGCCATGGCAAGGAAGAGGAGTCGGAAGGTAACGACACTTCTCCTCTCGGTCTTAGGATGCATGTCTTTAGCATCATTTTTTCTTTCTAGTTTTTGGGCACCAAACTCTCAAATGAGAGGGGTCCTGGGTTGCCAAGGTTCAAGAGGAACCTCCGGGTCGATTGAATCCGTCCCCGGCATGATTTGCATTAGAGATCTGCTCCGTTAGTGGATTAGGCATGGTGGGTGAAGCCGTAGTCGCGACCGTTAGTCCGACTCGGTGATGTTGCATATGAACGTTAGGGATTCGTAGAGATTCTGTTGCGGCAAGATGTCGTTCGTGATGTGGTGGTGTTTTCCCCTTTTTCTCGAATGAGTACGTGTAGTTGGAGCCGGACAAAGTTAGCTCCTCGTGGCAGTAGATGGTTTCCTTGGTGGACAAGGTTAGCTCCGCATGAGTTGGAGATGGTTTCCTTGGTGCGCGGGTACGCTGCAGTACAAATAAGGGACTAGGGAGGGATTGTCTTGGTTTACGATGTGCCAAGGCGTGGCTATGTCTCTGTGGTCGGCTGGCTATCCCGTGACGTTCACGTCATGTGTGGAGAGTGTCCCAGCGAGACTAGTCCCCTTCCGTGAGACTGACGAGAATGCCAAGCATGGGGGCAAGCCCGGGCAATGAGGCCATGAGCGGGAGGGGTCCGGCAAGGCTTCTTAGAATCGGTCAGTTTGTGTTTGTTGGAATCCTGACATGAGACGTCAGTGCTTGTAGGCAAGCCCGGGTCTAAGACCTTGAGCGGGCGGGGCCTTTGCAAGAATTCCATGTGGCGGCCTATGCGCTGTTTGGGGGAATGGTGTTACCCCTTTGTTTGCGACTTTATGCCAATGGGGAATCGATGAGTACCCATATGATGTGATGATGTGCTAGATGCATACGAGATAGGGTGCCTTGGGTGAAACCCGGGTTGTTGCATACATATTGCATAAGTAGGCCCTTTTTATTATGTGCCCAACCCGTAGAGAACATGTATGATGTGTGTGACATCCAAGCCAGGTTCAGATTCAAGGTCAATGCGTAGAGAAGTTATCCATATAAGAGTAACACGGGACCATGAGTGTCCTTGTAACACCCCAGTTTTGCAAGAGAGTCGGTATGCAGTTCTGTAAATTTTTGGTTTTCTGGCAGGAGGCACACGGCCTGCGATACGGGCGTGTCGCAGGGCGTGTCGAGGCCGTGTCGACACTCGGCCCAAGTGTCGACACTTTCGCTCGACAAAGTGTCGAGAGTGGGGCACACGGCCTGCGACACGGGCGTGTCGCAGGGCGTGTCGAGGCCGTGTCGACACTCGGCCCAAGTGTCGACACTTTTGCTCGACAAAGTGTCGAGAGTGGGGCACACGGCCTGCGACACGGGCGTGTCGCAGGGCGTGTCGAGGCCGTGTCGACACTCGGCCCAAGTGTCGACACTTTTGCTCGACAAAGTGTCGAGAGAGGGGCACACGGCCTGCGATACGGGCGTGTCGAGGCCGTGTCGACACTCGGCCCAAGTGTCGACACTTTTGCTCGACAGGGTGTCGAGACTGAAGCACACAGCTTGGGACACGGGCGTGTCCCAGGCCGTGTCACCTCTCGGGTTGGTTTCGGGGCCGTGTTGTTGGAGGCACACGGCCGGCCACACGGCCGTGTCGCTGGGGACACGGGCGTGTCGGATTGAACACGGGCGTGTCGGATGCCCGTGTGCGGTTCCAGGCGCGTCGATTTGAGACGCGAATGAGGCACACGGCCCTGGACACGGGCGTGTGCCAGGCCGTGTTCGGCCCAGATTTTCTATTTTCCAGGCGAATCGCGGCCATTCTTTTCCTGGTTTTGGGATCTAACGGTTCAGGCCATCTCCTGGGAAGTTAAGTCCGATTTTAGGGTTGGAAACCCTCATTTGTTTTCCAAGACTTCTCTTTCTAAGTTCTTGAGAGAAACTAGAGCAAGGTGGAAGGAGAAGAAGGTCTTGGGCTGTAGTAAGAGTTTCGGTGCTCCAAATCGCGAGCCGAGTCCGGATCCGTGAAGCTTAGATCGTTGCGAAGAATTCCATCCGGCTATTTTTGCCATGGCAAGGAAGAGGAGTCGGAAGGTAACGACATCTCTCCTCTCAGTCCTTAGGATGCATGTCTTGGCATCATGTATTTTTCTTTCTTTCTAATTTATGGGCACCAAACTCTCAAATGAGAGGGGTTTTGGTTTGCCAAGGTTCAAGAGGAACCTCCGGGTTGATTGAGTCCGTCCCCGGCATATTTTGCATTAGAGATCCGCTTCGCTAGTGGATTAGGCATGGTGGGTGAAGCCGTAGTCGCGACCGTTAGTCCGACTCGGTGATGTTGCATACGAACTTAGGGATTCGTCGAAATTCCGTTGCGGCAAGATGTCGTTTGTGTTGTGATGGTGATTTCCCTTTTGTTTGGAAAAGTACGTGTAGTCGGAACCGGACAAGGTTAGCTCCTCGTGACGGTAGATGGTTTCCTTGAGGGACAAGGTTAGCTCTGTATGAGTTGGAGATGGTTTCCTTGGTGGACAAGGTTAGCTCCGCACGAGTTGGAGATGGTTTCCTTGGTGCGCGGGAACGCTGCAGTACAATGAGGGATTATGATGTATTTAGTCTTGGATTGTGATGTGCCAAGGCGTGGCTATGTCTCCGTGGTCGGCTGGCTATCCCTGACATGTGCGTCATGTGTGGAGAGCGTCCCGGCGAGACTAGTCCCCTTCTGTGAGACTGACGAGAATGCCAAGCTTGGGGCAAGCCCGGGCAATGAGGCCATGAGCGGGTGGGGTCCAGCAAGGCTTCTTAGAATCGGTCGGTCTGTGTTTGTTGGAATCCTGACATGAGACGTCAGAGCATGCAGGCAAGCCCGGGGCTAAGCCCATGAGCGGGTGGGGCCTTGGCAAGAATTCCTTGTGGCAGCCTGTGCGCCGTTTGAGGGAGAGGTGTCTCCCTTAGTGTTTGCGGCTTTATGCCAATGGGGAAATGTGAGTACCCAAATAATGTGATGTTGTGCTAGATGCATACGCAGTAGGGTACCTTGGGTGAAGTCCGGGTGTTGCATTCATGTTGCATAGTAGGCCCTTTCTTTATATGCTCAACCAATAGAGAACATGTTTGATGATTGAGACATCCAAGCCTGTTTTAATGTTCTTCTGTTTATAGCTATTTATATTGCATATGAAGTGCTGACTTGCAGGTTGGAGGGTTCCCCGGGGTCCGTTAGGGGCGGCCGGGAGGAGATGTGTTGTTACACAGTTTGAGGTCAGCCTTTGCTGACCCACGTTACTAATAATTTTTACAGGGCAAGGATCGCATGCAGGAGCTAGCATGCCGGCCAAAAAAGCCTAAGCCCATGAAGTGTTTTTCCCTCTTTTGTAGCACTACATTTATGATGTTGTTTGTTTGAGACTCTTTTGTCCGGCTTGCATGCTGAGGTAGACTAGGAGTGCTATGCACATTCATGATTGTAATTTTACTTGAGTATGGACTTTTGTGGTAGGCCTTAAGGCCTTAGTTGTTACTCTTTTGGTTAGTGGATAACTTCTAGTTGTGCTTTGTTTCCGCTGTGTTGTACAAGTGTTTTGAGTTTGGGTAGCTATATCAACTTATAATACTAAAGCTGTGGCGTTCGTATGTTGTGGGGCCCCGGCCGGACCCATATTATACGGTCATTACAGGGGAGGTGTTACAATTTGGTATCAGAGGGAGGTTAGATTCAAGGTCAGTGCGTAGAGAAGTTATCCACATAAGAGTAATGCGAGACCGTGAGTGTCCTTATGTTTTTAGTCTTGAGATTGGAGACTAATCCCTTATTTCTTGTTTTCCTGAAGAGTGCAAGCAACGAGGCGGGCACTTCAAGAGCAAGGGATGATCTCTCGGCGAGCACTGCCACTGCTCCAGGTCTTCTGGGTAAGGGTGTAAACCCGGCCGACTTCTGCCATATGCTTGCAGAAGCGATGGTGGCAGCGCAAGCGGCGGCTGCAGCCCAGGTAGCAACCCCTGCTACACCGGACACGGAGACGGCCGTGTCAGGCGGAGAAGCCAGGCGAGTGGAGCCTTTGGCAGAAAGGGTGGTGGTAGGACATGGAGACCGACGCATGAAGTATTTCCTGAGTTTCCATCCCCCGTCTTTCAAGGGTGTTGGAACGCCAACGGATGCGGAGGATTGGTGGGTTCGTATTCAAGAACTGTTAAGGGCGACAGAGACGCCAGAGGAGAAGAAATCCGAGTATGCGGCGTTCATGTTGGAAGGAGACGCCAAGTTGTGGTGGGTGAGCCTTAGTGGCCGCCAGTTCCCTGGACGCACCCCGTCAGTGGAAGAGTTTGGGGACGCTTTTCTTAAGAGGTATATTCCAGTTTCAACACGGTTGGCCCTGCAGAGGCAGTTTCTGCATCTAATGCAGCGAGACAAGATGGTGGATGAGTACGCGCAAGAGTTCACCCGTTTGGGTCGTTATGCGGGAATGACAATGGCGGATGATGTAGAGAGGGATAACCTCTTCTACCAAGGGTTGAGGGAGAATCTGAGACAGCCCCTCATCTCCATAAAGAGGGCGGGATTTAATGAGCTAGTTGAAGCCGCCAGGAGTTTGGAGAATGATCTGGAGAGAACCCAACATCGAAAGGGTTTTACTCCCAAGCAAGGGGAAGGGAAGCCTTCTCAATCTCATGTAAAGTCTGATGATAGTAGGTGGAGGAGGAAGCCTCACACTTCCAGGTCGGGGGAGAGGAACAATTGGACGCCTGGGGGTTCTCACTCTAAGGGACCGCCGACGTGTTACAACTGCGGGAAGGTTGGGCACATAGCCCGTGCTTGTCAACAAGGGGGAGTGGGGCAAGATACAAAGCAGGAGCAGTCTGTACGCTCGGGCCCCAGTGCTGCAAAAAAAGGAAAGATGGCGGAGTCGAGCGCTTCTCGGTTCCAACCGGTGCAACCAAGGGCTTACAACCTTGGACAGCAAGAAGCGATCCGTCAAACCGATGTGGTGACAGGTATGAAGAAAATTTAAGTTTGCATTTGTGCTTCATACTTTTAGACCCCCTTTCCGTGTGTTGTCTTGTTGTAAGCTTCGTGTTAGTTTCTGGATACCCCGCTAGGGTATTGTTCGATACGGGGGCTTCGCACTCTTTTCTTGCGGAGAGTTTCATCCGAAGGGTAGGAGTCGAGTCTTTGTCGGCGGACGTGGAACTGAAAGTGCGCATGCCCAATGGGTCATCTATGACCACCGGGGCTAAAGGGCGCATCTGTTGGGAGCTAGACAGAGTTGACTTCGTTTTGGAAGCGGCAGTGTTGCCGTTAGTAGAGTTCGATGTCATTTTGGGCATGGAATGGCTTGTAGAGCAGCGCGCCAGCATTGATTGTTTGTCCAAGATAGTGACCCTAAAGAGTAAGGGGCAAGCGGAAGTCAAGTTTGTGGGCCTTTGTGGAGTAGCCCATTCCCTAATTACGGCCATGCAAATGATGCGGGCGGTTAACCAGGGAGGTGTGGCGCTGGTAGCGTTGTTGGAGGTTCGTCTCTCCCAGCTATCTATTGAGGAAGTGCCTGTGGTGGCAGAGTTCAATGATGTGTTTCCGGATGAACTTCCTGGAGCGCCTCCTCGGCGGGAGATCGACTTCTCAATCGAGTTAGTGCCGGAGGCTAGACCGGTGTCGCGTCCTCCATTTAGGATGGCACCAAAGGAGTTGGCGGAACTTAAGGTACAGTTACAGGAACTGTTGGAGCAAGGATATATTAGACCCAGTTCTTCATCGTGGAGCGCACCGGTGTTGTTTGTTAAGAAGAAAGACGGTAGCATGCGCCTGTGCATAGACTACCGAGAGCTGAATAAATTGACCGTAAAGAATAAGTATCCGATTCCTCGGATAGACGATTTGTTCGACCAATTGGTGGGGTCAGTGGTATATTCGAAGTTGGACTTGAAGTCAGGCTACTATCAGCTGCGAATTCGGGACGAGGACATACCCAAGACTGCTTTTGGGACAAGGTACGGACACTTTGAGTTTACGGTGATGCCGTTCGGGTTGACGAACGCACCATCGGTGTTCATGGATCTGATGAATCGAGTATTTCGGGATTACTTGGATTCGTTTGTGGTTGTCTTCATTGATGACATCTTGGTGTACTCAAAGTCTGAAGTGGAGCATGAGACCCACTTGAGAGTGGTCCTACAAGTGTTGAGGGAGAACTAGTTGTTTGCGAAGTTCTCAAAGTGCGAGTTCTGGTTAGCCAAGGTGGCGTTTTTGGGCCACGTGATTAGTGGCGATGGGGTGGCTGTGGATCCAGTGAAAGTGGAGGCCATCATAGATTGGCCGGTGTTGAGGACCGTGGCGGAAGTCCGAAGTTTTCTTGGACTAGCCGGGTACTATAGGAGATTCGTGGAGAATTTCTCGAGGATAGCTCTACCCCTCACCTCTCTCACTCGCAAAGACCATAAGTTTGTGTGAACCCAAGAGTGCAGTCAAGCAGTTGAGGCCCTGAAGGAGAGGCTTATGATGGCTCCAATCCTGAGTTTACCGCAAGGGACCGATGGATTTCAGATTTTCAGTGACGCATCGGGATGCGGTTTGGGTTGCGTGTTGGTGCAACATGGCAAGGTGATAGCTTTTGGGTCTAGACAGCTGAAACCTCATGAGAGGAATTACCCCGTCCATGACTTGGAATTGGCGGCGGTAATCTTCGTGCTAAAAATATGGCGACACTACGTGTATGGCGCAAGGGTGGAGATGTTCACAGACCATAAAAGCCTGAAGTATCTCTTGGACCAAAAGGACTTGAACATGCGGCAACGCAGATGGGTTGAGTTTCTTGGAGACTACGAAGTGGCGATTCAGTATATGCCGGGTAAAGCCAATGTGGTGGCGGATGCTTTGAGTAGAAAGTACTCGGGGCAAGGAAATTGGATCGAAGCTCATGATGAGCGGTTGGTACGGGAATGGGAGTCCCTTGGATTGGAATGTGTTGCGAGAGGCGAGTCTAGCGTGGCTCGGTTGAACTGGATTGAAGTGCAAAACGACTTGTCCGATCGTATTCGGGAAGCGACTCGATTGGATGTGGAGTTTCAACCTTTGGTGTTGGAGGCTCAAAAGGGCGAGAGCAGCGCCTGGGAGATGATTGGTGGAATCTTGAGAAAGGATGGAAGGGTTTGTGTACCGCAGTTTGGCAATCTTCGTGAGGAGTTGATGTTTGAGGCTCACTTCTCAAAGTACTCCATTCACCCGGGCAGTACAAAGATGTACTTGGATATGAAGAAATCCTTTTGGTGGCCGGGGTTGAAGCGAGATGTAGCTTTGTATGTGAATCGTTGCCAAACATGTGCCTTGGTGAAGGCCGAATGTCAGAAACCGGGTGGGTTCCTGAAGCCCCTTCCAATTCCTGAGTGGAAATTTGAGGACATCTCCATGGACTTTTTGCATGGTTTGCCTAGATCGCAGCATGGTAATGATGCTATTTGGGTGATCGTGGATCGCCTAACCAAGGTGGCTCACTTCATCCCAAATCGGAAAGAGGACAGCGTGGAGAAGCTGGTGGAGTTGTATGTTCGCAACATTGTGCGACTGCACGGAATTCCTAAGAGCATAGTCAGTGATCGAGATGGACAGTTTATGTCTAAGAACTGGAGATTGGTTCAGAAGAGCTTGGGCACGAAGCTAAAGTTCAGTACGACGTTCCATCCTCAAACTGATGGGCAAACAGAGAGAACGAACCATACTATGGAGGATATGTTGAGAATGTGCATTCTTGATTTTGGCAAGAGGTGGGAGGATCACCTCTTCGTGGTAGAATTTGCGTACAACAATAGTTTTCAAGCAAGCATAAAAATGGCGCCATACGAAGCTTTGTATGGGAGGCGGTGTCGAACGCCAATGTCTTGGGCAGAGGCGGGAGACACCAAACTGTTGGGAAAGGACGCGGTGGTTGACGCTTGTGAGTTGGTACGGACCATCCAAGAACGTATGAAGGTGGCGCAGGACCGTCAAGCTAAATACTTTAATGCTCGTCACCAGAAGGTGGAGTTCGCGGTAGGCTATTGGGTCTACTTGAAGATCAAGCCGTTCAAAGGCGTCTCACGTATTCGCCGGCTCAAGAAGTTGAGTCCAAGGTTTTTGGGGCCTTTTGAAGTAGTTGAGCGGGTAGGAGAAGCAGCTTATCGGTTGGCGCTGTCCGCGGATTTGAGTGGATTGCATGACGTCTTCCACGTCTCTGTTTTGAGGAAAGCCTTGGTGGAGGCTAGCGTAGTGATTGAGCCGGCATCGGTGCCGATTGAGGAAGACTTGAGGACGCGAGTCCTTCCAATTGCTATAGAGGATTCGGAGACTCGGCAGTTGCGGAATAAGGAAGTCAAACTCGTAAAAGTTCGATGGGACAACTGTGGTCGTGAGGAGTTCTCTTGGGAACGAGAACAAGCCATGCTAGAAGATTATCCAGAACTCTTCGTGTCAGGTACAATTTAAGTTTTGTACCCTTTTGTTTTGAAATTTCGGGACGAAATTCTGTTAAGTGGGGGAGAGTTGTAACACCCCAGTTTTGCAAGAGAGTCAGTATGCAGTTCTGGAAATTTTTGGGTTTCTGGCAGGAGGCACACGGCTTGCGACATGGGCGTGTCGCAGAGCGTGTCGAGGCCGTGTCGACACTCGGCCCAAGTGTCGACACTTTCGCTCGACAAAGTGTCGAGAGTGGGGCACACGGCCTGCGACACGGGCGTGTCGCAGGGCGTGTCGAGGCCGTGTCGATACTCAGCCCAAGTGTCGACACTTTTGCTCGACAAAGTATCGAGAGTAGGGCACACGGCCTACGACACGGGCGTGTCGCAGGGCGTGTCGAGGCCGTGTCGACACTCGGCCCAAGTGTCGACACTTTTGCTCGACAAAGTGTCGAGAGAGGGGCACACGGCCTGCGATACAGGCGTGTCGCAGGGCGTGTCGAGGCAGTGTCGACACTCAGCCCAAGTGTCGACACTTTTGCTCGACAGGGTGTCGAGACTGAAGCACACGGCTTGGGACACGGGCGTGTCCCAGGCCGTGTCACCTCTCGGGTTGGTTTCGGGGCCGTGTTGTTGGAGGCACACGGTCGGCAACACGGCCGTGTCACTGGGGACACGGGCGTGTCGGATTGAACACGGGCGTGTCGGATGCCCGTGTGCGGTTCCAGGCGCATCGATTTTAGACGGCGAATGAGGCACACGGACCTGGACACGGGCATGTGTCAGGCCGTGTTCGGCCCAGATTTTCTATTTTTCAGGCGAATTGCGGCCATTCTTTTCCTGGTTTTGGGATCTAACGGTTCAGGCCATCTCCTGGGAAGTTAAGTCCGATTTTAGGGTTGGAAACCCTCATTTGTTTTCCAAGACTTCTCTTTCTAAGTTCTTGAGAGAAACTAGAGCAAGGAGGAAGGAGAAGAAGGTCTTGGGCTGTAGGAAGAGTTTCGGTGCTCCAAATCGCGAGCCGAGTCCGGATCCGTGAAGCTTAGATCGTTGCGAAGAATTCCATCCGGCTATTTTTGCCATGACAAGGAAGAGGAGTCGGAAGGTAACGACATCTCTCCTCTCGGTCCTTAGGATGCATGTCTTAGCATCATGTATTTTTCTTTATTTCTAATTTATGGGCACCAAACTCTCAAATGAGAGGGGTTTTGGTTTGCCAAGGTTCAGGAGGAACCTCCAGGTTGATTGAGTCCATCCCCGGCATATTTTGCATTAGAGATCCGCTTCGCTAGTGGATTAGGCATGGTGGGTGAAGCCGTAGTCGCGACCGTTAGTCCGACTCAGTGATGTTGCATACGAACTTAGGGATTCGTAGAAATTCCGTTGCGGCAAGATGTCGTTTGTGTTGTGATGGTGATTTCCCTTTTGTTTGGAAAAGTACGTGTAGTCGGAACCGGACAAGGTTAGCTCCTCGTGGCGGTAGATGGTTTCCTTGAGGGACAAGGTTAGCTCTGTATGAGTTGGAGATGGTTTCCTTGGTGGACAAGGTTAGCTCCGCACGAGTTGGAGATGGTTTCCTTGGTGCGCGGGAACGCTGCAGTACAATGAGGGATTATGATGTATTTAGTCTTGGATTGTGATGTGCCAAGGCGTGGCTATGTCTCCGTGGTCGGCTGGCTATCCCGTGATATGTGCGTCATGTGTGGAGAGCGTCCCGGCGAGACTAGTCCCCTTCTGTGAGACTGACGAGAATGCCAAGCTTGGGGCAAGCCCGGGTAATGAGGCCATGAGCGGGTGGGGTCCAGCAAGGCTTCTTAGAATCGGTCGGTCTGTGTTTGTTGGAATCCTGACATGAGACGTCAGAGCTTGCAAGCAAGCCCGGGGCTAAGCCCACGAGCGGGTGGGGCCTTGGCAAGAATTCCTTGTGGCGGCCTGTGCGCCGTTTGAGGGAGAGGTGTCTCCCTTAGTGTTTGCGGCTTTATGCTAATGGGGAAATGTGAGTACCCAAATGATGTGATGTTGTGCTAGATGCATACGCAGTAGGGTACCTTGGGTGAAGCCCGGGTGTTGCATTCATGTTGCATAGTAGGCCCTTTCTTTATATGCTCAACCAATAGAGAACATGTTTGATGATTGAGACATCCAAGCCTGTTTTAATGTTCTTCTGTTTATAGCGATTTATATTACATATGAAGTGCTGACTTGCAGGTTGGAGGGTTCCCCGGGGTCCGTTAGGGGCAGTCGGGAGGAGATGTGTTGTTACACAGTTTGAGGTCAGCCTTTGCTGACCCACGTTACTAATAATTTTTACAGGGCAAGGATCGCATGCAGGAGCTAGCATGCCGGCCAAAAAGGCCTAAGCCCATAAAGTGTTTTTCCCTCTTTTGTAGCACTACATTTATGATGTTGTTTGTTTGAGACTCTTTTGTCCGGCTTGCATGCCGAGGTAGACTAGGAGTGCTATGCACATTCATGATTGTAATTTTACTTGAGTATGGACTTTTGTGGTAGGCCTTAAGGCCTTAGTTGTTACTCTTTTGGTTAGTGGATAACTTCTAGTTGTGCTTTGTTTCCGCTGTGTTGTGCAAGTGTTTTGAGTTTGCGTAGCTATATCAACTTATAATACTAAAGCTGTGGCGTTCGTATGTTGTGGGGCCCCGGCCAGACCCATATTATACGGTCATTATAGGGGAGGTGTTTCAGTCCTTATGTTTAAGTCTTGAGAATTGAGACTGATCCCTTGTTTCTTGTTTTCTTGAAGAGTGCAAGCAACGAGGCGGGTACGTCGAGAGCTAGATAAGAGCTTTCGGCGAGCAGTGCTACTGCTCCAGGTCTTTTGGGCACGGGTGTTAACCCGACCGATTTCTGCCGCATGCTTGCAGAAGCGATGGTGGCAGCCCAAGCTGCAGCGGCAGCTCAAGTAGCAACCCCTGCTACACTGGATACGACGACGGCCGTGCCAGGAGGAGAAGCCAGGCGAGTGGAGCCTTTGGCGGAGAGGGTAGTTGTCAGACATGGAGACCAACACATGAAGTATTTCTTGAGTTTCCATCCCCCGTCATTCAAGGGAGTTGGTACGCCAACGGATGCGGAGGACTGGTGGGTTCGCATTCAAGAGCTTTTAAGGGCGGCAAAGACGCCAGAGGAAAAGAAAGCTGAGTATGCGGCGTTCATGTTGGAAGGAGACGCCAAGTTGTGGTGGGTGAGCCATAGCGGCCGCCAGTTCCCGGGACGCACCCCGTCAGTGGAAGAATTTGGGGATGCGTTTCTAAAGAGGTATATTCCAGTTTCTACACGATTGGCCCTTCAGAGACAATTTCTACATTTAATGCAGCGAGACAAGACAGTGGATGAGTATGTGCAGGAGTTCACCCGTTTGGGTCGTTACGCGGGAACGACGATGGCGGATGATGTAGAAAGGGATAACCTCGTTACGCAAGAAAGTTCACCCTTTTGGGCCTATTTCTGTAGTTGCTTTTCTTGCTTATGATTATTGCATACAAAGTGCTAACTTGCAGGTTGGAGGAATACCCCGGGGTCCGTTAGGGGCGGCCGGGAGGAGATGTGTTGTTACACAGTTTGAGGTCAGCCTTTGCTGACCCACATTACTAATAAATTTTACAGGGCAAGGATCGCATGCAGGAGCTAGCTCGCCGGCCAGAAAGACCTAAGCCTCATGAAGTGCTTGTCTTTTTGTAGCTCTACTTATGTGATGTTGTATGTTTGAGACTCATGTTGTCCGACTTGCATGCCGAGGTAGACTAGGAGTGCTAAGCACATTCATGACTGTTGTATTTTTTGATTTTGGACACTTGTTGTAAGGCCATAAAGCCATTTATTTTACTCTTCTAGTGGTGGATAACTTCTTGTCTTGCTTGTGTTTCCGCTATGTTGTGCAAAGTGTTTTGAGTGTGGGTAGCTATATCAACTTTTAATACTAAAGCTGTGGCGTCCGTATGTTGTGGGGCCCCGGCCGGACCCATATTATACGTTCATTACAGGAGAGGTGTTACAATTTGGTATCAAAGCGAGGTTCGTGGAATTTTTTTTGCGGATAGCTCTACCCCTCACCCCACTCACTCGTAAAGATCATAAGTTTGTTTGGACTCAAGAGTGTAGCCAAGCATTTGAGGCCTGAAGGAGAGACTGATGATGGCTCCAATCCTAAGTCTACCGCAAGGGACCGAGGGATTTCAGATTTTCAGTGACGCGTCGGGATGCAGTTTGGGTTGCGTTTTGGTGTAACATGGCAAGGTGATAGCTTTTGGGTCTAGACAACTGAAGCCTCATGAGAGGAATTACCCCATCCATGAGTTGGAGTTGGCGGCGGTAATTTTTGCGTTGAAAATATGGCAGCATTATGTATATGGTGCAAGGGTGGAGATCTTCACGGATCACAAAAGCCTGAAGTATCTCTTGGATCAAAAGGACTTGAACATGCGACAACGCAGGTGGGTTGAGTTTCTTGGAGACTACGAGGTGGCGATTCAGTATACGCCAGGTAAAGCCAATGTGGTGGCGGATGCCTTGAGTAGGAAGTACTCGGGGCAAGGAAATTGGATCGAAGCTCATGATGAGCGGTTGGTACGAGAATGGGAGTCCCTTGGTTTGGAATGTGTTGCGAGAGGAGAGTCCAGCGTGGCTCGGTTGAACTGGATCGAAGTACAAAACGACTTGACCGATCACATTCGGGAAGCGACTCGATCGGATGTGGATTTTCAACCTTTTGTGTTGGAGGCTCTAGCGGGCGAGAGCAGCACCTGTGAGATGATTGATGGGATTCTGAGGAAGAACAGAAGGGTTTGTATACCGCAGTACGACAAACTCCGTGAGGAGTTGATGTTTGAGTCTCACTTCACAAAGTACTCAATTCACCCGGGCAGTACAAAGATGTACTTGGATATGAAGAAATCCTTTTGGTGGCCGGGGCTGAAGCGGAGCGTAGCTTTGTATGTGAATCATTGCCAAACTTGTGCCTTGGTGAAGGCTGAGTGTCAGAAGCCGGGCGGGTTCCTGAAGCCCCTTCCAATCCCTGAATGGAAATTTGATGTCATCTCCATGGATTTTGTGCATGGTCTGCCTAGATCGCAGCAGGGTAATGATGCTATTTGGGTGATCGTGGATCGCCTAACCAAGGTGGCTCACTTCATCCCAAATCGGAAAGAGGATAGCGTGGAGAAGCTGGTGGAGTTGTATGTTCGCAACATTGTGCGACTGCACGAAATTCCTAAGAGCATAGTCAGTGATCGAGATGGACGGTTTACATCCAAGGACTGGAGACTGGTACAAAAGAGCTTGGGCACGAAGCTAAAGTTCAGTACGACGTTTCATCCTCAAACTGACGGGCAAACGGAGAGAATGAACCGTACTATGGAGGATATGTTGAGAATGTGCGTTCTTGACTTCGGCAAAAAGTGGGAGGATCATCTCTTCATGGTGGAGTTCGCGTACAACAACAGTTTTCAAGCAAGTATAAAAATGGCGCCATACGAAGCTTTGTATGGGAGACAGTGTCGAACACCGATGTCTTGGGCAGAGGCGGGAGACACCAAAATTTTAGGAAAAGAGGTGGTAGTAGACGCTTGTGAGTTGGTACGGACCATTCAAGAGCGCATGAAGGTGGCGCAAGACCGACAAGCAAAATACTTTAATGCTCGTCACCAGAAGTTGGAGTTTGCGGTAGGTGATTGAGTCTATTTGAAGATCAAACAGTTCAAAGGCGTCTCACGGATTCGCCGACTCAAGAAGTTGAGTCCAAGGTTTTTGGGGCCTTTTGAAGTTGTTGAACGGGTGGGAGAGGCAGCCTATCGGTTGGCGTTGTCCGCGGAGCTGAGTGGATTGCATGACGTCTTCCACGTCTCCGTTTTGAGGAAAGCCTTGGTGGAGGCTAGTGTGGTGATTGAGCCGGCATCAGTGCCGATCGAGGAAGACTTGAGGATGCGAGTCCTTCCAATTGCTATAGAGGATTCGGAGACTCGGTAGTTGCGGAATAAAGAAGTTAAACTCGTGAAAGTCCGATGGGACAACTGCGGTCGAGAGGAGCTCTCTTGGGAGCGAGAACAGGCCATGCTAGAAGAGTATCCAGAACTCTTCATTTCAGGTACAAGTTAAGTTTGTGTACTCTTTGTTTTGTAATTTCGGGACGAAATTTTGTTAAGTGGGGGAGAGTTGTAACACCCCAGTTTCGAGAGAGGGTCGTTTTGCGTTTCTGGAAATTTTTGGTTTCTGGCAGGGGGCACACGGCCTGCGACACGGGCGTGTCGCAGGGCATGTCGAGCCGTGTCGACACTCGGCCCGGGGTGTCGACATTGTCGCTCGATAATGTGTCGAGACTAGGGCACACGGCCTGCGACACGGGCGTGTCGCAGGGCGTGTCGAGCCCGTGTCGACACTCAGCCCGGGGTGTCGACACTTTCGCTCGACAGTGTGTCGAGACGAGGCATATGGCCTAGGACACGGGCGTGTCCAAGGCCGTGTGGGTCTGTCGACGAGCTTCAGTCGACGATGTTCACTCGACAAGTGTCGAGTGTCGAGTGTCGAGTGTCGAGACTAGGGCACACGGCCTGTGACACGGGCGTGTCACAGGGCGTGTCCCACTTGGTCGACGATCTTCGCTCGACGTTTTTCCGCGGTGTCGACACAAAGGGTGTCGACGAGTGTCGAGACTTGGCACATGGCTTGGGACACGGGCGTGTCCCAGGCCGTGTCACCTCTCGGGCTGTTTTCGGGGCCGTGTCATTGGAGGCACACGGCCGGCCACACGGCCGTGTCGTTGGGGACACGGGCGTGTCGGATCGAACACGGGCGTGTCAGATGCCCGTGTGCTATTCCAGGCACGTCGATTTGAGACGGCAAATGAGGCACACGGCCCTGGACACGGGCGTGTGCCAGGCCGTGTTCGGCCCAGGTCTTTTATTTTTCTGTCGGATCGTGGCCTTTCTTTTCCTGATTTTAGTATTTGATGGTTCAGATCATTTCTTCAGGAGTTAAGTCCAAGAATAAGGTTTAAAACCTGTATTCTTCTCCAAGTTTTCTCTTACTAAAGATCTAGAGAGAAGTGAGAACAAGGAAGAAGGAGAAGGAGAGTTTGGGTTGTAGGAGAGGTTTCGGTGCTTCAAATCGCGAGTCGAGTCTAGATCCGTGGAGATTAGATCGTTGCGAAGGTTTTCATCCGGCTATTTTGCCATGACAAGGAAGAGGAGTCGGAAGGTAACGACAATTCTCCTCTCGGTCTTAGGATGCATGTATTTAACATCATTTTTTCTTTCTAGTTTTTTGGCACCAAACTCTCAAATGAGAGGGGTTCTGGGTCGCCAAGGTTCAAGAGGAACCTCCAGGTCGATTGAGTCTGTCCCCGGCATGATTTGCATTAGAGATCCGCTCCGTTAGTGGATTAGGCATGGTGGGTGAAGCCGTAGTCGCGACCGTTAGTCCGACTTGGTGATGTTGCATACAAACGTTAGGGATTCGTAGAGATTCCGTTGCGGCAAGATGCCGTTCGTGATGTGGTAGTGTTTTCCCCTTTTTCTCGAATGAGTACGTGTAGTCGGAGCCGGACAAGGTTAGCTCCTCGTGGCTGTAGCTGGTTTCCTTGGTGGACAAGGTTAGCTCCGCATGAGTTGGAGATGGTTTCCTTGGTGCGCGGGTACGCTGCAGTACAAATGAGGGACTAGGGTGGGATTGTCTTGGTTTACGATTTGCCAAGGCGTGGCTATGTCTCCGTGGTCGGCTGGCTATCCCGTGACGTTCACGTCATGTGTGGAGAGTGTCCCGACGAGACTAGTCCCCTTCTGTGAGACTGACGAGAATGCCAAGCATGGGGGCAAGCCCGGGCAATGAGGCCATGAGCGCGTGGGGTCCGGCAAGGCTTCTTAGAATCGGTCAGTTTGTGTTTGTTGGAATCCTGACATGAGACGTCAGCGCTTGTAGGCAAGCCCGGGTCTAAGACCATGAGCGAGCGGGGCTTTTGCAAGAATTCTATGTGGCTGCCTGTGCGCCGTTTGGGGGAATGGTGTTACCCCTTTATTTGCGGCTTTATGCCAATGGGTAATCGATGAGTACCCATATGATGTGATGATGTGCTAGATGCATATGAGATAGGGTGCCTTGGGTGAAACCCGGGTTGTTGCATACATGTTGCATAAGTAGGCCCTTTTTATTATGTGCCCAACCCATAGAGAACATGTATGATGTGTGTGACATCCAAACCTGTTTCTGTAGTTGCTTTTCTTGCTTATGATTATTGCATACAAAGTACTAACTTGCAGGTTGGAGGAGTACCCCGGGGTCCGTTAGGGGCGGCCGGGAGGAGATGTGTTGTTACACAGTTTGAGGACAACCTTTGCTGACCCACGTTACTAATAAATTTTACAGAGCAAAGATCGCATGCAGGAGCTAGCTCGCCGGCCAGAAAGGCCTAAGCCTCATGAAGTGCTTGTCTTTTTACAGCTCTACTTATGTGATGTTGTATGTTTGAGACTCGTGTTGTCCGGCTTACATGCCGAGGTAGACTAGGAGTGCTAAGCACATTCATGACTGTTGTATTATTTGATTTTGGACACTTGTTGTAAGGCCATAAAGCCATTTGTTTTACTCTTCTCGTGGTGGATAACTTCTTGTCTTGCTTGTGTTTCCGCTGTGTTGTGCAAAGTGTTTTGAGTGTGGGTAGCTATATCAACTTTTAATACTAAAGCTGTGACGTCCGTATGTTGTGGGGCCCCGACCGGACCCATATTATACGTTCATTACAGGGGAGGTGTTACACCCCTTGAGTCCTATTTATAGTTTTTAGAATCTGAACTGCCAATAACCAAAAGAACTGACCTGAAATTACCAGAAAACCCTTGGATGGGTCTGCCAACATCCAAACTCCGCTGTTCTGAAGGGCTATAGGCAGACCAGCGGGGGAAAAACAGTAAAAAGTACCTCATTCATCTAGGCGAGCTGGGGAGCTTGGTCACCTCGGCAGGTCCTGCTTGCCTGCTATTGCCGAGCTCCATTGTGAGGGCGCGAGCTGGGACTAGCTCGGCGAATGCCGAACTCGTGGTCGGCGAATACTGATCTCCGGTCGACGATCACCGATCTCTGGTCGACGAATGCCGAGCTCTGGCTCGGCTCCCCTACTGCCGAGCTCGCCTACTGCCTTCAGCCCGATCTGTCTGGTTCCTGGCGGCCTTGCTCGCCGGACACGGGGTTGTACACAATCCCCGCTCTTTTTGAGCTTGGCAAAGCTCGAAAAGAAACATCCAACCCCAAGTGTGCGGCGAGCACGGGTTGGCGAGCTGGAGGGAATCTTTGGGTGGGGTCCACCTGCGGCTATATATATGCACCTGCCCACCTGCCTGACTCTTGTTATTCCCTTTGCTCTAACCCTGCCAAGATGCCACTTCCAAAGGAGATCTAAGAGCGCTTAGACCGAGCTCGCCATGCCTCTGCAACTCGCATAGCCGCCCTGACGACGGTTCCTGCTAAAGTTCCCCAAATTGATTCTGCCGAGCCCGGCTCCAAAAGGTCGAAGCCTTTTCCCCAGGCGGCTGAGCCCATTTACCATGACCTGAGGGCCACCCTGGAGCGCGAGACCAGCTCTTCCACCCGGACAATTCGTGAGAAGGATAGAGAGGTCGTCGTAATCGGCGACGAACTGGATAGTCATCCCGACGATAGGGGGGTGCCACCCCGCGAGAGCCCATACCGCGAGGTGAGACGACTCCCGCGGACTCGCGGCTCATGGAACCGGATAACCGTCCTCAGGACCCACCCCTTCTCTTTGGGAATCTTTGGGTGAGGTACTTTTTACTGTTTTGCCCCCGCTGGTCTGCCTATATCCCTTCAGAACAGCGGAGTTTGGCTGTTGGCAGACCCATCCAAGGGTTTTCTAGTAATTTCAGGTCAGTTCTTTTGGTTATTGGCAGTTCAGATTCTAAAAACTATAAATAGGACCCAATGGGGTACCCTAGAAAGCATGCTTCCTGTGTCTTCCTGCTCCAGTTTCAAGTGCTTTCTGAGGGTACCTTAGCTCGGCCTCTGGCTAAGGAGGAGAAGCGCTCTGAGATCTTCCGGGTGTGTGGTGGGAGCTCCCCGCCGAGCCCTTGGGTCAGTCTTTCCTTGTTCTCCTTGTTGTTTTGCTTGCAGGAGTAAAGTAGGCGCGAGACCACCCCTTCCCCAAGGGTCGAACTCCACAGGAGACCGATTTTCGGTTTCAACACTGCTAGTTGGGAACATGCGTCGACCTTATATTGGCGCAACATCTGTTATGCATTAACATCAACTTGATGCAACCCGAAAGTTGCGTCGAATGCCAGTCGACGCATCTCACTAGATCATTATTTTAAAATGCTTCCTAATTGACATCTTTCTCATCTTGAATATATTAATTATTTGAGAAGAGGTCATGAAGTTAGAAGTTGTTGGTTTAATAGACTAACACTCTTTTATCCTAAAGAGTATTATGGAAGGTCTTATTATACTTTCATCACTCCATATAATGGAAAAAAGAGCAATGAGCCAAAGGTAATATAGATTCCAACTACTGTTCAGTTTCTTGTATAGTTAAAGAATTGTCCTTCCACACACCAATTGTGATACTTGGATAGTAGATGCTCTATGTATAGGACTTAACACAAAGGATTGCTGGAAAACTACAAGGCCAAAAATGGTTCCAATATAATATTTGGTGATTATAATTATGGTCTGGTCAAAGGCTATAGTGTGTTCAAAATTAGAGATATTAGCATCTCTAAAGTAGCTTATGTTGAAGGACTTCAACATAATCTAATTAGCATTAGTTAGCTATGCGAAGATGAATACAAAGTTATTTTCACCCACAACTTATGTCAAATTGTCAATACTAGAACATATACAATTGTGTTATCTAGGTCTAGAAAGGGAAATATGTATGTTGTTGACTTCAACTCAAATGATAAAGAAATCTGTATATTCAATGCTGATGTTGATAGAAATGAGCTTTGACATAGGAGGCTTGGTCACCTTAATCATAAGACTATAGCCAAGCTTGCAAAGGAAAATCTGGTTAGGGGCATACCAAAAGGTAAGTATAGGAAGTTAACTCCTTGTAGAGCTTGTCAGCTTGGCAAGCAAATCAGGTATCATTCAAACCAATTGGTAATAATTATTCTCCTAAAATATTATATTTGTTGTATATGGACTTGTTTGGTCCACTCATCACTCAGGGCTTTGGAGGAAAGTTCTACACCTTAGTCATTATGGTTGATTTTTCTAGATTCAGTTGGGTGTTCTTTCTAAAAGCTAAGTGTAATACATTTTAGATACTCATAAGATTCATTAAACAAGCTCAATCTGAATTTAACACTCAAGTGTCTATGATTAGAATTGACCATGACACAAAGTTTGACTAGTTAATTTGTAGACTCTATAAGAATGAAGGAATAAGGCAAAACTTTTCAGCTCCTATGTTGGGTACATTGGAATATATGTACCTGATTTGAAGAAGCCTCACCCTACTCAATGATATACATCAAGGTGTATTTGATGTGCTTTGAGTTTATTTGTGCAGGTTAAGTAACTGCAGGTTTGCAGGAAAAGTTTCTAAGTCCATGTGTCGACACCTAGAAGAAAAGTGTCGACACTTAAGAAGGCTTGTGTCGACACCTAGATAAGCAGTGTCGACACTGGGAGTAATTGTGTCGAAACCAGGAAGGCAGAGTCGACACCAGAAGGAAAGTGTCGACACATACAGGCAGTGTCGACACACAATGAAGAATTGTCTACATAATCAGTGTCGACACTTAGAAGCAGTGTCAACACTCAGAGAAACTTTGTCGACAGCAGAATGTGCCGACACTCGGAGGCTATGTCGACACTCAGCAACCTTCAACAAAGTTTAAGTACAAGTGTCGATATAAAGGAGATGTGTCGACACTCAGCAAAGTCTCAACACATGAAGAATGTGTCGACACAAAGGAGATGTGTTGACACTCAGCAAGAGTTTCAACATAGAAGGCATGTGTCGACACAAAGAAGATGTGTCGACACTTAGCAAGTTTCAACACAAGATGTGTCGACACAAAAGAGTTGTGTCGACACTTAGCAGAATTCAACTAAGTATTAAATAAGAAAGACTTGTGTCGACACAAAGGATCAGTGTCGACACATTCTGAAGAAGCAGTGTCGAGAAGCAGTTACAACAACACAAGGAGTTGTGTCGACACCATGAAGGCTAGTGTCGACACTTAGTCTACTTGTGTCGACACTTAGTGTATTTGTGTCGACACATAAAGACTATCTGTCTCGACACTTTCAGACAGTGACAGAGATTTCAAGAAGTGACTGGATGACTTGACAACTGCCATTTCAACCGGTCAACTGCTACTGTCAGAGCTGTCAGAAGATTGTTAGAAACCGGATCAGCCGGTCACCATGAAGAAAACTTATATAAAGGCTTATTCCTTCAACAGAAGATAATGGTATGAAGCAATCAATAAAGTAAAAAACAACACATCAAGAATAAGACCTTCAAGTGAAGATCTAAGAAGTAGGAGAGAGAGAGCTCCTTCTAAGAAGTGCAGTTGCTGAACCAGGCTGCTAAGTTAGATTCAGATTGAGATCTGAATCTCAAGACAGAAGTTGATTAAAGATCATCTTCAGGAGATTCAACCCTACTGTGTTCTAATTCAAGAAGCTTTGAAGAAAGCCAAGGGAGGTTGATCTCTGCCAAGTTCTTCCAAGAACTCATCAAGAAGACAGTCAACTCATCTCTCTCTATCAAGAGTTGTGGTTATATACTTTGTATTTTCTAATTTCTGTAGGATATTGTATAGATCTGAGTTGTAAGCCTAAATCTATAAAGGCTGAGGTAGGGCCTGTGAGCCTGAGTGTAGGAGAATCATTTCTCTGAGTGTAGGCCTTGTTGAAGGCTGAGGTAGAGCTGTTGTGCCTGAGTGTAGGTCTTGTTGAAGACTGAGTGGTAGGGCTTTTGTGCCTGAGTTATAGGAGTGGGATCACTCTTAGTTGTAGGAACCTATTTGGGGTTCTGAGTTGTAAGATCTGAGGATCTGAGGAGAAGTGGAGAAGTTAGGACGAATCTAGTACACTACTAGATAGGCGAAGGGGGGAAGTGGATGTACCCAGACCTTGGGGAACCACTATAAATCCTGTGTGCACTCTGTGAATGTATGCTTGTATGGTTGCTGTGCTGTGATACTTGTTAAATTGCAATTACTGTTTAGTGTTTCTGCCTTTAAAGTTAAAAAGATATAGGTCACCTATTCACCCCTCTCTAGGTGATTAGGCACTGTTTCTTTCAAGTGGTATCATATGGAGGCTACTCAAAAAGGACATAACAGTCTGAGTAAAGATCTTGTAGGCAGAATCAGAATAATCAAGAATCAAGAAAATGGGTTCAACTGAGAATCACAAAGAGCTAGGATCCATGAAATTGCCAATCTGCAGAAAAGAGATTTTTGGCATATGGAAAGAAAGGGTTAGACTCTTTATGGAAGCATCTGACCCAAGAATATACATCACAGTCAAAGAAGGGTCATATGTGCCAATGAAAGTATCTATTTTGGATACAAATCAGAGAACTCCCAAAGACTATTTAGAAATGACTAAAAATGAAATAATTCTGGCCACTATGGACAAGAGGGCCCAGAATATTATTGTAAGTGCAATTGATGATGCCATATTTTAGAATCTAATTCATTGTAAAACATCAAAAGAAATGTTGGACACACTGATAGTCTATATGGAGGGATCAGAAGAGGTAAGACAAGATAGGAAGTCTTTATTAAATCAAGAGTATGAAAGCTTCAGACAAGGCAGGTCTGATAGCATAACTGAATGCTACAAGAAATTCTATAGGATAGTCAATGAATTGATGTCATATGGAAGAGAGTTCAACAATTATGAGTTGAATGATAACTTCTTGAGATCCCTAACAAAGGACTGGGACACCAAGATTTGTGCCATAAGGGAAATGGCCAAATTAGGTGACATACCTCCTCTAACTTTGTTTGGAAAACTGTTATCTTATGAGATGCAGTTAATGGTAAGGAAGGAGGAAGAAAAGACTACTAGGGTGGAGCACAAAGAAAGAGCTGTGGCCTTCAAGACTGAAGCCACTAGGAAATATAAAAGCAAGTCTCCATCTCCATCTCAAAAAGTTGCTGAGGCTGAGACAGATACTTCAGATAGCAAGAAGTCAGAAAGCAGTGAAAGTGATGAAGACTTTGCTGCATTTACTAGGCATTTTCAGAAGTTTCTAAAGAAGAAGCAGTGGAGGTCCAAGCCATCCACTTCACAGCCAAAAGATGACTACTATCAGAACAGGAAGTCATCAAGAAATGACATGAGAAAGTCCAAGTCTAGTAAAACTACATCCTCAAAAATAGTATGCTATTATTGCAATAGACAAGGACATGTAGTAGCTGATTGTCCATAAAATAGGAAAGAGTCCACTAACAAGAAGAAGACTCAATTTAAGGGCAAAAAGGAAAGGTCCTTTGTTGCCAAGAAGGATAAAAGCCTGACTGATATGTCATCTTCAGAAATAGATTCAGAAGCTGAAGCCTATATTGGCTTATTTACTGAAGAAGAAGAAAATGAGTTCATGCAGCTAATGAACTCAGTTTATGAGCATGAGGACATTCAGTGCAAGGGACCGATGGCCTTATCAGAAGGAGACAAGATCCAGGATCAGCCTGGACCAAGTAAGGTACAAATTTGTTCTTCTAGTTCAAGTTTGAGTGCTGGATCAGAATCAGATACATCAGCATCAAGTGATGTGAGTGGATCTGAATCTGAAGAAGACATTCATCAGTTGATTGATGAATATAGAGTATTGTTGCAGGCTTTGAAGAAAAGCAAACTCTTGGCCAAAACTCAGGCTAAGAAGATTGCTAGTCTCAAAGTGGCTACAACAGATTTTGACAAGTTGCTTGATCAGAAACTAAATGAAATAGCCAGGCTGAAGAACATTACTGTTATTCAGATGGGTACTATTACATTCAAGAATGATCAAATTAGAAATCTGGAGGCTAGACTTCAGAAGGAGAGAGATATTGTAGCAAGTTTTTCTAAACCAAAATCTGTTCTACCTTTGATAGATGAGTTTGTACCTCATAAGGGTAAAACTGGATTGGAGTTTACAAAACCCGCCTGGACAGTAAAGTCCAAGTCTAAGGGCAAAGCCCCAGTACTCAACAAGAAGCCTGTTGTAGATAAAATAGCCAGGGTTGTACCTAAACAAAGGTACACCAGATTTGAGTGTTGGTGTTGTGGCAAGCTAGGCCACTTTGCCATAGATTGTTGGCACAATTCTAGTGTCAAGGAGATTAGCAAACTACCTGCTAGAAGAGCTACAGGTAGTCTTGTTAAAAGTCAAACTAACCTGCACCAAGGACCCAAGAATTATTTGGGTTCTAAGGTTAAGTAATCTGTTTTGCAGGTGAGTCCAAGTGGCCATGCCCCTATATGGTACTTGGACAGTGGATGTTCCAGGCACATGACTGGAACTAGGAGATTGTTGAAGGACTATACACCAATCAAGGATGGTCCTAAAGTTACCATTGGTGGTTCAGAAAAAGGAATCATCAAAGGCTTTAGTAACATTTCTAGCAACCTAATTACAATTACTCAAGTAGCTTATGTAAAGGGTTTGAAATATAACCTCATTAGCATAAGTCAGCTGAGTGATTTAGGATATGACATCTCATTTGTAAGGGATGGTTGTCATATCAGTAGGTCAAGTGATCAAAAGATCATTCTGACAGGATATAGGAAGAGAAATGTCTATTGTCTAGACATCATGTGTGAGAACATTGTTTCTCCTATTTGTCTTGTAGCTGATGAAAAAGTCTCACATTGTGTTAAGTGGCACAAGAGGCTGGCTCATCTTAACTATAAGACAATTGGTCAACTCTTTAACAAAGAGTTAGTGAGGAATGATCCTCAGGTTAAGTGTATAAAGGTTGGGATATGCTCAGCTTGTCAAAAGGGCAAGCAGACCAAATCCACCTTTCATAGCCTTGAGAACAAAGATGCTGTGAGGTGTCTATACCTCTTGCATATGGATCTTTTTGGTCCTATGCCTGTTCACAGCCTAGGTAGGAAGGTCTATACATTTGTGGTAGTTGATGACTACTCAAGGTATTCCTGGGTATTCTTCCTAATGCAAAAATCTGAAACACCAAGTATCTTGTATAGTTTTGTCAAACAAATTCAGAATGAATTGAACAGTACAGTGGTCAAAATCAGAAGTGACCATGGTACTGAATTTTAGTCTGAAAGTATGAAAAAACTGTGTGAAGAGTTTGGAATTTTTCAGGAATTTTCCTCACCAAGAACACCTCAGCAAAATGGTATTGCTGAAAGGAAAAATAGAATCTTGATAGAGGCTGGTAGAACCCTATTAAGTGACACTTCTCTCCCAGAATATTTCTGGGCTGAGGCAGTTAATACTGCATGTCATGTAATCAATAGGGCTACTATCACCAAGAGCCACAAGAAGACCCCCTATGAGATTATGAAGGGCAAAAAACCAAATCTATCCTATTTCAGGATCTTTGGTTGCAAGTGGTATATCCTTAACAATGGTAAGTCTTATCTAACCAAGTTTGCTGCCAAATCCCAAGAGGGAATCTTTGTTGGGTACAACAACAACAGTAAAGCTTATAGGGTCTACAACTTGATTACTCAAGTTGTAGAAGAGTTAGTTCATGTAGTTTTTGATGAAGCAAGGCTCATTAACAATGAATTGCCTACAAGTGTTTGCAGCTCCACAGGTGTAACTGAGAAGATGGACAAACTTACTATTGCAGAAAGCTCTACAGCAAGTCAGCAAGTAGTAGATGATAGCTGCTATCCAGGGGGGGTACAAGATACTCTTATTGCTGAAGAAGACTAAGAGGAGCAGCTGAATGAAGAAGCTGAAAGTGTACAACCAGAAGACAGGCTGCCTCCAGCAAATAGGCATTTAAAAGATCATCCAGGCAATCAAATTATTGGAGATCTCAGACAAGGGGTACAAACAAGGAGCAGTAATCTAAGTTCAGTTCACCACTCCAGCTTTCTATCCCAAATAGAGCCAAAAAAATTTGAAGAAGCAATCCTAGACCCTCATTGGATTGAGGCCATGCAAAAGGAGTTGAACCAGTTCAAAAGATGCAAAGTCTGGGAGCTAGTTCCTAAACCAAAAGACCACAACATTATTGGAACTAAGTGGATCTTTAGGAACAAGTTGGATGAGAATGGAATTATTATAAAGAATAAAGCTAGACTAGTTGCAAAAGGATATAGGCAGGAAGAAGGTATTGATTTTGATCAAACCTTTGCTCTAGTAGCAATACTGGAAGCAATAAGGATGTTCCTTGCCTATGCAACATTCCAAGGATTTAAGGTCTATCAAATGGATGTTAAGTCAGCTTTTCTGAATGGAAATCTGAAGGAAGAAGTCTATGTACAGCAGCCATCAGGTTTTGTAGATTCTCTTAAACCTGATTATATATATAGACTTAGGAAGGCTTTGTATGGGTTAAAACAAGCCCCTAGGGCTTGGTATGAAACCATGTCTAGTTTCCTCATTGAGAATAAATTCACAAGGGAGAAAATAGACAAGACTCTATTCCTTAGGGAATCCAGAGGCAAGATTATCTTAGTCCAAATATATGTAGATGACATAATATTTGGGTCTACAGAAAGTAGTCTTTGCAAAAAAGTTTGCAAAACTAATACAAGGACAATTTGAAATGAGCAGTATGGGGGAACTTAAGTTCTTCTTGGGTCTCCAAGTTAGACAGACTGAAGATGGATTATCCATATGTCAGTCTAAGTTCACTCTAGAATTGATAAGGAAGTATGGTATGAAATCATCCACTACCATGAAAACTCCTATGAGGTCAACAATGTCTCAAAGATGATGTAGGGAAACCTGTAGATGAAACATTGTATAGAGGGATAGTTGGCTCCCTACTATATTTGACTGCTAGTAGACCAGATATCATGTATGCTACATGTGTCTGTGCTAGGTACCAAGCTTGCCCTAAAGAATCTCATTTGACAGCAGTCAAAAGAATTTTGAGATATCTTAAGGGCACTCCTTATCTAGGCCTTTGGTACCCTAGGAATGGAGATTTTGATCTGACATGTTATTCAGATGCATATTTTGCAGGCTGCAAGGAAGATAGAAAGAGTACCATAGGAACCTATCAATTTCTAGGTGGAAGGCTGGTGTCTTGGAGTAGCAAGAAGCAAACTAGTGTGGCTATCTGCACAGCAGAATCAGAGTACGTGGCTGCAGGAAGTTGATGTGCTCAACTTCTATGGATTCAACATCAGCTAGAAGATTATGGTATTCAAGTAAGTAGAACACCTTTATTTTGTGATTCTACTAGTGCTATTTCTATTGCAAACAATCCTATCTCCCATAGTAGGACTAAGCACATAGAAATAAAATACCATTTTCTAAGAGAACATGTAGAAAAAGGAGACATTTCTTTAGAGTATGTAAATACAGATAATCAGTTAGCTGATATGTATACTAAGCCCTTAGATGAAACCAAATTCAATAAATTTAAAATTGAATTAGGGATGATAAACTTGGAATAGTTTACAAAAATTGGCTAAGTAAAATGGTATCGACACACAGAGTTGTCTGTGTCGATAGATAGAAGTGGTGTCGACATTTCAGAGAAATAGTGTCGACACATCTAGAAAGTCTGTGTCGACACTTCAGAGAATTAGTGTCGACACATGCAGTGTAGGTGTCGACATATCCAGGGTGTTGTCGACACTTAGGATTTACACAGAATTAGTCTAGTAGAGTCTTGACTAAGTGTCGAGCTGAGTGGTGTCGACACATATAGAAGTGTCGACACATATATTCTGTCGACTATACTTGTGTCGACACATAATTGTCGAGACATTAGCAGTAAGTGTCGACACTTTTCAACAGTGTCAACACAATTTAAGTATTTTGACGCGCCTTTTCATCTTCGATTCTAGAAAGGTATTGTTAGAAAGTAGCGAAAAAGAGAGAACAAGCGGATAAACTTTTGAATAATTGAAATTTTATTATCCAAAAAAGATATCATTTACAAAGGTATGACCTCCCTTATATAGAATGGAGGAGATAAGAGAGAGAGTATACAAACAATGTGGGACTAAACATTTACAGTACTGAGCGGCTAGAATAAAGGAGACCGCACAGGCCGCGCGGTTAGACAGATGGGTTAACCGCTCGGCAACTCCAGCATGATAGAACAGGCCGCAATGGTAGACCGATAGACCGCCCAGTCTCCAGGCTTCAGAGTGAGACCGCCAGACCGCTTGGTCAACAAACCGCTGGATCAGACCGCTAAGCCGCCCGGTCAACAAACCGCTGGATCAGATCGCTAAGCCGCCCGGTCTAATACTTCAACACTCCCCCTCAAGCTGGAGCATAGATATCAACCATGCCCAGCTTGTCACAAATGCGGAAGAAGGAAGTAGAAACCAGCTTGGTGAAGATATCTGTCAATTCCTTGTCAGAGGTGACAAAAGGAGTACAAATCTGTTTCTTCAAAATCTCTTCCCATATGAAGTGACAGTCAACCTCTATATGCTTTGTTCTCTCATGGAAGACCGAATTTCTGGATATGTGTATAGCGGCCTTGTTGTCACAGAACATAGGGAGAGGACAGTCATATACCTCGCCCAGATCAAGCATGAGAGCCCGCAACCACTTTAACTCACACGTGGTTGACGCCATACTCCGGTATTCGGCTTCGGCACTGGATCTGGAGACAACAGACTGTTTCTTGCTCTTCCAACTCACGAGATTACCTCCAACAAAGGTACGAAAACCGGATGTGGATTTACGATCGCCTTTGTCATTCGCGTAACTTGAATCTGAGTAGGCCTCAACCCTCAGATGACCATTCTTCTGAAAGAGTAACCCTCTGCCTGGTGCTGCTTTGATATACTCTAAAATCTTCAGGGCGGACTGAAGATGGCACTCCCTGGGAGCTTGCATAAACTGACTGACCTTGCCTACAGCATAGGCGATGTCGGGTCTAGTCACCGTGAGATAGATGAGTTTGCCTACCAAACGTCTGTACCTTGTGACATCAGATAGAAGAGGCGAGTCATCCGTCCACGTTTTGTCTTCTCCAATAGCCATGGGAAAACGAGCTGGTTTGACACCTGTCAATCCTGCTTCTCGTAGAAGATCAAGGGCATACTTCCGTTGAGAGAGAACCAAGGAGTCAAGTTTCCGAGAGATTTCTATCCCAAAAAGTATTTCGGGGAGCCCATATCCTTCGTGACCAAGTGCTGACGGAGGTGCTTCTTCGTCAAGTCCACCCCATCTCGGTCATCGCCAGTAAGGAGAATATCATCTACATATACAGCCAAAACCACCAGTCCCGAGGCCGTTTTGCGAATGAATAAGGAGTGATCAGCCGAACTCCTTTGAAAGCCGATGGTAGCCACAATACCACTGAATTTGTCGAACCATGCCCGAGGGCTCTGCTTTAGGCCATAAATGGCCTTCTTCAAATGACATACACGTGTCTCCCCCTGAGCAACATACCTAGGAGGTTGCTCCATATAGACATCCTCCTGAAGATCGCCATAGAGAAAGACATTCTTCACATCAAGCTGGGAAATAGCCCAAGCCCGGTTAACAGCCACAAAAAGGAGAACCCGTATGGTGCTGAGGCGAGCAACCGGAGAGAAGGTATCAAAGTAATCAACGCCGAAAGTCTGAGTGAAGCCCTTGGCCACCAGCCGGGCTTTGTAGCGATCCACAGTACCGTCGGGGCGAAACTTCACAACGAAGACCCAGCGACAGCCAACCACATCAGTGCCCACGGGAGGAGGAACCAGGGTCCAGGTACCCCGTTCAGTCAGAGTAGCCATCTCCTCATCCATGGCAGACTTCCAATGAGGGAGAGCAAGAGCCTCCTGGTAGGTGCGGGGAGTAGAAGTAGCAGAGATAGCCAAGGCAAAACACCTGCGAGAAGGAGAAAGCCGATCATAGGAAATAACAGCCGTGAGCGGGTGTTGAGTACACACCCGCACCCCTTTGCGAAGGGCAATGGGAACATCCAGGTCAACGGGGGCGTCAGCGACGGGAACGTCAGCGACCGGAGCGTCCGTGGCGGAGAAGGCTGTCCCAGGACTAGAGAGAGACGGCAGCGGAGAGGAGGGTGGAGGGGTGGGTGGGGAGACGGACTGAGAAGGAGTCGGTGGAGGAGGAGATGAGGGTGGGAAAACGTCGAGAGGTGTGGAAGGAACAGAGATATCAGAAGGAAGAGAAGAGGGATGAGAGAAATAGGAAGCATTCTCGAAAAAAGTCACATCCGCGGAGACAAACTGCTTGCGGAGAAGGGGGTCAAATTAACAATAGCCTTTTTGAGTGGTAGAGTACCCCAAAAAGACACACTTGGTGGAACGGGGGGAAAGCTTGTCGCGGGTAGCGGAGGGAGCGTGAACAAAGGCCGTACAGCCAAAGACACGGAGAGGAAGAGGAAAAGGTTCCTGGTGGGGGCAGAAAAGAGAGAAGGGAGTCTGGCCGTGGAGAACCGTGGAGGGAAGGCGATTGATGAGATAGCAGGCGAGGAGCACAGCGTAGCCCCAGTAGGAGCGAGGGACGTGCATCTGCGTCATGAGAGTACGAGCAACATCAAGCAGGTGACGGTTTTTACGTTCCGCCACCCCATTCTGCTGGGAGGTGTAAACGCAAGTCGTTTGATGAATGAGGCCATGTTGGTGAAAGAACGCGGAGAACTCATGAGTCAGATATTCCTTGGCATTATCAGAACGTAAGACTTTAATAGAAATAACAAATTGAGTCTTAATCATAAAGTAAAATGATTGCCAAACAGAAAATAGTTCAGAGCGATCTTTTAACAGATACACCCAGGTACATCGAGAAAAATCATCGATAAAAGTGACAAAATAGGAACTGCCCCGACCAACTGTGAGGGTAGGAGCAGGACCCCATACATCAGAATGAATAAGATCAAATATGCGAGAGGAGCCACAGCCTTGCTTTGGTGGGAAGGAGGAGCGATGATGTTTGCCAAGCTGACACGCATCACAGTTGAGCGGAGAACTGGTAGGAGGTAAGTGGGGCAGAAGCTGTCGAAGAACCCGAGGAGGAGGATGTCCAAGGCGAAGATGCCAGTGAAGGAGATCTGTGGAGGAGGAGTAGGCGGACAGAGCGGAAACATCGTCGAGAAAGTAGAGGCCGCCGCTCTCAGTCCCAGTAGCAATCGTCCGCTGGGTCCTCGGGTCCTGAAAAGAACAAGTAGTGGGAGTGAATAAGACGGAGCACTGAAGTTGCCGGCATAAAGTAGTAACTGATAACAAATTGCACGGGAACTTCAGGACATAGAGGGTATCCTCCAAGCAAAGCGATGGGGTGAGTGGAACCATGCCCGTCCCATGAACCGGGGACGGTGAACCATCCGCCACACGAACCGGGGGTAAGCGGTCATGTGTCTCAAGACGGGAGAAGCAATAAGGGTTGCCCGTCATATGATTTATAGCACCGGAGTCAATCAGCCATTTACCTTGGGTAACGACGTGGGCACTACCTGATGTCGTGGCCACAGAGGCAGACGGACGAGAAGAGGCGGAGGCCGAAGAAGGAGCATCACCGGAAGGGCGAAGATGAGGATGTTTCTGCCAGCAGCGGTCAACAGTATGGACAGTACGGCCACAGTGAGAGCAGAGGAACCAGGATGAACCCCGTCCGCCAGAGGAGCCGCGGCTACTAGGGCCCCCCCCTCTGAGCTTGGTGAGCAAAGGAGTCCTGGGAAGGGGGGGAGGCCAACAGAGGCCGTAGCGAAGTAACAGCGGCAATGCGAGCCGCAGTGGCATCCAAAGTAGGAGATTCCGCCTCACCCAAGATCTGCTGGCGGATCATATCATAAGAATCGGGAAGACGAAGAAGATAACAAACAACCAGGAGTTCCTGGAAGTGTTTGTGCTATTCGGCCAAGTCTGCGGAGAAGGGGCGATTCTGGAGGATTTCAGCACCAAGAGCCTGAACCTGCTGATAAGCCGCAGCCGGTGACATGGAAGGGCGGGCGAAGAGGTCCGCATAGAGAGTATAAATGCGGGACGTCTGGCCCCCTTTAGAATAGAGAGCAGCGAGGTGAAGCCAGGCGGCCTTGACCGTCTCATCATGGCGAATGACGGGAAGGCACTCATCAGAAAGGCTGTTGGCCAGCCAGGTGCGGACAAGAGCATCACTCGCATCCCAGTCATCAAACTCAGGAGAGGTGCGAGGAGGAGGATCATCGGTGAGGTGATGACGCTTGCGTTGAGAACAAAGGAGAAAGTTGAAAGAAACGCTCCAATCGGGATAGTTGGAGCCAATAAGCTTGGAAAGGGTGCCACGGTTGCCCGAAGGAGGAGGAGGAGAAGGAGCTGCAGGAGTAGTGGTGAGATCGGAGGAAGTCATAGAACCCGGCAAGGAAACCGCAGCGGTTAGAAAAAAGAGGAAGCCGCTCGAACAGTAGCGGCTAGAAAGAGGTCAAAGGCACAGCGGGGAAGAGGTCGCGCAGACTGAAAAGGCCGAGCGAATAGAAGAGAGGAGGAGGCAAGAAGCAGCGGCTACAACAAGTCGTAGGCCGGGCGAACAGAAACAGGCCGCAACGACTAGAAAGTCGGAGAGGCAAGAAAGAACAAGGAGCACGGCGACAAGAAAACAGGTCGCCGCGACGAATAGCAGTAGGAGAAGAGAACCAAGAAGAAGCAAGCCGCACGAACAGGGCAGCGGACAGAAACAAGCCGCACGAATAGGGTAGCGGACAGAAGAGAGGGCCAGCCGCGAGACAGGTCGCAGAAAGCGGAAAACAAGCCGCTAACAACAGAGAGCGCACAGAATCAGAAGGAAATGACCATGTGCTCTGATACCATGTTAGAAAGTAGCGAAAAAGAGAGAACAAGCGGATAAACTTTTGAATAATTGAAATTTTATTATCCAAAAAAGATATCATTTACAAAGGTATGACCTCCCTTATATAGAATGAAGGAGATAAGAGAGAGAGTATACAAACAATGTGGGACTAAACATTTACAGTACTGAGCGGCTAGAATAAAGGAGACCGCACAGGCCGCGCGGTTAGACAGACGAGTTAACCGCTCGGCAACTCCAGCAGGATAGAACAGGCCGCATTGGTAGACCGATAGACCGCCCGGTCTCCAGGCTTCAGAGTGAGACCGCCAGACCGCTTGGTCAACAAACCGCTGGATCAGACCGCTAAGCCGCCCGGTCAAAAAACCGCTGGATCAGACCGCTAAGCCGCCCGGTCTAATACTTCAACAGCTATAAATAGGTTTTCACCATTATTTGTCGACACGCTCACCAAAGTTTCGAGACCAAACTTGTGTATCGACATCTCTCTTCTCTAAATTCAAACTTTCTTCAAACCCTAATGGCTCCCAAGCTAGAAGAGAACATTAACGAAGGATATGAGCTCGTGCGACACGCCTTTGATGACGCGGAACCCGAAATCAACTGTGTGGTAACCCTAATTGCTGAGACTGGATTGGAATACCTTGTATCAGAACCAATCAAGATCTGGAAGAAGGAGGTCCTTGAATTTTTGAGTGCGGCTTCACTTGATGATACTGGACTCAAGATTAAGTCCATAGTTCATGGGACCAAAGTCAAGGTCACACAGAAAAGTCTAAGGAAGGTACTTCAACTACCAAGAACAAAAGAGGAAGAAGATGTATCTGCTTCTAGGACTAGAGAGACATTGAGATGGTGTGGACTAGATTCAAACATGAAAATTGGCTCAGTTTTCAATAGAAAAGGGATGAACATCCAAGGAAAGTTTCTGTCTGAAATAGTTGGGAAGGTCATCCTGAGCAAGCCTGGAGGACATGACAGAATTTCAGCTCATATGTTCGGTTTGATGACAAGGATTATCTTCAAACTTAAGACTGACTGGTCAGTAGTTCTGTTTGATAAGATAAAAGAGAGCCTGAAGAAGCCCAATCTGGGTAGAATTCTGAGTCTATACCTAGCTGGAAGTATTCCTGAGGTGATGAACCAAGCTGCAGGTTCCAAGATAAATCACATGAGGAGAATGGATTTGAGAATTTTCTCTAGGTGGGATAGAGTATTGACAAAAGAAATGCCTACTTCAGAAAAGGACACACCTCAGAAGAAGAAGAAGACATCCATTGTGGCTCAAGAATCCTCCAACAGCTCTGAAGAGCAAGTGGTCTTTACTCCTGATGATGAAGAGACTGGAAATGTTGGACAGTCTCCAGCAAGACAAGAAAATGCTCAGAGGCAGGGGGAGCTACCCTCAGCAAGCCCAATTCACCTAGATCCACTCCAGGGGGAGCCTCTACTTGTGGAAGAGCCAACTCCACTAGAGAGTGAAAGGGCTACCCAAACCATTCTAGAGGTAATCACTGAAATTAGTCAATTAGATTTCACTATTGAGGATGAAGTTTTGACTGATTCATTACATAATATTCATCAGCAAACACAGATACAACCTCAACCACAAGATGTTGTCATGGAGGACACATCTGTTGCTGATAAAGTTGTTGATGAGATCAGAGATTCTCCAGCCCATTCTCAACAGGAATTCACCTTAGAGGAGTTATTCCCTGATCTTATACAGACAGATCTTGAGAGAGAAATAACTACTGTTGAGGGGGAGAAGGCAAATATTGAGGGGGAGCATGTGGAGATTGTAGAGGAAACTGCAAGCAAGGAGACTGAGGAGCCAAGAGATGTTGAAGGGCTACCAAGACCTGAGAAGGATTCACATCCTAGTTCTAAGGATAGAGTAGACATAGTCAGTTCTTCTACTTCAGAGGATGAGGAGGCTGCTAGGGCCAAGAAAAGGAAGTTTCAGGTCTTCAAGAGAAGAAGCCAGAACTATAAGAAAGCCCTACAGACAATTACTCCACAGCCTGGCTCATCTACTGATTATAGTTCACTAATGGTGGCTTTACAGATTAAGCTAGATGAGCAAAGGAAAGCTCTAGAAAAGTATATGGATGAAGGGCATAAATCCCTGCAATTTGATCTGGCACAAGACATCAAGTCTATCAGATTTGAAGTAAATCAAAACAAGAAGGAAATGACTGACTGCTTCTATAAAGGAGAAAATGCAGTAGTCTATCTAACTACTCATCAAGAGAACATCAAGAAATAGGTTGATGACATTGTTGTGAAGCAAGGCTATGTCCTGGAAAACCAGATAAGATGAATGATAATCTCACTGCTTCACATAATGCCATTGTAACTGAAATGAAAAATATAAGTACTGCACAGCCTACAGTAAGTGTCACTGCCCAAGATGAATTTGATAAGAAATTACATGAGAGTCTCACTGCTGTAAAAACTGCCATTAAAGATTCTCAGAAAGCTATTTCTGTCCAACTTCAGAAGTTCAAACTTTTTTATAAGGATGGAGTAAACTATCTGAATGCTCAAATAAGATTCCAAAAAAATGATCTTAGGGATCACATAGAGAGAGAAGTCATAAAGGGGGGAGAGAATATTAGTCAAAGCTGGCTCTGATCATGCCAAATGGATTTCAAACTCCATCAGAGCCACTCTTGGATATCCACCTTTATGTGATGATGACAATGTGGCAGAGTCTGGAATAAATCCTGCATACTTAGGAGGAGAGAAAGCTGAAGTGGCTCAAGTGATATATCCTCCTACAGATTTTGGCATGATACATCAGGAGGTACGGTCTATGTATAGTCCTCCTGACGGTAATCAGAATATCATTCTTGAGAAAATTGTCCAGCCTGTGCCAGAGGCAATCTTAAAAGAGCAAGAGGCTTTGTTATAAGAACAAGAGACCCAATTATCTAAGAAAAGATTCAGAGAGTAAGCTGAATTAAGGACAGATTTTGAACAATGGAGCCCCACATCCAGGAATATCATTTTGACTGCTTGGAAGGCTGCTAAGGACAATGTCCTGGATAGAGGCAAGTGGTATTCTGACTTGGAGTGGAGAAAACATGAGAATAGGCAAGAGGCCATTGTACAATATAGAAGGAAGGCTAAACTGGGAAAGCTACCTCCTAATGCACAAGAGCCTAGCAAGTATTTCCCCAAGTCTTATCACTATTTTGAAAGGCAGAAGATAAAGGCTGAAGAGCTGAAAAAGAAGGTTCTCAAAGGGAAGAAGCCTGCTGCTGCTGATGACAATGAAGCTCCAGTTCAAGCAAAGATTCAATCTGGAAAGGGGATTGTAATCAAGGAACCAGAGCAGCCATAAGATAGCATTTTCTTAAGTTTACAAATTGTAATCATTTGCATTAAATTCTATGTAAACTTTTGATTAATGAAAATATTGGAATTTGTAAGAACATTGTGTCATGGTTCAAATCTATTATATTAATTGTTCTGAGATAATTGTTTATACATGTTCTGTTCATGCATGTTTAAGTATTTTCCCTGTCATATAATACTGTTTTACATCATACTGAAAATTTGTTATGTATGGTGTATATCATTGACTAAGGGTTATGACTTCTCCAAATAGGGGGAGATTGTTGGGTACATTGAAATATATGTACCCGATTTGAAGAAGCCTCACCCTACTCAATGATATACATCAAGGTGTATTTGATGTGCTTTGAGTTTATTTGTGCAGGTTAAGTAACTGCAGGTTTGCAGTAAAAGTTTCTAAGTCCATGTGTCGACACCTAGAAGAAAAGTGTCGACACTTAAGAAGGCTTGTGTCGACACCTAGAGAAGCAGTGTCGACACTGAGAGTAATTGTGTCGACACCAGGAAGGCAGAGTCGACACCAGAAGGAAAGTGTCGACACATACAGGCAGTGTCGACACACAATGAAGAATTGTCTACATAATCAGTGTCGACACTTAGAAGCAGTGTCGACACTCAGAGAAACTTTGTCGACACCAGAATGTGTCGACACTAGGAGGCTGTGTCGACACTCAGCAACCTTCAACAAAGTTTAAGTACAAGTGTCGACACAAAGGAGATGTGTCGACACTCAGCAAAGTCTCAACACATGAAGAATGTGTCGACACAAAGGAGATGTGTCGACACTCAGCAAAAGTTTCAACACAGAAGGCATGTGTCGATACAAAGAAGATGTGTCGACACTTAGCAAGTTTCAACACAAGAAGATGTGTCGACACAAAGGAGTTGTGTCGACACTTAGCAGAATTCAACTAACTATTAAAGAAGAAAGACTTGTGTCGACACAAATGATCAGTGTCGACATATTCTGAAGAAGTAGTGTCGAGAAGCAGTTACAACAACACAAGGAGTTGTGTCGACACCATGAAGGCTAGTGTCGACACTTAGTCTACTTGTGTCGACACTTAGTCTATTTGTGTCGACACATAAAGACTATCTGTCTCGACACTTTCAGACAGTGATAGAGATTTCAAGAAGTGACTGGATGACTTGACAGCTGCCATTTCAATCGGTCAACTGCTACTGTCAGAGCTGTCAGAAGATTGTTAGAAACTGGATCAGCCGGTCACCATGAAGAAAGCTTATATAAAGGCTTATTCCTTCAACAAAAGAGAATGGTATGAAGCAATCAATAAAGTAAAAAAACAACACATCAAGAAGAAGACCTTCAAGTGAAGATCTAAGAAGTAGGAGAGAGAGAGAGCTCCTTCTAAGAACTGCAGTTGCTGAACCGGGCTGCTAAGTTAGATTCAGATTGAGATCTGAATCTCAAGACAGAAGTTGATTAAAGATCATCTTTAGGAGATTCAACCCTACTGTGTTCTAATTCAAGAAGCTTTGAAGAAAGCCAAGGGAGGTTGATCTCTGCCAAGTTCTTCTAAGAACTCATCAAGAAGCCAGTCAACTCATCTCTCTCTATCAAGAGTTGTGGGTATATACTTTGTATTTTCTAATTTTTGTAGGATCTTGTATAGATCTGAGTTGTAAGCCTAAATCTATAAAGGCTGAGGTAGGGCCTGTGAGCCTAAGTGTAGGAGAATCATTTCTCTGAGTGTAGGCCTTGTTGAAGGCTGAGGTAGGGCTGTTGTGCCTGAGTGTAGGTCTTGTTGAAGACTGAGTGGTAGGGCTTTTGTGCCTGAGTTGTAGGAGTGGGATCACTCTGAGTTGTAGGAACCTATTTGGGGTTCTGAGTTGTAAGATCTAAGGATCTGAGGAGAAGTGGAGAAGTTAGGCCGAATCTAGTACACTACTAGATAGGCGAAGGGGGAAAGTGGATGTACCCAGACCTTGGGGAACCACTATAAATCCTGTGTGCACTCTGTGAATGTATGCTTGTATGGTTGCTGTGCTGTGATACTTGTTAAATTGCAATTACTGTTCAATGTTTCTGCCTTTAAAGTTAAAAAGATATAGGTCACCTATTCACCCCCCCTCTAGGTGATTAGGCAATATTTCTTTCATCCTACAACTCCCCAGCAAAATGAGGTAGTTAAAAAGGAAAAATAGAATCCTAATTGAATCAGGAAGTGCATTATTGGTTGAGTCAAATTTACCTTAGTCCTTTTGGGCTGAAGTAGTCGACATAGCCAACTATGTTTTGAATAGGAGTCTTGTACACAAAACTTAGTTGAAGACACATTATAAGTTACTGAAGGGGAAGCCACATATGTTTTCATACTTTAGGATATTTGGTTATATTTTGTTATATTCTCAATAATGAAAAAAGCCATCTTACCAAATGTAAACCCCCCAAACCTTTCCCCGTGTCGGGTCGGAGGGGATCTTACTAGCCAAGACCTTCACCTAGTGCTCCTTAAGGGGTGTCAACCCACATTACTAAGAACCAGTCGGCTGCCCTGCTCAACCTGAATCACAACATTCACATTACATCACAGAGTTTAGCGGAAGCATTAACAGGAAATCACAACAAATATATTGAAAGATATTGTACCTAATCACCTAGAGGGGGGGGTGAATAGGTGACTAAAATCTTTTTCACTTTTTAGGCAGAATTCAGATACTATCTCAGAGTTATAGATACTTTATCAAAGCACACAGTCAGTAATCACAGAATTACACAAGCACACAGTAGACACACAGATTTATAGTGGTTCCCTAAGGTTTGGGTACATCCACTTTCCCCCTTCGCCTATCTAGTAGTGTACTAGATTCGGCCAAACTCCTCCACTATCTCAGATCCTCAGATCTTACACTCAGAACCCCAAACCAGGTTCCTACAGCTCAGGCCCAAGGCCCTACAACTCAGCTTCTTCACAAAGCCTACACTCAGCTTCTTCACAAAGCCTACACTCAGCCACCAAGGCCTACACTCAGCCACAACAGGCCTACACTCAAAGATACAACTCTCCTACACTCAGGCACACATGCCCTACACTCAGCCTTTATAATTACAGGCTTACAAACTCAGATCCCTAAGGATCCTACAAGAAAATATGAATACAAAAATGTATACTCTACAACTCAGATAAAAGAGAGAAGAGTTGTGAGTTTCTTGATGAGTTCTTGGAAGAACTCAACTGAAATCAATCTGACTTGGCTTTCTTCAAAGCTTCTTGAATGTAGAATATAATAAGATTGATCTCCTCTGCAGTTGATCCTTGATCTCTGCTACTTAATATTCAGAACAAAATCTGAACCCTTCTTCTCAGCCTGGTTCCAACGGCTGACTTCTTGGATGGAGCTCTCTCTCTCCAACTACTTAGATCTTCACTAGATTCATTAATGAATAGCTAGATCTTCTTTGTATTACTTAATGTGTTGATCTTCTAATCTATCTCCTTCTGTAGACAGTATAAGCCTATTTATAGGCCTTCTTCATGGTAACCGGCTGGTCCGGTTCATAACTGATTTCTGACAACTCTGACGGGTGCAGTAGACCGGCTGGAATGGCAGCTGTCAAGTCATCCAGTCAGTTCTTGAAACAATCTGTAACTGTCTGAAAGTGTCGAGACTGTCTGTCTTTAAGTGTCGACACTTATAGACCAAGTGTCGACATAAGTTGACAAAGTGTCGACATTAGCCTTCAAGGTGTCGACACAACTCCTTGTGTTGTAGAATTGACTTCTCGACACAGCTTCTTCTTCATGTGTCGACACTGATATTGAGTGTCGACACAACACTTTGTTCTTCAGCACTTTGTTGGATTCTTGTAAGTGTCGACACAACACCTTTGTGTCGACACATCTTCATGTGTTGAACTTGTTCAGTGTTGACACATCTTCTCGGTGTCGACACATGCCTTCTGTGTTAATATTTGCTGAGTGTCGACACTGCTCCTTGTGTCGACACATTCTTCTTCTGTTGAGACTCTGGCTGAGTGTCGACACTTTCCCTTAGTGTCGACACTTGTACTTAGAATTTTGCTGATCTTTGCTAAGTGTCGACACAGCTCCTTGTGTCGACACTTTCTTCAAGTGTTGAGTCTTCAGCTGAGTGTCGACACATTCTTTCTTGTGTCGACACTTTCTTTAAGTGTTGACTCTTTTGCTGTGTGTCGACACATTACTCTGGGTGTCGACACTTATACTTAGACTCTGTTGACTTTTGCTGGGTGTCAACACATCTTCCAAGTGTCGACACTTTCTGATGTAGACACAGTTTCACTGGGTGTCGACACAACTGCTAAGTGTCGACACTGCTTCACTGGACTTTTCTTCATTGAGTGTCGACACAGCTCCTTATGTCGACACTTTCTGCCTGGTGTCGACTCAGCATCCCTGGTGTCGACACAATCACTCCAAGTGTCGACACTGCTTGTCTGGGTGTCGACACAAGTCTTCTTAAGTGTCGACACTTTCCTCCCGGGTGTCGACACATGGACTTAGAAACTTTTTCATCTTTCCTGCAAATACTTGACCTGCACAACTAAACTCAAAATACATCAAATACATTTTGATGTATATCATTGAGTTGAGTGAGGCTTCTTCAAATCAGGTACATTAGAACCAATGTACCCAACAATCTCCCCCTATTTGGAGAAGTCATAACCCTTAGTCAATGATATACACCATACAGAATAAAATCATAGCATGATGTAAAGCAGGATTATATAACAGGGCAAACATAAACATGTATCAAACAAAACATGTATACACAGATAACATCTCAGAACAATTATGAAATAAATTTATCACACAACAAATTTATCACACAACACATTGTTCTAACACTTTGTCATATTCATAATTCTAAAGTTTACAGAATGTTTAACATCAAAAGATTACATAGTAAACTTAAGAAAATTTCTATGCTATTTTTGATCAGCATCTTTGATCACTATCCCTTTTCCAGACTGTATCTTGGCTTGCACTGAAGCTTCAGTGTCTTCAGCAGCAGCAGGCTTTTTCCCTTTAAGCTCCTTCTTCTTTAGCTCTTCAGCTTTAATATTTTGTCTCTCAAAATAATGATATGGCTTGGGAAAGTACTTGCTAGGCTCCTGGGCAGTAGGAGGTAGCTTTCCCATCTTTGCCTTTCTCCTATATTGCACTATGGCTTCTTGCCTTGTCTCATGCTTCCTCCATTCTGATTCAGAAAACCACTTGTTTCTGTCTTGCACATTATCTTTGGTAGCCTTCCATGCAGTTAGAATAATGTTTCTTGAAGTGGGGCTCCACTGCTCAAAGTCAGGTCTTTGTTCAGCTTGCTCCCTGAACCTCTTCTTAGACAGTCTGGCTTCTTGTTCAGCTTGCTCTTTCAAGATAGCTTCCTGTAAAGCCTTAGATACTGGCTGAACCACTTCTTCAAGAATGACCTTCTGATTTCCATCAGGTGGACTATACATTGATTGTATATCAGCTTGAACCATATCAAAATCTGGTGGAGGATAGATCACTTGAGCTACTTCAGGTTGCTCACCTCCAAGATATGCAGGGTTAACTCCAGATTCTGCTACATTATCATCATCACATAAAGAAGGATAACCAAGAGTGGCTCTGATGGAATTAGAAACCCATTTTGCATGGTCAGAGCCGGCTTTGACTAATACCCTGTCCCCTTTTATGACTTCTCTTTCTATGTGATCCCTTAAATCATCTTTTTGAAATCTGATTTGGGCATTTAGATAATTGACTCCATCCCTGTAGAAAGGTTTTAACCTTTGGAGTTTTTCAGTGAGAAGCTTCTGAGAGTCTTGAATGACAGTCTTAACAGCAGTTATTTCCTCTTGGAATGCTTTGTCAAAAGTTTCTTTGGCTTTGGCACTTTCTGCAGACTGGGCAGTGGCTATATTCTTTATCTCAGTTACAATAGCATTGTGAGAGGCTGTCAAGTTATCATTCATTCTGATTTGATTCTCAAGAACATAGCCTTTCTTGACTTCAAGTTCATCTACTTGAGCTTTTATCTTCTCTTGATGTGTAGCCAAGTACACCACTGCATTCTCTCCCTTGTGGAAGCAGTCAGTCATCTCTTTCTTATTGAGATTCATCTCAAATCTAATAGACTTAATTTCTTGGGCTAGATCAAACTGGAGAGATTTATGCCCCTCATCCACATATGTTTATATAGCTTTCCTGTGCTCATCAAGTTTGATTTGCATAGCAACCATCAAAGCACTGTAATCTATTGATGGAGTTGGCTGTAGTGCTGGCTGTGGTGCTATGGTTTGCAATGCCTTCTTATATGTTTGACTTCTTCTTTTGAATACTTGGAATTTTCTTTTCTTAGCTTTGGTAGCCTCCTCATCTTCAGATGCTGAGGTGCTTGCTATATCTACCCTTTCCTTAGGGAGCTCCTCAACAGCTGGTTGTTTCTCAGGCTCTTGCCTTACAGGTTCTTCTAGAATTTCCACCTTCTCCCCCTCAACTGGAGCATTCTCCCCCTCAGCAGCAGTTTCCCTGTTAAAATCTGTTTGATCCAGGTTAAGGAATAGATCTTCCATTGTATATTCTGGTGGAGAATGGGCTGGAGAAACTCTTGGCTCATCTACCACTGGATCAGATACTATTTGAACTGTACCAGATGTGTCCTCCATGACAACATCTGGGACTTGACTATCAATCTGAGTTTGCTGATTAATATTATGTAAGGAGTCAGACAAAACATTATCCTCCATAGGGAAATCTAAAGCATTAAGCTCAGTGATTACCTCAAGGATGATGTGTGTTGCTTGCTCACTCTCAAGAGGAGTTGGCTCTTCCACTACTAGTGGCTCCCCCTGCCTCTCTGCAGCATCTTGTTGAGCTGGAGTCTTCTCAACAGTTCCTTCTGCATCCTCATCAGGAGAAAAGACAACTTGCACTTCACTACCAGAGCTGCTAGATGAATCCTGAGCTACTAGAGCTATCTTCTTCTTCTTCTTGTGTGGGGTTACTTTCTCAGGAGTAGGCATCTCCTTAGTCAAAACTCTGTCCCACCTTGAGAAGATCCTCATGTCCATCTTTCTCATATGGTTGATCTTAGTTCCAGTAGCTTGACCCATAACCTCTGGTATACTACCAACTGGGTATAAACTTATTATTCTACCCAAATTGGGTTTCTTCAGGCTCTCCTTAATCTTCTCAAAGACAACAACAGACCAGTCTGTGTTCACTGTGAAGATTATCCTTGTCATAAGATTAAACATATGGGCTGAGACTTTGTCATGCCCTCCTGGCTTACTCAAGATCACTTTGCCAACAATTTCTGACAGAAATTTCCCCTGGCTGTTCATCCCCTTCCTATTGAACACTGATCCAATTTTCAATTTGGAATCCAGTCCACACCAAGTTAGAGCTTCTCTGGTCTTAGAAGCAGTTACTTCATCCTCTACTTTTGTTCTTGGCAGGTTTAGAACCTTTCTCAAACTTTTTGGAGAGGCCTTCACTTTTTCTCCATGGACCCTGGACTTGATCTTGAATCCAGATTCGTCTACTGTAGCTCCATTCAGGAATTCCAGTACTTCTTTCTTCCAGATCTTAGTCGGCTCAGAAACAAGAAATTCTAACCCTGAGTCTGCAATTAGGGTTACTACATACTTGATGTCCTGTTCTGCTTCGTCAAACACTTGTCGCACCAGTTCGTAGCCTTCATTGACGTTCTCCTCGAGCTTTGGCACCATTAGGGTTTGAAGAATTTGACTGGAGAGAAGAGAGGTGTCGACACACAAGTTTTGGTCTCGAAACTTTAGTGAGCGTGTCAACAGACAATGACGAAAGCCTATTTATACCTTTTTAGGTTTGAAGATGAAAAGGCGGGATAACTAACTTAAATTGTGTCGACACTGGTGAAAAGTGTTGACACAGACTTATAATGTCTCGACACACTGTGTCGACACAAGTTTAGTCGACGGATTATATGTGTCGACACTTGTTTATGTGTCGACACCACTCAACTCGACATTTAGTCGAGACTTTACTTAGATAATTCTGAGTAAACTCTAAGTGTCGACACCACCGTGGATGTGTCGAAACCTACTTATCATGTATCAACAATAATTTTCTAAAGTGTTGACACCAACATTCTAGATGTGTCGACACCTTTTCCCTGAAGTGTCACCACCACTTTTCTGTGTCGACACAGATATCTCTGTGTGTCGACACCATTTAACTTAGCCATTTTTATAAACTTATTCTAAGTTTATCATACCTAGTTCAATTTTAAACCTATTGAACTTAGTTTCTTCTAAGGGCTTAGTATACATATCAGCTAGTTGATTATCTGTTCTAACATATTCCAGTAAAATATCTTCTTTTTCTACATGTTCTCTAAGAAAATGATATTTTATTTCAATATGTTTGGTTCTACTATGGGAAACAGGATTGTTTGCAATTGATATAACACTAGTAGAATCACAAAATAGTGGAGTTCTACTTACCTGAATTCCATAGTCCTCAAGCTGATGTTGTATCCATAGAAGTTGAGCACAACAACTTCCTGCAGCCACATATTCTGATTCTGTAGTGGAGATAGCCACACTTGTTTGCTTCTTGCTACTCCATGAAACCAGTCTTCCACCTAGGAATTGACAGGTTCCAGTTGTACTTTTTCTGTCTTCTTTGCATCCTGCAAAGTCTGTATCTGAATAACCTGTTAGTTTAAAATCTCCATTCCTAGGGTACCAAAGGCCTAGATAAGGAGTGCCCTTTAGATATCTCAGTATCCTTTTGACTGCTGTCAAATGAGACTCTTTAGGGCATGCTTGATACCTTGCACATACACATGTAGCATACATGATATCTGGTCTACTTGCAGTCAAATATAATAGGGAGCCAACTATCCCTCTATACAAAGACTCATCTACAGGTTTCCCTGCATCATCCTTGCTAAGAGACATACTTGACCCCATAAGAGTCTTCATGGTACTGGATGAATCCATACCATACTTCCTTATGAGTTCTAGGGTGAACTTAGACTGGCATATGGATAAACCATTCTCAGTCTGTCTAACTTGGAGACCCAAGAAGAACTTAAGTTCCCCCATACTACTCTTCTCAAATTGTCCTTTCATTAGTTTTGCAAACGTTTTGCAAAGACTACTTTCAGTAGACCCAAATATTATGTCATCTACATATATTTGGACTAGTATTACTTTGCCTCTGGATTCCCTAAGGAATAGAGTCTTGTCTATTTTCCCCCTTGTGAACTTATTCTCAATGAGGAAACTAGATAGGGTTTCATACCAAGCCCTAGGGGATTGCTTTAACCCATACAATTCTTTCCTATGTCTATAGACATGATTAGGTTGAGTTGAATCAACAAAACCTGATGGCTGTTCCACATAGACTTCCTCTTTTAGATTACCATTCAGAAAGGCTGACTTTACATCCATTTGGCAAACTTTAAATCCTTGATAGGTTGCATAGGCTAGGAACATCCTTATGGCTTCCAGTCTGGCTACTGGAGCAAAGGTTTGATCAAAGTCAATACCTTCTTCCTGCCTATATCCTTTAGCAACCAATCTTGCTTTGTTCTTAATGATGACTCCATGTTCATCCATCTTGTTCCTAAAGATCCACTTGGTTCCAATTATGTTGTGGTCTTTTGGTTTAAGAACAAGCTCCCAGACCTTGCACCTCTTAAACTGATTCAGCTCTTCTTGCATTGCCTCAATCCAGTGAGGGTCTAGGATGGCTTCTTCAAACTTCTTTGGCTCAACTTGGGATAGAAAACTGGAGAAGAGCACTGCATTCAGATTTTTGCTCCTTGTTTGTACCCCTTGTCTTAGATCACCAATGATTTGATCTGCTGGATGATCTCTAAGATGCCTATTAGCTGGAGGCATCCTGGCTTCAGGTTGAACTTTTTCAGTTCCTTCATCTTGCTGCACTCCTTGGACTTCTTCTTCATTAGGTACATGTAGTACTCCCCCTGGATAGCAGCCACTATCTTCTACTTGCTGTCTTGCAGTAGGTTCTTCTTCTATAGTGAGCTTGTCCATCTTCTTTGTTATACCTGTGGAGCTGCATATACTACTAGACAACTCATTGTTAATAAGTCTAGTTTCATCAAATACTACATGTACAGACTCTTCTACAACTTGAGTAGACAAGTTGTAGACTCTATAAGCCTTACTATTGTTGCTGTACCCAACAAAGATCCCCTCTTGGGACTTGGCAGCAAACTTAGTCAAGTAAGACTTTCCATTGTTAAGTATAAAGCATTTACAACCAAAGATCCTGAAATAGGATAGGTTTGGTTTTCTACCTTTCACAACCTCATAGGGGGTCTTGTTGTGGCTTTTAGTAATGATAGCCCTATTAATAACATGTCATGCAGTATTAACTGCCTCAGCCCAGAAATATTCTGGTAGTGATGTATCACTTAATAGGGTCCTACCAGCCTCAATCAAGGTTCTATTTTTCCTCTCAGCAATGCCATTTTGCTGGGGTGTTCTTGGTGAAGAAAACTCTTGAAATATCCCAAATTCTTCATATAGTTTTGCCATACTATCAGACTGAAATTCAGTACCATGGTCACTTCTTATCTTGACCACTGTACTGTCTAGTTCATTCTGAATTTGTTTGACAAAGCTAGAGAAGACACTAGGTGTTTCAGATTTCTTTCTAAGGAAGAACACCCAGGAAAACCTTGAGTAGTCATCTACAACCACAAAGGTATAGACCTTCCTACCTAGGCTGTGAACTGGCATAGGACCAAAGAGATCCATATGCAAGAGATATAAACATCTCACAACATCTTTGTTTTCAATGCTACTAAAGGTGGATCTAGTCTGCTTGCCCTTTTGACAAGCTGAGCATATTCCATCTTTAATACACTTAACATGAGGACCATTCCTCACTAACTCTTTGCTAAAGAGTTGTCTAATTGTCTTGTAATTTAGATGGGCTAGCCTCTTGTGCTATTTGACACAATGAGAGACTGTCTCATCAGCTACAAGACACACTGGAGAACCATTGTTCTCACACATAATGTCTAGGCAATAGACATTTCTTTTTCTATAACCAGTCAAAATGATCTCTTGATATGACAACCATTTTTGACGAATGAGATGTCATATCCTACATCACTCAATTGACTTATACTAATAAGTTTATGTTTCAAACCTTTGACATAAGCCACTTGAGTAATAGTAATATGGGAGCTAGAAATGTTACCAAAACCCTTGATGATCCCTTTTTCAGAACCACCAAATGTGACTTTTGGACCATCTTTAATTGGAGTGCTGTCCTTTAGCAATCCCCTTGTTCCAGTCATATGTCTGGAACATCCACTGTCCAAGTACCATATTGGGGCATGGCCACTTGGACTCACCTGCAAAACAGATTAATGAACCTTAGAACCCAAAGAATTCTTGGGTCCTTGGTACATGTTAGTTTGCTTCCTAACAAATCTACCTGCAGGTTTTCCAACAGGCAATTTGCTACTCACTTTGGCACTAGTATTGTGCCAAAAGTCCATGCCAAAGTGGCCTACCTTGCCACAACACCAACACTCAAACCTATTGTACCTTTGCTTAGGTACAGTCTTAGCTGTTTTATCTACAACTGACTTGTTGAGAGTTGGGGCTTTGCCCTTGGACTTGGACTTGACAGTCCTAGCTGGTTTAGAAAACCCCAGTCCAGCTTTACTTTTTTGATGAACAAATTCATCAATTAAGGGTAGAACGGACTTTGGTTTTGAAAACCTAGCAACCAAATCTCTCTCCTTCTGAAGACTAATCTCCAGACTCTTGATTTGATCATTCTTAAATGATATAGTCCCCATCTGAATCACAGTTATGTGCTTCAGTCTGGCTATCTCATTAAGTTTTTTATCAAACAACTTCTCATAATCAGTTGCAGCCATTTTGAGACTTGCAATCTCCTTAGCTTGACTCTTGGCCAAGGATTTGCATTTCTTAAATGCTTGTAACAGAACTTTATATTCATCTATCAATTGATGAATATCCTCTTCAGACTCAGATGCACTCTCATCACTTGATGAGGATGAATCTGATTCTGAACTAGCACATGAAATTGAACTGAAAGAACAACTTTGTACCTTACTAGGTCCTGGCTGTTCCAGGATTTTGTCACTTTCTATCAATGTCATCAGTCCTTGGCACTGACTGTCTTCTTGATCATATATGGAGTTCATGATCTGGATGAACTCTTCTTCTTCTTCCTCAGCAAACAGTCTTATGTATGCTTCAGCATCTGACTCAGTTTCTGATGAAGAAATGTCTGACAGGCTCTTATACTTTTTGACAACAAAAGACTTTTCCTTCTTGCCTTTGAATTTAGTCTTTTTCTTATCATTAGACTCCTTCCTTTTCTCTGGACAATCTGCAATCCCATGTCCTTGTCTATTATAGCAATAACATACTATTTTTGATAGAGTTGCTTTGCTTGACTTGGTCTTTTTCCTGTCTTTCTTTGAAGACTTTTTATTCTGATAATAGTCTTCTTTACCCTGTGATGTAGATGGCTTTGTCCTCCACTGTTTCTTTTTTAAGAACATCTGAAAATGTCTTGTGAAGGCAGCAAAGTCCTCATCACTTTCACTAGTTTCAGACTTTCTGCTTGCTGACTCATCTGACTCAGTTTCAGCTACTTTTGGTGGTGGAGATAGTGACTTACTTTTGTACTTTCTGGGGGCTTCTGTTTTAAATACCACTGTCCTTTCTTTATGTTCACTTCTTGTAGATTTCTCCTCTTCTTTCCTCACCATCAACTGCATCTCATAGGACAGCAGTTTGCCAAACAGTATTGGTGGAAGAATTTCTGCTAACTTTGTCATTTCCCTAATGGCACAGATCTTAGTGTCCCAATACTTTATTAGGGACCTTAGAAACTTATCATTAAGCTCATAATTATTGAACTCTCTGCCATAGGACATTAGCTCATTCACAATCCTATAGAACTTCTTATAGCATTCAGTTATGCTATCAGATCTACCTTGCCTAAAGCTTTCATATTCTTGGTTTAATAAGGACTTTCTGTCCTGCCTCACTTCTTCAGAACCCTCCATGTACACAATAAGAGTATCCCACATCTCCTTAGATGTCTTACAGTGTATCAAATTCTGAAAGGTAGCATCATCTATAGCACTCACAATGATGTTCTGAGCCCTCTCGTCCATTGTGGCTAGAACTATCTCATCCTTTGTCATTTCAGAGAAATCCTTTGGTGTTCTCTGATTTGCATCTAAGACTGAAACCTTCATGGGCACATATGACCCTTCTTTCACTGTGATATATATTCTAGGGTCTGAGGCTTCCATAAACAGTCTCACCCTTTCCTTCCAGATGCCAAATATTTCTTTTCTGCAAATGGGTAGCTTCATGGATCCTAATTCCTTATGATTCTCAGTGGAACCCATTGTCCTTGATTTTCTTGATTCTGTAAATGACTTAGACTGAATCTGCCAACAGGATCTACTCAGACAGTTATGTCCCTTTTAGAGTAACCTCCCTCTGATACCACTTGAAAGATATTGTACCTAATCACCTAGAGGGGGGGGGGGTGAATAGGTGACTAAAATCTTTTTCACTTTTTAGGCAGAATTCAGATACTATCTCAGAGTTATAGATACTTTATCAAAGCACACAATCAGCAATCACAGAATTACACAAGCACACAGTAGACACACAGATTTATAGTGGTTCCCCAAGGTTTGGGTACATCCACTTTCCCCCTTCGCCTATCTAGTAGTGTACTAGATTCGGCCAAACTCCTCCACTATCTCAGATCCTCAGATCTTACACTCAGAACCCCAAACCAGGTTCCTACAGCTCAGGCCCAAGGCCCTACAACTCAGCTTCTTCACAAAGCCTACACTCAGCTTCTTCACAAAGCCTACACTCAGCCACCAAGGCCTACACTCAGCCACAACAGGCCTACACTCAGAGATACAACTCTCCTACACTCAGGTACACAGGCCCTACACTCAGCCTTTATAATTACAGGCTTACAAACTCAGATCCCTAAGGATCCTACAAGAAAATATGAATACAAAAATGTATACTCTACAACTCAGAGAAAAGAGAGAAGAGTTGTGAGTTTCTTGATGAGTTCTTGGAAGAACTCAGCTGAAATCAATCTGACTTGGCTTTCTTCAAAGCTTCTTGAATGTAGAACACAATAAGATTGATCTCCTCTGTAGTTGATCCTTGATCTCTGCTACTTAAGATTCAGAACAAAATCTGAACTCTTCTTCTCAGCCTGGTTCCAACGGCTGACTTCTTGGATGGAGCTCTCTCTCTCCAACTACTTAGATCTTCACTAGATTCATCAATGAATAGCTAGATCTTCTTTGTATTACTTGATGTGTTGATCTTCTAATCTATCTCCTTCTGTAGATAGTATAAGCCTATTTATAGGCCTTCTTCATGGTAACCGGCTGGTCCAGTTCATAACTGATTTCTGACAACTCTGATAGGTGCAGTAGACCAGCTGGAATGACAGCTGTCAAGTCATCCAGTCAGTTCTTGAAACAATCTGTAACTGTCTGAAAGTGTCGAGACTGTCTTTCTTTAAGTGTTGACACTTATAGACCAAGTGTCGACACAAGTTGACAAAGTGTCGACACTAGCCTTCAAGGTGTCGACACAACTCCTTGTGTTGTAGAATTGACTTCTCGACACAGCTTCTTCTTCATGTGTCGACACTGATATTGAGTGTCGACACAACACTTTGTTCTTCAGCACTTTGTTGAATTCTTGTAAGTGTCGACACATCTTCATGTGTTGAACTTGTTTAGTGTCGACACATCTTCTTGGTGTCGACATATGCCTTCTGTGTTGATACTTGCTGAGTGTCGACACTGCTCCTTGTGTCGACACATTCTTCTTCTGTTGAGACTCTGGCTGAGTGTCGACACTTTCCCTTAGTGTCGAAACTTGTACTTAGAATTTTGCTGATCTTTGCTAAGTGTCGACACAGCTCCTTGTGTCGACACTTTCTTCAAGTGTTGATTCTTCAGCTGAGTGTCGACACATTCTTTCTTGTGTCGACACTTTCTTTAAGTGTTGACTCTTTTGCTGTGTGTCGACACTTATACTTAGACTCTGCTGACTTTTGCTGGGTGTCGACACATCTTCCAAGTATCGACACTTTTTGATGTAGACACAGTTTTACTGGGTGTCGACACAACTGCTAAGTGTCGACACTGCTTCACTGGACTTTTCTTCATTGAGTGTCGACACAGCTCCTTGTGTCGACACTTTCTGCCTGGTGTCGACTCAGCATCCTTGGTGTCGACACAATCACTCCAAGTGTCGACACTGCTTGTCTGGGTGTCGACACAAGTCTTCTTAAGTGTCGACACTTTCCTCCTGGGTGTCGACACATGGACTTAGAAACTTTTTCATCTTTCCTGCAAATACTTGACCTGCACAACTACACTCAAAATACATCAAATATATTTTGATGTATATCATTGAGTTGGGTGAGGCTTCTTCAAATCAGGTACATTAGAACCAATGTACCCAACATATATATAACAATATATATTTAAAAGGAAGTGCAGAAGACCATAACCAATGTTTATACATGAAGCCCTTAGGCTATAAAAGTACTATAACTCCTCACCCTCTCAATCCTGCTCATCAGTACTTGCGTCTCGAAACTCTGGAGATGACGGGGGTGCCTCTGCTCAGGTAGTCCTATCATCTGATGTATCGTCTTGCGGCAGCTGGTCGCTACGGTGTTCCATCTCCTATGAATGATTATTAAAATAACCATTAGTCATAGAGCTATGTGGAAATAAATCTCCTCCCCTGATCCATATCCTGAGGACGAGCTCATGCACCTAATAAAAGTAGATAGCTAAAACAAGAGAGAGTTAGCACAATATTTCATATATAAGCTAGGAGCAACCATAAAAAGAGGTGCAACATAGCATAACTGGAATAACAACAATAATATACATTCGTTATAATTAAGGCTCCACTAGCACAACAATACATCATGTATTCACAACCAATGCAAACATCACAGACATTCACAACCGCTTACATATTCTCTATGTCGACATAGTATGGACCACTTTTATTCAAGCTGGGTAGCGAGCCCCGCGGGCCTCACTGATGTGACCGTCAGTGACAATGGCCAGTCTTGCCACTTCTGGGTATGGTCGTACCGCATAGTCTATGCCCCATCGTACAACTATATGTACTCTTGGATGTGAGCGACATCCGGCGATTCAACATTTTGGCTGACCAGCAGAGGAAAACGCAACGAGGAAAACATAATGGCCGATCACTCGTGGTACTCATCTCTTTGTCGCCTTGAGTCATCAAACTTCTACACTCGTACGAACGGTCTGCAGGAGTAACTGACCCGCCACTATTTACCGCAAGCAATTTACAAGTAAGCAAATAAGAATAGTTTTGCTAACATGCACCAGGTATACCACGACTTGCCCTACTATGCTTTAAATAATTCAGGCAATGACTCTTAACTCGAGTTTCGACAAGGAGCATGAGAGCACTTATTTGGGGCTAGCTTAGGATGAACAACTCAACTTCTGTTATCCCTAACTAAGGCTCAAGCTATCAAATAACAGTCTAGCAGGGCAGGACTCGTGCTTAAAATACTAAATTGCAGAATTATAAGTGCGGTAAAAGAAGCTGCTGATAGAAATGAAATTTTGTAATAAATAGGACCAGTAGGATACTGCAGTAGTACTGAACTAAAAATACTGAAAGAGAACTTGACCAGTACGAGACTAGAATAGTGCAATAAATAGGACCAGTTCGAGACTAGTGCACTTAAAAAAAGAAGTAACTGAACTGAAATAAATAAAGGATTCAGACTAGTATGAGATTGGATTTATGGAAGGAAGTACTGAACCAAAATAAATAAAGGAACTGGACAAGTACAAGACTGGAATAAAACATAAAAAAATAGTTAGTAGTCCAATCACTTCATTAAGGAAGCTTCAGTTCTATCTCCGTTCTCAGGAGGCATGTTCAGTTCCATCTCCGTTCTCAGGAGGCATGTTTAGTTCCATCTCCGTTCTCAGGAGGCATGTTCAATTCCATCTTTGTTCTCATGAGACTTCTTTGGTTTTTACTCATTATTAAGGTCTGATAATAGTTCAGTTGCACCCTTTAAATTATGGCTTAATCAAACTTGGAGGATTTATTAAGAATTACATATTTATTATTCGGGGGAATAATTAACAGTTCAATTGCTCGCACCCTCATCTTCTGAGCATACTCTAGTCACCTGAGAGTCTTTTAAAAATAAAACGAGGCGCTCAGCGATTTCACGAAACCTTGAAACCCTCAAAGCTTGGACACTTGACCCGAATACTCTCGTTAATAATTGAATTTATTATACAATTTACTAAGGTGGTCGCGAGCCCAAAATTTTATTTTGAAGAAATTGAGAGCAACACTTTCCAAGCGTGACCTTAGGCTCCAATAAATTGGAAAAACTTCAATCTTTCTTATCAGGTCCCCAAATTTTAATACAACCTATATAAGGGCCTAAAATGGGTCTAGTAATTTTTCAAAAAAATTTCGAGTAATTTTGGGCCTTAATTTTGGCCAATTAAAATTTATTTTGGCTTTAAAAAATATTAAATTAACTCCAAAAATTCCCAAATTTTTTGTGTAGACTACACCTATCAAGGAGGACAACTTTCATATTCAACACTTTCCCCTAAGAGCAGATATTGTTTTTATAAAAATGCTCAAAGTTTTTCTTTAAAACTTTGGGGCTGCGAAAAACAATGCAGCGCGTAATTTTATAACGCTGCTGTCGTCCGATCATCACCATCAGATCGGACGGCAGGTGTGAATCGTCGGCGGTGTAGAAGATAAAGCTCCTGCCACCGCCGACCGACAACCTAGAGGTGTCAACATCGAATCCGGTCAACTCGCCGGAGGTCGGCGAACATTTGGGTGGTGGTCCAGTGGCCTGTCTCCGTATGCCACCGCCAGAACTGGCCCAGAAGACGCGAAACCGAGAGTAGGGTGGCGGGTGGCTCTGCTCCCAGCGCCACCGCACCACTCCTCCTCTCCAACAACTATCCCGGCCATGAAACCACCCCCAACATACGCGCCAGAGGTTGCACCGTTCTCCGATGGTGGTCTAGCAGCTTGGCTCCTCTGGCTGCCGCCGCAGAAAATTACATAAAATTACACAGTTTTCGGGTGCCGTCGGAGCGACGTTTTCTAGCAACACCTCAGCCTTCCACCATCGGGGATGGTTATTCCCAGTGGTTTAGCCCTTACCCAGTGCCACCACCAGGGATGGGCAAGGCTAAACACTTATGGACACCACCCGACCTGGAGGTTGGCTCGGGTGGTGCCGGCAGCGCTCCGGCCATCGGGAGGCGCATACACGACTTCACAAGGATATGGAAGGGAGAGGGGAGAAGCTTCCACCTGTGTTAAGGGGGCTTGGATGGGACCAGCCTGATTCACCATTAAAGGTGGCAGTGGTGGAGCTTGCGGGTGGTGGTTTCGGGCGAGGGCAGCTCCGGCGAGGGGGGGGGGGTGGCTCACGAGAGCTTTTTCCAGCGGGGAGGAGGGAAAAAAGCTATAAATAGCCAGGAGAGGGGGCCTTCTCCCCCCTATCGATGTGGGATTAATCCCTTCTTAGGGAGGGATTAATCACCACCCTTGTAACACTCCAAAAATGAAAACACACTCGATGCTTTCAAGAGTTGAGTAAACTCAAAGAATCATTGAGTAAGGGACTATTGCGTGGCGATAGTGGATATCGCGAGGCGATACCACTCAACACACTCAATGCTTTCAACGAATCGTTGAGTAGACTCAATGCACTCGATGCTTTCGACGAATCGTCAAGTGAGCTATCGCGTGGCGACAATGGATATCATTGGGCGATACTGCCACCAATGCTAGCCACGTGTCAGATGGCAGGACGGCGGCCGAAGAGCAGTGGTTGACTAGGGTCAAAGTGGCTACCGACTTTCCTCTCTTTGGATCTAGCCTTGGTTCTTGCTCAGCGGATATCGCCAAGCGATAGCATTAGTTTTTACTTGTCAGCTAAAATCGCGGCCTTTGCTTCCTTTTGATGCAATGAGTCTGTGGTTGGGATTAATCCCGAGGCCACTTAACCAGAGGAGAGGTGGAGAGAAGTCTCATTTTAATTATCCCTCTCTCTCTCTCTTCATCCTCTATCACTCTCTTGGAAGAAAGAGCTAAGGAAGAAGACTGAGGCTGATCTTAGTAAAGCTTGGTGAAGGAGATCCTATGGTCAGAAGCAAGAACCAAGGCTAGATCCAAAGAGAGGAAAGCGAGGTGCTCCTTTCCAACTAGACAAAAAAGTGTTCATGACTATAAAGAAAACTACAAGGGTAACGATCTTCCTTTTTGGACAAGTGAAGTCCTTCTTTTGCATATGAATGGAATCCCCCATCAAAAGGTGGAGAATCAAGGAGATTCTGATGAGTTGATACGTAGTATCCCCCGGTTTGGTTTTGCATATAGATCCGGAAATCGCAGTACAGAATATGCATGTTGTGTGAAGCCTATCTGGACAGGTAGGTCTGGATTGGTGATGTTTTGTTTTGCGTGCCGGAGAAGACACCAAGTATAAATAAGTAGTTTACGTGGTCTGTAGGTTGTACTTATGAAATGATACTAGCAGGAAGTACTGGAGGTGTGCTCTAGGAAAATACCCAGAAAATACCAGAGTTTGCATAACTGTTGGATATCGCCTAACGACAGCGAGTATTGCTGGCGATAGCTCCTGGTAAGCTGTGATTGATGTGATAGTCCAGTGTTTCTGGCATTGCAGGATGCTGCAGGGTTTTCTGGACAGATGTTCCAGTTATGATTGAGTCTGGAGATAGAAGAGAAATACTGTCGCTAATGCCAGACGAAGTGACTATCGCTGATGATAGCTTCCAGATAAGAATGTGCTTGCGCAGCCTGTCTCATGGAGACCTTGGGGTTAATAGGTGAGTTGTGTGCCTGTGTGCCCATCTTTGGTGGCCATGAGAGCCGTTGTACATAACGTTGGTTATGATTTGACTACGGTAAAGGGGAGGCCGACCCGTGTCGTGTGTATTTGAAGGTTTCGGCTTTCGGCGATGACACTACGATATGAGCAATGAGAAAAGGCTGAACTGAACCCGCTCAATATCGATCGATTAAACAGACCTAAATTACAAGGGAGTTACTGGTGGCAAAGAGAGAGAAAGTCTTAGGCTGTAAGCCGGAAAGACTAAAATGCTCATAATTGACCGTCAGGTCCGGGACCTCTGAACGGTGGTGGGATTATGCATTGTCAGTACACTGAGAATGTGCCCTGAGTGCACGAAACATTTAGCAGTGATGCAAACGTTTATGATATATTAAAGGGTGCTTAAGTGTACCTTCTTGTGATATATATATATATATGAATGTTATGCCTGCAGGGAAGGAATACCGCTGCCTCGAGAATGGGGTAGGGTCGTTATAAATTGGTCAGCTAAAGCTGACCATTACCTTGTTTACCTTCGTGGTGGATTGTCCCTGTGTAGGTGCTGGAGAGCCGAGCGGGAAGTAGCGAGCTGAAGCCCTTGATGCTATGCAGACCCTTGAAGGCCAAGCGAAGGCTTTTGTTGTTTTATGTGGGGTCGGCCTGCGTGCCAGTGTTTGTAAACCACACTTTTGAAGTATAACTGTAAGGCCTTATGGCCGTAATTTTTGTGTATTTTATAAATATTCCTGATATTTATATATAGTGGACATTCATGTGCACTTGAGTTCAGAAGTTAACCCTTAAAGCTCATTCTAGAATGCTCTTAATTAGGATGCGTGTAGTTTTTTTATATTAATACGTAACTTCGCCGACTGTCTGTGGAATATGGTGTGGGGCCCCACCAGACCCTATGTTATATTCTATGTGACGGATAGATGTATTACAATTTTGGTATCAACTTGCCTTGATTTTCCTTCTCCGAATTCGTGGTCGAATTCTTTTGAGGGGTGGAGAGCACGTGTTTGTATTTACCATTATAATAATAATGAACTCATGAATGTCCACTTAGGAATAAAAATACACATGTTTGAGGAACCTGCGCGTTCCTATTGATTGTTGTTTGCCTTTTGAGTAGTCGCTAAATTGTGTATTTTACACGTATATGTGACTAGAAGTGGTGTGGGGCAATCTGAACCCCAATGTTCTATAGAGAGTGCAACACCAGGTGAGGTGCCCACACCTCCTCCTTTTGAGGAAACTGTACGCTTAGTTGCTGAGGCAGTATTTGCAATGATAAGTGCACAACCGATTGGGCAGGTGCGACCTGCAATGGTGCTAGTACGGGTTGGTGTGGCCGAGCCTGTAGCTGTGAGGCAAATGCCTGCTGATGATTTGGTGGAGAAGCGAGCGACTGAACGACAACTGAAGCATTTTATGAGCTTTAGTACTCCTACATTTATGGGTGCGAGATCCCCAACGCAGGCAGAGCACTGTCTTTCTCGAGTCAGGAGGATATTGATGGCAACAGAGACAGAGGAGGGACAAAAGGTCACCTTGGCCACTTTCATATTGGAAGGAGAGGCTCGGCTTTGGTGGGACGAGTTGAAGTTACACCACTTTGCGGGCAGACGACTATTGGAGGTCTCGATGGAGGAGTTTTCGATACTATTTTTTGGCAAAACATCTGCCGTCGTCGCAGCGGGTTGCCATGGAAAATGAGTTCCAGCTGTTGACTCAGGGCGAAGATAGTGTAGATGACTACCTCCATGAGTTTACCAGGTTGGGATGTTATATGAGATCTACTTTTGCTGACGAAGAGCATAAGGCCAATAGGTTCTATGAGGGACTGCAGGATGAGCTGAGATTACTGCTCTCGGGTCTGATGAACTAATGGTTTCTAGTGTTGGTTAATACGACTCGATCGTTAGAGAAGGACATGAAGAGGGTGCATGACAAGAAGGACTTGGATATGATAACGCCCGAGTTCAAAGTGTCGCGTCCTGGAAAATATGGCTATCATAAGAGATGGAATAAAAAGTCCAATTCTACTGGACAGACTCCATCTACTGTTTCTTCTGGAGTAACATCTGGGCAAACCACTCTTACATGTTATACTTATGGCAAGGTGGGCCATATGGCTCGAGACTATTGGCATGGTCGTCCTGCAGTTGATTAGAAGGAAGGAGCATCGTACGGTGAAAAGGGAAAGTCGGTGGAGTCTACTGCATCCCAGCATGCTCCAGTCCAGATAAGGGTGTACAAACTTGGCCAGCATGAAGCCATCAAACAGGCTGATGTTGTCACAGGTAAGAGTTGTATATAGTTTTGTGCTTTATACTTTATACCTTGTGAATTGCTTGTGTATAACATGATAAGTATAGGCTTTGCCCTTATTCGGGACTATCCGGCAAGAGCACTGTTCGATACAGGTGCTTCACATTTGTTTCTATCTGAGGACTTCATATCGCAGATCAGAGTGCCCACTCTTGTGTGGACAAATATACTAAAGGTGTTGTTAAATAACAGATGATTGATGCGTGCAGATAGGTCTTGCTATGTTGAGGTGTGGATAGGAAGTCAGGATTTTGGATTGAAAGCATCTGTGCTACCGATATCTGAGTTCGATGTAATCTTTGGTATGGATTGGCTCTCGGATCAGCATGCCTATATAGATTGCAACTCAAAGGAAGTCACACTGGGACAGAACACCGAGCTGGATACTAAATTCACTGGTATACGAGGATCGTGCAAAATATTGATGTCTGCTCTCCAAATAGTCAAGGTTGTTTAGAAGGGCGTAGAGTTGTTCTTCACGCTGTTGGAGGCTGTTCAGCCGAAGTCCAGTTTAAGTGACGTTCCTATCGTATCGGAGTACACAGATGTGTTTCCTAAGAATCTCCACGGGCTTCCACCCTAGCGGGAGATTGACTTCGCTATAGAGTTGGTGTCAGGTGCGAAACCTGTGGCCTGCTTGTCGTACCGTATTGCGCCAAAGGAGATGGCAGAACTAAAAGTTCAATTGCAAGAATTTTTAGATCAAGGCTATATACGTCCAAGTATGTCACCTTGGAGTGTCCCAGTTCTTTTTGCGAAAAAAAGGACGAAAGCATGCGTGTATGTATTGATTATCAAGAGTTAAATAAGCTGACAGAGAAGAATAAGTATCTGATTTCACGGATTGATGACTTGTTCAATCAATTAGTGGGATCAACTGTTTACTCAAAGCTAGTTTTAAAGTCTGGCTATTACCAGTTGAGGATTCATGAATGTGACATTCCCAAGACATAATTTGGTACATGCTATGAGCAATATAAGTTCACTATAATGTCGTTTGGGCTAACAAATGTATCATCGGTATTCATGGACTTAATGCATCGAATGTTTAGGGAGTACTTGGATCTGTTTGTGATCATCTTCATTGATGATATATTGGTGTACTCTCAGTCTGAATAAGATCATGCAAATCATTTGCGGATGGTTTTGCACACCCTGAGGAGAAACAAGCTTTATGCCAAGTTCTCAAAGTGTGAGTTTTGGCTGTCGTCAGTGGCTTTTCTTGGCCATGTGGTTAGTGGAGAAGGTATTGCGGTGGATCCGACAAAGATAGTTGCAATACAAGAGTGACATATGTTGTCTTTTGTAGTAAAATTCAGGAGTTTCCTTGGACTTGCTAGCTACTACAGGTGCTTCGTAAAGAACTTTTCGCGGATAGCCTTACCTCTCACTATGCTGACGAGGAAAGATCAGAGGTTCATTTGGACACCTGAGTGCACACGAGCTTTTGAGGAGCTAAAGAGTCGTTCGAAGACGATGCCTATCTTGAGTTCTCCATGTGGTACAGACGGCTACGAGATTTATAGTGATGCTTCAAGGAGCAGTTTAGGTTGCGTTCTTCTTCTGTTTGGAAAGGTTATTGCTTATGGCTCATGCTAGTTGAAAGTGCATGAACAGAATTGTCCAGTCCACGACTTGGAGTTGAAGGATGTGATTTTTGCACTTAAACTGTGGCGTTACTATTTATATGGCGTGAAAGTTGACATCTTCACAGACCATAAGAGCATGAAATACTTAATAGATCAGAAGGATCCAAATATGTGGCAACGGAGGTGGATGTAGTTCCTCGAGGACTACACCTTTCATGTACACTATACTCCCATGAAGGGAAATGTAGTCGCGGATGCTTTGAGTCGGTGGACTCCTATACAGGCAAGTTGATTGCAGATGCATGATGAGCGTCTGATCCAGGAGTTGGAGGCCTTAGAGATTTCTTGTGTTGACAAGAATTCTACAACAAATGCGTGCCTGAACTGGATGGAGGTGCAATATGACCTTGCGAATAGGGTTCGACGAGCAGCAGAACTTGATGAAGTATGAAACGTTATGCAATGGATGGGTCAAATTCCCAATTCTCCGTGGAAGATGGCCTTTTGAGAAAAGATGGTCGTTTGTGCATCCCGAATGTGGGTAAACTACGAGAGGAATTGATGTATATGACACATTTTATAAAGTACTCAATTCACCCAGGGAGCACAAAGATGTACAAGGACATGAAAAAGATGTTCTGGTGGCCGGGTTTGAAGAAATACATAGCTCTTTACGTGGCAAAATCTCAAACTTGTGCCTAAGTAAAAGCTAAATGTCAAAAGCCTGGAGGTTTCATGAAGTCGTTACCAATTCTGGTATGGAAGTTCGATGATATCTCTATATATTTCGTGGACGGACTATCAAGATCACAGAGCGGAAACGATGTCGTGTGGGTGATCGTTGACCGATTGACAAAAGTATCACACTTCATACTGAACAAGAAGGACGATTCAGTGGAAAAATTGGCTAAGTTGTGTACGTGGACAACATAGTACGATTGCACCGTGTACCCCGTAGCATCGTTAGTGACCGAGATGTGCACTTTACTTCGAGTGATTGGAGGCGAATCCACTAGTTGTTGGGTACAAAATTGCAGTTAAGTACGACTTTTCATCCACAAATGGATGATAAGACCGAAAGAACCAACAGAACAATGGAGGATATGCTCCGGATATGCACCTTGGATTTCAGGAAGAGGTGGAAGGACCATCTACATATGATCGAGTTCACCTATAATAATAACTATCAAGCAAGTATTTAGATGGCACCCTTTGAAGCTTTATACAGTAGGAAGTGTCGTACTCCTTTAGCTTAGGAGGAGATAGGCGAATAGACGTTGTATAAGCGAAAGGAAGACAAAGATGCAAATTTGACTACCCTCTTGATACGTGAGCGACTATTGGTAGCCCTAGATAGGCAGGCAAAGTATTATAATGACAAGCACCGAAACGTGGAGTTTGCGGTGGGCGATTGGGTATATTTGAAGATAAAACCGTTCAAAGGCGTGTCCAAGATTCAGTGCTTGAAAAAGTTGAGTCCGAGATATCTTGGTCCATTTGAAGTGGTTGAGCGAGTTGGAGAAGCTGTCTATCAGTTAGCTCTTTCAGTGGAGCGAAGTGTTTTGCACGATCTGTTTCACATATCGATGCTGTGAAAAGTTATAAAAGAGCCAACTCAAGTGATTGTGGATTGTTGGGTATTGTATCCACAACGTACCTGATTTGAAGAAGCCCCTGAATAAACTAAGTTAAATAGACAATGTATTTGATGAAATCTTTTAAGTTGTGCTTGCAGTTATTCCTCGCTAAGTGCACACCAATGTCAGGGTGCAGTAGGTCAATATACACGGGTCTGCGCGACGTAATCCCTCGTTGAGCAGATCAGTGTGTTGGCCTATGTGTACTCTCTCTATTGGAGTGTACTTATTTTCAAGTATAGGGCTGTGATAATGCAAGAGCAGACAAGGAGCAAGGATGGGTCAAAGAGCAGCTCATGGGTGGAAAGACGAAAAATTGTCTAAGTAATAATCGATGAGAATCACCAATTGATTCTCGCCGAATCGTCGAGAATCACTGGCTGATTCTCGCCGTCTCTATCCGGCTAAATCAGAGCGTGCAAATCTGTCGCTAAGTCAAAATTGTCGAGAATCACTAGTGATTCTCACCGAATCGTCGAGAATCACTGACTGATTCTCGTCGACTCGTCGAGAATCACCTTCGATTCTCGCCGATTTTGCCTTAGGAGAATTTCTGAAGCTCGCTGGACCGGATTAAATGTTAAGGCGCTGTTTTGAACCGGTTTTAGGGTTTCTTCTGGTGGGACCCACAACAGTCATAAAGGAGTATTCTACTGTATAAATACTGACGTATTTTTGAACAGTCAAAAAAAGGCGATTTGATCAAGAATGTTAAAAAGGAAAAATCCGAGCCGCGACGTGACCTAGATCGTGAAACCTGCTTCGCCGCCGTCGCCGCTCGTGCAGTTGATCACCGTCCTTGATCGTGGTTTCTTCCAGATCTCCCGTCGACAGAAGCTCAGCCAAGCACTGCATCTCACGCGTCTAACCAGAGATCCTTTGTCTCTTGATTCGTTGATCGGGAAAACCTTCCCCTTCCGAATCGATCGAGACGATCGATCCTAGTGTGACCGTTAGAAGATCTTGCTAGCTTTGCTATGAAGATTGAATCTCCAAAGAACAGCCGCAGCACGCCGTTGTCGCCGCCGATCCCGAGAACCAAGCCGATGCCCTTCTTGCTGCCGCCAGTTTCGGGGAGATTCTCTCCAAGTGAGATCTAGGCTTGTGGACTCTTCGTTGACTTCAAGAACACGTCATCGAACGAAGAGGGACACCTTAGTCTCCATAAGTTGTTTGTATTTCTTATACAATCTAATTTCAATTTCTTTGTAACGGACCGATTGGTCCCTAGTTGTAAGGGTTGGGTGCAACCCGTGTTGTGGGAGTGGTGACTCCTACGTGTGGAAGGGTTCCTTCCGTTAGTGCAAGGATTGAATTTCAATCCTGTTGGTGAAGTGACCGAGTCGTCCCTGGTTGAGAGATAGGTCGAAGGGGGAAAGTGGATGTACCCAAATCGGAGAACCACTATAATTTGCTTGTGTCCTTTCTGTGTTGTGTTGTTTTGTTTTCTTGTGCAGGTACGACTTTAATTCCGCAAAAACGCTGCAAGACACCTATTCCCCCCCCCCCCCATAGGTGAAGGTAGTTGACACTAAGTGGACTTTCAAGTGGTATCAGAGGGAGGTTACTCAACAAATAGGTTAACGCCTTGAGTAAGTTCCTGCCACTAGTGTCAAGAAGAAGGCAGACTTCTACTATAGACGGACTCAATTACACAGGCAAGATCCCAGTGTGCACCAGACTAAACTTTCCTATCTGGAAGGAAAGGATTAGGTTCTACATGGAAGCGGTCGATCCCCGACTCTTCATGATCGTGGAGGAGGGACCTTATGTACCCACTAAGGCCTCCACCATTGATCCTACCAAGAAAGTGCCAAAGAAAATTTCTGAAATGGACAAGGACGAGATGGTGCTGGTGGGACTTGACAAGAAGGCGCAGAACATTCTGGTCAGCGCAGTCGATGACTCAATGATGCAGAACTTCTGCAATTGCAGGACAACAAAGGAGATCTGACACTGCCTGATTATCCTAATGGAGGGCACTAATGAAGTGAGGGATGATCGGATATCCCTCCTGAACTAGAAATATGAGGCCTTCAGACAAGGGCCTAAGGAAGAGATCAGAGTCACCTTCGAGAACTTCCTCAAGATTGTCAATGCCCTCAAAGGATATGGAAGAGTGTTCACTGATGGTGAACTTAATGATAAATTCCTTAGGTCCCTTACTAAGGAATGAGACACAAAGATCTGTGCCATCCAAGAGTTTGGCAGACTTGCTGAAACAGACCCGCAAATTTTGTTTGGGAAGCTGATGTCCTATGAGCTTCAATTGAACACCAGGAAAGCAGAAGAAGAAGCAGAGAAGGCTGCAACCAAGGAAAAGACTGTGGCCCTAAAAGCCATTCACTCTAGGAAGGGCAAGGGTGCGGTTTCATACCGTGCCGGGAAAAAGGATGAGGAGGAGGACTCCGAGCCATGCTCCTCCAGCTCAGAGTTGTCTGAGGAAGATTTCTCCCTCATCACCCGAGAATTCAAGAAGTTCCTCAAGATGAGGAATCAAAGAAAGAGAGATGGCTCCTCCTCTAGGCATCAGCAGAAAAATTATTCTTCTGACAGGTATGCTTCTAAACCGAACAAACATTGCTCCTCTGACATTATTTGTTTTGGATACAATAAGCCAGGACACGTCGTGGCCGACTGCCACCAAGGCAAGAGAGAAAAGGGGAAGGGAGAGGAGCACAAGTCCTCTAGAGATAAGAAGAAAGAGAGGAGCTACATCGCCAAAAAGCCGAAGACACTGAGTGAGTCTGATTCCTCAGACTCCAGTGATGATGAGGAAGCCTACTTCGGGCTGGTGGGTCGCTCCGACTCAGAAGGAGAATGCCCCCCATTTACTGGGAAGGTAAAAGCTTACACCCCTCTCTCCGACTCTGAATCTGATCCTGAGTCTCAGGATGATGACCCTGAGGATAGCCCTTCGGCCCGTGAAGCAGAGCTCCTCGAGAAGTATGAGCTTCTGCTCAACACTTTCGAGGAGTGCCGTAAGAGATTGAAGGCTGAGAAAAAGGAAGTGAAATTCGTTAAGGGTGAGAGTGTCTCCCTAAGGGAAGAGATCACCAGTTTGATCTCTCTCCGATAGGAGCACCTAGACCTGAATTCAAAGCATTCAGAGTTTCTTAAGCTCCTTGATCGTAAGCAAGAGGAAGTCGACAAGTTGGAAGAATAACTTGCGGCAGAAAGGAAGATCGTCAAGAGCTTCTCTATGCCAAAAACAGTTCTTCCATTAGTTGATACCTCCTTTGCTCAGGTCAAAGGAGCTGGCTTGGGGCATGTAGGGGTATCTGGTTCCTCATCCAAGAGAAACAGGAACCAGAGAAAGAATAAGGCCTCCAAGAAGGCCTCTGCTGCTGAAAAGGGAAAGGCCTCACTCAGTCCTGTTGCGTTCAGAAAGCCTAGCTTTCCCTGCAACCAACATGACTTTGAGTCAACCTTTGGTCATCATTTCCGACCCTCGGTTGCAAAGCCAAAGAGCCGATATGATGGTTGGACGTTTCCCCGCAACTTCGGTGAGAGTGTCTTCAAGGCACCTTATGAGGAAATTCACATGGGAAATTATGGTCAATTCTCTAGAGGCCATAATAGAAAGCAGGCACCAAAAGCCAAGCCTGTTATACTGAAGGGACAGAAGGTGAAGAAGTCATGTGACTGCAATCACTATGATGCCCCCACCTCCAGATCCAAGGCCCCGACTGTACCCACCATTCCCAGGGTAAAGCAGGAGCCTAGAGAGGTACAATAGATTTGACTGTTGGTGTTGTGGCAAAGTCGGTCACTTTGTCGTGGATTGTTGATTGTTGGTTAACCACCCGAGGAGGAGTATGCTAACCAAGAATCTAGGACCCAAGTTCGATTGGGTTCCTAAGGAAAATTAATTTTGTTTTGCAGGAATGTCCAAAGGCCACCAAAACTCCAATATGGTACTTGGACAGTGGATGCTCCCGACATATGACTGGGACAAGAAGCCTGCTGCGTGATTACACTCCAGTCGAGAATGGACCCAAAGTCATCTTTGGGGGGTCAGATCGAGGAGTCACCAGAGGTTACGGTATGATTTCCAACGGTATAATCTCTATCACCGATATGGCTTATGTTGAAGGGTTAAACCATAACCTGATCAGTGTAAGTCAGTTATGTGATAAAGGTTATGATGTTAAGTTCTGCAAGGATAAATGTCTGATACTATCATGTGCCTCTTCTGAGACGGTATTATCAGGCATTAGGAGCAGAAATATCTTCTGCTTAGATTTTCTTAGCTTAGATTCATCTACCCCCGTATGCCTAGTAGCAAAAGACAGTGCATCTCTTTGTGAACAATGGCACAAGAGATTGACACATATTAATTACAAGACAATTAATATACTATTTTCCAAAGATTTAGTGAGGGATGCTCCCATTATTAAGTGTATCAAAGATAGTCCCTGTCCTGCATGCCAGATGGGCAAACAGACTCAGGCTACCTTTAAGGGCATCTCAGACAAAGACTCCTCCAGATGTCTTTATCTTCTGCACATGGACTTGTTTGGTCCAATGCAAGTTCATAGCTTAGGAGGGAAGTCTTATACGCTCGTGATTGTAGATGATCACTCTCGGTTTACCTGGGTGTTCTTTTTAAAATGCAAGTCTGATACGTTTGACATCTTCACCAGCTTTGTCAAGCAGATCGAGAACAAACTTAACTGCTCAGTGGTCAAAATTAGAAGTGATCATGGAGCAGAGTTCGAGTCTGGTGCTATGACAGAGTTCTGTGAAGAACTTGGTATCTTTCATGAGTTTTCCTCCCCACGCACTCCTCAACAAAACAGAGTCGCGGAGAGGAGAAATAGAACACTCATTGAAGCCTGCACGACAATGTTGAATGACGCTTCACTCCCAGAATACTTCTGGGCTGAGGCGGTCAATACGGCTTATCATGTTCAAAACCGAGCATTGATCAACAAAAGTCATCGTAAGACGCTCTACGAACTACTGAAAGGCAGGAAACCAACCATGTCCTATTTGAGGATCTTTGGTTGCAGATGTTATGTACTGAATAATGGGAAGTACCCGCGTACTAAATTTGGTGAAAAATGCTTCGAAGGCATATTCATGGGCTATAGTTCCCACAGTCGGGCATATAAGGTCTTCAATAAGAAAACCCTAGTGGTAGAAGAATCAATTAATGTTGTATTTGATGAAGGAAGCTTGCTTAACAGCAATTCTTCCAGCGGTATTCTTGAAGATGTAGGTGCACGACTTGAACAGCCGAGTCTCGATGAGACCGCTAAAGATGAAACTCCTAAGTACGTCAAAGTTTCCACCTCAACGTCAACTGGGAATGTTGAAGATCAAAATGGAGAAAATCTCTTAGAAGAAGGAGAAGCCCAAGAAGTAGTCGAAGCTCCAGACGCCAGACTTCTAGAGCTCCGGCACGTGAGGGATCATCCTAGAGATCAGATCATCGGAGATCCTCGTGACGGTGTCAGAACTCGAAGAGGTACTATTAACGAGATTTTGCATCTTAGCTTCCTGTCACAGGTTGAGCCAAAGAAGTTCGACGAGGCGAACAAAGATGCGGCATGGATTTTGGCCATGCAAGATGAACTGCATCAATTCGAATGATGCAACGTTTGGATGCTGGTTCCCAGACCACAAAAGCAGAATGTGATTGGCACCAAGTGGATCTTCAGAAACAAACTGGATGAACATGGTGTCATCATAAAGAACAAGGCAAGGCTGGTGGCTCAAGGTTACAGACAGGAGGAGGGGATTGACTTCGACCAGACCTTTGCACCAGTGGCAAGGCTCGAGGAAATCAGATTGTTCCTGGCGTATGCTTCGCACAAAGGATTCACAGTCTATCAAATGGATATGAAATCAGCATTCTTGAACGGAGACCTAAAAGAGGAAGTATACGTCGCTCAACCCCCAGGTTTTGTCAATCCTACTTATCCCAATCATGTATATTTTCTTAATAAAGCTCTATATGGTTTAAAACAAGCTCCACGAGCTTGGTATGAGACTTTATCTAGTTTTCTTCTTGAGAACAAGTTCTCTAGAGGTAAAATAGATAAGACATTGTTTCTCAGGGAAGTCAAAGGCAAGATTTTGCTGGTGCAAATCTATGTCGATGACATTATATTCGGCTCAACGGACAACAATCTTTGCAAAAAGTTTTCTAAACTTATGCAAGGAAAGTTTGAAATGAGCAGTATGGGAGAGCTAAAGTATTTCTTGGGACTTCAAGTGAAACAGTCTGAGGATGGAATCTTCATCTCTCAGACGAAGTTCACAAATGAACTCCTCAAGAAATTCGGTATGGAGAATGCAACCTCGATAAGGACTCCAATGGGATCCACTATGTCTCTGGATAAGGATGAGAAAGGTAAACCTTTCGATGAAACCAAATACAGAAGCATCATTGGATCCCTGCTCTACCTTACTGCCAGTAGACCGGATATCATGTTCTCCACATGTGTCTGTGCCAGATATTAGGTGAACACTAAGGAATCTCACTATGTCGCTGCAAAGCGAATTCTAAGATACCTTAAAGGTACTCCCAATCTTGGCTTGTGGTACCCGAGAAACAATGATGTCGAGCTAATATGTTTTTCAGATGCTGATTTTGCAGGGAGTAGGGATGACAGGAAAAGCACTTCCGGGAGGTGTCAATTCCTCGGAAGAAGGCTTATCTCATGGAACAGCAAGAAGCAAAATTGTGTAGCAACCTCCACAGCAGAGTCTGAGTACATCTCGGCAGGCAGCTATTGCGCACAACTCCTATGGATCAGAAACCAATTAGCCGACTACGACCTTCAGTTCAAGGAAGTACCAATGTACTGCGACTGCTCCAGTGCAATTGCAATTGCCAACAATCCAGTATCACACAGCAGAACGAAGCATATTGAAGTGCGCTACCACTTCATTCGGGAGCACGTGGAGAACAAGGACATCTCTCTCTATTATGTCCCCACGGACAAGCAGATTGCAGATATTTTCACAAAGCCCTTAGATGAAGCCAAGTTCAATCTTTTCAAAACTGAATTGGGGATGCTAAACTATGAGGAATTAAGACTACAGAAGCTCCAGGCTCGTGCATCTAGGGGGAGCCTCTGCCAGGAAATCAAGTGTGAGCACAGGTGCAAGAACTGAAGGGGAGCAAGGGGTCAAATGCAACAGACCCAAATTTGCAGAAGCCGAAAAGGGGGAGATTACCCTCTCGGCTAAGGCTAAGGTGACACCAAGTTTGATCTCAAGAAATTGGTATTGTTTGCTCTCAAGAAATTGGTATTGGTAATGAATATCTCTCTCAACTCAATTTTAAGTTTATGATTTTCATTCCCATACGCTCTATTCACCTTAGCTTGTAGGGTTTAGGATTCTTCAAATAGGGGGAGATTGTTGGGTATTGTATCCATAACGTACCTGATTTGAAGAAGCCCCTGAACAAGCTAAGGTAAATAGACAATGTATTTGATGAAATCTTTTAAGTTGTGCTTGCAGTTATTCCTCGCTAAGTGCACACTAATATCAGGGTGCAGTAGGTCAGTATACACGGTTCTGCACGACGTAATCCCTCGTTGAGCAGATCAGTGTGTTGGCCTACGTGTATGTTGAAGTATTAGACCGGGCGGCTTGGCGGTCTGATCCAACGGTTTGTTGACCGAGCGGCTTAGCGGTCTGATCCAGCGGTTTGTAGACCGGGCGGTCTGTCAGTCTACCTCTGCGGTTTGTTCTATCCTGCTGGAGTTGCCGAGCGGTTTGTAGACCGCGCGGCCTATGCGGTCTCCATTATTCTAGCCGCTCAGTACTGTAAATGTTTAGTCCCACATTGTTTGTATACTCTCTTTCTTATCTCCTCCATTCTATATAAGGGAGGCCATACCTTTGTAAATGATATCTTTTTTGGATAATAAAATTTCAATTATTCAAAAGTCTGTTCGCTTGTTCTCTACTTTTCGCTTCTTGTTCTCTACTTTCTAACATGGTATCAGAGCCAGGTTCAGTTCCTCTTGATTCTGTGCGCCCTCTGTTGTTCGCGACTTCTTTTCCGCGCTCTGCGACTTGATTCGCGGCTTGCCCTCTCTTCTATCCGCGTGGCCTGTTTCTATCCGCGCGGCTTGTTTTTGTCCGCCAACCTGTTCGCGCGGCTTGCTCCTTCTTGGTTCTCTTCTCCTTCTCCTTGTTATCGCAGCGACCTGTTTCGTTGTCGCCGCGCTCCTTGTTCTTTCTTGCCTCTCCGACTTCCTAGTCGTTGCGGTCTGTCCCTGTCCGCGTGTGTATTGTCTCTCTACTCGCGGTTTGCTGCTGTGATCTGCCTGACCGTGCGGGTTGTTCCTTTCTCACCCGCATCTTGGTCGCGGTCGCCAGCTCTTCTCCTCTTTTCTATTCGCTCGGGCTTCTCAGTTCGTGCGACTTCTTCCCCGCCGAGCCTTTGACCGCCTTCTAGCCACTGCTGTGATCTGCCTGACCGTGCGGGTTGTCTCTTTCTTACCCGCATCTTGGTCGCGGTCACCTGCTCTTCTCCTCTCTTCTGTTCGCTCGGCCTTTTCAGTCCGCGCGACCTCTTCCCCGCAGTGCCTCTTTCTAGCCGCTACTGCTCGCGCGGCTTCCTCTGTTTTCTAACCGCTCCTGTTCGTGCGGCTTCTTCTACTTCCGGGTTCTATGACTACCTCCGGTCTCACCACTACTCCTGCAGCTCCTTCTCCTCCTCCTCCTTCGGGCAACCTTGGCACCCTTTCCAAGCTTGTGGGCTCCAACTATCCCGATTGGAGTGTCTCTTTCACCTTTCTCTTTCGTTCTCAACGCAAGCGTCATCACCTCACCGATGACCCTCCTCCTCGCACCTCTCCTGAGTTTGATGACTGGGATGCGAGTGATGCTCTTGTTCGCACCTGGCTGGCCAACAGCCTTTCTGATGAGTGCCTTCCCGTCATTCACCATGATGAGACGGTCAAGGCCGCATGGCTTCACCTCGCTGCTCTCTATTCTAAGGGGGGCCAGACGTCCCGCATTTATACTCTCTATGCGGACCTCTTCGCCCGCCCTTCCATGTCCCCAGCTGCGGCTTATCAGCAGGTTCAGGCCCTTGGGGCTGAAATCCTCCAGAATCGCCCCTTCTCCGCGGACTTGGCCGACCAGCACAAACACTTCCAAGAACTCCTGGTTGTTTGTTATCTTCTTCGTCTTCCCGACTCTTATGATATGATCCGCCAGCAGATCTTGGGTGAGGCGGAATCTCCTACTTTGGATGCCACTGCGGCTCGCATTGCCGCCGTTACTTCGCTCCTCCAGCGGCCTCTGTTGGCCTCCCCCCCTTCCCAGGACTCCTCTGCTCACCAAGCTCAGCGGGGGGGCCCGAGTGGCCGAAGCTCCTCTGGCGGACGGGGTTCCTCCCGGTTCTTCTGCTCTCACTGTAATCGTACTGGTCATACTGTTGACCGCTGCTGGCAGAAACATCCTCATCTTCGCCCTTCCGGTGATGCTCCTTCGGCCTCCGCCTCTTCTAGGCCGTCTGCCTCTGTGGCCACGACGTCAGGTAGTGCCCACGTCGTTACCCAAGGTAAATGGCTGATTGACTCCGGTGCCACCAATCATATGACGGGCAACCCTCATTGCTTCTCCCGTCTTGAGACCCATGACCGCTTACCCCCAGTTCGTGTGGCGGATGGTTCCCCATCTCCGGCTCATGGGACGGGCATGGTTCAACTCACTCCATCGCTTTGCTTGGAGGATACCCTCTATGTCCCGAAGTTCCCGTGCAATTTGTTATCTGTTACTACTTTATGCCGGCAACTTCAGTGCTCCGTTTTATTCACTCCCACTACTTGTTCTTTTCAGGACCCGAGGACCCAGCGGACGATTGCTACTGGGACTGACAGCGGCGGCCTCTACTTCCTCGACGATGTTTCCGCTCTTTCTGCCTACTCCTCCTCCACTGATCTCCTTCAGTGGCATCTTCGTCTTGGACATCCTCCTTCTCGGCTTATTCGTCAGCTTCTGCCCCACTTACCTCCCACCAGTTCTCCGCTCAACTGTGATGCGTGTCAGCTTGGCAAACATCATCGCTCCTCCTTCCCGCCGAAGCAAGGCCGTGGCTCCTCTCGCATTTTTGATCTTATTCACTCTGATGTATGGGGTCCTGCTCCTACCCTCACAGTTGGTCGGGGCAGTTCCTATTTTGTCACTTTTATCGATGATTTTACTCGATGTACCTGGGTGTATCTCTTAAAGGATCGCTCTGAACTATTTTCTGTTTGGCAATCCTTTTACTTTATGATTAAGACTCAATTTGCCATTTCTATTAAAGTCTTACGTTCTGATAATGCCAAGGAATATCTGTCTCATGAGTTCTCCGCGTTCTTTCACCAACACGGCCTCATTCATCAAACGACTTGTGTTTACACCTCCCAACAGAATGGGGTGGCGGAGCGTAAAAACCGTCACCTGCTTGATGTTGCGCATACTCTCATGGCGCAGATGCACGTCCCTCGCTCCTACTGGGGCTACGCTGTGCTCCTCGCTTGCTATCTTATCAATCGCATTCCCTCCATGGTCCTCCACGGCCGGACTCCCTTCTCCCTTCTCTACCCCCACCAGGAACCTTTTCCTCTTCCTCTCCGTGTCTTTGGCTGTACGGCCTTTGTTCACGCTCCCTCCGCTACCCGCGACAAGCTTTCCCACCGTTCCACCAAATGTGTCTTTTTGGGGTACTCTACCACTCAAAAAGGCTATTGCTGCTTTGACCCCCTTCTCCGCAAGCAGTTTGTCTCCGCAGATGTGACTTTTTTCGAAAATGCTTCCTATTTCTCTCCTTCCTCTTCTCTTCCTTCTCTTCCTTCTGATATCTCTGTTCCTTCCACACCTCTCGACGTTTTCCCACCTTCGTCTCCTCCTCCACCGACTCCTTCTCAGTCCGTCTCCCCACCCACCCCTCCACCCTCCTCTCCGCTGCCGTCTCTCTCTAGTCCCGGGCCAGCCTTCTCCGCCACGGACGCTCCGGTCGCTGACGCTCCCGTCGCCGACGCTCCCGATGATCTGGATGTTCCCATTGCCCTTTACAAAGGGGTGCGGGCGTGTACTCAACACCCGCTCACGGCTGTTGTTTCTTATGATCAGCTTTCTCCTTCTCGCAGGTGTTTTGCCTTGGCTATCTCTGCTACTTCTACTCCTCGTACCTACCAGGAGGCTCTCGCTCTCCCTCATTGGAAGTCTGCCATGGATGAGGAGATGGCTACTCTTACTGAACGGGGTACCTGGACCCTGGTTCCTCCTCCCGTGGGCACTGATGTGGTTGGCTATCGCTGGGTCTTTGTTGTGAAGTTTCGCCCCGACGGCACTGTGGATCGCTACAAAGCCTGGCTGGTGGCCAAGGGCTTTACTCAGACTTATGGCGTTGATTACTTTGATACCTTCTCTCCGGTTGCTCGCCTCAGCACCATCCGGGTTCTCTTTTCTGTGGCTGTTAACCGGGCTTGGGCTATTTCCCAGCTTGATGTGAAGAATGCCTTTCTCTATGGCGATCTTCAGGAGGACGTCTATATGGAGCAACCTCCTGGGTATGTTGCTCAGGGGGAGACACGTGTCTGTCATTTGAAGAAGGCCATTTATGGCCTAAAGCAGAGCCCTCGGGCATGGTTCGAAAAATTCAGTGGTATTGTGGCAACCATCGGCTTTCAAAGGAGTTCGGCCGATCACTCCTTATTCATTCGCAAAACGGCCTCGGGACTGGTGGTTTTGGCCGTATATGTGGATGATATTCTCCTTACTGGTGATGACCGAGATGGGGTGGACTTGACGAAGAAGCACCTCCGTCAGCACTTGGTCACGAAGGATATGGGCTCCCCAAAATACTTTTTGGGGATAGAAATCTCTCGGAAACCTGACTCCTTGGTTCTCTCTCAACGGAAGTATGCCCTTGATCTTCTTCGAGAAGCAGGCTTGACAGGTGCCAAACCAGCTCATCTTCCCATGGCTGTTAGAGAAGACAAAACGTGGACGGATGAATCGCCTCCTCTATCTGATGTCACACGGTACAGACATTTGGTAGGGAAACTCATCTATCTCACGGTGACTAGACCCGACATCGCCTACGCTGTAGGAAAGGTCAGTCAGTTTATGCAAGCTCCCAGGGAGTGTCATCTTCAGTCCGCCCTGAAGATTTTAGAGTATATCAAAGCAGCACCGGGCAGAGGGTTACTCTTCCAGAAAAATGGCCATCTGAGGGTTGAGGCCTACTCAGACTCAAGTTACGCGGATGACAAAGGCGATCGTAAATCCACGTCAGGTTTTTGTACCTTTGTTGGAGGTAATCTCGTGAGTTGGAAGAGCAAGAAACAGTCTGTTGTTTCCAGATCCAGTGCCGAAGCAGAATACCGGAGTATGGCGTCAACTACATGTGAGTTAAAGTGGTTGCGGGCTCTCATGCTTGACCTGGGCGAGGTATATGATTGTCCTCTCCCTATGTTCTGTGACAACAAGGCCGCTATACACATATCCAGAAATCCGGTCTTCCATGAGAGAACGAAGCATATAGAGGTTGACTGTCACTTCATTCGGGAGGAGATTTTGAAGAATCAAATTTGTACTCCTTTTGTCACCTCTGACAAGGAGTTGGCAGATATCTTCACCAAGCCGGTTTCTACTTCCTTCTTCCGCATTTGTGACAAGCTGGGCATGATTGATATCTATGCTCCAGCTTGAGGGGGAGTGTTGAAGTATTAGACCGGGCGGCTTGGCGGTCTGATCCAGCGGTTTGTTGACCGAGCGGCTTAGCGGTCTGATCCAGCGGTTTGTAGACCGGGCGGTCTGTCGGTCTACCTCTGCGGTTTGTTCTATCCTGCTGGAGTTGCCGAGCGGTTTGTAGACCGCGCGGCCTATGCGGTCTCCATTATTCTAGCCGCTCAGTACTGTAAATGTTTAGTCCCACATTGTTTGTATACTCTCTTTCTTATCTCCTCCATTCTATATAAGGGAGGCCATACCTTTGTAAATGATATCTTTTTTGGATAATAAAATTTCAATTATTCAAAAGTCTGTTCGCTTGTTCTCTACTTTTCGCTTCTTGTTCTCTACTTTCTAACAGTGTACTCTCTCTATTGGAGTGTACTTATTTTTAAGTACATGACTGTGATAATGCAAGAGCAGACAAGGAGCAAGGATGGGTCAAAGAGCAGCTCATGGGTGGAAAGATGAAAAATCGTCTAAGTAATAATCGACGAGAATCACCAAGTGATTCTCGCCGAATCGTCGAGAATCACTGGCTGATTCTCGCCGTCTCTATCCGGCTAAATCAGAGCGTGCAAATCTGTCGCTAAGTCAAAATCGTCGAGAATCACTAGTGATTCTCGCCGAATCGTCGAGAATCACTGACTGATTCTCGCCGACTCGTCGAGAATCACCTTTGATTCTCGCCGATTTTGCCTTAGGCGAATTTCTGAAGCTCGCTGGACCAGATCAAATATTAAGGCGCTGTTTTGAACCGGTTTTAGGGTTTCTTCTGGTGGGACCCACAACGGTCATAAAGGAGTATTCTACTGTATAAATACTGGCGTATTTTTGAACAGTAAAAAAAAAAGAAAGGCGATTTGATCAAGAATTTTAAAAAGGAAAAATCCGAGCCGCGACGTGACCTAGATCGTGAAACCTGCTCCGCCGCCGTCGCCGCTCGTGCAGTTGATCGCCATCCTTGATCGTGGTTTCTTCCAGATCTCCCGTCGACAGAAGCTCAACCAAGCACTGCGTCTCACGCGTCTAACTAGAGATCCTTTGTCTCTTGATTCGTTGATCGGGAAAACCTTCCCCTTCCGAATCGATCGAGACGATCGATCCTAGTGTGACCGTTGGAAGATCTTGCTAGCTTTGCTACGAAGATTGAATCTCCAAAGAACAGCCGCAGCACGCCGTTGTCGCCGCCGATCCCGAGAACCAAGCCGATGCCCTTCTTGCTGCCGCCAGTTTCGGGGAGATTCTCTCCAAGTGAGATCTAGGGTTGTGGACTCTTCGTTGACTTCAAGAACACGTCATCGAACGAAGAGGGACACCTTAGTCTCCATAAGTTGTTTGTATTTCTTATACAATCTAATTTCAATTTCTTTGTAACGGACCGATTGGTCCCTAGTTGTAAGGGTTGGGTGCAACCCGTGTTGTGGGAGTGGTGACTCCTACGTGTGGAAGGGTTCCTTCCGTTAGTGTAAGGATTGGATTTCAATCCTATTGGTGAAGTGGCCGAGTCGTCCCTGGTTGGGAGATAGGTCGAAGGGGGAAAGTGGATGTACCCAAATCGGGGAACCACTATAATTTGCTTGTGTCCTTTCTGTGCTGTGTTGTTTTGTTTTCTTGTGCAGGTACGACTTTAATTCCGCAAAAACGATGCAAGACACCTATTCCCCCTCCCCCCATAGGTGAAGGTAGTTGACACTAAGTGGACTTTCATGGATGATCAAGTACCGGTTGACGGTGGGATGATAACGAAGATTAGGCCCATTTGAATCGAGGATACAAAAATCAAGCAGCTATGGAACGAGACAATCAGAATGGTCAAAGTCCGTTGGGACAATTGTGGCCGAGAAGAACTAACATGGGAGCATGAGCAAACCATGCGCGATGAGTTTCCTGAGTTGTTTGTAAAGTAATGTTGTAACATTGTTTTGTGAAAGAACAATATGCTGTAACATATTAGTTGCTGTTTTATTACCTACAGATGTGTAAATTTCAGGACAAAGTTTCTATAAGGAGAGGAGGTGTGTAACACCCCAAAAATGAAAATAGAACTTGCTATCTCCGGGCGACAGTGGGTATTGCTGGCGATAGCGATAGCACTCAACGCACTCGACGCTTTCAAGCGTTGAGTAAACTCGAAGAATGATTGAGTAATGGACTATCGCTTGGCAATAGTGGTTATCACGTGGCGATACCACTGAATGTACTCAATGCTTTCAACGAATCATTGAGTAGACTCAACACACTCGATGCTTTCGATGAATCATTAAGTGAGCTATCACGTGTTGACAGTGGATATTGTTGGGCGATACTGCCACTAATGCTAGCCATGTGTCAGATGGTCGGATGGAGGGTGAAGAGCGGTGGTTGACTGGGTTCAAAGCGGCTACAGATGATATCGCCCTGGCGATAGCGGATATATCCAGACGATAGCGTTAGTTTTGACTTGTTAGCTAAAATCATGCCTTTGCTTCCTTTTGATGAAATGCGTCTGTGACTGGGATTAATCCCAAGACCACTTAACCAGAGGAGAGGTGGAGAGAAGTCTCATTTTACTTCTCCCTCTCTCTCTATCTTAATATTCTATTGCTCTCTTGGAAGAAAGAGCTAAGGAAGAAGGTCGAGGCTGAGGCTGAGCTTAGCAAAGTTTGGTGGAAGAGATCCTGTGGTCGGAAGCAAGAACCGAGGCTAGATTCATTGAGAGGAAAGCGATGTGCTCCATTCCAACCAGACAAAAAAGCATTCATGGCTCCAAAGAAAACTACAAGGGTAACGATCTTCCTTTTTGGACAAGTGAAGTCCTCCTTTTGCATATGCATGGAATCCCCCACCAAAAGGTGGAGAATTAGAGAGATTCTGATGGGTTGATACGTAGTATCCCCGGGTTTGGTTTTGCATATAGATCCGAAAATCGCAGTATGAAATAGGCATGTTGTGTGAAGCCCATCTGGACAAGTTGGTCTGGATTGGTGATGTTTTGTTTTGCGTGCTGGAGAAGACTCTGTGTATAAATGAGTAGTTTACGGGGTCTGTGGGTTGTACCTGTAAAACGAGAGTAGCAGGAAGTACTGGAGGTGTGCTCCAGGAAAATATCCAAAAAATACCACAGTTTGCATAATTGTTGGATATCGCTAGACGACAATGAGTACCACTGGCGATAGCTCCTGGTGAGCTCTGATTGATGTGAAAGTATAGTGTTTCTGGCACTACAAGATGATGTAGGGCTTTTTGGACATATGTTCCCATTATGATTGAGTCTGGAGACAGAAGAGAAATACTGTAGCTAACGCCAGGCAATGGTGACTATCGTTGGCGATAGCTTCCAGGTAAGAATGTTCTTGCACAGCCTGTCTCATGGAGACCTTTGGGTTAGTAGGTGTGCTGTGTGCCCAGCTTTGGTGTCCATGAGAGCCATTGTACATAACTTTGGTTATGTTTTGATTACGGGAAAGGGGAGGCCAACCCATGTCGTGTGTATTCGAAGGTTTCGGATTTCGGAGATGGCACAACGATATGAGCAACGAGAAAAGGCTGAACTGAACACACTCGATGTCGATCAGTTAAACAGACCTAAAGTACATGGGAGTTACTGGTGGTAAAGAGATAGGAAGTCTTAGGCTGTAAGCTAAAAAGACTAAAATGCTCATAAACTAACCGTCAACTCTAGGACCTCTGAACGGTGGTGGAACTAGGCATTGCCAGTACACCGAGAATGTGCCCTGGGTACACAGAATGTTTGGCAGTGATGCAAACGTTTGTGATATATTGAAGGGTGCTTAAGTGTACCTTCTTGTGATATACATATATGAATGTTATGCCTGCAGAGAAGGAATACCGCTGCCCCAAGAATGGGGTAAGGTCGTTATAAATTGGTCAGCTAAAGCTTACCGTTGCCTTATTTGCCACCTTCGTGGTGGATTGTCCCTGTGCAGGTGCTGGAGAGCCAAACGGGAAGTAGCGGGCTGAAGCCCTTGATGATATGTCGGCCCTTGAAGGCCAAGCGAAGGCTTTTGTTATTTTCATGTATGGGTGGCCTGCGTGCTGATGTTTTTAAACCACACTTTTGAAGTATAAATATAAGGCCTTAAGGCTGTAACTTTTTATGTAATTTGTAAACATTCATGATATTTATATATAATTGACATTCATGTGTACTTGAGTTCAGAAGTTAACCCGTAAAGCTTCCGCTAGAATGCTCTGAATTAGGATGCATGTAGTTTTTGATATTAATACGTAACTCCGCCGACTGTTTATGGAATATGGCATGGGGCCCCAACCGGACCCTCTGTTATATTCTATGTGACGGATGGAGGCGTTACAACCCTCTAACTATCTATGAACAACTGGAGGTTGATTCCTGCTGCTGCAGGAGGAGTGAGGGGAAGAAACAAGCCCAAGGGACTTGGGCTTGGGCTTCGTAGTGAGGGAGAGGGAGAGTTGGGCCTATCTTGACCCATGGCCCATTATCCTTCTATTGCTAGCAAGTTTTAGTGGCCCAAGGGTAGGGTAGGGCCCAAACAACCTCTGAAGAGGAAGTGCATTCCTCTTTTGGAAAATTTTCAAAAACATGAGAAAAAATAGAAGTTTCACCAAAGTCAACCCTCAAGTGGGTCCCCCTTGGTGGTCAAAGTCAAAGTAGGTTCGAGTCATTTGGAGTCGGGTCAAAATTGGGGTGTAGTGTCATAAATTGTGTGCGCATGCTTTTCGGTACAAATTTGTGCTTGTTTTGACCACAGGTTGACAACCCTTCATTGGAATTGACTAGGACAAACACAGTTGAATTTTATTGACCATACAAGTCCAATGCCACTGACCGGGGTCGAATCAGAGTTCGTTTGCTAATTATCCAAAATCTGTGCATCGCAGCGCGCTAAAATAGTCAAAATGTTTATATTCGTCGCTAGACTTCAGATTGTGATGTAACGAACTCCAATGCGTTTTTATTGATTATACGATACCATAGGAACTGACAGAACTCAAATCAGAGTTCTTTAGGCCATTATCCAAAAATCCTGTTTTTGCGACGTTTTACTAGAAATGGCTATACCCACCATACAACCTCTAAGTTTATCGGGGCGAGTTCCAATGCATTTGTATCGGTTATATGAAGTCATATGAATTGATAGAACTCAAATCAGAGTTTTCTAGCTCGATTTATTCTGTCTAGGGATACTTCCTACCTTGGTATAGGCCATGGGTAGAGGTGCAGACCACTTTTATTGGGTCCTACTAGAATTCTAGTGGCCTAATAAAAGTCGAGATGTTACAATCTAATAAAAATAAAGGATTTTCGTCCCCAAAAATTTGCTTAAAGTAGGGGGAATAATAACATACCTGAGGGAAGAGATTTGGGTGCTTTTCTCGAACTAGTGCTTCAGGTTCCCACGTATACTCGTCTCACCCGTGATTCGACCACAATATCTTGACCATCAGAATGGTCTTTTTACGTATATTCTTCAGCTTATGATGCATTATTATGACCGACTCAAGCTGGACGGATCTATCTGACAGTAGTTGTACTGGCGGTGTAGGAAGATGTTGTTCTGGTTGTTGGAAGACTTTCATTAAAGATGTGACATGGAATACATCGTGGATATTTCCCAATTCTAGGGGTAGGGCTAATCGATAGGCAATAAGACCAACACACTCTATCACCTGATAGGGGCCCATATAGTGAGGATCTAGTTTATTTTGCTCTCACAACCGGGAGATACCATGCATATGCTTAATTTTCAAAAATACCATCTCTCCGACGCTAAAATTCGTGCATCATAATACCTGGCATGTCAGCTCTGTGCTTCTCGCATCCTCTCATGGATTAGCTATATTGTTGTTGTAGTATCATCAATATAAGCTACTCCTAAAGCTTCTAGATCCTCATCTTAAGCCCAAGTTAACGGAGTTCAGCAACACCTCCGATACACGCCTCGTATGGGGCCATCTTGATGCTAGCCTGGTAGCTGTTATTATAGGAAAACTCGACTAAAGACAACAACTATTCTCATGGCTCGTTGTGCTCTACTAAGCATAGTCGGAGTAGATCCTCCATCATCTAATTCGTCCTTTCTGTTTGTTCATCTGTCTGCGGGTGGAAGGCGGTGCTGAAAGCCAACTTGGTCCCCAAGTATGCTTGCACTCGCCTCCACTCCTTGGATGTGAAACGTCCATCACGATCCAACATAATGGACTTTGACACTCTGTGGAATCAGACTACTCGCTCTATGAATAATCTGGCTAGAATGTCAACTCCGTCACCCTATCGCTTTGGAATGAACCGTGTTACCTTGGTTAGTCGATCCACGATAACCCATACATAGTCGTTTCCAGTACGGGATCGCGGTAGGCCGTGGATAAAATCCATGGAAATATCTTCAAATTTCCATTTTAGTATCGGTAGGGGCTGCAACAGGCCTCCTGGGTTGCGACATTCAACTTTTAACTTTTGACAAGTCTGGCACCGGGCCATGAAGTTGGTGATGTCTCTTTTCATTCCGGGCTAGTAAATGGTCCTGCGTAAGTCAATATACATCTGAACCACACCAGGGTGAATGGAATACCTTGACTGGTGCACTTCTTGAAGGATTTCATCCCGAATTCCTCCGGTGGAGGGGATAAAAATGTGATGCCTGAACTGCAAAATTCCACCGTGCAAGTTGTACTCCTCCTGTGCTCCATCTTGTAGGGACTGGATGATTGAGGACACTTCCGGGTCGACCTTCTTGACCTCTCATATTCAATCCCGGATATCACACCGAATTTCCATCTAGTATGACTGGGACTGGCACTCTTTCAGATCTCTACGAGTGACAAGTTTAATCTCCTAATCTATTAAATACCAAACAATACCTTTAGGATCTGCTCCATCCAGGTCCTGGCAATCGAGGGTTGTCGGCTCAAGGCGTCAACAACTTTATTAGCCTTCCTGGGATGGTACTGGAGAGAGAAGTCATAATCACATAGAAATTCCAGCCATTGGCGTTTCCTAAGGTTCAACTATTTTTGAGTAAAAATGTATTTGAGACTCTTGTGGTCGGAGAAGATCTCGCACCTTAATCCGTACAAGTAATGTCTCCAGATTTTGAGGGCGAAAACAACGACGCCCAATTCTGCATCATGGGTTGCGTTATTTAGTTCGTGCAGCTTTAGTTGGCAAGATGCGTAAGCCACTACCTTACCGTGTTGTATCAGAATAGCTACCAATCCTTTTAGGGATGCATCTGCATAAATTTGGAATCCTTCGGTTCCCGAAGGGATCTGAGGATCAGGGAAGAAGTTACCCATTTCTTTAGTTCCACGAACGCAACCTCACATTCTGGTGTCCATCAAAAAGCAACATCCTTTCTTGTAAGAGCTGTGAGGGGTAACACAATCTTTGAGAGATCCTCCGCGAATTTCCTGTAGTAACAGACAAGATTAAGGAAACTTCGAATATCAGTTGCCATTTTGAGCGGTGGCTAGTTTTGATCTGCTTGGATTTTGGTTTGATCTACTGCCACTCCATTCTTGTTCATGGTATGGCCCAAAAATCCGACCTCCTCCAACCATAATTCACATTTGCTGAATTTGGCGAAGAGACAATGTTCTCGAAGTTTAAGTAACAACATATGTAGATGTCTAGAATGGTCTGTCTTGGTATTTAAGTAGATCAAAATGTCATCGATAAAAACGATCACGAAGTGATCTAGGAAGGGTTCAAATACTTTATTCATCAGAGGCATAAAGGCTGAGGGGGCGTTAGTGAGCCCAAAAGACATTACCAAAAACTCGTATAGTCCATAACGAGAGCTAAAGGCAGTTTTGGGGATATCTTCTTCCCTGACCCAAAGTTGATAATAGCCGGATCTTAGGTCCATCTTAGAGAACATAGATGCACCTTGCAATTAGTCGAACAACTCGTCAATCCTTGGAAGTGGATACATATTTCATATTGTAAGCTTGTTTAGTTATCTGTAATTTATGCATAGGCGTAGCGTCCCATCCTTTTTTTCACGAATAGTACAGGGGCTCTCCGGGCGAGGAACTTGGGCGAACAAATCCAACATATATCAATTCCTGGAGCTGGATATTCAATTCAGCCAATTCCTTGGGGCCATTCAATAGGGTGCTTGGGACACTGGTCAGGCTTCGGACACAAGATCGATCTGGAAGTTGACCTCTCGCTGTGGGGGCAGACCTGGGAGGGACTCGGGGAAAATATCCAGAAAATATCGTACCATTGGGATTTTGGCGAGCACTTGAACCTTATTATCCATTTCGAAGTAGATAAGAAACACTTTGTCTTGCTGCCGGACTGACCTCACAGTCTGAGCAGAGGTCAAAACAATGCGAGAGATGGAGGGTATACCTGCCAGCATAAGGATCTATCCGTATAGATTCTGGAGCTTGACCTCTCAGGTTGAATAGTTGATTTGGGTCTTATGCTCGGTTAGCCAGTCCCTTCCCAGTATGAGATCGAACATGGTTATTGCCAGGATTGTCGCGTTAATCTCAAATTCCATGCCCCTTAACACGGCCTAGAACGAGCATTTCTCCATAGGTGTCATATCCGACTCGTCTGGTAGACGAACCCGTATAGACAGTCAAGAAGAGCGAATGATGTTATTCTTAGTTGCAATAAAGTCTTGGGATACAAAAGAGTGTGTCGCTCTAGTATCAAAAAGAGTTTTTGCGGGATGTCCTTCTACCAAGAGTAGTCCTGAAGAAGTACGAAGCATATACATATCAAAACATATACTCGATGTAGACATACATATGCATAAGATCTAATACATAGGTACTAATATCTGGCGTATCTCTAGAGTCTAAGATATATACCTATCACTACATCAGGGGCTAGTCTATGCTGAAGGTCTAGTGCGTAGGCCTCCAAGGGTGCTGCCCGACCATGCTGTCCTCTTCTACCACCCCGACCTTTGTGGCCTCTCTGTCCTTGTGCTCGCACTGCCTGCCCTCCTTGAACTGCTCCCAACCATGGCCTTCCTGCCGCCTGTGGGCAGAAAGCCCTCATGTGTCTGGGCTGCTGGCACAGAAAGTAGTTTCGTGCAAAAGGAAGATCTCGCTGAGCTGCCGGCGCGGGTTGCTATACTGGAGCTGGCCTGGGCTCCTGCTGCGGTACTGGGGGGTTCTAGTGGGTGCCTATGAGGCTATCTGCGCTTTGTCTGTCTGGGCTCTCTCTCCTGTCTGCGGGGAGCAGCTCCTCTATCTTGTCCATAACCTCTGGGGGCCTCGACCTATCCTCGACACTGCTGGGCCACCGTCCTCTAGTCTACTTCTAATGCCACGATGTGAGTCGCTATGGTATGGAAGGTGGACTGGGAGATCATAATCAATTCCTGTCCCAGATCATCCCTCAAGCCTCGGTAGAAGCGAGCATCTTTATCTCTGTTAGTGGCTGCTAGGTTCTCAGCAACATGTGACAGGTGGATGAACTCCCTCTCGTACTCTGGCACCATCCGATCACACTGACAGATATTCAGGAACCTCTCCTGCAGTGCAGATCAGTTGGCGTTTGAGATGAAGTGTTCCAGGAAAGCCTCTGAAAACTCCCCCCCCCACAAGATAGTGCTCAACGGTTGTCCTATGAACATTGAGCGGCTGGTCGATCTCCACCAGTCTCTAGTATATCCCTCTAACAAGGTCACCACTAATGATACTGTAGATACAGCCGGGCACATCATTCCTACCAATAGCTCCTCTATACGTTCAACCCATTATTCCTCCTGTATGGCGTTCTCCATGCCTCTGAAGGTGGAGGCCTTAGACCTCAAAAAGTCATCAGGAGGTCAGTGGGTACTAATAGCTATTGCGTTGGCTGTGCCAAGGCTATCCGAAAGGTTGTCAGGATAGCTGTCAATGTTTGCCCCAAGTAAGTGTCAGCAAATGGAATGACTGCAGGGGTAGCTGGGTTTGGAGGTAGGGTGGCAGGAACATATCCCTTGGAGGAGGATCTCTCATTACTGGACTCCGGTATCTGGAGAAGTAACATGAAACAAGTGTTAGTATTTTCAAAAGTAGGGGAAATTTGCAAGAATTGACAAAGCGGAAACAATGGTGTGTGGGTGTGCTTTCATACAGTATAAAATCCCTAAGCTTCTACACTAGGGTATACCAGGCTTTCGCTGCATGGTTTGTCCCGAACTAAAGGACAAAGCGTGGGATGGAGGGATCCTGAGATTGCTCCACAAGGACGGATCGTGATCGTTCTGATACATTTATAAGACCCCCCAAACCTTTGCCTGGGTCGGGCCGGAGGGGATCTTACTAGACCAAGACGTCCACCCGGTGCTCCTTAAGGGGTGTCAACCCACATTACTAAGCACTAGTTGGCTGCCCTGCTTGGCTTGAATCGCAACATTCACATCACATCACAGAGTTTAGCGGAAGCATTAACAAGAAGGCACATCAAATATATATAGCAATATATATTTAAAAGGAAGTGCAGAAGACTGTAGCCACTGTTTATACATGAATCCCTTAGGATATAAAAGTACTATAACTCCCCGCTCTCTCAATCTTGCTCGTTAGTACTCACGTCTCAAAACTCTGAAGACGATGAGGGTGGCTCTGCTCGGGTAGTCCTATCAGCTGGCGTATTGTCTTGCAGCAGCTGGTCGCTATGATGCTCCATCTCCTGTGAATGGTTATTAAAATAACCATTAGTCATAGAGCTAAGTGAAAACAAATCTCCTCCCTAGATATATATCCTGGGGACGAGTTCACACACCTAACAAAAGTAGATAGCCGAAATAAGAGAGGGTTAGCACATCGTTTCATATATAAGCTAGAAGCAACCATAAAAGGAGGTGCATCATAATATAACTGGAATAGTAGCAACAATATACATTCGTTATAATTAAGGCTCCACTAGCACAACAGTTTTACAACAGGTAATCATAACCAATACAAAAATTGTAGACAATCACAGCCGCACACACATTCCCTATGCCGACATAGTATGGACCGCTTCTAGTCAAGTAGGGCAACGAGCCCTGCCGGCCTCACCGATGTGGCCATCGGTGACAGTGGCCAGTCCTACCACTTCTGGGTATGGTCGTACCACACAGCCTAGACCCTATCGTACAACTTCGTGCACTCTTGGATGTGAGCGACATCCGACGATTCAACATTTTGGCTGATCAGTGGAGGAAAATGCAACTGGAAAAATATAACGGTCAGTCACCCGTGGTACTCATCTCCGTGTCGCTTTGAGTCGTCAAACTTCTGCACCGGTACGAACAGTCTGAGGGCGTGACTGACCCACCACTATTCACCGCAAGCAATTTACAAATAAGGAAATAAGAACAACTTTGTTAGCATGCATCAGGTCTACATCGAATTGCCATACTATGCTTTAAATAATTCTGGCAACAGCTCTTGGCTCGACTTTTGACAAGGAACATGAGAGCACTTATTTGGGGCTAACTTGGGAGGAACAACTCAACACCTATTTTTCCTAACTAAGGCTCAACCTATCAAATAAAAATATGTTAGGGCAAGACTCGTGCTTAAAATAGTAAATTGCAGAAACATAAGTGCAGTAAAAGAAGCTACTGATAGAAACAAAATGTTATAATGAAATAAGACTAGTAGATACTGGAGTAGTACTGAACAAAAAAATACTGAATGAGGACTTGACCAGTATGAGACTGGAATAATGCAATAAACAGGACCAGTTCGAGACTGGAGCACTTAAAAAAGAAGTAACTAAACTGAAATGAATAATGACCTGGACCAGTAAAAGACTGAAGTACTGGAAGGAAGTACTGAACCAAAATAAATAAAGGAACTGGACCAGTACGAGACTGGAATAAAACATAAAGAAAATGATTAGTAGTCCAATTACTCCATTCAGGAGGTGAAAGAATTGGTTTCAAGATTGCCTAAACACCTAGAGGGGGGGGGGGTATGAATAGGTTCAATTCTTATTCTACTTAGACAGTTAATAATTTGATCACAATATAGATAAAATTTACAGTTAACACATCACACAATTAAACAATCATAGCACACACACAGTTTCTATAGTGGTTTCCCAATTGATGGGTACATCCACTTTCCCCCTTTGCCTATCTAGTAACATACTAGATTCAGCCTAACTTCCTTCCACCTTCTCAGATCCTCAGATCTTATAACTCAAAACCCAAACTGGTTCTTACAGCTCACACTTCAACAAGTGCTACAACTTAGGCTCTTCCCAAGAACCCTATCTCAGAGTGAATCCCCACTCCTACCACTCAGGCAATCAAGCCCTACCTCAGCCTTTATCACCAGGTCTACAGCTCAGAGAACTCAATCTCCTACCTCAGGAAAATAGCCCTACCTCATCCTTTATAGTTACATGCTTACAACTTAGAGAACTTAATATCCTACACTTAGATCTAAAATAGATCCTACAAAAATTTGATTATGAAGATGTTCCTTCCTTCACTCAGAGAGAGATGAGAGAATCTTGTTCAGATCTTGATGGATCTGCTTTCAACTGTTCTTTGTAGTAATGAATCTAATTCAACCTGACTTAGCTTATTCAAAGCTTCTTGAAAGAGAGAACCTAGTTTGAATCTTCTTGAGAAGTTGGTATGGATCCAGCTTCTCCCACCTTGCTGAATTAAATCCGCAAACTCAACAGATCTGCTGTGGAGCAAATCCCCTTCTCTGATTTTGAATCAAAAACTTCTTGTTGTACTGGAATCCATGAATTCTTCTTGTAGAATTCCACTTTAATTTCTCTCTATATTCTATTGTTCTCTTTCTCTGATAGCTTGGCTCTATTTATAGTTTACATCAGAGGCAACCAGCTGATCCCGTAGTTGACCGACATCTGACAGTTCTGACATGCCGAATAAGCCGTGACTATTCTGGCGGCTGTTAAATCTTCAGTCATGAAATTTGGCACTTAGAGTTATTAAACTCAGCTGAATATGCCGAGACATAAGGATAATATGTGTTAACACAGATGGAGTATGTGTCGACACAATTACCCGGGTGTCAACACACTTCCTTTGGTGTTGTCGACAAACATCAGAAACTATCAACATAGCTCTTCACTCAGTCTCAACACTGTCTTTGTATAATGTGTCGACACACTTCAGAAAACAGTCGACACAGCTCTTCATCAAGTTCTCGACATGCAGCCTTTGTAGAATATGTCGACAGACTTCAGAAACTATCGACACATCTCTTTATCAAGTTCTTGACATAGCCTTTGTAGAATGTGTCAACATAAGTCATGTGTGTCGACACAGCCTTTCCAAATATCGACCCAAGTCCTGGATGTCGACATAGCTGCTTCTTTATAACTGTCAATACAACAATGTCTAAATGTGTCGACATAATTTATGAGTGTCGACACAGTTGATGTCGACTTAAACTCTGAATGTCGACTGAAGTCCTGTATGTCGACACAGACTTGCTTCTTGTCTCGACACAACTCCTTTAAAGGTGTCGACATAAAATAATTGTCTCGATACTTTTATACTTAGAATATTTTCTGCATTCTTCTGCCTGCACAAACAAACTCAATACACCATCAAATACACCCTGATGTATATCATTGAGTCAGGTGAGGCTTCTCCAAATCAAGTACACAAATTCCAATGTACCCAACAATCTCCCCCTATTTGGAGAAGTCACAACCCATAGTCAATGATATACACCATATAACAAAAATGATAAGCATTTCAACCAAAATTATTCAAGAACAGGGATACCATGTTACACACAAATATTCAAAAATGAAATAACATAAGGAAAACCATGTTACTCAGAAACATAAATATATAGACATTTGTCAACCCAGAATTTCATTCTCATATAATCAAGGTGAGATTACAAGGTTAATGTTTTCTAAGAATAATAAAAAAATACACAGTTCTTCAAGATCTAATCAATCTAAGGCTAAAGTTGATCAGGTTCCTTAATGACAATCATTTTGCCTGATTGAATAGTGGCTTTGACTTCAGCTTCAACATCAGTAGCCGACTTCTTTCCCTTAATGTCTTTGGCCTTAATTTGTGCAGCTTTCAGCTTTTATCTTTCAAAGTAATGGAATGGTTTAGGGAAGTACTTGCAGGGCTCTATGGAGTTTGCAGGGATCCTTCCAGCCTTCAAGTCCTTCCTGAATTTGTAGATCTTCTCTTGTTGTGCAAGATATTTATCCCATTCTTGTTTGGAGTACCATTTCCCCCTGTCATACTGATTTTCAGCAACTACATTCCATGCAGTTAAGATGATACTTCTTGAGGTTGGACTCCATTTTTCAAAAGCAGGCCTAGCCTCAGCATGTTCTCTAAATCTCTTCTTGAACATTTGAGCCTCTTAATCTTTCAGTAAAATGGGGTCAGTCATGTCCACTTCCTCACAAATTACTAGCATTTTATCTAGTGGAGGGCTGTACATAGTCTGGACAGCCTGTTGGATTTCTTCAAACTCAGAAGGGGGATATATGATGTGAGCTACTTCTTGTTGCATCCCCTCCAAGAACTCGGGTTGGATTCCAGATTCTGCAGTGTTATTGTCATCACATAAGGGTGGATATCCCAAGGTAGCTCTGATACTGTTAGTTACTCACTTTGCATGTTCAGAGCTAGCTTGAACTAATACCCTCTCCCCCTTTATGACTTCTCGATGGATATGATCTCGGAGATCATTCTTTTGAAATCGTATTTGATCTGTAATATAGTAATTGTCATTTATGTAGTAGTATTTGAAATTCGTTACGAGACCAGAAATTGCAGTTTCATTAGTTTTTATAGCAGTATTAACTGTTGCCAAGTCCAGTTGAATCTATTTTTCTATAGTAGATACTTGGGTGTTCATACTGGCTGCTATGACAGTAGTTTGTTCATCCAATTTAGTCAGAGAGATGGTGTGTAATTCCGTCAAATTCTCATTTAGTCTCTTCTGATTTTCAAGAACAATTCCATGCTTGACCACAAGATCATCTATCTCAGTCTTAGTGATTTGCTGTTGTTTGGCAAGATACACCACAGTATTACCTCCCTTATGAAAGCAATCTGTCATGTCCTTCTTAAGTATGTTTACCTCAAATTGTATAGACTTGATATCCTGGTCCAGATTGAACTTCAGCTCTTTGTGGCTTCCATCCACATACTTTTCTAATGCTTGTCTTTGCTCATCAAGTTTTACTTGGAGCTGTACTAATATAGAACTAAAATCTACTTGAGAAGCAGTAGATGAGGAGCCAGCCTTGAAGGCTTTATTATATCAAGCACTCTTTTTCTTTAACTCCATTAACTTCCTTTTCTTAAGAGCTGATACTTCTTCCTCATCTTCAGAATCAGATGATATTTCAAGTTTCATTGTTGTGCCTATAACATCTACATCCACTCTTGGGGCTAGGTCTGGTGCCTCCCCCTCAATCCTTGTAGTAGCTGGAGCATCTACAGACATATCTTCATGGTGTACTTCTTGCTTCTTTTAGAAGTCACTTACTAAGTCTTGAATTACTGCAATCTCAGGAGCCTGAGGTTTTTCTGGCAAATCAGGAATATGCACATCCTGTGCCTCACTTTCAGTAGGATCAACAGTTGTATTGAGGTCATGAACCACTTCCATGACGGTGAGGTTGATAGTCTCACTGTCTAGCTGGGCTTCAATTACAGTGTCTGTTAGGATTGATATCTCATGATTATCTATTTGATGGTCAGCCTTGTAACACCCCAAAACTCAAAAGAGGGACAGGTGGCAATTTGAGCAAAGTTTTGGACTAGGTAGAGGTCACACGGCCTGAGACACGGGCGTGTCACAGGAGTGTGTTGTGCTCGGGTTTGATGATGGTAGTGTGGTTGACGAAACTACAGTCGACGATCATCGAACAACGAACACGGCCTGAGACACAGGCGTGTCCCAGGCCGTGTCCTACTCAGGTGGTTAGCCGTGCTGTGTCGGGGGGTGGAACAAGGCCTGGAGCCTAGGTGTGTTCAGCCGGACACGGGCGTGTCAAATTCGACACGAGCATGTCGAGTACCCATGTTCTTCTCAGGTTAGTGTTGGTCCTGTGTCGATGGAGGAATACGCCCCGCTACACGGGCGTGTGCTGGATGACACGAGCGTGTCAAGCCTGCCATGGGCGTGTCGAGAGCCCGTGTTCTTTTCGGGATGCGACAGTTTTGACGTCGAATGGAGCACACGGCCTTGGATACGGGCGTGTCACAAGCCATGTTCGGCCCAGGTTTTGGATTTTAAGTGCGAATCGTGGCCGTCTATTTCCTTCCTTTGGGATCCAAGGGTGCTGGCTTATCCTGCTAGGGTTTAACCCAGGAATAGGGTTTAGAAACCCTCATTTATTTTGGGTTTTCTTTTCTAAGAGTTCTAGAGAGAGGGGAGAACAAGGAAGAAGAAGGAGGAGAGATCCGACTGCCGGTGGAGCTTCAGAGCCCCAAATCTCAAGCCGAGTTCGGATCTACGGAGGCGAGGACATTGTGGTGCTTTTCATCCGCATAGATCTTCATGGTGCCAAAGAGGAATGCTAGGGTAATGATTCTCATCTTGGACATGTGAAGTATTTTTTCCCTTTGCATAGGAAGCCCGCTCTCGCGAGTTTGCGGTGAATGTGAGGTATTCCTTCTGGTAGACATGAATAGTCCCCGTTGTTTTGCATGTATAGTCCGTAATCGAGAAAATGAACATAAGCAAGATATGTGAAGCCTACCCGGACAAGTTGGTCTGGATCGGTGATGTTGCATTGCATGAATGGCCGGAGAAGACTCCGTGCAGATGATTGTTTTTCGGATTTTCTACGCGGTAGATTGCAACAGGGAGCCTTGGGGACTAACTCCAAGGTGCACCCGAAAAACTGGGCAGATGCATGATTCTGCCAACTTGGTGGCCTGGGAGCCAACTTGTACATAACCGGGTTATGTGAAGTGTGTGATCGATTTGGGACTCGGGAAAGCTTGACCCGCGCATATGGCTTAAATTGACGTTGCGGTGTGAGCATTGGGTTAGGCGGAACCGTACCCGTTCTATGTCGTTCGGTACAAGCGACCTAAAGTACGTGGGACTTGTCGTTGACATAGATGGAGGGTCTTAGACGGTCTATGGCTTAAATTGACGTGACTTCTGCCGAAAAGACCAAAATGCTTACGAGAAATTGTCATCCAAGGGGTGGTGGTGAGACCGCGGACTTTGTCCGGGTTCACCGAGAATGTGCCCTGAGAGCATGGGGTATGTGGCCGTGCGAGCCTACGCCTGTGATGTTGTGTAAATTCTCTATTATTTGGCTATGCTAATAAAGTGCAGGGAAGGAGCATATTCGCCCCCAAGTTTAGGGGCAGGGTCGCTATAATTTGATCAGCATTAGCTGACCGTTGCTTTTGTTTACCACCGCTTCGGTGGATTGTTGCTTCCAGGTGCTACAAAGCTAAGTGGCAAATAGCGGGTAGAAGCCCTTGTTGCTGAGCCGGCCCTCAAAGGCCTAATTATGAGTGTTTTCTTTTATTCTCATGTATGACCGGCCTGCGTGCCGAGGTTTGGAAGACACTTATATTTGAGTAAACTATTGTAAGTCCATGTACTTGTGTATTTTTACGTTCATTCCTGTTGGGTTTGTGTAGTGGACATTCATGTTATTGGATGGGTTCTTATTATTGCAACTTTTAAATTGCTTCTACTAGAATGTAATCTATGTAGGACGTTGGTTATTGGCAGGATGGTTTCCATTGCGTAACCTTCCGGTCTGTCTGTGGTATATGGCGTCGGGCCCCGACCGGACCTAATGTTATATGCTATGCGATGGATATGTGGTGTTACAATTTGGTATCAGACTACTGGTTTCGATCAACTTAAATGAATTCATGGACGAATTATTTTAAGGGGTGGTGAGCACATGTGTGTGCGTCATCGTTATAACATAAAAGAACCCATGAATGTCCACTTAGGAATGAAAATACACATGTTTGAGGAACCTGCGTGTTCCTATAATTGCATTTTGCAATTTTGTTTGGTCGCTTAACAGTATTTTGTACAACTATAGGTGACCAGGAGTGGTGCAGGGCTGTTAGAACGCCCGGTTTCTGAGGCTAGTAGCGTACCGAATGATGTGCCTACAACACCTCCCTCGGCAGAAACCACACGATTGGTGGCTGAAGCATTGTTTGCTATGATCAATGTGCAGCCTGTAAGGCAAATACAACAGTATGCTCCTGCGGTGGAGGAGGTACTGCTTCAAGCAGCGGAACCGAGAAGGGTGGAGCAAGTAGTGGTGGGACCTTTGGTGCATAGGAGAGCAACTGAAAGACAACTCAAGCATGTTATGGGCTTCAATCCTCCGGTGTTCTCGGGGACGGGAACCCCATCCTAAGCTGAGGATTGGCTCTCCCGAGTAAAGAGAGTATTGACAGCTACTGAAACAGAAGAGTGGCAGATGACCACCATAGCTACGTTCCTGTTGGACGGAGATGTAAGGCTATGGTGGGAAGGTTTGGAGTTACATCACTTGAGGGGAAGACAACTTACGGACGTCTTGATGGAAGAATTTTCGAGACTGTTCTTGGCAAGGTACCTTCCCTCGGCTCAGAGGATTGCATTGGAGAATGAATTCCAGAGGTTGACGCAAGGAGAGAGTAGCGTGGATGAGTATCTCCACGAATTTACACGGTTGGTCGGTACGCTAGCTCTACTTTTGCTGATGAGGAGCGTAAGACAAACCGATTCTATGAAGGTATGAGGGATGACCTAAGGCTACTGCTCTCGGGGCCTATGACGTAGGGATTTTTGACCCTAGTCAATACGGCCCGGTCATTGGAAAAGGATTTGAGGAATGTGCAAGCAAAGAGAGACTCTGGGGCTAAGAAGATGGAGTTCAAAGTGCCAACTACTTTGAAGTCTAGTTATCGTAAGTTCAATAAGAAGGCTAGGACTTCGGGTCCAGCCCCTTCTTCCGGTGCAACTACAAGCCGAACCCCGGGCGCATGCTATAATTGTGGGAAGCCGGGACACTTTGCCCGAGACTGCTGGAGCGGATGTTCAAAGTCCGAGAGGAAGCTAGGAGCAACCTATAAGGAGAAGGGCAAGGCAGTGGAGTCAACCACATCCCACTATGCTCTGGCTCAACCTAGAGTTTATAATCTTGGCCAGAAGGATGCCATCAAGCAAGCGGATGTGGGGACAGGTACGGTTTAAATTTATGGCAAGTTAGTTTTTAAATACTTGTTACCTTGCGCGTGTTACCGTACCACTGCTTGTATAGTCTTTGTTTTGATTTTCGATTATCCGGCGAGAGCATTGTTCGATGCGGAAGCTTCACATTCTTTTTGTCCGAAGAATTTGTATCGCGCATCAGAATAACTCCTTCGATGGCAAGGGACAAATTGGATGGGCTGCTGCCTATGGGTGCTCTATGCATGCGAATAGAGTTTGTTGCGTTAAGGTAAGGCATGAGAGTCATGTTGATGACTTGCAAGAGTCGTTACTGCCGCTAGTGGAGTTCGACGTGATATTTAGTATGGACTGGCTCTCGGAGCAGCACGCATACATTGATTGCAATCACAAGAAGGTCAAGTTGGGAACTGGTCATGAGATGATGTTTGCGGGCTTGAAAGGTTCGAGCAAGACTTTGATGTCTGCTATTTAGGTGGTTAAGGCGGTTCGTGCTGGTGCAGAGCTGTTCTTTACACTAGTGGAGGCTTCGAAGCCTAAGCCTGCTTTGGACAACATTCCAGTGGTATCCGAATACCCTGATGTGCTCCCTAGCGATCTCCCGGGAGCCCCACCTCAGCGGGAGATAGACTTCACTATCGAGCTAGTGCTAGGTGAGAAACATGTGTCACGCTCTCCGTATCGGCTAGCGCCTAAGGAGATGGCGGAGCTGAAGGTATAATTTCAAGAGCTTTTGGAACAGGGTTATGCACGTCCAAGTTCGTCGCCTTGGAGCACACCGGTCCTTTTTATAAAGAAGAAGGACGGAAGTTAGCGGCTCTGTATTGATTATCGAGAGCTGAACAAGCTAACGAAGAAGAACAAGTACCCGATCCCAAGAATTGATGATCTGTTCGATCAGTTAGTTGGGTCAACGATGTACTCGAAATTGGATCTTAAGTCTGGGTATTATCAGCTGAGGATAAGGGAAAGTGATATCCCCAAAACAGCGTTCAGCACGAGATACAGACATTATGAGTTTACGGTCATGCCGTTTGGGCTGACTAATGCGCCGTCAGTGTTCATGCATCTGATGAACATGACTTTCAGAGAGTACCTAGAACACTTTGTGATCGTCTTCATCGATGATATATTGGTGTACTCGCAGAGTGAGGAGGATCACTTTAAGCATCTGCATTTGGTATTGGAGACGCTGAGGAGCAATCAACTGTACGCCAAGTTCTCCAAATGCAAGTTTTGGTTGTCCTCAGTAGCGTTCCTTGGTCACATAGTCAGTGGAGAGGGAATTGCAGTGGATTCGGCGAAGATTATTGCTATACGAGAGTGGCCTGTACTGTCTACGGTAGCAGAAGTCCGGAGTTTTCTGGGGCTTGCTGGCTATTACAAGCGCTTCAATTCGTGGAGAACTTCTTGCGAATAGCGTTACCCCTCACGACTCTAACGAGGAAAGAGAAGAAGTTTGTTTGGATGCCGGAGTGCGCCCGAGATTTTGAGGAGTTGAAGAGTCGGTTGACCACGACGCCTATGCTAAGTTCGCCGAGTGGGACCGAAGGCTTTGAGATCTACAGCGATGCTTCAGGCAGTGGTTTGGGTTGTGTCCTACTGCAACATGGAAGTGTGATAGAGTATGGCTCGCGTCAGCTGAAGGTGCATGAGAGGAATTATCTGGTCCATAACTTGGAGTTAGCGACCGTGATATTTGCCCTGAAGCCGTTGAGGCATTACTTGTACGGGGTGAAGGTTGATATCTATAATGACCACAAAAGACTGAAGTACTTGTTAGATCAGAAGGATCTGAACATGCAATAACGGAGATGGATGGAGTTCCTGGGGGACTACAAATTCAAGATTCATTATGTGCATGGGAAAGACAATGCAGTTGTGGATGCATTGAGTTGCAGGGCCCCGACTCAAGCCAACTTATTGCAGTTCATGACAAGCGTTTAGTTCTGGAATTGGAGGCCTTGAAGATCTCTTGTGTTGACAAGCAGACTAGTGCCGAGGCGCTATTGAACTGGACTGAAGTTCAATGTGACCTGGCTGATCGGATTCGACAAGCTATGGATTTGGATGGCCACATCAAGCAAATCATGGTTGAGGCTTTGGATGGGTCAAATTCCCAATTTGAGGTTGTGGATGGATTGTTATGGAAGGACAGTCGTTTGTGCGTCCCGAATGTGGGCAAATTGCGGGTGGAATTGTTGTATGAGGCTCATCATACCAAGTACTCGATTCACCCGGGGAGCACGAAGATGTACCGTGATATGAAGAAATTATTCTGGTGGTCAGGACTTAAGAAGGATGTGGTATTGTACGTGGCGAAGTGTCAAACATGCGCCTTAATGAAGGTGGAGTGCCAGAATCCTGGAGGTTTCTTGAAGTCATTGCCTATTCCAGAGTGGAAGTTCAACAATATTACTATGGACTTTGTGCATGGGTTGCCAAGGTCGCAGAAGGGAAACGACACCATCTGGGTGGTCGTAGATCGTTTGACGAAAGTGTCGCACTTCATTCCGCATAGGAAGGATGATTCTGTGGAGAAATTGGCAAAGTTATATGTGGATAATATTGTGCGGCTTCACGGTGTGCCCCGCAACATCGTGAGTGACCGAGATGGGAGGTTCACGTCCAATGATTGGAGGTTGGTGCAACAGATGTTGAGAACAAAGCTGAGTTTCAGCACGACCTTTCATCCGCAGACGGATGGTCAGACTGAGAGAGTCAACAAGACGATGGAAGACATGCTTCACATGTGCGTCCTGTATTTCGGGAAGCAGTGGGAAGATCACCTGTACTTGGTGGAATTCACTTACAATAATAGCTACCAGGCGACATTCAGATGACACCCTTTGAGGCCCTTTATGGTAAAAAATGTCGCACACCGTTGTCTTGGTTGGAAACGGGTGAGTCGAAGCTATACAAGCAGCAAGAAGTGGAAGATGCAACCTCGTTGGTACGGACCATTCGAGAAAGATTGCTAATCGCTCAGGACTGACAAGCTAAGTACTATAACGCCAAGAGTAGGAACGTGGAGTTCGCTGTTGGTGACTGGGTATACTTGAAGAGTAAGCCATTCAAGGGTGTCTCACGGGTACGGCGCTTGAAGAAGCTAAGCCCGAGGTACCTTGGACGTTTGAGGTTTTGGAGAGGATTGGCGAAGCAGCTTATTGATTAAAGCTATCAGCGGAACTGGGTGGTCTACACGACGTATTCCACATATCGGTGCTGCGGAAGGCGGTGCAAGAGCGTTCGCAAGTGATTGCGGTCGATCAAGTGCCGGTCGATAATGGGTTGACGACGAAGGTCAAGCCCATTCTCATTGAGGACTCACAAGTCAAGAGATTGCGTAACAAGGAAATCAGGATGGTCAAGGTCCATTGGGACCACTACGGTCGGGAAGAGCTCTCGTGGGAGCGAGAGCAGGCCATGCTTGAGGAGTACCCAGAGTTATTCCACTCAGGTACCGTTTACGTTTTGTGTATATCTTTCCTTTCTGTAATTTCGGGACGAAATTCTTTTAAGAGGGAGAGAGCTGTGAAGCCCCAAAACTCAAAAGAGGGACGAGTGGCGTTTTGAGCCTAATTTCGGACTTGGTAGAGGTCATACGGCCTGGGACACGGGCGTGTCCCAGGGGCGTGTTGTGCTCGGGTTCGACGATGGCCGTGTGGTCGACGAAATTGCAGTCGACGATTGTCGAACAGCAAACACGACCTGAGACATGGGCATGTCCGATGCCGTGTCCTACTCGGGTGGTTAGCTGTGCTGTGTCGGGGGGTGGAACACGGCCTGGAGCCCAGGCGTGTTCAGCCTGACAAGGGCGTGTCAAATTCGACACGGGCGTGTCGAGTACCCGTATTCTTCTCGGGTTGGTGTTGGTCCTGTGTCGATAGAGGAACACGCCCCGCTACACGGGCATGTACTGGATGACACGGGTGTGTCAAGCCTGACGCGGGCGTGTCGAGAGCCCATGTTATTTTCAGGATGCGACAGTTTCGACGTCGAATGGGGTACACGGCCTTGGACATGGGCGTGTGATAAGCCGTGTTCGACCCAGGTTTTGGAGTTTAAGTGCGAATCGTGGCCGTTCGTTTTCTTCCTTTGGGATCCAAGGGTGCTGGCTTATCCTGGTAGGGTTTAACCCGGGAATAGGGTTTAGAAACCCTCATTTCTTTTGGGTTTTCTCTTTCTAAGAGTTTTATAGAGAGGGGAGAGCATGGAAGAAGAAGGAGGAGAGATCCGGTCGCTGGTGGAGCTTCGGAGCCCCAAATCGCAAGCTGAGTTCGGATCTACAGATGCGAGGACATTGCAGTGCTTTTCATCGGCATAGATCTTCATGGCGCCAAAGAGGAATGCTAGGGTAACGATTCTCATCTTGGACATGTGAAGTCCTTTTTCCCTTTGCATAAGAAGCCCGCTCTCGCGAGTTTGCTATGAGTGTGAGGTGTTCCTTCGGGTAGACATGAATAATCCGCGTTGTTTTGCATGTAGAGTGTGTAATCGAGAAAACGGACATAGGCATGATGTGTGAAGCCTACTCGGACAAGTTGGTCTGGATCGGTGATGTTGCATTGCATGAATGCCCGGAGAAGACTTCGTGCAGATGATTGTTTTTCGGGTTTTCTACTCGGTAGATTACAACAGGGAGCCTTGGGGACTAACTCCAAGGTGCACCCGAAAAACTAGGCAGATGCGTGATTCTGCCAACTTGGTGGCCTGGGAGCCATCTTGTACCTAACCGGGTTATGTAAAGTGTGTGATCGATTTGGGACTCGGGAAAGCTTGACCCGCGCATATGGCTTAAATTGACGTTGCGGTGTGAGTAACGGGTTAGGCGGAACCGTACCCGCTCTATGTCGTTCGGTATAAGCGACCTAAAGTACGTGAGACTTGTCGTTGGAATAGATGGAAGGTCTTAGGCGGTCTATGGCTTAAATTGACGTGACTTCTGCCGGAAATACCAAAATGCTCACGAGAAATTGCCATCCAAGGGGCGGTGGTGAGACCACGGACTTTGACCGGGTTCACCGAGAATGTTCCCAGAGAGCACGGGGTGTGTGGACGTGTGAGCCTACGCCTGTGATGATGTGTAAATTCTCAATTATTTGTCTATGCTAATAAAGTGCAGGGAAGGAGCATCGACGCCCCGAGTTTAGGGGCGGGGTGGTTATAATTTGGTCAGCTTTAGCTGACCGTTTCTTTTGTTTGCCACCGCTTCGGTGGATTGTTGCTTGCAGGTGCTGCGGAGCCGAGTGGCAAATAGCGGGTAAAAGCCCTTGTTCTGAGCTGGCCCTCGAAGGCCTAATTATGAGTGTTTTCTTTTATTCTCATGTATGACCGGCCTGCGTGCCGAGGTTTGGAAGACACTTATATTTGAGTAAACTATTGTAAGGTCATAATGTCATGTTCTTGTGTATTTATACATTCATTACTGTTGGGTTTGTGTAGTGGACATTCATGATGTTGGATGGGTTCTTATTATTGCAACTTTTAAACTGCTTCCTCTAGAATGTACTCTGTATAGGATGTTGGTCATTGGCGGGATAGTTTCCATTGTGTACCCTTCTGGTCTCTCTGTGGTATATGGCGTCGGGCCCCCATCCGGACCTACTGCTATATGCTATGCGACGGATAGGGAGTGTTACAAGTCTCCCCTGGATCTGAGCTTCAGTTCCAGGTGAATGATTATGAGACATCCTGGGTAGGGTAGTGGTCTCTTCATCAGAACTGAATTCTATTCTCTCTTCTAAGTCACTGGAGGACTCCTCAGCTTGCACTTTATCTTTCTTGGAAGGTGTGACCTGTTTGATTTATGCTTTGGTGCCGGGTCTTCTTTGGACAATACTCTGTCCCACCTAGATAGGATTCTTATGTCCATTCTCCTCATGTGATTAATCTTTGTGCCAGCAGTTTGATTTAGCACCTCAGGTATGTTTACAAATAGATACAAACTTAGTAGTCTCCCCAGATTTGGTTTTTTAATGCTTTCCTTAATCTTGTTGAAGATTACACCACTCCAGTCAGTCTTCACCTGGAAGATGACTCTTATCATAAGGCTGAAATTATAGAAAGAGATCCTATCATGCCCCCCAGTCTTGCAGAGAACTACCTTGCCAATTATTTCAGACAGAAATTTCCCTTTGGAGTTCATCCCTTTCCTTGTCATGGATGATCCAATGTTTGTTGTTGAGGCTAGCCCACACCATTTAAGGGATTCAGAAGTCAAATTTGAATCAACCTCAGTCTCTTCTTTTATCCTTGGAAGATGAAGTGATTTACTCAGACTTTTGTGTGTAATTTTGACCGTCTCGCCATGAACAGTAGATTTTATCTTGTTACCCTTTGAGTTCAATGTAGCGTTGGAATAGAACTCGAGAACTTCCTTCTTCTAGATTCTTGTCGATTCAGAAACCAAATAATCCAGACCGGCTTCCTGGATTAGGTCCACAACCATCTTGATTTCTTGTTCAGCAGCAGTGAACGCTCCCCGAACAAGCTCATAACCTTCGTTAACATTGTTGTCCAGCTTGGGCGCCATTGGAGATGAAAGAGAGAGAGAGAGAGGAAGTCGAAGAGAAGGAAGATGAATTTCTTGTCGGCACATACAATTTAGTCTTGAGATTTCTGAGAGCGTAGTCGACAAGGTCTCGTTTCCACCTATTTATACTTTTCTAAATAGGGAAGGCCAAAAGGCGGGCAAAAATTTGTTTCGTATGTCGACACTGTTTGGTTTGTGTCGACATAGACTACTGAGGCCTCGACAGAGAGTGTAGGGTCATGAAAACACTATGTGTCGACACTAATCTCTATGTGTCGACACAGATGATCTTGTGTGTCGACACAAACATCGAAGTGTCAATAAATCTATGTGTCGACACCAAATTCTGAGCCTCGACAAAATCTTCTTTATGTGTCGACTCCAGCTACTAAGTGTCAAAAAATCTATGTGTCGACACCAAATTCTAAGTGTCGACAAAATCTTCTATATGTATCGACACCAACTACTAAGTGTTGACACCAGATTACTTTATGTGTCGACACAAATTTACTTAGTCATATATGAAGTAGAATTTTGCTTAATTTACCATTTTATTCCAAGTTCAACATGCCTAATTCAATTTTAAAGTAATTGAATTTACTTTCATCTACAGGTTTTGTAAAAATATCAGCTACTTGAGTATCAGTAGAAATAAATTCTAAAGTTATGTCCTCTTTCTCAAAATGTTCTCTAATAAAATAGTACCTAATTTCAATGTTCTTAGTTCTACTATGTGAAACAGGGTTTCTAGCAATTGATATGATACTAGTAGAATCACAATATAGTGGAGTTTTACTTATCTTGATGTCATAGTCTTCCAGTTGATGTTGTATCCATAACAACTGAGTACAACAACTTCCAGCTACAATATATTCTGACTCAACTGTGGATATAATAACACTTGTCTGTTTTTTGCTATTCCATGACACCAGTCTTCCTCCTAGGAATTGGCATGTACCTGTGGTACTTTTCCTATCTTCTTTGTAACCTGCAAAGTCTGCATCTAAAAAGCCTATTAACAAAAAATTTCTATTCCTAGGGTACCATAGACCAAGATCTGGTGTGCCCTTAAGATATCTTAAAATTCTCTTAGCATCATAATAATGAGACTCTTTAGGGCATGCTTGGTATCTAGCACAGACACAAGTAGCATACATGATGTCAGGCCTACTTGCAGTCAAGTATAGTAAGGAGCCAATTATCCCTCTTTACAAAGACTCATCAATAGGTTTCCTTGCCTCATCTTTGCCTAAAGGCATACTTGACCCCATTAGAGTTCTCATGGTGGAAGCAGTCTTCATGCCATATTTTTTAATCAACTCCCTGGTGAACTTAGATTGGGATATGGATAATCCATCATCAGTCTGTTTTACTTGAAGTCCCAAAAAAAACTTTAGCTCACTCATGCTGCTCATCTCAAACTTCCCTTGCATAAGTTTAGAAAACTTCCTACAAAGGTTGTTCTCAGTAGATCCAAAGATTATGTCATCAACATATATCTGGACTAGGATGATCTTGCCTTTTGATTCCCTCAAGAATAGGTTCTTGTCTATTTTCCCCCTTAAGAATTTATTCTCAATGAGGAAAGTAAACGATGTCTCATACCAAGCTCTAGGGGCTTGTTTTAACCCATATAGAGCTTTCTTAAGTCTATAGACATGATCAGGAAAGTGAGGATCTACAAAACCTGATGGCTGGTCCACATATATTCCCTCTTTTAGATTTCCGTTCAAGAATGCTGAATTGACATCCATTTGAAAGACCTTGAATTCTCTATATGCTGCATAGGCAAGGAATAGTCTTATTGCTTCCAGTCTTACTACTGGGCCGAAGGTCTGGTCAAAGTCTATTCCTTCTTCCTGTCTGTAGCCTTTTGCAACCAATCTGGCATTGTTTTTGACAATAATGTCATTTTCATCTAACTTATTTCGTTAGATCCATTTAGTCTCTATTACATTATGTTCTTTAGGTCTGGGAACCAGTTTCCAAACTTGGCATCTCTTAAATTAATTCAGCTCTTCCTGCATTGCATCAATCTAGAATGAATCTAAAATGATCTCTTCAAACTTCTTTGGTTCCATTTGAGACAGAAAGCTTGAACATAATGTCGAGTTCAAGCTTTTGCTTCTGGGCATTACACCTTGACTAGCATCACCAATGATTTGATGAGCTGGATGATCTCTTAAATGTCTCAAAGCTAGAGGTAATCTTCCTTCAGCTTGTTGATCTTCTAATTTATTGATATCATCCAGCATCTGCAAGAATTCTGTTTCTATAGAATCTTCCTCAGCAGAGAATAGCCCAATGTAGGCCTCAGCATCCTCTTCATTCACTGAATCTGATGAAGAGGAGTCAGTCCAGCTTTTCTCCTTCTTGGACACAAAAGATTTCTCCTTTTTGCCTTTATGCTGGAGTTTCTTTTTCTCACCAAACTCCTTTCTTTTGACAGGACAGTTTGCTATAACATGTCCAGGCTTGCTGCAACAATAACAAACAATTTTAGTAAAAGTTTATTTACTAGGTTTAGAACCATACCTTTCCTCCTTAGAGAATTTCTTCTTTCCCTTGTAACTATAATCCTTGGAGTAAGAGGAAGAGGAAAGCCTTCTCCTCCAGTTCTTTTACTTCAGAAACTTCTGGAATTGCCTAGAAAAGGCAACAAGCTCCTCATCAGAATTATGAACATCTGTTATACTAGTATCTGAACTTTTTGACGCAGTATCAACAACTTTTTTGGGAGGAGAAGGAGTCTTTCTCCTGTCCTTATTTGTAGCTTCAACTTTGAAGGCCACAGACTTATCTTTGCCATAAAACCTGCTGGACTTTTTCTCTTCCTTTCTGGCAATCAACTGCATTTCATAGGACAACAATTTTCCAAACAAAGTTGATGGAGGAGTATCTACAAGTTTGGCCACTTCTCTGATGGCACAGATTTTGGTATCCCAATCCTTGGTTAAAGATTTGAGAAACTTGTCATTAAGTTCATAAGTGCTGAAGACTCTTCCATAGGTCATCAGCTCATTGACAATTCTAAAGAACTTTTCATAGCATATAACTATGCTATCTGTCTTGGCTTGTCTGAAACTTTCATATCCTTGATTGAGCATGGATTTACTATCCTCTTTTACTTCTTCAGTCCCCTCCATGTAGACAATTAAGGTGTCCCACATTTTCTTTGAAGTTTTGTAGTGGACTAAATTCTGAAATGTAGAATCATCTATGACACTAAAAATTATGTTTTGTGCCCTCTTATCCAAAGTGGCTAAGATGATCTCATCTTTGGTCATCTCAGAATAACTCTTTGGAGTTTTCAGATTTGCATCTAAAACTGATGTCTTCATTGGGATGAAAGGCCCTTCTTGAATTGTGATGTAAATTCTTGGATCAGATGCCTCCATGAATAATCTAACCCTCTCTTTCCATATGCCAAAGGTTTCTTTTCTGCAAATGAGAAGTTTCATGGATCCAAGTTCTTTGTGATTTTCACCTGAACCCATCTTGGCAATCTTATTACTGTCTTGGAGATACACTCAAACTGTTAAGTCAAATTTTGAGGAACCTGGCTCTGATACCACTTGAAAGAATTTGTTTCAAGATTGCCTAAACATGCAGGGGGGGGGTTAATAGGTTCAATTCTTATTCTACTTAGACAGTTAATAATTTGATCACAACACAAATAAAATCTACAGTTAACACAACACACAATCAATCAATCACAACACACACATAGGTTTTATAGTTGTTCCGCAATTGATGGGTACATCCACTTTCCCCCTTCGCCTATCTAGCAGTATACTAGATTCAGCCTAAATTCCTTCCACCTTCTCAGATCCTCAGATCTTATAACTAAGAACCCAAACTGGTTCTTACAGCTCACACTTCAACAAGTGATACAACTCAGGCTCTTCCCAAGAACCCTATCTCAGAGTGAATCCCCACTCCTACCACTCAGGCAATCAAGCCCTACCTCATCCTTTATCACCATGCCTACAACTCAGAGAACTCAATCTCCTACCTTAGGCAAATAGCCCTACCTCAGCCTTTATAGTTACAGGCTTACAACTCAGAGAACTTAATCTCCTACACTCAGATCTAAAATAAATCATATAGAAATTTGATTATGAAGATGTTCCTTCCTTCACTCAGAGAGAGATGAGGGAATCTTGATCAGATCTTGATGGATCTACTTTCAACTGTTCTTTGTAGTAATGAATCTGATTCAACCTGACTTAGTTTATTCAAAGCTTCTTGAATGAAAGAACTTAGGTTGAATCTTCTTGAGAAGTTGGTATAGATCTAGCTTCTCCCACCTTGCTGAATTAAATCCGCAAACTCAACAGATCTGTTGTGGCTTCTCTGATTTTGAATCAGAATTTATTGCTGTACTGGAATCCGTGAATTCTTCTTGGAGAATTCCACTTTAATTTCTCTCTGTCTTCTATTGTTCTCTTTCTCTGATAGCTTGACTCTATTTATAGTTAACATCAGAGGCAACCAGCTGATCCGGTAGTGGACCGACATCTGATAGTTCTGACATGCCTAATAAGCCGTGACTATTCTGGCAGCTGTTAAGTCTTCAGTCTTGAAATTTGGCAGGAGTTATTCAACTCAGCTGAATGTGTCGAGACATAAGGATAATATGTGTCGACACAATTACCCAGGTGTCGACACACTTCCTTTGGTGTTGTCGACAAACATCAGAAACTACCAACATAGCTCTTCACTCAGTCTCGACACTGTCTTTGTAGAATGTGTCGACACACTTCAGAAAACAGTCGACACAGCTCTTCATCAAGTTCTCGACACGCAGCCTTTATAGAATGTGTCGACATACTTCAGAAACTGTCGACACAACTCTTTATCAAGTTCTCGACATAGCCTTTGTAGAATGTGTCAACACAAGTCCTGTGTGTCGACACAGCCTTTCCAAATGTCGACCTAAGTCTTAGATTTCGACATAGCTTCTTCTTTATAACTGTCAATACAACAATGTCTAAATGTGTCGACACAATTTATGAGTGTCGACACAGTTGATGTCGACTTAAACTCTGAATGTCGACACAAGTCCTGTGTGTCGACACAGACTTACTTCTTGTCTCGACACAACTACTTCAAAGGTGTCGACATAAAATAATTGTCTCGACACTTTTGTACTTAGAATATTTTCTGCATTCTTCTACCTGCACAAATAAACTAAATACACCATCAAATACACCCGGATGTATATCATTGAGTCAGGTGAGGCTTCTCCAAATCAGGTACACAAATTCCAATGTACCCAATAAGAGGCTTCAGTTCTATCTCCATTCACGGGAGGCATGTTAAGCTCCATCTCCATTCTCATGAGGCATGTTTCATTCCATCTCCGTTCTTAGGAGACATGTTCAGTTCCATCTTCATTCTCAGGAGGCTTCTTTGGTTTTCCCCCATTATTAAGGTTTGATAATAGTTTAGTTGTGCCCTTTATATTATGGCTTAATAGTACTTGAAGGATTTAATAAGAGTTACATCTTTATTATTTGTCGGGAATAATTAACAATTCAATTGCCCGTACCCTTATCTTCCGAGCCGGAGGGGATCTTACTAGCCCAAGACGTCTAACCGGTGCTCCTTAAGGGGTGTCAACCCACACTACTAAGCACTAGTTGGCCACCCTGCTCAGCTTGAATCACAACATTCACATCACATCACAGAGTTTAGCGGAATCATTAACAAGAAGCCACATCAAATATATATAACAATATATATATAAAAGGAAGTGCAAAAGACCGCAACCACTATTTATACACGAAGCCCTTAAGAAATAAAAGTACTATAACTCCTCGCTCTCTCAATCCTGCTCGTTAGTACAAACATCTCGAAACTCTGGAGACGACGGGGGTGGTTCTGCTAAGATAGTCCTATCAGCTAGCGTATCGTCCTACAACAACTTGTCACTACAATTGCTCCATCTCATGTGAATGGTTATTAAAGTGGAAACAAATATCCTCCCCAGATGCATATCCTGGGGACGATCTCACACACCCAACAAAAGTAGATAGCCAAAGCAAGAGAGAGTTAGCACATTATTTCATATATAAGCTACAAGCAACCATAAAAGGCGGTGCAACATCGTATAACTGGAATAACAACAACAATATACATTCGTTATAATTAAGACTCCACTAGCACAATAGTACAGCAGGTATTCACAACCAATGCAAACATCGCAGACATTCACAACCGCGCACACATTCCCTATGTCGACATAGTATGGTTCGCTTTTATTAAAGCAGGGTAGCGAGCCTCGCGGGCCTCACCGATGTGTCCGTTAGTGATAGTGGCCAGTCCCGCCACTTCTAGGTAAGGTCATACCGCACAGCCCAGGCCCCATCGTACAACTCCGTGTTCTTGGATGTGAGCAACATCCGACGATTGAAAATTTTGGCTGACCAGCGGAGGAAAACACAATGGGGAAAACATAACGGCCGGTCACCCGTGGTACTCATCTCCATGTCGCCTTGAGTCATCAAACTTCCGCACCGGTACAAACAGTCTGCGGGAGTGACTGACGCACTACTATTCACCACAAGCAATTTACAAGTAAGCTAATAAGAACAGCTTTGTTAGCATACACCAGGTCTACATCGACTTGCCCTACTATGCTTTAAATAATTCAGACAACGACACTTGGCTCGACTTTTGATAAGGAGCATGAGAGCACTTATTTGGGGCAAACTTAGGAGGAATAACTCAACACTTATTGTAACACCTCCCCTGTAATGACCTTATAATATGGGTACGGCCAGGGCCCCATAACATACGGACGCCACAGCTTTAGTATTATAAGATGATATAACTACCCACTCAAAACACTTTGCACAACACAGCGGAAACACAAGCAAGACTAGAAGTTATCCACTACTACAAGAGTAATAAGATGACCTTATGGCCTTACAACACAAGAGAGTCCAAACTCACATAATACAACATTCATGAAAGTGCAAAAGCACTCCTAGTCTACCTCGGCATGCAAGCCGGACTACATGAGCATAAACATACAATGCCATAAATGTAAAGCTACAACAAAAGGGGAAACACTTCATGAGGCTTAGGCCTTTCTGGCCGGTGAGCTAGCTCCTGCTTGCGATCCTTGCCTTGTAAAAATTATTAGTAACGTGGGTCAGCAAAGGCTGACCTCAAACTGTGTAACCAACATATCTCCTCCCGGCCGCCCCTAACGGACCTCGGGGAACCCTCCAACCTGCAAGTCAGCACTTCGTATGCAATATATAAATATAAACCAGAAATGCATTTAGAACAGGCTTGGATGTCTCAAACAACATACACGTTCTCTACTGGTTGAGCATATAATAAAAAGGGGCCTACTTATGCAACATGAATGCAACACCCGGGCTTCACCCAAGGCACCCTAAAACGTATGCATCTAGCACAACATCACATCAATTGGGTACTCATCGCTTCCCCATTGGCATAAAGCCACAAACAAAAGGGGTATCACAATCCCCCCAACGGTGCACAGGCCGCCACAAGGAACCCTTGCTAAGGCCCCACCCACTCATGGTCTTAGACCCGGGCTTGCCTGCAAGCTTTGACGTCTCATGTCAGGATTCCAACAAACACAAACTGACCGATTCTAAGAAGCCTTGCTGGACCCCACCCGCTCATGGCCTCATTGCCCGGGCTTGCCCCTCGCTTGGCATTCTCGTCAGTCTCACAGAAGGGGACTAGTCTCGCCGGGACACTCTCCACACATGACGTGTACGTCACGGGATAGCCAGCCGACCACGGAGACACAGCCACACCTTGACACATCACAAACTAAGACAATTCCACCTTAGTCCCTCATTCGTACTGCAGTGTTCCCGCGCACCAAGGAAACCATCTACCACTCATGTGGAGCTAACCTTGTCCACCAAGGAAACTATCTACCGCCATTGAGGAGCTAACCTTGTCCGGTTCCGACTACACGTACTTACTCGATAAAAAGGGGAAAGCATCACCACATCACAAACGACATCTTGCCGCAACGGATCTCTACGAATCCTTAAAGCTCGTATGCAACATCACCGAGTCGGACTAACGGCCGCGACTACGGCTTCACATACCATGCCTAATCCACTAACAGAGCGGATCTCTAATGGAAAAATATGCCGGGGATGGACTTAATCGACCCGGAGGTTCCTCTTAAACCTTGGCGACCCAAACCCCTCTCATTTGAGTGATTGATGCCCAAAAACTAGAAAAGAAAAGATGCTAAGACATGCATCGTAAAACCGAGAGGAGAAGTGTCGTTACCTTCCGACTCCTCTTCCTAGCCATGGCAAAATAGTCAGATGAAAACCTTCGCAACGGTCTAGCCTCCACGGATCTGGACTCGACTCGCGATTTGGAGCACCGAAGCCTCTCCAATAGCCGGATCTCTACTTCACCCTCTTCCTTGCTCTCCCTTCTCTCTAGAATTTTAGTAAGAGAAAGCTTGGAGAAGAATGAGGGTTTCCAACCCTATTCTCGGACTTAACTCCCCAAGAGAAGCCCTGGACCGTCAGATCCCAAAATAAGGGAAAGAATGACCACGATCTGCCTGAAAAAATAAAACACCTGGGCCGAACACGGCCTGCGACACGCCCGTGTCTAGGGCCGTGTCCCACATTCGCCGTCCCAAACGATGCGCCTGGAACGACACACGTGCATCCGACACACCCATGTTCAACCCGACACGCCTGTGTTCCAACTGACACAGCCGTGTGGTCGGCCGTGTGCCTCCATCGAAACAGCCCCGAAAACAACCCGAGAACTACACGGGTACAGGACACGCTCGTGTCATTTCCCGTGTCTACCTCAACACACCTGGGCTCCAGGCCGTGTTCACGCCTTGACCCCTTACACGGCCTCAAACACGCCTATGTCCTTGGTCGTGTGCCTTGTCTCGACACCTCATCGAGCGATGTCTCGACACTTCGTCGAGCGAAGTTCGTCGACTGACTTACATGGCCTTGGACACGCCTGTGTCCTAGGCCGTGTGCCTTATCTCGACACTTCGTCGTACTATGTCTCGACACTTCGTCGAGCGAAGTTCGTCAACTGACTGACACGACCTTGGACACGCCCGAGTCCTAGGCCGTGTGCCTTGTCTCGACACTTCGTCGAGCGAACATCGTCGACTCCCCAGGCCGATACTCGACACGGGCTCGACACACCCTGGGACACGCCCGTGTCCCAGGTCGTGTGCCCCCTGCTAGAAACCAAAATTTCCCAAAACAATTAGGCTAGAAACGCTGGTCGTTCCTCTACAAATTTTTGGGGCGTTACAACTCTCTCCTCCTTAAAAGAATTTCATCCCGAAATTACAAAACAAAGGGAACAAAACTTAAATGGTACCCGAAATGAAGAGTTCCGGATACTCTTCTAGCATGGCTTGTTCTCGTTCCCAAGAGTGCTCCTCACGTCCACAGTTATCCCATCGGACTTTCACGAGTTTAACCTCTTTATTCTACAACTGCCGAGTCTCTGAATCCTCTATAGCAATTGGACGGACACGCGTCCTAAAGTCTCCCTGTATCGGCATCGATGCCGGCTCAATCACTAGACTAGCCTCCCCCAAGGCTTTTCTCAAGACGGAGACATGGAAGACGTCATGCAATCCACTCAGCTCCGCAGATAACGCCAACCGATAGGCTGCTTCTCCCACCCGTTCAACAACTTCAAAAGGCCCCAAAAACCTTGGACTCAACTTCTTGAGTTGGCAAATCCGTGAGACGCCTTTAAACGGCTTGATCTTCAAATAGACCCAATCACCTACCGCAAACTCCAACTTCCTGTGACGAGCATTAAAGTATTTTGCTTGCCGGTCTTGCGCCACCTTCATACGCTCTTGAATGGTCCGTACCAACTCACAAGCGTCAACTACCACCTCTTTTCCCAAGATTTTTGTGTCTCCCGCCTCTGTCCAAGACATTGGTGTTCGACATTGTCTCCCATACAAAGCTTCGTATGGCGCCATTTTTATACTTGCTTGATAACTGTTATTGTACGCGAATTCCACTATGAAAAGGTGATCTTCCCACTTATTGCCGAAGTCAAGAACGCACATTCTCAGCATATCCTCCATAGTATGGTTCGTTCTTTCGGTTTTCCCGTCAGTTTGAGGATGGAACGCCGTACTGAACTTTAGCTTCGTGCCCAAACTCTTCTGAACCAATCTCCAGTCCTTGGACGTAAACCGTCAATCTCGATCGCTGACTATGCTCTTAGGAATTCCATACAGTCGCACAATATTGCGAACATACAACTCCACCCGCCTCTCCACACTGTCCTCCTTCCAATTTGGGATGAAGTGGGCCACCTTGGTTAGGCGATCCACGATCACCCAAATAGCATCATTACCCTGCTGCGATCTAGGCAAACTATGCACAAAATCCATGGAGATGTCATCAAATTTCCACTCAGGGATTGGAAGGGGCTTCAGGGACCTGCCCGGTTTCTGACACTCGGCCTTCACCAAGGCACAAGTTTGGCAACGATTCACATACAAAGCTACGTCCTGCTTCAGCCCCGACCACCAAAAGGATTTCTTCATATCCAAGTACATCTTTGTACTGCCCGGGTGAATGGAGTACTTTGTGAAGTGAGCCTCAAACATCAACTCCTCACGGAGTTTGCCGAACTGCGGTACACAAACCCTTCCGTCCTTCCTCAGAATCCCATCATTCATCTCCCAGGCGCTGCTCTCGCCCTTTTGAGCCTCCAACTTATATGGTTGAAACTCCACATCCAACCGAGTCGCTTCCCGAATGCGATCGGACAAGTCGTTTTGCACTTCAATCCAGTTCAACCGAGCCACGCTGGACTCGCCTCTCGCAGCACATTCCAAACTAAGGGACTCCCATTCCTGTACCAATCGCTCATCAAGAGCTTCGATCCAATTTCCTTGCCCCGAGTACTTTCTACTCAAAGCATCCGCCACCACATTGGCTTTACCTGGCGTATACTGAATCGCCACTTCGTAGTCTCCAAGAAACTCAACCCACCTGCGTTGCCGCATGTTCAAGTCCTTTTGATCCAAGAGATACTTCAGGCTTTTTTGATCCGTGAAGATCTTCACCTTTGCACCGTACACATAATGTCGCCATATTTTCAACGCAAAAATTACCACCTCCAACTCCAAGTCATGGACGGGGTAATTCTTCTCATGAGGCTTCAGCTGTCTAGACCCAAAAGCTATCACTTTGTCATGTTGCACCAAAACGCAACCCAAACTGCAACCCGATGCGTCACTGAAGATCTGAAACCCTCGGTCCCTTGCGGAGACTTAGGATTGGAGCCATCATCACTCTCTCCTTCAGTGCCTCAAATGCTTGGCTGCACTCTGGAGTCCACACAAACTTATGGTATTTACGAGTGAGTGAGGTGAGGGGTAGAGCTATCCGTGAAAAATTCTCCACGAATCTCCTATAATACCCGGCGAGTCCAAGAAAACTTCAGACTTCTGCCACGGTCCTCAAAACCGACCAATCTCTGATGGCTTCCACTTTCGTCGGATCCACTGCCACCCCATCCCCACTAATTACGTGGCCCAAAAATGCCACCTTCTCTAACCAGAACTCGCATTTTGAGAACTTTGCATACAGCTGATTCTCCCTCAACACTTGCAAGACCACTCTCAAGTGGGTCTCATGCTCCACTTCTGATTTGGAATACACCAAGATATCATCGATGAAGACACCCACAAAAGAATCCATGTATTCCCGAAATACCCGATTCATAAGGTCCATGAACACAGATGGCGCGTGAAAGTCCACCTAGTGTCAACTAGCTTCACCTATGGGGGGGGGGAATAGGTGACGTGCGGTGTTTTTGCGGAATTTAAGATTGTACATGCACAATAAAAATAACCAACACAGCACACAGAATACACAGGCAATTTATAGTGGTTCTCCGACTTGGGTACATCCACTTTCCCCCTTTGACCTATCTCCCAACAAGGGACGACTCGGTCACTTCTCCAACAAGATTGAAATCCAATCCTTGCACTATCGGAAGGAACCCTTCCACACGTAGGAGTCAACACTCCCACAAACCGGGTTGCACCCAACCCTTACAATCACGGAACAAACGTTCCTTTACAACAAAAGTAAAATAGAATGTACACGAGATACAAACTTCGTTTGGAGACTAAGATGTCGCTCTTTGTTGACGACGTGTTCTTGACGTCCACAAGGAGTCCACGACCTTAGATCTCTCTTGGAGAGGATCTCCCCGGAACCGGCGGCGGCAAGATGAGCGGCGGCTAGGTTCACGGGATCGGCGGCAACAACGATGTGAGGCTGCACTTCTTTGTTGATCCAAACTTCGTAGCGAAGCAAGCTAGGTCTACCAACGGTCAAACTAGGATCAATCGTCTCGATCGATTCGGATGGGGAAGATTTTCCCGATCTACAAATCGAGAGACAAGAGATCTCCGAATAGACACGTGAGACGCTAAGCTTAGCTAGGCTTCTGTCGCAGGAGAATCTGGGCGAAACCACGATCAACCAGCGAACACCTTGTCGCGAGCGGCAGCGGCGGCGGCGGAGCGGAAGCGGCGATTTAGGGTTCGTCCGTGCTCGCGTATTTCTTCTTTTATTCACTCTCCTTACTGTTCAAAAATACCAGTGTATTTATACACTGTAGATACTAACAATATGACCGTTGTGGGTCCCACAAGTAGAAACCCGAAATCCGGTTCAAAATAGTCCAGCGGCAGAATCCGGTCCAGCAGCTTCCAGGGAAATCGCTAAGTAAAATTCGGCGAGAATCGTAGGTGATTCTCGACGAATTGACTTGGTATTCATGATCTGCTCAGCGACGGGTTCGGCGAGAATCATTAGTGATTCTCGCCGAATCTTACTTGGCACCGTTTTGAGGTAGCCGGAAAGAGTCGGCGAGAATCACTAATGATTCTCGACGATTCGGCGAGAATCACTACGGCGAGAATCACTAGTGATTCTCACCGAATCGGCGAGAATCACTTGGTGATTCTCGTCGAATTATACTTAGACGAATTTTCGTATTTCCACCCAAGAGCTGCTCCTTAACCCATCCTTGCTCCTTGTCTTCTCTTGCATATACACGACCCTGTACTTGAAAGTAAGTGCACTCCAATAGAGAGAGTACACGTAGGCCAACACACTGATCTGCTCAATGAGGGATTACGTCGTGCAGACCCGTGTATATTGACCTACTGCACCCTGACATTGGTGTGCACTTAGCGTGGAAGAGCTGCAAGCACAACTTAAGAGGTTTCATCAAATACATTGTGAATTCATCTTAGCTTGACAGGTGGCTTCCTCAAATCCAGGTAATTGTGGATACAATACCCAACAATCTCCCCCTATTTGACGAAGCCAAAACCCTACTAGCTAAGATGAATAACACCAATCAAATAATAAACATAGCATTCAGAAGTTAAACATGCAGCACAAGAGAATATATGCAACCAGATCAGGACTTGAGTCATTCACAAATTCAAATACAAATGTATATATATATATATAATCTCAGAATTGTTCATATCATAACAATAAGCATTAAATGTTTTTAGGAGAGAATGACAAGCTACAAGTTGTTGACTATCTTTCCTTAGCTAAGTCATCCTTGAGTTTTTGCGCCAAAAACTTCTTCCTTTGGCTCTCCATGTACTCTTTAAGCTTCGGATAGTATCTGGGAGGAGGAACTTTATCTACATCCGTGTTGTTTCTGAAGAAGATGTTTCGTTTTGCTTCATACGTCTTGTACCTTTCCCACTCATACTGGCTGTATACTTCGTTTCGATTGAGTTCTCCTTTTTCTTGTAGCCAGAAGGTGTCCAAGATGATGTTCTTTGAAACTGGACTTCACTTTTCGTTTCGTACTTCCTCCTCACTCATTCTGATTCTCTTTTCAGCTAGTGTCTCCTTGGAGGTCCCTTCCTGAGCTTTTCTCTTGCCCCTGGCTTTTGCTAGGGCCTCTTGGTCAAACATGCTCCTCAGTTTAGCTTTGGAGAGAGCCCTAGCATCAACTTCACTTATGGGAACATCTGCAGCACTTGCACTTATTCCCTCAGCAGCACTTACTCCCTCAGCGGCCGTAGATGTCTCAGGAGCATGAGTATCCACAGGATTTTCAGGCACGGCGACGCCTAACGCCTGGTGGAGCATCCACCAGCTACTGTCATAGACGTACTTGTTTGACTGTTAGAAGTTATTGATCATGACTTCTCGGAGCTCAGCCATCTTAGCTATGTAGTCCTTCTCCCCCTTTTTGGCTTCGACAGCAATGAAGTTTGCATAGGAGTGCAGGGAGTCATCAATATGCTTGGTGGTCCGGGAGAACTCAGTGACCAAGGCCTGCTGATTGGCATTGAGAGTGACCATATTACCGTCAAAATTTTGAATGTTGTTGGCTACAACATGAGCATTCTGATTTACTACAGCAAGAGTGTCGGTGTTCTTTTTCAATCCGGCCATAAGAAGTGTGACAGCTTCGCCGGCCGCGGTATACTTCTCTTCAAATTTCTTATCCATCACGTCAAGTTTATGATTGATCTCTACCATATTCTTGAGCATGAGATTTTCAGACTTCTTAATTCTTTGCAGCAGTTTATTCTGAGCTTTATCAAAGGAGGCTTTAAGTTCATTCACTATGCCCTGAATGACATTTACAGTGTGAGTGGCTAGCTCATCTCGTAATGGAAGAGCCGGAGGCACTTCTTGGCCTTGCTCTTCAGCAGACGCATCTGTAGAGCTGGATACAAGCACAATCTCTAATGGGGGAATGCTGGCGGCCTCTGTAGATTTTTCTGACTCCCCCTCCACTGGTGCACGCTTGTTAGATGGAGGTTCAAAGAGATCCAGAGCCTCCAATGCTTCATGTCCCTCATTCCCGTCTTCCTCTCCGTCATCATCCATGAAATCATCTTCATCATCAGCCTCTTCCAACTCTTTGTCAGCAGTCTCTAGAACTGTAGCTTCGTCTCCTTGATCGTTTCGGTTCAGGGCCTCCTCATGCTCCAGCTCAGGTTCACTTTCTTCGTGTAGATCTGCCACAACATCTCTGGCCAGCTGGGAGATGTCAGATACTACATCAGTATGAGGGGGTAGAGGCTCCCCCTCGATTCCTGCAGTCAAAGTATCAGGAATTTCACTGGGGGTGACTGCTGGAGATACTCCCTGTTGTTCTTCCACGGCAGTCTGCCCAATACGCCTCTCCCATCGGTCAAACACACTTGAGTCCATCTTCTTCAAGTAGTGTAAATGAACACCTTTACTCATGTCAAACTTGTATCCATTTAGCTAATTTAGAAACAGACTTATGATGCGGCCAAAAATCGGAGAGCTCAAGGTGTCCTTTATCTTCTCGAACAGCAACGCCCCCTAGTTGAACCTTTTACGGCAGACAATAGCTATCAGGATCTTGAACATATCCGCTGAGATATGGTCATGAGAGCCCGGCTTGCAGATGAGCACCTTTCCAATTATGACAGACAGAAGCTTCCCTTCTTCATTCATATCCTTGCGCTTGATCGACCGAGTTCCTCGTGGGAGACCACAGAATAGGAGAGTCCTGCTTTTGTCTTCTTCCTCAAGATAGTCCTCGTCCTCCGAGCTAGAGAGCTGCAGGAAGCGGGTCAGCTTGCTGGCAGACATCTTGACCTTTGCCCCAGCCACCTTGCTTTTGATTAGTGAGTCGCCATTTCAGAGTCTTGCGGTAGCGAAGAACTCCAACACCTCTTTGTCCAAGATTTTGCAGGGGTGCTCCAGGACGAATGATAGCCCAGCCTCTTCCAGCATTAGAATAATGTTTCTGAATTTGTCAGAGGCGTGAGAGAACCCAGTTCGAACAAGCTCGCAACCAGTGACCAACCCAGCAGTTGTCCTTGGAGCCATTGCAGATCTAGGGAGAGAAGCCCTATTATACGCTTAATCAAAAATCAAAAAGGAAACGATACTAGTGATCAAGTCCAAGTAAGGGTGAGGGGGGGGGGGGGGGTTACCTAAAGGTGAAAACGGTGAGTTAGTGCGATGAAGACGAGGGACACCCGATGAGTGCACGCGGAGAAGTTCCTGGAGGCAAGAATCGAAACCGAAAGTGCTTCCAAGAGCAAGGTGAGCGTCCTGCGGGAAACTTGCGGTGAGCAACGATGAAAAGGGGAAGACGATTCGGAGAGATTCCAGCGGGAATCGGCGGGAGACCTTCGATGGAGATCGGTTCGGCGAGATTCTTGCAGGAGTCGGCGAGTTTCCGGCGGAGGAGTTGATTCGGCGAGCTTTCCTGCGGGCTTCGGCGAGTCGGCGGGTAAGGGAAGAAGCGGCGGAGGAACTCTTGCGGGATTTGGCGTATTTCTTGTGAAGTGCGGCGGGATTTGTCTAAGTCGAAATCGAAAGGTTTTTTTACTAGGAATCTTCAAGTTAAGAGGCATTGCAACATTTTCGAATTCTTCTGATGTCAAGTCAATTTAAAAATGACAAATATATATATATTTTAAAGCCAATCTATTTGGGTTTGAACGAGGCTTTTCCAAACACTTCTTGATGTCAATTATGAGTTGTCGAGATTCACAATGACATATCTTCGTTAACTCTTTATTGATGTATAAAAGGTTTGTATGTATCGAGTTAACCTATCCTTAGATGTGCACACATACATGTATAAGCATAAGTATAAATATACATATAGATAGAGATATATGTGTAAATGTGGATGCAATATGACTCAAGTCCTTGAACTGATCAAAAGTACCTGGGATTATGAGAGTTAACATTTAGTCTCTCTGACTATAACATACCAGGTGCTCGATGTGAGTATGCTTATATATATATCACTTCTGTTATTCCAGATGCATGTTCCAATTCAGTCGTGGAACACTTACTGTCTAGTTCCCATCATATTTACGGGAACCTAGACTACCCTGCAAAAAGGAATTACCTTACCTTAGGAACCCAAATCATGTTGGGTCCTAGGTTCCTGTTAGCATAAGCACTCGACTGCCTTCCCCCAGAAAACCTATCAGGAAGACTACCTCTGTTCCGTGAGTGTGGATAAGCCCCTGCCCTTGGCACAGAGGGGTTGTGCCAACAGTCGATGGCAAAGTGTCCCACTTTGCCACAACACCAACACGGGTGAATGTTGTAGCGCCGTTTCCGACCTGATCTAGTGACTGAGGTAGTCACAGTCCTAGGTCTAAATGGGATAGAGCATGACCTTCTCACAAAATTTCCTCTTCCATCGTGACACGTGGAAGGGTGGAAGGAATGCATGTTGCGAGCGTCATGAGGCCGGGGAGGTGGTGCCTTTCTTTCAGGAACCCCCCCTTCCTGAGGCCCCATTAAAACTTACACCATGACTTCTATCCTCCCTATCCTGTGTCCTCGGGTGGTGAGAAGTCTTCTGTGAGCTGGGACCTGCAGATTCACACCGAGTTGAGGCAGTGGCAGTGAATACAAAGGGCTCAGAATGAGCCTTAGGTATTCTCTCATGGGTAGCCACGACGGCCCTTGCACTACGGGTGTATCCACAAGGGGACATATCACCCTTGCAGTGACCACGACTATTCCTGTGGTCATACCTGAAGGCATGATGAGTTGCCTTCCTGCTTGGAGTGGGGGGTCGGAATACCGTTTCCCCATTTCTCCACGAATTGATAATCCGGGAGATCCACCCATTTTCTTGCTTTCTCTTTATAGCATCAACTTTGGAAAAGTTTGATACTATTCTTTTCTCATTTTCTAGACTACTCTCTAGAGCTGAGATTTTGGAGTCCTTGACCTTGTTGGAAGCCAATTGGAGAACCAACAAGGTCTTCAGTCAAGCAATCTCTTGAGCTAGCTCCTCAGCAAGTAGGTTGCTTGACTGAAGGGCTCTCTTCAGAGAATCAGAATCTTCTGGAGGAAAGCAGTTCCTGTCTTCAGAAAGTTCAAAAGAGATGGGGCAGGATGAAGAAGTTACATGCTCTTCAGTGTTATTGTCATTCGAGCCAGTGACCATTGCGTCATCCTCATCAGAGCTGCTTTCCTCATTGGTCTCTTCAGTCTCAGACACGGACACTGGAGCTCTGATGCTGTCCGAGAGATCCTTGCCTTCATCTTCAGAGGTGAGGACCCCCACATAGGCTTCATCCTCTGGTTGACAGCATATTCCAGCTTTCTCTGACTCCCCCATCAACTCTGAGATCATCACCCACATGGATTTAGCCGTCCTATATTTTTCTAATCTAGAGCGAGAAGCTCCAGACCAGATATCCAAGATAATTTGACGAATCCTCTCGTCCAAGTTAAATAGTGACAGTTCCGTCTCTGACATCTCAGCAATGCACATGGACACTTGGATTCCAGAGTCGGAGGTCTTCATGTGAATAAACGGACCCTCTTCCAGGATGAAGGATGCTCGAGGATCGATAGCATCCAAGTGATACGACACTCTCATCCTCCAGATGGGATAATAATCCTTTGTGCATGCGGGGAGTTTGAGTGGCGATATCTCATAATCTAGCTCCATGCTTCTGACACTGCTGGCAGGATTCTACTCAAGGTGTTAACCTTTTTGATGAGTAACCTCCCTCTGATACCACTTGAAAGTCCACCTAGTGTCAACTAACTTCACCTATGGGGGGGGGGGGGATAGGTGACGTGCGGCGTTTTTGCGGAATTTAAGATTGTACCTGCACAATAAAAATAACCAGCACAGCACACAGAATACACAAGCAATTTATAGTGGTTCCCCGACTTGGGTACATCCACTTTCCCCCTTCGACCTATCTCCCAACAAGGGATGACTCGGTCACTTCTCCAACAGGATTGAAATCCAATCCTTGCACTATCGGAAGGAACCCTTCCACACGTAGGAGTCAACACTCCCACAAACCGGGTTGCACCCAACCCTTACAATCACGGAACAAACGTTCCTTTACAACAAAAGTAAAATAGAATGTACACGAGATACAAACTTCGTTTGGAGACTAAGATGTCCCTCTTTGTTGACGACGTGTTCTTGACGTCCACAAGGAGTCCACGACCTTAGATCTCTCTTGGAGAGGATCTCCCCGGAACCGGCGGCGGCAAGATGAGCGGCGGCTAGGTTCACGGGATCGGCGACAACAACGATGTGAGGCTGTACTTCTTTGTTGATCCAAACTTCGTAGCGAAGCAAGCTAGGTCTACCAACGGTCACACTAGGATCAATCGTCTCGATCGATTCGGATGGGGAAGATTTTCCCGATCTACAAATCGAGAAACAAGAGATCTCCGGATAGACACGTGAGATGCTAAGCTTAGCTAGGCTTCTGTCGCAGGAGAATCTAGGCGAAACCACGATCAACCGGCGAACACCTTGTCGCGAGCGGCAGCGGCGGCGGCGGAGCGGAAGCAGCGATTTAGGGTTCGTCCGTGCTCACGTATTTCTTCTTTTCTTCACTCTCCTTACTGTTCAAAAATACCCGTGTATTTATACACTGTAGATACTAACAATATGACCATTGTGGGTCCCACAAGTAGAAACCCGAAATCCGGTTCAAAATAGTCCAGCGGCAGAATCCGGTCTAGCATCTTCCAGGGAAATCGCTAAGTAAAAATCGGCGAGAATCGCAGGTGATTCTCGACGAATCGGCGAGAATCAGTTAGTGATTCTCGACGATTCGTCGAGAATCACTAGTGATTCTCGCCGAATCACTTAGTGATTCTCAACGATTTTCACTTGGTATTCATGATCTGCTCAGCGACGGGTTCGGCGAGAATCATTAGTGATTCTCGCTGAATCTTACTTGGCACCGTTTTGAGGTAGCCGGAAAGTGTCGGCGAGAATCACTAATGATTCTCGACGATTCGGCGAGAATCACTTGGTGATTCTCGTCGAATTATACTTAGACGAATTTTCGTCTTTCCACCCAAGAGCTGCTCCTTGACCCGTCCTTGCTCCTTGTCTTCTCTTGTATATACACGGCCCTGTACTTGAAAGTAAGTGCACTCCAATAGAGAGAGTACACGTAGGCCAACACACTGATCTGCTCAACGAGGGATTACGTCGTGCAGACCCGTGTATATTGACCTACTGCACCCTGACATTGGTGTGCACTTAGCGTGGAAGAGCTGCAAGCACAACTTAAGAGGTTTCATCAAATACATTGTGAATTCATCTTAGCTTGACAGGTGGCTTCCTCAAATCCAGGTAATTGTGGATACAATACCCAACAGCGCGTTCGTCAGCCCGAACGGCATCACCGTAAACTCAAAGTGTCCATACCTTGTACCAAAAGCAGTCTTGGGTATGTCCTCGTCCCGAATTCGCAGCTGATAATAGCCTGACTTCAAGTCCAATTTCGAATACACCACCGACCACACCAATTGGTCGAACAGGTCGTCTATCCGAGGAATCAGATACTTATTCTTGACGGTCAATTTATTCAGCTCTCGTTAGTCTATGCATAGCCGCATACTACCGTCTTTCTTCTTTACAAACAACACCGGCGCGCTCTACGGTGAAGAACTGGGTCTGATATACCCTTGCTCCAACAGTTCCTATAACTGTACCTTGAGTTCAGCCAACTCCTTTGGTGCCATCCTAAATGGAGGACGTGACACCGGCCTAGCCTCCGACACTAACTCGATCGAGAAGTCGATCTCCCGCCGAGGAGGCACTCCAGGAAATTCATCCGGAAATACATCCTTGAACTCTGCCACTACGGGCACTTCCTCAATAGACAACTAGGAGAGGCGAACCTCCAATAATGCTACAAGCGCTACTCCACCCTGGTTAACCGCCCGCATCAATTACATGGCCGAAATCAGGGAATAGGCTACTCCACAAAGGCCCTCAAATTTGACTTCCGCCTGCCCCTTGCTCCTTAGGGTCACTACTGTAACACCTCCCCTGTAATGACCGTATAATATGGGTCCGGCCGGGGCCCCACAACATACGAACGCCACAGCTTTAGTATTATAAGATGATATAGCTACCCAAACTCAAAACACTAGCACAACACATCGGAAACAAAGCACGACTAGAAGTTATCCACTAACCAAAAGAGTTACAACAATGGCCTTAAGGCCTACAACAAGAGTCCAAAACTCAAGAAAATAACAGTCATGAATGTGCATAGCACTCCTAGTCTACCTCGGCATGCAAGCCGGACAAAAGAGTCTCAAACATACATCATCATAAATGTAGCGCTACAAAAGAGGAAACACTTCATGGGGCTTAGGCCTTTCTGGCCGGCGTGCTAACTCCTGCATGCGATCCTTGCCCTGTAAAAATTATTAGTAACGTGGGTCAGCAAAGGCTGACCTCAAACCGTGTAACAACACATCTCCTCCCGGCCGTCCCTAACGGACCCCGGGGAACCCTCCAACCTGCAAGTCAGCACTTCATATGCAATATAAATATCTATAAACAGAAAAGCATTAAAACAGGCTTGGATGTCTCAATCATCAAACATGTTCTCTATTGGTTGAGCATATAATAAAAGGGCCTACTATGCAACATGAATGCAACACCCGGGCTTCACCCAAGGCACCCTACTGCGTATGTATCTAGCACAACATCACATCATTTGGGTACTCACATTTCCCCATTGGCATAAAGCCGCAAACACTGAGGGAGACACAACTCCCTCAAACGGCGCACAGGCCGCCACAAGGAATTCTTGCCAAGGCCCCACCCGCTCGTGGGCTTAGCCCCGGGCTTGCCTGCAAGCTCTGACGTCTCATGTCAGGATTCCAACAAAAACAGACTGACCGATTCTAAGAAGCCTTGCTGGACCCCACCCGCTCATGGCCTCATTGCCCGGGCTTGCCTCGAGCTTGGCATTCTCGTCAGTCTCACAGAAGGGGACTAGTCTCGCCGGGACACTCTCCACACATGACGCACATGTCACGGGATAGCCAGCCGACCACAGAGACATAACCACGCCTTGGCACATCACAATCCAAGACTAAATACATCATAATCCCTCATTGTACTGCAGCGTTCCCGCGCACCAAGGAAACCATCTCCAACTCGTGCGGAGCTAACCTTGTCCACCAAGGAAACCATCTCCAACTCATACGGAGCTAACCTTGTCCCTCAAGGAAACCATCTACCGCCACGAGGAGCTAACATTGTCCGGTTCTGACTACACGTAATTTTTCAAACAAAAGGGAATTCACCACCACAACACAAACGACATCTTGCCGCAACGGAATCTCTACGAATCCCTAAGTTCGTATGCAACATCACCGAGTCGGACTAACGGTCGCGACTACAGCTTCACTCACCATGCCTAATCCACTAGCGGAGCGGATCTCTAATGCAAAAATATGCCGGGGACGCACTCAATCAACCCGGAGGTTCCTCTTGAACCTTGGCAACCAAAACATCTCTCATTCGAGTGGTTGGTGCCCAAAATCTAGAAGAAAACGATGCTACAAACATGCATCCTAAAGACCGAGAGGAGAGATGTCGTTACCTTCCGACTCCTCTTCCTTGCCATAGAAAAATAGCCGGATGAAAACCTTCGCAATGATCTAAGCTCCACGGATCTGGACTCGGTTCGCGATTTGGAGCACCGAAACCCTTCCTACAGCCCAAGACCTTCTTCTCCTTCCTCCATGTTCTAGCTTCTCTTTAGAACTTTGAAAGAGAAGACTTGGAAAACAATGAGGGTTTCCAGCCCTAAAATCGGACTTAACTTCCCAAGAGATGACCTGAACCGTTAGATCCCAAAACCAGAAAAGAATGGCCACGATTCGCCTGGAAAATAGAAAATCTGGGCCGAGCACGGCCTGGCACACGCCCGTGTCCAGGGCCGTGTGCCTCATTCGCCGTCTCAAATCGACGCGCCTGGAACCGCACACGGGCATCTAACACGCCCGTGTTCAATCCGACACGCCCGTGTCCCCAGTGACACGGCCGTGTTGCCGCTGTGTACCTCCAACGACACGGCCCCGAAACCAACCCGAGAGGTGACACGGCCTGGGACACGCCCGTGTCCCAAGCCGTGTGCCAAGTCTCGACACCCGCTGACAGGCTTTGTGTCGACACCGCGGAAAAACGTCGAGCGAAGATCGCCTACCAAGCGGGACACGCCTTGTGACACGCCCGTGTCACAGGTCGTGTGCCCCAGTATCGACACCCTGTCGAGCAAAAGTGTCGACACTTGGGCCGAGTGTCGACACGGCCTCGACACGCCCTGCGACACGCCCGTGTCGCAAGCCATGTGCCCCACTCTCGACACTTTGTCGAGCGAAAGTGTTGACACTTGGGCCGAGTGTCGACACGGCCTCGACACGTCCTGCGACACGCCCGTGTCGCAAGCCGTGTGCCCCACTCTCGACACTTTGTCGAGCGAAAGTGTCGACACTTGGGCCGAGTGTCGACACGGCCTCGACACGCCCTGTGACACGCCCGTGTCGCAGGCCGTGTGCCTCCTGCCAGAGACCCAAAATTTCCAGAACTGCACACTGACTCTCTTGCAAAACTGGGGTGTTACAACTCTCCCCCACTTAACAGAATTTCGTCCCGAAATTTAAAACAAAAGGGTACAAAACTTAAATTGTACCTGACAAGAAGAGTTCTGGATAATCTTCTCGCATGTCCTGATCTCGCTCCCAAGAGAACTCCTCACGACCGCAGTTGTCCCATCGAACTTTCACGAGTTTAACTTCTTTATTTCGCAACTGTCGAGTCTCTGAATCCTCTATAGCAATTGGGAGGACTCACGTTCTCAAGTCTTCCTCAATCGGCACCGATGCCGGCTCAATCACTACGCTAGCCTCTACCAAGGCCTTCCTCAAAATGGAGATGTGGAAGACGTCATGTAATCCACTCAAATCTGCGGACAACGCCAACCGATAGGCTGCTTCTCCTACCCGCTCAACAATTTCAAAAGGCCCCAAAAACTTGGACTCAACTTCTTGAGTCGGCGAATCCGTGAGACGCCTTTGAACGGCTTGACCTTCAGACAAACCCAATCACCAACTGCAAATTCCAACTTCCGGTGACGAGCATTAAAATATTTTGCTTGCCTGTCTTGCGCCACCTTCATACGCTCTTGGATGGTCCGTACCAACTCACAAGCGTCAACTACCACATCCTTTCCCAAAAGTTTGGTGTCTCCCGCCTCTGCCCAAGACAGTGGCGTTCGACACCGCCTCCCATACAAAGCTTCGTATGGCGCCATTTTTATGCTTGCTTGAAAACTGTTGTTGTACGCGAATTCTACCGTGAAGAGGTGATCCTCCCACCTCTTGCCAAAATCAAGAACGCACATCCTCAACATATCCTCCATAGTACGGTTCGTTCTTTCAGTTTGCCCATCAGTTTGAGGATGGAACATTGTACTGAACTTTAGCTTCGTACCCAAGCTCTTCTGAACCAATCTCCAGTCCCTAGACGTAAACCGTCCATCCCGATCACTGACTATGCTTTTAGGAATTCCGTGCAGTCGCACAATGTTACGAACATACAACTCCACCAGCTTCCCTACGCTGTCCTCTTTCCGATTTGGGATGAAGTGAGCCACCTTGGTTAGGCGATCCACGATCACCCAAATAGCATCATTACCATGCTGCGATCTAGGCAAACCATGCACAAAGTCCATGGAGATGTCATCAAATTTCCACTCAGGAATTGGAAGGGGCTTCAGGAACCTGCCCGGTTTCTGACATTTGGCCTTCACCAAGGCACATGTCTGGCAACGATTCACATACAAAGCTACATCTCACTTCAATCCCGGCCACCAAAAGGATTTCTTCATATCCAAGTACATCTTTGTACTGCCCGGGTGAATGGAGTACTTTGAGAAGTGAGCCTCAAACATCAACTCCTCACGGAGATTGCCAAACTGCGGTACACAAACCCTTCTATCCTTTCTCAAGATTCCACCAATCATCTCCCAGGCGCTGCTCTCGCCCTTTTGAGCCTCCAACACAAAAGGTTGAAACTCCACATCCAACCGAGTCGCTTCCCGAATACGATCGGACAAGTCGTTTTGCACTTCAATCCAATTCAACCGAGCCATGCTAGACTCGCCTCTCGCAACACATTCCAATCCAAGGGACTCCCATTCCCGCACCAGCCGCTCATCATGAGCTTCGACCCAATTTCCTTTCCCCGAGTACTTTCTACTCAAAGCGTCCGCCACCACATTGGCTTTACCCGGCGTATACTGAATCGCCACTTCATAGTCTCCAAGAAACTCAACCCATCTGCGTTGCCGCATGTTGAAGTCCTTTTGGTCCAGAAGGTACTTCAGACTTTTGTGATCCGTGAAGATCTCCACCCTTGCGCCATACACATAGTGTCGCCAAATTTTCAACGCGAAGATTACCGCCGCTAATTCCAAGTCATGGACGGGGTAATTCCTCTCATGAGACTTTAGCTGTCTAGACCCAAAAGATATCACCTTACCATGTTGTACCAACACGCAACCCAAACCGCATCCCGATGCATTACTGAAAATCTGAAATCCATCAGTCCCTTGCGGTAAACTTAGGATTGGAGCCATCATAAGCCTCTCCTTTAGTGCCTCAAATGCTTGACTGCACTCTTGGGTCCATTCATATTTATGGTCTTTACGAGTGAGAGAGGTGAGGGGTAGAGCTATCTTCGAGAAATTCTCCACGAATCTCCTATAATACCCGGCTAGTCCAAGAAAACTTCTGACTTCCGCCACGGTCCTCAACACCAGCCAATCTCTGATAGCTTCCACTTTCGCTGGATCCACTGCCACCCCATCACCACTAATCACGTGGCCCAAAAACACCACCTTGGCTAACCAGAACTCGCACTTGGAGAACTTCGCAAACAACTAGTTCTCCCTCAACACTTGCAGGACCACTCTCAAGTGGGTCTCATGCTCCACTTCAGACTTGGAGTACACCAAGATGTCATCAATGAAGACAACCACAAATGAATCCAAGTAATCCCGAAATACTCGATTCATCAGATCCATGAACACCGATAGTGCGTTCGTCAACCCGAACGACATCACCGTAAACTCAAAGTGTCCGTACCTTGTCCCAAAAGCAGTCTTGGGTATGTCCTCATCCCGAATTCGCAGCTGTTAGTAGCCTGACTTCAAGTCCAACTTTGAATATACTACTGACCCCACCAATTGGTCAAACAAATCGTCTATCCGAGGGATCGGATACTTATTCTTGACGGTCAACTTATTCAGCTCTCGGTAGTCTATGCATAGGCGCATGCTACCGTCTTTCTTCTTTACAAACAACACCGGTGAGCTCCACGGTGAAGAACTGGGTCTAATATACCCTTGCTCCAACAGTTCCTGTAACTGTACCTTAAGTTCCGCCAACTCCTTTGGTACCATCCTAAATGGAGGACGCGACACCGGTCTAGCCTCCGGCACTAACTCGATTGAGAAGTCGATCTCCCGCCGAGGAGGCGCTCCAGGAAGTTCATCCGGAAACACATCCTTGAACTCTGCCACCACAGGCACTTCCTCAATAGATAGCTGGGAGAGACGAACCTCCAACAATGCTACCAGCGCCACACCTCCCTGGTTAACCGCCCGCATCATTTGCATGGCCGTAATTAGGGAATGGGCTACTCCACAAAGGCCCACAAATTTGACTTCCGCTTGCCCCTTACTCTTTAGGGTCACTACCTTAGATAAACAATCAATGCTGGCACGCTGCTCTGCAAGCCAGTCCATGCCCAAAATGACATCGAACTCTACTAACGGCAACACTGCCACTTCCAAAACGAAGTCAACTCCGTCTAGCTCCCAACAGATGCGCCCTTTAGCCCCGGTGGTCATAGATGACCCATTGGGCATGCGCACTTTCAGTTCCGCGTCCGCCGAGAAAGACTCGACTCCTACCCTTCGGATGAAACTCTTCGCAAGAAAAGAGTGCGAAGCTCCCGTATCGAACAATACCCTAGCGGGGTATCTAGAAACTAACACGAAGCCTACAACAAGACAACACACGGAAAGGGGGGTCTAAAAGTATGAAGTACAAATGCAAACTTAAATTTTCTTCATACCTGTCACCACATCGGTTTGACGGATCGCTTCTTGCTGTCCAAGGTTGTAAGCCCTTGGTTGCACCGGTTGGAACCGAGAAGCGCTCGACTCCGCCATCTTTCCTTTCTCTGCAGCACTGGGGCCCGAGCGCACAGACTGCTCCTGCTTTTTATCTTGCCCCACTCCCCCTTGCTGACAAGCACGGGCTATGTGCCCAACCTTCCCGCAGTTGTAACACGTCGGCGGTCCCCTAGAGTGAGAACCCCCAGGCGTCCAATTGCTCCTCTCACCCGATCTGGCAGTGTGAGGCTTCCTCCTCCACCTACTCCCATCAGACTTTACATGAGATTTGGAGGGCTTCCCTTCCCCATGCTTGGGAGTAAAACCCTTTCGACGCTGGGTTCACTCCAGATCATTCTCCAAACTCCTGGCGGCTTCAACTAGTTCATTAAATCCCGCCCTCTTCATGGAGATGAGGGGTTGTCTCAGATTCTCCATCAACCCTTGGTAGAAGAGGTTATCCCTCTCTACATCATCCGCCATTGTCATTCCCGCATAACGACCTAAACAGGTGAACTCTTGCACGTATTCGTCCACCGTCTTGTCTCGCTGCATTAGATGCAGAAACTGCCTCTGCAGGGCCAACCACGTAGAAACTGGAATATATCTCTTAAGAAAGGCGTCCCCAAATTCCTCCACCTACGGGGTGCGTCCAGGGAACTGGCGGCCACTAAGGCTCACCCACCACAACTTGGCGTCTCCTTCCAACATGAACGCCGCATACTCAGATTTCTTTTCTTCTGGCGTCTCCACCGCCCTCAAAAGTTCTTGAATACGAACCCACCAATCCTCTGCATCCGTTGACGTTCCAACACCCTTGAAAGACGGGGGATGGAAACTCAGGAAATACTTCATGTGTCGGTCTCCATGTCCTACTACCACCCTTTCAAACAACGGCTCCACTCGCCTGGCTTCTCCGCCTGGCATAGCCGTCGCCGTGTCCGGTGTAGCAGGGGTTGCTACCTGGGCTGCAGCCGCCGCTTGGGCTGCCACCATCGCTTCTGCAAGCATACGGCAGAAGTCGGCCGGGTTTACACCCGTGCCCAAAAGGCCTGGAGCAGTAGCACTGCTCGCCGAGAGATCATCCCTTGCTCTTGAAGTGCCCGCCTCGTTGCTTGCACTCTTCAGGAAAACAAGAAATAAGGGATTAGTCTCCAATCTCAAGACTAAAACATAAGGACACTCACGGTCCCGCGTTACTCTTATGTGGATAACTTCTCTATGCACTGACCTTGAATCTAACCTCCCTCTGATACCAAATTGTAACACCTCCCCTGTAATGACCGTATAATATGGGTCCGGCCGGGGCCCCACAACATACGAACGCCATAGCTTTAGTATTATAAGATGATATAGCTACCCAAACTCAAAACACTAGCACAACACAGCGGAAACAAAGCACGACTAGAAGTTATCCACTCACCAAAAGAGTTACAACAATGGCCTTAAGGCCTACAATAAGAGTCCAAAACTCAAGAAAATAACAGTCATGAATGCGCATAGCACTCCTAGTCTACCTCGGCATGCAAGCCGGACAAAAGAGTCTCAAACATACATCATCATAAATGTAGCGCTACAAAAGAGGAAACACTTCATGGGGCTTAGGCCTTTCTGGCCGGCGTGCTAACTCCTGCATGCGATCCTTGCCCTGTAAAAATTATTAGTAACGTGGGTCAGCAAAGGCTGACCTCAAACTGTGTAACAACACATCTCCTCCCGGCCGTCCCTAACGGACCCCGGGGAACCCTCCAACCTGCAAGTCAGCACTTCATATGCAATATAAATATCTATAAACAGAAAAGCATTAAAACAGGCTTGGATGTCTCAATCATCAAACATGTTCTCTATTGGTTGAGCATATAATAAAAGGGCCTACTATGCAACATGAATGCAACACCCGGGCTTCACCCAAGGCACCCTACTGCGTATGTATCTAGCACAACATCACATCATTTGGGTACTCACATTTCCCCATTGGCATAAAGCCGCAAACACTGAGGGAGACACAACTCCCTCAAACGGCACACATGCCGCCACAAGGAATTCTTGTCAAGGCCCCACCCGCTCGTGGGTTTATCCCCGGGCTTGCCTGCAAGCTCTGACATCTCATGTCAGGATTCCAACAAAAACAGACTGATCGATTCTAAGAAGCCTTGCTGGACCCCACCCGCTCATGGCCTCATTGCCCGGGCTTGACCCGAGCTTGGCATTCTCGTCAGTCTCATAGAAGGGGACTAGTCTCGCCGGCACACTCTCCACACATGACGCACATGTCACAGGGATAGCCAGCCGACCACGGAGACATAGCCACGCCTTGGCACATCACAATCCAAGACTAAATACATCATAATCCCTCATTGTACTGCAGCGTTCCCGCGCACCAAGGAAACCATCTCCAACTCGTGCGGAGCTAACCTTGTCCACCAAGGAAACCATCTCCAACTCATACGGAGCTAACCTTGTCCCTCAAGGAAACCATCTACCGCCACGAGGAGCTAACCTTGTCTGGTTCCGACTACACATACTTTTTCAAACAAAAGGGAATTCACCACCAGAACACAAACGACATCTTGTCGCAACGGAATCTCTACGAATCCCAAAGTTCGTATGCAACATCACCGAGTCGGACTAACGGTCGCGACTACGGCTTCACCCACCATGCCTAATCCACTAGCGGAGCGGATCTCTAATGCAAAAATATGCCGGGGACAGACTCAATCAACCCGGAGGTTTCTCTTGAACCTTGGCAACCAAAACATCTCTCATTCGAGTGGTTGGTGCCCAAAATCTAGAAGAAAACGATGCTACAAACATGCATCCTAAAGACCGAGAGGAGAGATGTCGTTACCTTCCGACTCCTCTTCCTTGCCATAGAAAAATAGATGGATGAAAACCTTCGCAATGATCTAAGCTCCACGGATCTGGACTCGGTTCGCGATTTGGAGCACAGAAACCCTTCCTACAGCCCAAGACCTTCTTCTCCTTCCTCCATGTTCTAGCTTCTCTTTAGAACTTTGAAAGAGAAGACTTGGAAAACAATGAGGGTTTCCAGCCCTAAAATCGGACTTAACTTCCCAAGAGATGGCCTGAACCGTTAGATCCCAAAACCAGAAAAGAATGGCCACGATTCGCCTGGAAAATAGAAAATCTGGGCCGAACACGGCCTGACACATGCCCGTGTCCAGGGCCGTGTGCCTCATTCGCCGTCTCAAATCGACGCGCCTGGAACCGCACACGGGCATCTGACACGCCCGTGTTCAATCCGACACGCCCGTGTCCCCAGTGACATGGCTGTGTGGCCGGCCGTGTGCCTCCAATAACACGGCCCCGAAACCAACCCGAGAGGTGACACGGCCTGGGACACGCCCGTGTCCCAAGCCGTGTGCCAACTCTCGACACCCGACGACAGGCTTTGTGTCGACACCGTGGAAAAACGTCGAGCGAAGATCACCGACCAAGCGGGACACACAGTGTGAAACGCCTGTGTCACAGGCCGTGTGCCCCAGTCTCGACACCCTATCGAGCAAAAGTGTCGACACTTGGGCCGAGTGTTGACACGGCCTCGACATGCCCTGTGACACGCCCCTGTCGCAAGCAGTGTGCCCCACTCTCGACACTTTGTCGAGCGAAAGTGTCGACACTTGGGCCGAGTGTCGACACGGCCTCGACACGCCCTGTGACACGCCCGTGTCGCAGGCCGTGTGCCCCACTCTCGACACTTTGTCGAGCGAAAGTGTCGACACTTGGGCCGAGTGTCGACACGGCCTCGACACGCCCTGCGACACGCCCGTGTCGCAGGCCATGTGCCTCCTGCCAGAGACCCAAAATTTCCAGAACTGCACACTAACTCTCTTGCAAAACTGGGGTGTTACAACTACCTTAGATAGACAGTCAATACTGGCGCGCTGATCTGCAAGCCAGTCCATGCCCAGAATGACATCGAACTCAACCAATGGTAAAATTGCTGCTACCAAAACGAAGTCAACTCCGTCCAGCTCCCAACAGATACGCCCTTTGGCCCCGGTGGTCATGGATGACCCATTGGGCATGCATACTTTCAGCTCTGCGCCCGACGAGAAAGACTCAACTCCTATTCTCCGGATGAAGCTCTCCACGAGAAAGGAGTGTGATACTCCCGTATTAAACAATACCCTAGCGGGGTATCCGGAAACTAAAATGAATCCTACAACATAGACATCACACATAAAAGTCTAAAGGTATGAAGCACAAAATTTAAACTTAAATTTCCTCATACCTGTCACCACATCGGTTTGGCGGATCGCTTCCTGCTGTCCAAGGTTGTATGCCCTTGGTTGCACCAGTTGGAACCGAGAAGCGCTAGACTCCGCCATCTTCCCTTTCTCTGCGGCACTGGGGCCGAGCGCATAGTCTGCTCCTGCCTTGCCACTTGCTCCGCTCCTCCTTGAGGACAAACACGAGCTATATGCCCCACTTTACCGTAGTTGTAGCACGTCAGCGGTCCCCTAGAGTGAGAACCTCCAGGCGTCCACTTGCTCTTCTCACCGGATCTGGAAGTGTGAGGCTTTTTCCTCCACCTACTCCCTTCAGACTTTCCCTGGGATTGGGGAGGCTTCCCTTCCCCTTGCTTGGGAGTAAAACCCTTACGATGTTGGGTTCGCTCCAGATCACTTTCCAAAATCCTGGCAGCCTCGACTAATTCATTGAATCCCGCTCTCTTCATGGAGATGAGGGGTTGCCTCAGATTCTCCCTCAGCCCATGGTAGAAGAGGTTATCCCTCTCTACATCATCTGCCATCGTCGTTCCCGCGTAATGACCCAAACGGGTGAACTCCTGCACGTACTCCTCCACCGTCTTGTCCCGCTGCATTAAGCGCAGAAACTGCCTCTGAAGTGTCAACCGTGTAGAAACGGGAATGTACCTCTTTAGAAAAGCGACCCTAAACTCCTCCACCGATGGGGTGCGTCCAGGGAACTGGCGGCCGCTATGGCTCACCCACCACAACATGGCGTCTCCTTCCAACATGAACGCCGCATACTCAGATTTCTTTTCTTCTGGCGTCTCTGCCGCCCTCAAAAGCTCTTGAATTCGAACCCACCAATACTCTGCATCCGTTGGCGTGCCAACTCCCTTGAATGACGGGGGATGGAAGCTCAGGAAATACTTAATGTGCCGGTCTCCATGTCCAACAACCACCCTTTCTGCCAAAGGCTCCACTCGCCTGGCTTCTCCGCCTGGCACGACCGTCGCCGTGTCCGATGTAGCAGGGGTTGCTACCTGAGCTGCCGCTGCAGCTTGGGCTGCCACCATCGCTTCTGCAAGCATGCGGCAGAAGTCGGCCGGGTTTACACCAGTGCCTAAAAGACCTGGAGCAGTGGTACTGCTCGCCGAGAGTTCTTCTCTTTCTCTCAACGTACCCGCCTCGTTGCTTGCACTCTTCAAGAAAACAAGAAACAAGGGATCAGTCTCTAATCTCAAGACTTAAACATAAGGACACTCATGGTCCCGCATTACTCTTATGTGGATAACTTCTCTACGCATTGACCTTGAATCTAACCTGACTCTGATACCAAATTGTAACACCTCCCCTTTAATGACCTTATAATATGGGTCCGGCCGTGGCCCCACAACATACGGACGACACAGCTTTAGTATTATAAGATGATATAACTACCCACACTCAAAACACTTTGCACAACACAGTGGAAACACAAGCAAGACTAGAAGTTATCCACTACTACAAGAGTAATAAGATGGCCTTATGGCCTTACAACACAAGAGAGTCCAAACTCACATAATACAACATTCATGAAAGTGCAAAAGCACTCCTAGTCTACCTCGGCATACAAGCCGGACTACATGAGCATAAACATACAATGCCATAAATGTAAAGCTACAGCAAAAGGGGAAACACTTCATGAGGCTTAGGCCTTTCTGGCCGGCGAGCTAGCTCCTGCTTGCGATCCTTGCCCTGTAAAATTTATTAGTAACGTGGGTCAGCAAAGGCTGACCTCAAACTGTGTAACCAACACATCTCCTCCCGGCCACCCCTAGCAGACCCCGGGGAACCCTCCAACCTGCAAGTCGGCACTTCGTATGCAATATATAAATATAAACCAAAAATGCATTTAGAACAGGCTTGAATGTCTCAAACAACATACACGTTCTCTACCGGTTGAGCATATAATAAAAAGGGGCCTACTTATGCAACATGAATGCAACACCCGGGCTTCACCCAAGACACCCTAAAACGTATGCATATAGCACAACATTACATCAATTGGGTACTCATCGCTTCCCCATTGGCATAAAGCCACAAACAAAGGGGGTATCACAATCCCCCCAATGGCGCACAGGCCGCCACAAGGAACCCTTGCTAAGGCCCCACCCGCTCATGGTCTTAGACTCGGGCTTGCCTCCAAGCTTTGACATCTCATGTCAGGATTCCAACAAACACAAACTGACCGATTCTAAGAAGCCTTGCTGGACCCCACCCGCTCATGGCCTCATTGCCCGGGCTTGTCTCTCGCTTGGCATTCTCGTCAGTCTCACAGAAGGGGACTAGTCTCGTCGGGACACTCTCCACACATGACGTGTACGTCACGGGATAGCCAGCCGACCACGGAGACACAACCACGCCTTGGCACATCACAAACCAAGACAATTCCACCCTAGTCCCTCATTCGTACTGCAGCGTTGAAAATTACAGAAACATAAGTGCAGTAAAAGAAGTTGCTAAAAGAAATGAAATGTTGTAATGAAATAGGACCAGTAGGATACTAGAGTAGTACTGAACTGGAAATACTGAATGGGGACTTGACCATTATGAGACTGAAATAATGCAATAAACAGGACAATTTCGAGACTAAAGCACTTAAAAAAAGAAGTAACTAAACTGAAATGAATAAATATCTCGACAAGTACGAGACTGGAGTACTGGAAGAAAGTATTGAACCGAAACAAATAAAGGAACTGGAGCAGTACAAGACTGGAATAAAACATAAAGAAAATGATTAGTAGTCCAATCACTTCATTCAGGAGGCTTCAGTTCTATCTCCATTCTCTAGAGTCATGTTCAGCTCCATCTCCATTCTCAAGAGGCATGTTCAATTCAATCCCCGTTCTTAAGATGCATGTTCAGTTCCATCTTCGTTCTCAGGAGGCTTTTTGATTTTCACCCATTATTAAGGTCCAATAATAGTTCAGTTGCGCCCTTTAAATTATGACTTAACAGGACTTGGAGGATTTATTAAGAGTTGCATCTTTATTATTCGTCGGGAATAATTAACTGTTCAATTTCTCGTACCTTCATCTTCCGAGCATACTCAAGTCACCCGAGAGTCTTTTAAAAAGAAAACGAGGTGCTCGACAGTTTCACTATACCTTGAAACCCTCAGAGCTTGGGCACTTGACCCGAATACTCTCGTTAATAATTAAATTTATTATTCAATTTACTAAGGTGGTCGCACGCCCAAATTTTTATTTTAAAGAAATTGAGCGCATCAATTTCCAAGCGTGACCTTAGGCTCTAATAAATCAGAAAAGCTTCAATTTTTCTCCTAAGGTCCCCAAATTTTAATACAACCTATATAGGGGCCTAAAATGGGTCTAAACATTTTTCCAAAAAATTTCGAGTAATTTTGGGCCTCAATTTTGGCCAATTAAAATTTATTTGGGCTTTAAAAAAATATTAAATTAACTCCAAAAAATCCCAAAATTTTTGTGTAGACTACCGTTATCAAGGGGGACAACTTTTATGTTCAAGACTTTTCCCCCAGAAGCCTACATTTGTTTATAAAAATGCTTAAAGTTCTGCTTTAAAATTGGTCTGCATATCACAGATCAAAGCTTGAACCTGCGGCTAATATTGAGCCAGACCAGGGAAAAGAGTTTTCAGGCCCCATAGTGGATCAGAGGCAGATCCACTGTGGGGCTGCGAAAAACAATGCAGAGCGTAATTTTATAACGTTGCCGCCATCCAATCATCACCATCAGATCAGACGGCTGCTGTGAATCGTCGGCGGTGCAGAAGATAAAGCTTCTGCCACCGCTGGCTGGCAACCCAGAGGTGTCGATGCCATCTTTGGTCGACTCGTCGGAGACCGACAAACTTCTGGGCAGTTGTTTGATGGCCTGTCGCTGGTTGTCATCGTCAGAAGACGCGAAACTGAGAGTAGGGTGGCGGGTGGCTCTGCTCCCAGTGCCACCGCGCCACCCCACATCTCTGACGACTATCACAGCCACAAAACCACCCCCACCTGATGCTCCGGGGGTTTCGTCATTCTCTGGTGGTGGTCCGATGGCATGGCGCCGCCGGCCGCTGCCGCATAAAATTATAAGAAAATTACCCTGTTTTCGTATGCCGCCAGAGCGACGTATTCCGGCATTACCACGACCTTCTATTGTTGGGGATGGTTATCCCTAGTGGTTTATCCCTTCCCAAACACCACCACCGGTGCTGGGCAAGGCTTAACACTTACGACCACCACCCGACCTTGAGGTTGGCTCGGATGGTGCCGACAACGCTCCGATCGTCGGGAGGTGCATGCACGACGTCACAAGGATAGGGAAGGGGAGGGGAGAAGCTTCCACCTATGTTAAGGGGGCTTGGGATGGACCACTCTTATTCAACATTAAAGGTGGCGGTGGTGGAGGTTGCAGGTAGTTGTTTCCGGCGAAGGGGTGGGGGGAAAGGCTCACCAGAGTTTTTTGCCAGCAGGGAGGAGGGGAAAAGGCTACAAATAGCCTGAAGAGGGGGCCTTTTCCCCTCCCACATAGATGTGTGATTAATCCCTCCTTAGAGAGAGATAATCACCACCCTCCAACTATCTATGGACATCTGGAGGTTGATCCCTGCTGTTGCAGGAGGATTGAGGGGAAGAAACAAACCCAGAGGCCTTGGGCTTGGGCTTGGTATTGAGGGAGAGGGAAAGGAGAGGGAGAGTTGGTCCTATCTTGACCCATGGCCCATTATCCTCTTATTGCTAGCCGGTTTTAGTGGCCCAAAGGTAGGGGGTAGGGCCTAGGAAACACATGAAGAGGAGGTGCATTCCTCTTTTGGAAAATTTTCAAAAAATGAGAAAAATAGACGTTTGACCAAATTCAACCCTTGGGTGGGTCCATCTTGCTGGTCAAAGTCAAAGTAAGTTCGAGTCATCAGAAGTCGGGTCAAAGTTGGGGTGTCGTGTCATAATTTATGTGTACACGCTTTTCGGTGCACATCTGTGCTTGTTTTGACCACGAGTTGACCACCTGTCATTGGAATTGACTAGGACAAACACAGTTGACTTTGTATTGACCATACAAGTCTAATGCCACTGACCGAGGTTGAATCGGAGTTCGTTTGCTAATTATCCAAAATCTGTGTGTTGATGCGTTCTAAAACAGTCTAAATGTTTATATTCATCGTTAGAATTTGGATTGTGATGTAACGAACTCTAATGTATTTATATTGACTATATGATACCATAGGAGCTGACAGAACTCAAATCAGAGTTCTCTAGTTCATTATCCAAAAATCCTGTTTTCGCGACGTTTTATGAGAAATGGCTATACCCACTATATGACCTTGGAGTTTATCGGGACGAGTTCCAATGCATTCGTCGGGAGGTGCATGCACGACGTCACAAGGATAGGGAAGGGGAGGGGAGAAGCTTCCACCTATGCTGAGGGGGCTTGGGAGGGACCACTCTTATTCAACATTAAAGGTGGCGGTGGTGGAGGTTGCAGGTAGTTGTTTCCGGCGAAGGGGTGGGGGGAAAGGCTCACCAGAGTTTTTTGCCAGCAGGGAGGAGGGGAAAAGGCTACAAATAGCCTGAAGAGGGGGCCTTTTCCCCTCCCACATCGATGTGTGATTAATCCCTCCTTAGGGAGAGATTAATCACCACCCTCCAACTATCTATGGACATCTGGAGGTTGATCCCTGCTGTTGCAGGAGGATTCAGGGGAAGAAACAAACCCAGAGGCCTTGGGCTTGGGCTTGGTATTGAGGGAGAGGGAAAGGAGAGGGATAGTTGGTCCTATCTTGCCCCATGGCCCATTATCCTCTTATTGCTAGCCGGTTTTAGTGGCCCAAGGGTAGGGGGTAGGGCCCAGGAAACACATGAAGAGGATGTGCATTCCTTTTTTGGAAAATTTTCAAAAAATGAGAAAAATAGACGTTTGACCAAATTCAACCCTTGGGTGGGTCCATCTTGCTGGTCAAAGTCAAAGTAAGTTCGAGTCATCAGAAGTCGGGTCAAAGTTGGGGTGTCGTGTCATAATTTATGTGTACACGCTTTTCGGTGCACATCTGTGCTTGTTTTGACCACGAGTTGACCACCTGTCATTGGAATTGACTAGGATGAACACAGTTGACTTTGTATTGACCATACAAGTCTAATGCCACTGAACGGGGTTGAATCAGAGTTCGTTTGCTAATTATCCAAAATCTGTGTGTTGATGCGTGCTAAAATAGTCTAAATGTTTATATTCATCGTTAGAATTTGGATTGTGATGTAACGAACTCTAATGTATTTATATTGACTATATGATACCATAGGAGCTGACAGAACTCAAATCAGAGTTCTCTAGTTCATTATCCAAAAATCTTGTTTTCGCGACGTTTTATGAGAAATGGCTATACCCACTATATGACCTTGGAGTTTATCGGGACGAGTTCCAATGCATTCGTATCAGTTATATGAAGTTATATGAATTGACAGAACTCAAATCAGAATTTCTAGCTCTATTTATCCTGTCTAGGGTTGCCTTCTGAAAGTGCAGCTAGATCTTATATACTCTAGAGGGGGGTGAATAAAGTATATGGTGCTTGAATACTTTTTACAACAATTGTTGTAATCTAAGTGAACAGGGAAGCAACTATTAATTCTAATCACAAAATAACCTACAACAGAAATTAATCACAGATCCTAACTAATCACAAAACAATCACAGCCAGAAAAAAAAGATAAAGACAAGCAAACCAGAAGACACAAGGAGCTATAGTGGTTCTCCTAAACTTGGGTACATCCACTCTTCTACCACCCTAGGTAGGAATCCACTGCAGGATGAGTTGATCAGGTGTCCTGGGCACCAATGAGCTTTTGATAAGGTGCTCAAAAACCAAATCAGATTTTTTGATCAGGTGTCTTGCCACCAATGAGCTTTTGACAAGGTGCTCAAAAACAAAGCTCAAACCTTTGAAGGGAGTTTGAGAAACCCTTTACAGAGATGGGGATGAGAGAGTTATGGGAGTCTTCTCTTTCTCAAATCAGCTGAGAAGACTATGTGGATTTGATGGTGTCAAAGCTCCCCCTGAGTCCTTGAGATGTTCAGGAAATGAAGCTTTGCTGTAGGGTGATAGGCCTTCAGAAGTTGATCTCCAGCAAATGATGATTTCAGCAACAGCTGAAATGTTAGGTGTCTGGAGTCTTTGAAAGATGTTGGCCTTGAACACTTGAATCACAAAAGATCAGAAGATTTCAGATGGTTGATCTCCTTGGATGTGTGTTCTTGATAGAATTCTTTGAGACAGAGAATATTTTGTTCTTGTTCTTCTTGTCTGTGTCTGAGTGATAGATAGATTCAAAAATCTTGTATTTTATTCTCTAGTACTGAATAGAAAAACATCATCTGTCAAGAATAGCCGTTGGCCTGTCATTAATTGCATCCTTAATTGCAATTGCCTTCTTGAGGAAAGTCCAAAGAAACATTCCTTGATAATCCCTTGAAACTTGGTCTAGAAATAAATGAAAACGACTAGAAAATCTTCTGAATTAATTGCTGAATAACTCCTTAACTGTTCTGAATTTGAATCTTGAAAATCCTTTAAGTCATCAGAAAATCGTCGAACTGAGCTCTGCTATCGTCGAACTGAGCTCAGCGATTTGGACTTATACAGCAACAAAAATCGTCGATCTGAGCTCAAAGATCGTCGAACTGAGCTCAGAGATAGAGATCCAATACTGAGTCAAGATCGTCGAACTGAGCTCACAGATCGTCGAATGGAGTTCGACGATTTGTTGAGGTTGAGCTCAGCGATCGTCGAATGGAGTTCGACGATCTGTCAAAGTTGAGCTAGATGATCGTCGATTGGAGTTCGACGAATCGTCATGCTGAGCTCGACGATATGACTTAGTCTCAAACTGAAAATCCTTGGTCTTGAGGGCAGCTTCCAAACCTAGACTTCTAACCCTTAGACTCAATTCTAATTGACCTTTAGATCTATACAGGAGGTCAAAAACAGGTTTCCTAGAGACATAGTGATCCTGACCCAAATTAGTAATAGGGTGTTCCAACAATCTCCCCCTATTTGGGTTAGGATTACTATTTATAGAACTTGGAAAAATTAAATAACAACATACACAACAATAATACAGAAAAGCAATAAGCAGGGCATTGCAGAACCACAGATATATATCATCCGAGACAGAATTCAGAATTCAAAATGATTGTCACCTTACATAGTTATTTCTTCTCCTTGCTCTTTATGAGTTTGATTTCTCTATTGGGGTTAAGGGCTTCCTTCTTTGATCTTGTGTCATTTGCTGCACCTAAAGAGGTTTGCTGTTTGGGCCTTGGAACTACAGCTTCAGGATGCAGCTCCATGTATCTATCAGAATCAAAGAATTTGCTTGAGCCATATCTTTCCAACTCTTTCTTTCTCTATTCAGACATTGTGGTGATGTTGGAGGAGTCTCTGCCTTGCTCTCTAGCTTTCTTAATCTGGTCCAGTGCAGCAAGCTCTTTCATCCTTGCAGTTCAAGCAATTTGATTATTTTCAGGATCTTCAAATGGCACTGGTGGTTCATATCTATTTGATGGATTGTCCTGAGGAGGTCTGGATGAAACTACTTCCTTCAGTTTATAGGGAAAAGGACCAGAGGTTGTGTCTGATGATATTTGTCCTTCCCTGGAGTAGGGATGTTGCCTTGAATAACCTTTAGAATAAACCTGAACTTCCCTTTGATTTCCTCTATAGTTTCCTCTTCTGGATTGAGAACCCCTGGACTGGCTTCCCATGTGATAGGATCTGGCATGAGGCTGATAGGGGGTTTGGATTTTAGCAGAGGGTTGAGCAGCTGAGCTTCCACCTGCACCTGCATCAGGAGGAGGTGGTGGAGGAGGATGAGGATGTTGAAATTGGGAAGATCCTTTTTCATATTTCCTCTTTTTATTCATTGCCTTGAGTTGGTTCTTTGAATACTGCATCCAGTGCTCAGTTATGGGGCTGTCATGAAGAATATAATATGAAATGTCAATATTGTCCTTGACTTTGGCTGGAGGTACTCTCTTCATGGCTTTGCTCCTTGCCTTTCTCTTTCTGGCAATAGTGGCAGAGGAGTCATCAGAATCAGTCTTGAATTCCTCACTTTCAGAACTTTGTTCATCATAAAGAGCATTAATCTTTTTCATCAATTCTTTCTTGAGCTGGGTTGAAGCAGATGAAGCAGCAGTGATTGGATCAGCAGTAGATACAACACTTTTAGCAATTGAAGTTGAAGCAGTAGCAGTAGTAACAGCAGATGCAGAAGTTGTAACAACAGTAATAACAATAGCAGTTGGGTCTGCAACAGTTTCACTTTCAGAAACAACAATATCAGCAACAGGAGGAATATCATCAGCAAACACAGAAGGCTCAAAATCATGTGCCTCTGTCATCTGCATATCCTCAGAAACAGCAACATGTGTAGCAGCAACAAAAATATCAACACAACTTTCAGCAGGAATGGCAGCAGCATCAGAAACAGCAACCATGCTTTTAGCAGGAGTAGCAGCAGCATATACTGAATTGACAAAAGAAGTTATGATGTAGGGGTCACAATATGAGAAGGGTACAAGGGCCTTGGAGAGATCCTCTGGGTGCTAGACAACAACTCTCTCTAGAAAACAAGCTTTCTCTGGCAGACAACTGAAATACATTGAATCAAACACTGAGAGTAAGGACCTGATGTCCACTGGAATGACTGCAACTGGAGGTGGAACTGGAGCTTGAGGAAGAACAGCAGCAGCAGCAGCAACAAAAGCTGAAGAAACATCAGACAAGCTCACTTCATAGGGCATCTCCCCCTGCCTAGATTCAGATAAAGCTGGATCAAGGCACACTGCTGAAGGGATTGCCTGAGGGAATAAGGAGGAGAGCCTGGCAGAAAGAGCTGCCACTGACTGGAGTAATGGAGCCAAGGAGGTCTCCAAGAGAAGAGATAGCCTGGTGGCTAGCAATTCATATATCCTGTCAGCTAGGGCTGGAAGATCTACTTGCTCAGCAGTGACTGGAGCAGAGGTAGAGGATGTAGGTGGAGCTATTGGTGATGGTAGAGGAGAGCTGGTGTATTGGGGAAGAGATGGTTGAGGTGTGGGTAAAGTGGTGATGGAAGACAAGGGGACTGAGATAGATGGTGTGAAGGTGGGTTGATCAATGATCTCTTGTAGAAGTTCCTGGTAAGATGTTGATGAGGAGGGCAGCTCAGGAGGAGATGAGGGTGAGTCATCCATGAAGGAATCATCAATAAGATTGAAGGATGGAATTGTTGATGTTTCAATATCTGGGTGAGGGTAAGAGTATAATGGATGGAATGGTTCTTCTGTGACAGTTGGAATTGGAGATGGTATTGATGTTGGAGACGGGCTGGAGATGATGATAGTGGACGGAGTTTGAATGGTGGATGGAATTTGAAGGGTTGATGGAACTGGAGAAGATGGAATTGGAGGAGGAGGAGAGGCAGCAGCAGACAAGTCATCTGCAGGGGCAGAGACCTGAGGGGAAGTGACTATGGCAGTCCTAGTGCCTGAAGGTGTGCTGGAAGAGGGCCTGCTGGGATTGGTGATCTGCCTGTCCCATTTACCAAATAGGGCACAGGACAGTCTCTTGGAAGCATTAATGTGTATCCCAGAAGATACTAGCAATGCAGGGCATCTGTTTTGCAGAAAAAGGCCTAAAATCCTCCCAAAATTCACAAAACTCTTATTAATTTTCTTTTTAATAAGATCAAAGAAGATCGCTCCCCAGTTCAAATTCTTCTTGTCCACAATAGCTCCCATTAGGCATAGCTGATACCTGGAAATAGTATCATGGGCAGAGTGCTTAGCCAACAGGACTTTCCCAACTACATCAGCCAAGAATCTATATTCCACAGACAGATTCTTCTTCAACAGCTTGCTAGGGTTACCCTCAGAATGACCCATTCTTGCAAGCAAATCAGCAAATTCCTCTCCAGATAAATCAGCAGAATCTCCACCAGAACTTAACTCAAAAACTTCTGTCAGAATTGCTGGGGTCAAGGGTACCTGGGTGTCAGAGATTGATCCAACGATTGTGTTTTGATCCTGGTTGTGGGCAGTGTAGACCCACTTTTTAATTTCATCAGCAGCAAGTTTAATCCTGGTGGTCATGATTGTAGCAAGTTTTTGTTCCTTGAACAACTCCAAGATGTCCTAGAAAACTTTATTTGTTGTGCTGAAAGACTCCATGTCAATGTCAAAGCCAGCATCGAATTTCATGGCGGCAAGAACAGCAACAGAAATGGCCATGGTTACCTGCAAAGATTCAACAAACAAAACGACCAAGTGCAGAAATGTTTGGAGGGAAAGAAAGTTTTTGCAGAGAAATCGAAAGCGAAAAAGGAGAACGACGGCGAAAAATGAATTTTATATTAGGGTTCGACGCAGAAAAGGAAAGATCGTTGAACTCAGTTCGACGATCGAGGCTTCTAAAGGAATCTGAAGAGTCTTCAATATCGTCGATCTCCGTTCGACGATATTGGGAGCGTCGAGCTCTGTTCGACGATCGTTCAGAGAACAAAATCGTCGAGCGCCGTTCGACGATCGTTGACCGGAAGAGATAGTGCATACTATCTGAGAAACGCTGAACTCAGGTCGACGATTTAGGAAATCATCGATCTCCGTTCGACGATCTGGGGGAAAATCGTCGAGCGCAGTTCAGAGACAAAGAAAAACTCTAGACACTAAGAAAAATCAAGATGTTTGCCTAGTCTTGGTCAATTTTTGAACTTTTAAAATCCTGGATATTATTTTAGACTTCCTCCATCTAACATTCCTAACTGATTTAGGAAGAAGGTGTGTTTCTTTTCATCCAAGGGCTTGGTGAAAATATCTCCCCTTTGTAAATCAGTTGGGATATATTGAAGTTCAATTTTATTCTTCTCAACATTATCCCTTAAGAAGTGATGCCTGATTTCTATGTGTTTTGTCCTACTGTGGAGGACTGGATTTTGAGCTATAGAAATAACACTGGTGTTATCACAAAAGATTTTAGACTTCTCTAAGTTGTAGCCATAGTCTAGGAGTTGGTTTTGAATCCACAAGATTTGTGAACAACAACTGCCTGCAGCCATATATTCAGCTTCAGCAGTTGAAGTTGACAAAGAAGTTTGTTTCTTACAAAACCAAGAGACAAGTCTGTTACCAAGGAACTGACAAGTCTCACTAGTGCTTTTCCTGTCAATTCTGCATCCAGCATAATCAGCATCAGAAAATCCAGTTAATTCAAATGCTGAATCTTTTGGATACCAGAGACCTAGATTTGGACAGCTTTTAACATACCTGAGAATCCTCTTTACTAGTGTTATGTGTGACTCTCTAGGGCTTACTTAGAACCTAGCACATATACATGTAGCAAACATTATATCTGGTCTACTAGCTGTAAGGTACAGTAAAGAGCCAATCATTGCTCTATATGTTGTCTGATCAACAGGTTTCTCATGTTCATCAGCATCCAATACAACATTGGTAGGCATAGGTGTTTTCATACATGATGCTTCAGACATGCCAAATTTCTTAACCAATTCATTTGCATACTAGGTTTGAGAAATAAAGATGCCTTCAGCATGTTGTTTGACTTGCAATCCTAGGAAGAAGGATAGCTCACCCATGCTACTCATTTCAAATTTAGAATACATTAGGTTGGAAAATCTTCTGCACAATTTTGAATCAGTAGAACCAAAAATAATATCATCTACAAAAATCTGTACTAGTAGGGTATGAGACTTATGGGTTCTAATGAAAAGAGTTTGGTCTACTCTACCCCTTATAAATCCATTTTCCAAAAGAAAGCATGCTAGGGTCTCATACCATGCTCTAGGAGCTTGCTTGAGACCATATAGTGCTTTGTTCAACTTAAAAACATAATCAGGATAAGTTGGAGAGATAAAACCTGGAGGTTGTCTGACATATGCTTCTTCTTTGATGTCTCCATTTAGAAATGCACTTTTGACATCCATCTGATATACCTTGAATCCTTTATGTGCTGCATAAGCTAAGAATATTCTGATGGCTTCCAATCTTGCAACTGGTGCAAAAGTCTGGTCATAGTCTATGCCTTCTTCTTGAGAATATCCTTGAGCAACTAGCCTTGCCTTGTTCCTTACAATTACTCCTTGATCATCCAGTTTGTTTCTGAACACCCACTTTGTTCTAACAATGGAGTGATCCTTAGGCTTTGGCACTAGTTCACAAACTTTGTTCCTTTCAAATTGATGCAACTCTTCTTACATTGCAATGATCCAGTGTTGATCTTTCTCTGCATCTTGGATGGACTGAGGTTCAATTTGAGATAGGAAGCAAGTGCGCAACAGGTTTTGGTTGACCTGATTTCTGGTTTGCACACCAGCTGAGATGTCTCCAATTATTTGGGTAATTGGATGGTCTCTTGATGTTACTAAATCAACAGGGGGTGTTGATTGTTCACCAACCTGTGTTGTTGTTTCCTCTTGTGGTACAACAACTGGCTCTTCAGGTTGTTTCTCTTCAATGTGTTGAATACTTTTTTCATCTTCACTGCTTTCATCCTTTTGAGTAACCTGTAACTTGTTCAAGTATTCAACAAGAGAATGTTCCTGCAAAGGTTCTATGGTAGAAGTGATCTTCTCCTTGAAAGACATGTTAGATTCATCAAATGATATATGAACAGATTCTTCAATTTTTAGAGATGATTTATTATAAACCCTATAAGCCTTACTGATCATGGAGTATCCTAGAAACACTTCTTCATCAGCTTTAGCTTGATATTTTGCTAAATATTTCTTGTCATTATTATGTATATAGCAGATGCAACCAAAAACTCTAAAATAATTAACTTTAGGTTTCTTCCCTTTGAGTAATTCATAGGGAGTCTTTCCCTTTAGTGTATGTATCAAACTTCTATTCAGCACATAGTTGGAGGTGTTCACTGTCTCTGCCCAGAAGGATAGAGGAAGGTGAGCATCTAACAACAATGTAGTGACAGATTCAATAAGGGTTCTATTTTTTCCTTTCAGCTACCCCATTTTGTTGAGGAGTTCTAGGAGCTGAGAAAGTATGCCTGATCCCTTCACTTTGACAGAACTCTTGCATAAGAAGAGAATCAAACTCTGTCCCATGATCACTTCTGATCAGGGCAATGTGAGTATTGAACTCAATCTGTATACATTTGAGAAACTCTGTCAAACACTTAAAATTATCAGACTTCTTTCTCAGAAAGAACACCCAAGTGAATATAGAGAAGTCATCTACAACTACTAAAGTGTAAGATTTCCCTCCTAGGCTTTGTACTATGATGGGTCCAAAAAGGTCCATGTGTAACAGATACAATATCCTAGGTGAATCACTCTTATTAAGTGACTTAAAGCTATTTTTAGTTTGCTTACCTAATTGACAAGCCCTGTAGAGTCATTCCTTCTTGTAGGGGCCAAAAGGTAGTCCTCTAACAAGGTTGTCCTTGGATAGCCTAGCAATAGTTCTAAGGTTTAAGTGTCCTAGTCTCTTATGCCATAAAATATTTGGTCTACAGACAGAATTGAACAGGCAAATATCTACATCTGTTGAAAGAAAATCTACTAGATAGATATTACCTTTCCTGTTACCTGTCAACATAGTTGTGTTGTCCTCTGACTTGATCTTGCATAATACTTTGCTGAAGGTCACCTGGTAGCCTTCATCACATAGTTTATTGATGCTTATCAAATTATGCTTCAGTCCTTCCACATAAGCTACCTTCTTGAATGTTACTGATCCAATCTGGACTGCACCATATCCTTTAGTTTGTCCAAAGTTTGAATCACCAAAGATAACTTTGGGTCCAAGCTTGGCTTTAAAGAATGTGAGGTTGTCCTTGTTTCCTGTTATGTGCTTAGAGCACCCACTATCCAAGTACCATTGCTGGTTAGATGTTGGATAGGTCTTCACCTGCACATAAAATAATTCATTTGTTTTTGACCCAGTTTACCTTGGGCCTAGGTTGATAACCTTTAAACTCTGAAATAAAGGACATCCCAGGTTGACTCTTATAACCTTCAGGATGATATCTCCTTGGAGGTATAATCCATTCAGTATAAGGGTTAAAGGTTTGGGATGAAGGACCGCTAGGATTGGACTTTGATTTGCCCTTGAAGGAGTTTTCAGAGCTCTGATCTCTGTTCGACGATCGTGGAGCTGCGTTCGACGATCTTGGGTCAGATCGTCGAGCTCCGTTCGACGGTCGACTATGGCAGAGTTCAGGAGCTAGAGATCATCGACCTGAGTTCGACGATTTTGCCTGAGATCGTCGATCTGCGTTCGGCGATTGTCGAGCTCCGTTCGATGATTTCTGCTGGAACTTAGTTTTCTTGGGCAGATCAGAATTTTTCCTAGCTACCTCTACAACTCCCGTTCCTTTATCAGAAATGAACTTGATTGGAGTTGTTAGAACTATGAGTTGGCTGGATGAAGCACCCATGCCCAGTGTACTGTTAAATCTGGAGTTCACTGTACTTATGATGTCCATCAGCTTGATACTTCTCCTATTAAGGGATTCTTCAAGCTTCTTGGCCTCAGATAGCTCACCTTTCTGTGAAGCTATCTGCTCCCTACAACACTCCAACTCCTGAGAGAGTTTGATGTTTTCTGACTTTAAGGTATTATGTTCAGATAAATGATTTCTGAGAGAGATAATTTCCTTCTCAGATTTTAGCAGGTCTAAACATAATGCTTTAAACTCAGATTTAAAGTCCTCTGAATTGAAATCAAAAGAACTAATTACCTGATCTTCTTCAAGTTGAGTCTCTGAATCTGACTCTGACTCTTCTTCATCTGAATTATGTTGTGAGGCATTGATTGCCATCATGCAGAACTCCTTCTCTTTTGCATCATCTTCATCATCACTGGAGCTGGATGAGGCTTCTGATTGCTCTTCAGTTTCACTCCAGGATTCAGCAACAAATCCCTTCCTAGTGTGTTTGTTTTTGCTTGAGGAGGGCTTGCCATTGTTACTTCTCTTGAAGTCCTTTTCTCTTCTTCTTTCTTTCTTGTCCCTTATGTCTTTGTTTTTGTTCTCTGGACAGTCAGGTACAATGTGCCCTTGTTTCCTGCAACCAAAGCAGACAATTTCCTTATTGTTGATTGACTTATCATACCTTGGCTTATCATGCTCCTTGTATGATCTCTTTCTGAAGTACTTTCTGGCCATCTTGTAGAATCTTTTGGCCAACAGACTGAGCAGTTCATCATTGCCTGTGACTTGGTCTTCAGGCTGATCTTCAGTTGCCTTAAAGGCTATTGTCTTCTCTTTTCTTGTGGCTGGTGAGGCAGCCTTCTGTTCTTCTTCTCTGTTTTTGATTAGTAGCTCATAAGATTTGAGCTTACCCAATAGAGCTTCTGTGGTGATCTCATTTAAACTTCTGGCATCCTTGATTGGCCAGATTCTTCAATCCCAAGTGCTTGGGAAGCACATTAGGATTTTGTCATTAAGTTCAGTTAGTGAGATCTCTTTATCCAAAGTCCTGAGTTCACTGACTATCAGACTAAGTCTATTGTACATGTCTCCAACTGATTCAGCTTCTCCCTTCTTGAAATTCTCATATTGAGATATGAGGTGGGATCTCCTGTCCTTTCTCTCATCAGCTGAGCCTGACACTATTTCAGTGAGCTTATCCCAAATTTCCTTTGCTGAATTACATTCAGCCACCTTTTGAAAGAAGTCATCAGACATGGTTTGGGCTAAGATGTTCATAGCCTTGACATCAACTACCTTCCATTTCTTGATGTCAGCATCTGTTCCTGATGGAGGTGGAACAACATTTGTACTTGAGTTCTCTGGAGGTCTTGGACAAACTGTCAACACAGAATTAAAAATATCCTCGTCAATAGAATTCATGTATAATCTGATCCTTGCTTTCCAAAGTGCAAACTTAGATAAGTTGCACACTGGAGGTCTGGTGCTAGCATAATCTTTGTTTTGGGCCATGATTTGTGAAAACAAAATCTAATAATGAACTCAAAAGAAAACAGATCTAACTAGGAATCTTTGGGTTCAGGTGTTAGCCTGTACAACCACCAAGGTGTGGTATGTTTAACCAACCTCCCTATGATACCAATTGAAAGTGCAGCTAGATCTGATATACTCTAGAGGGGGGTGAATAGAGTATATTGTGCTTGAATACTTTTTACAACAATTGTTGTAATCTAAGTGAACAGGGAAGAACCTATTAATTCTAATCAGAAAATAACCTACAACAGAAATTAATCACAGATCCTAACTAATCACAAAAGAATTACAGCTAGAAACAAAAGATAAAGACAAGCAAACCAGAAGACACAAGGAGCTATAGTGGTTCCCCTAAACTTGGGTACATCCACTCTTCTACCACCCTAGGTAGGAATCCACGGCAGGATGAGTTGATCAGGTGTCATGGGCACCAATGAGCTTTTGATAAGGTGCTCAAAAACCAAATCAGATTTTTTGATCAGGTGTCTTGCCACCAATGAGCTTTTGACAAGGTGCTCAAAAACCAAGCTCAAACTTTTGAAGGGAGTTTGAGAAACCCTTTACAGAGATGGGGATGAGAGAGTTATGGGAGTCTTCTCTTTCTCAAATCAGCTGAGAAGACTATGTGGATTTGATGGTGTCAAAGCTCCCCCTGAGTCCTTGAGATGTTCAGGAAATGAAGCTTTGCTGTAGGGTGATAGGCCTTCAGAAGTTGATCTCCAGCAAATGATGATTTCAGCAACAGCTGAAATGTTAGGTGTCTGGAGTCTTTGAAAGATGTTGGCCTTGAACACTTGAATCACAAAAGATCAGAAGATTTCAGATGGTTGATCTCCTTGGATGTGTGTTCTTGAGAGAATTTTTTGAGACAGAGAATATTTTGTTCTTGTTCTTCTTGTTTGTGTCTGAGTGATAGATAGATTCAAAAATCTTGTATTTTATTCTCTGGTACTGAATAGAAAAACATCCTCTGTCAAGAATAGTCGTTGGTCTGTCATTAATTGCATCCTTAATTGCAATTGTTGAAAGATATTGTACCTAATCACCTAGAGGGGGGGGGGTGAATAGGTGACTTAAATCTTTTTAACTTTTTAAGCAGAATTCAGATTATATCACAGAATTTAAACTACTTTCTCACAACAACCAATCAGCAATCACAGCAAAACACATGCACACAGTGAACACCCAGGTTTATAGTGGTTCCCCAAGGTTTGGGTACATCCACTTTCCCCCTTCGCCTATCTAGTAGTGTACTAGATTCGGCCAAACTCCTCCACTAACTCAGATCCTCAGATCTTATACTCAGAACCCCAAAACAGGTTCCTACAGCTCAGTCCCAAGGCCCTATAACTCAGTCTTCTCCAAAGACCTACACTCAGCTTCTTCACAAAGCATACACTCAGCCACAACAGGCCTACACTCAGCCACAACAGGCCTACACTCAGAGATACAAATCTCCTACACTCAGGCACATAGGCCCTACACTCAGCCTTTATAATTACAGGCTTACAAACTCAGATCCCTAAGGATCCTAGAAGATAATATGAATACAAAATGTATCTACCTACAACTCTGAATAGAGAGATGAGTTGATAGGTTCTTGATGAGTTCATGGATGAACTCAGCTGAGATCAATCTGACTTGGCTTTCTTCAAAGCTTCTTGAATGTAGAACACAATAGGATTGATCTCCTCTACAGCTGATCCTTGATCTCTGCTACTTAAGATTCAGAACAAAGTCTGAACCCTTCTTCTCAGCCTGGTTCCAACGGCTGTCTTCTTGGATGGAGCTCTCTTTCTCCAACTACTTAGATCTTCACTTGATTATTCAAAGAATAGCTAGATCTTCTTCTTTTTCAATTACTTGATCTCTTATTTCTGTAGACAGTTTAAGCCTATTTATAGGCCTTCTTCATGGTGACCGGCTGGTCCGGTTCATAACTGATTTCTGACAACTCTGACAGGTGTAGTAGACCGGCTGGAATGGCAGCTGTCAAGTCATCCAGTCTGTTCTTGAAATAACTATAACTGTCTGAAAGTGTCGAGACTATCTGTCTTTAAGTGTCGACACTTATAAACCAAGTGTCGATACAAGTAGACTAAGTGTCGACACTAGCCCTCAAGGTGTCGACACAACTCCTTGTGTTATAGAATTGACTTCTCGACACAGCTTCTTCATCATGTGTCGACACTGATATTGTGTGTCGACACAAGTCCTTGTTCTTCAGAATATTGCTGAATTCTTGTAAGTATCGACACAACTCCTTTGTGTCGACACATCTTCATGTGTTGAACTTGTTCAGTGTCGACACATCTTCTTGGTGTCGACACATGCCTCCTGTGTTGATACTTGCTGAGTGTCGACACTTCTCCTTGTGTCGACACATTCTTCTTCTGTTGAGACTCTGGCTGAGTGTCGACACTTCCCCTTAGTGTCGACACTTGTACTTAGAATTTTTGTTGAACTTGTTAAGTGTCGACACAGCTCCTTGTGTTGACACTTTCTTCAAGTGTTGAGTCTTCTGCTGAGTGTCGACATATTCTTTCTTGTGTCGACACTTTCTTCAAGTACTGAGTCTTCTGCTGTGTGTCGACACATTGCTCTGGGTGTCGACACTTATACTTAGACTCTGCTGACTTTTACTGAGTGTCGACACAGCCTCCAAGTGTCGACACTTTCTAATGTAGACACAGTTTCACTGTGTGTCGACACAACTGCTAAGTGTCGACACTGCTTCACTGGACTTTTCTTCATTGAGTGTCGACACAGCTCCTTGTGTCGACACTTTCTGTTTGGTGTCGACTCTGCATCCCTGGTGTCGACACAAATACTCCAAGTGTCGACACTGCTTGCCTGGGTGTCGACACAAGTCTTCTTAAGTGTCGACACTTTCCCTCTGGGTGTCGACACATGGACTTAGAATCTTTTTCATCTTTCCTGCAAATACTTAACCTACACAAGTAAACTCAAAATACATCAAATACATTTTGATGTATATCATTGAGTAGGGTGAGGCTTCTTCAAATCAGGTACATTAGAACCAATGTACCCAACAATTGTCTTCTGGAGGAAAGTCCAAAGAAACATTCCTTGATAATCCCTTGAAACTTGGTCCAGAAATAAATGAAAACGGCTAGAAAATCTTCTGAATTAATTGCTGAATAACTCCTTAACTGTTCTGAATTTGAATCTTGAAAATCCTTTAAGTCATCAGAAAATCGTCGAACTGAGCTCTGCTATCGTCGAACTGAGCTCAGCGATTTGGACTTATATAACAACAGAAATCGTCGATCTGAGCTCAAAGATCGTCGAACTGAGCTCAGAGATAGAGATCCAATACTGAGTCAAGATCGTCGAACTGAGCTCACAGATCGTCGAATGGAGTTCGACAATTTGTTGAGGTTGAGCTCAGCGATCGTCGAATGGAGTTCGACGATCTGTCGAAGTTGAGCTAGACGATCGTCGATTGGAGTTCGTCGAATCGTCGTGCTGAGCTCGACGATATGACTTAGTCTCAAACTGAAAATCCTTGGTCTTGAGGGCAGCTTCCAAACCTAGACTTCTAACCCTTAGACTCAATTCTAATTGACCTTTAGATCTATATAGGAGGTCAAAAATAGGTTTCCTAGAGACATAGTGATCCTGACCCAAATTAGTAATAGGGTGTTCCAACACCTTCTACCCTTGTATAACCCAATAAAAGTCGGGATGTTACACCAAATTTGGCAAGAAGGCTGATGATGACATATTTTTGGGATATTCATCATCTAACAAGGCCTATATGTGTCACAATAAGAGGACTCTCAAAATAGAAGAGTCCATTGATAGTCTTTAATGAAGCTAATCCATTTTCCAAGAGAGAGAAAACTTCCACCAAAAGCATTTTGCAGGAACAGGTTCCTCTAGTTGCTGAGTTGGAAAAATTAAATATTGAGTAGCATACTAAATAATCAATTAAAAAGCACCATCATCAGCTGGAAGGTGCTGAAGCTAACTCTGATGATGAAAACCCTACTGAAACAATCATCAGTTTAACCATAAATCCAGTTCAAACTCAAGAGCAGATTGCTGAATAGGAAAGTGCAGGAGAAAATAATCTGAATGTAGAACATGAAAAGATAATCCCTACACTTAGGGAAGCAAGAATAAATCAAGAGAGGGCTATCCTTAGAGATCACCCCCAATATCAAGTGATGGGAGATACAAATTTGGAATTAAGAACAAGAAACAAACAAGCAACAGTGGCCATGCTACAATGCTTTCTTTCCAAATATGAACCCAAGAAGTTTGGGGAAGCATACAGTGATCCCTACTGGATTGTTGTCATGCAGAAAGAGCTAGCTCAGTTTGAGAGGAATAAGATCTGGACTCTAGTAGAAAGGCCTAAAATTTACCAATCTTTGGAACAAAGTGGGTATATAGAAACAAGTTGGATTCACATGGAGTAATAGTCAGGAATAAGGCCAAACTAGTTGCTCAAGGGTATAAGCAATATGAAGGAATAAACTATAACCAAGCATTTGCACTAGTTGCCAAATTGGAGGTAATCAGGTTATTTCTTGCATATGTTGTATACAAGAAAATCAAGGTATATCAGATGGATGTTAAAAGTGTTTTCCTAAATGTATTATTCAAGAAGAAGTTTATATTGAACAACCTCTACGTTTTTTTCAATCTAACTCATTCATCTTATGTTTACAAATTAAGTAAAGTACTGTATATTCTAAAGCAAGCACCAAGAGCTTGGTATGAGACCCTATCCATTTTTCTCTTAGCACACTCATTCCCAAAAGGAAAGATGGATAAAACATTTTTCACAAGAACACACAAAGATTAGCTCTATAGATCCAAGGATTTACAAATGGTTTGCTGACCTAATGCAGTCCAGATTTGAAATGTATAGCACAAGGGAATTATCTTTCTTGGTCTTCAAGTGAAGTAAAATAATGATGACATTCACATATCCCAGTCAAAGTATGCAAAAGAAATGATCAAAAAGTTTGGGATGAAACATGCCTCCACCATAAAAACCCCCATGCTACAAATGTTGTTATTGATGGAGATGAATCAGGTCAATCCATTGAACAAAAAACTTATAGAATAATTATTGGCTCTCTTCTCAACCTTATAGCTAGCAGGTCAGATATAATGTTTGTCATAAGCGTGTACTACATTTCAGGTTGATCCAAAGGAGTCACACCTAAGTTCTGTAAAATGAATTTTAAGATTCTTAAGGGTACGCCGGAAATGGGATTGTGCTATCCAACAAAATCAGAATTTGAGTTATATGAGTACTCAGATGCTGATTATGCTATTGTAGATTGGACGGAAAGAGCACTTCAGGAACATGCCAATTCTTGGGTGTTAGACTGATCTTCTGGTTCTTCAAGAAATAAACCTCAGTCTCAACTTCCATAGTAGAGGCTGAGTACATAGCTGCTGGAAGTTGCTGCTTGTAATTATTATAGATGCAAAATCAGTTGCTTGATTACAACTTTAAATTCTTATTGTTTGCATTATATTGTGACAATTCCGGTGAAATTTCCATTACCTCTAATCTTCTACTGCATAGTAGGACAAAGAATATAGAGATCAGACATCACTTCTTCAAGGACAACGTTGACAACAAAAAAATCTCCCTAGAATATATGTCCTCAGAAGATCAAAGGACTGATATTTTCACTAAGCCTCTCGATGAGATCAAGCACAAGCACTTCAAAAATTTATTGGGCATGCATGATGGAGCTCAATATACTACATCATGACATGCATAAAGTACACTTCCTATATAGGAACATTGCTGGGAAAAACCAGTAGGACGCTTAAAAGTTTCTAAGCCTATATTAGACCTAACGTCGAGTACAAGTTGACGGAACATCAACTTTTACTTAACGCGATGTCTAGAGCCGGTGACTATGAAGAGGTTGAATATATTCGACACAACACCGACATATATCGACCATATGTCGACAACTAAGCTGATATAAAGAGACTCAAAGTAACGTCGAGTTCTAATTGACGTACCATCGAATTAATAACATATGTGTTGAAACTGAAAATCGGTCTCTTATGGAGTTCACCCTTGGGGAAGGGGTGGTCTCGTGCCTACTTTACTCCTGCAAGCAAAACAACAAGGAAAACAAGGAAAAACCGACCCAAGGGCTCGGCAGGGAGGACCCACCACACACCCGAAAGACTTGAGAAAACTTCCCCTCCTTAGCCACATGCCGAGTTAAGGCTACCTCAGAAAGCACTACTAGACCAAGAAGCTGGAGAATATGAGTGAGTGCCTTCTGAGGTGCGCCCTTGGGTTCTATTTATAGAATTCTGTAGAGGGCCTGTTGATAGCCAACCTCCGCTGTTTTGAACAGCTATGTGCAGTCCAACTTGGTCTGCCAACACCGTAGCTCCGCTGTTCTGAGAAGCAATTCGCACCCATGGGGAGGGCATCCATGTAATTTCACCTCGGGGCTCCTACTGGGCCTCTCCCATGGATAGGGAGGTCAGCTCGCCACTAATCCCTCTCCGCAAGACGCGGACGCGACCTAGCTCTAGCGGCTCGCCTACTCTTCTTGGCCGAGCGCGAGCCGGGCCACCGCGACCCACCAGTCTTCTGCCGAGGCGGACCGGTGGCCAGGTCGCGAATAGGGAACGGGCTGGCGGCCATTGTGACCAGTAGAATGGCTCGCAGATCGCGGGTCGTCGAACCCATTCTCGAATATCGGTTCGACAAATAGCACCCCCACTCCGGTCGACGATTCTCTGGGAAAGTGAGAGGGATGAAGGAGTCGTCTTGCCTGGCTCGCTCGCTTGAACTGAGTGGGAGCGGACCAGCCTCTTGTCGCTTGCGTGCATGTTGCTCGGGTGCGGGCGGTGAAGCCTAGTTCGCTCGCCTTTCTTGGCGGGGCCCGCTCGACGAACACGGGGTTGTACACAATCCCCACTCTTTTTGAGCTTGATCAAGCTCGGAAAGAACCATCCAACCCGCGTGTTCGGCGAGTACTATGCTGGGGTGGCATGGAATCTTCTGGTGGGACCCCACTATTCGGCTATAAATATACCGCTGAGCCCAGGGGTGTCTCCCTATGCCATCTCGTCTTTTCAAGCATACTGCAACTTCTTGATGCCGGTTAGCGAAGAGGTGCGAGCCCACCTGGCAGCCGCGGACCAGAATACTCGGGAGGAGGCCCTCGAGGCCGCCCCTGGTTAGCGCGTGGGTCTCCCAGCCCTCTCTTTAGACCGGTAAAGGGAAAGATTGTGAGGCGGTCCCCGACGAATAACTTCCCGGGTTCCAGCTCGGCGGCTGGCATCGAGGTCACCTACGAGGTACATGATCCTCTTTACTGGCTTGTTGCTACACTTCTGACCCTTTGTCCCGCAGGTACTGCCTCATGAAGATGAGAGCGACGGGGGGGGGGGGGGGATCGCTCCCCTCCCTTGTCGTCCGAGAGGGTTGCTAGCCCCTCGGGTCTGGGCCGTCCACCCCCGAATACCCCTCATTCGCCGGTTCCCCTCAGACTAGGGAAATCTCTTGCGGCCTTCGAGGGGGAACCCTTTCAGGGTCGGCCGGGCTCTTCCCGTCCTTCCACCGGTATGGACGACGTGCCAACCCCTTGTAAGCTCGTACTCGGCATCTGCTTTGTTCTCGCCCGTCCCCTCTAAACCTCCTTTTCGCAGGCTACAACGCGATTTCCTCTGAAACTGAGATGAGGGAAGAGTACTCACCTCCGCCTGACGTGGAGGGTGTTTCAGATTACCTGGGCGACCCGACTGATGCGGTGGGGATGAAGAGGCAGGTGACACGGCTGTTCCAGAAACATACTCTACTGCTTCAGGAGCTCGTCAAAAGGGTCAACCGGGATAAGGCCGAGACCGAGGCTCGGCTCGCGGCTTTGGAGGGGACTCTGCGCGCAGTAGAAGGTGGTGAGGTCACTTAACCAGGCGTGCACATTATACGGGCCGAGGAGAGTCTAAAGAGTGTCTCAGAACAAGTTGGCCTGGCCCAGCAGGAGTTGATGGCGGTGCGCGATTATCATTGCCCTCGCGTGCCGCCGCGAACCGGAACGCAACGACGGGGCAGGTGGAAGTGGATCCAGTACTGATCCACCCTTTCTTCTCTCCGTTCGCGGACCATCGCTGGGTCGGGCCGTGTCTGCGCCTCGAGTTGATTCGCTTGGGGGGGGGGGTACTATTATTTCAAAAACTTATTCAGTATCTGTAACTATTTGCGACCCGGTTTCTGATTTCTGGTGCATATCGTTCTTATCATGTTGCTGTTTGATTCTCTACGGGGCGGGCTCGAGTGCACCCGTGTCCTCCACTCGCCCCCTCCTCGGGCGAGTGCGGCTCATAGGATGGACTCGCTCAACCCGCCATCCTGAACTTTGCGGGAGCGGGCCAAGGAGCTCTCCGGCTAAGAGTCTCCCCGACTCGCTCAGACTCTTGGGCGGGTGCGGGCTATGGCGCGCCCGCCCGTTTCTCGTGCGGATGCGGACGGGCGAGACCCGTGCCTGAACGGTCTTGGCGGTGCGGTTGCGGGTCGGGAAGTCAAACCGTTAAGCCTGATTTTTGCTATACGCACTTTTCCTGTCGGCGAAAAATTTTCCCGCTCTTTCTTTCTCTCTATAAATAGGCCTTGCCGGTTCTTGTCCTTCCACCGCTTTTAAGCACTTTCCCCTCTATTGCTCTTCGCGGAGCCCAGCTCGCGTCCCCCTTTTGAGGCTTTCTCGCTCGCTTGGCGATCGCTTTGTGGAATGGGTGGCGGCGACGGCGACGCGGACGGGCGAAGTAAATGCGCCTGGACATTCTCGGAGCATGACTTCCCCCACGCCGTTATCTCTGAGCGCGAGTACTTAGACGCCCTTGGCGATCACGTCCCGCCTGGATTCTTGGCGAGACAGCCCGGGGAAGGGGAGAAGATAAACGATCTTTCCAGGGACGAGCTGGCCATTCCGCTGACTCACTTTGAGGTGGGTCTTCGGCTTCCTCTATGGCCGGAGGAGCGTCAAGTGTTGAAGTACTTCGGGGTCGTCATAGGCCAGATGACCCCGAACTCTGTGGCTGTCATGGTAGGGTTCGCCTGCTTTTTGCGGGAGGAGCAGGTCGAGTTCAGTCTTGCGGTTTTCCGCAAATTATTCTCCTTCCGCGCGAACCGGGACGGGACCGCCTATTTCTCCAGCGCCCACCTCAAGGTGCGGGAGACCATTAATAAGAGCCACAACTGGCTCAAGAAGTTCTTGTTCGTCAAGAGGGATTTTGGCAACGTCCCTTTCTCGCCGGTGCAGCTCAGCGAGGCGAGTTACCGCCTACCCAGCCTGGGGGGCCATGAGGATGACCTGTGGGGGTTCTTTGCCGGGAAGAACTTTGAGGTTGCGTAGTTGCGCCGCAACCTAGATGACCTTGCTACTGTCCCGCCTTGGGGAGGTTAGCCACTCGCCATTGCTCTGTCTTGCTATTTTCTACTTTAGTTTCACCTTCTCTCTCCTTGGCAGGCGAGCGAGACGTTCCCCTTCACCCCCCCTACGAGAGTGCTAGGGTCGCCTACGGGGTCCTCGCCCGAGCTCAGGCCGCTGACGTCGCAGAGCGCGACGTCCCGTCGGTCCCTGTTAAGAAGCGGCCGGGCTGCGAACAGCTTGCTCCCCTGCCCAAGATGGCGAAGACTGCGGGGCAGCAACTCGCCGCAGGCCAGAGAAAAGGCAAGGCCCCGGCGGATCAATCGGCCGAGGGTCCTCCCCCTTTGGACGCTTCGACCAGCAAAACCCTCGGCGGGGCGGCGGGTTCTTCTGGGCCGCCGGACGGGGCGCATGCTGCCGCGAAGCCGGTGCCGATAGGGCACCGTATTTTCGGCTACGTCGAGAAATACCTGGACGAGCTCGGCGTCCCGCTTCTGTTATGGGACAAAGAGTCAAATCGCGCGGTGGTCTCGACCCTGCTGCCGAGTTGGTTGGAGCAGGACACCATCGGCGGGGAGGCCTACAACTTCTCGTTTGGCCTTTAATCGCGAGAGGATGCCACTATCTACGACAAAGAGGCGACGCGAGTGCTGGTGCACGAAAGTGCGAGGGCCCAACTGCGCGGCATGGAGCTGGCCCATATGGTTGGGCAGTGCTGCACCCAGCTAGAGTGGAACACCACTTCTCTTAAGAGGTTGGCGGACGAGAAGGAGGAGGCCCGCAAACTTGCTCAGGAGGAGGCGGTTCTCTAGAGGAAGCGGGCCGACGCGGCCGAGGAGACCCTCGCGCAGCATTTGGAAGGGGTGGTACGCGCTTACTTCTAGTTGCTGTTTCCTTTCGCGAATCCTCCTTCCGACCCTCTTTCTTTTCGTAGGATGCGGTGACGGCCAGCCGGATGGGTGCCGAGATCGCCGCCCTCGGCCAGGACAAGTTGGCGCTGGAGGCGCGGGTGTGCGAGCTGGATGCTGCCGCTGCCCCCCTCCGCCAGCCAATAGCAGCTGCCCGCTTGAACATCACTCTGACTACGAGTTGGAGGTGTTGATGCAGAAGAACGATGCCAGTGTCGCGAAGTACACAATGTAGATGCTGCGGCGTGCGGACCTCCTCAAGAACGAGGTCGCGGGACTCTCGGCGAGCGAGGTAGTGCCGGCGTTGTTCCTTCCCGTGCCGGACCCCGGGGATAAGTCCTACCAGCACATCTAGGACTTCCCGCCCAGGATCTCGCGTCGCCGTCGCCCCTGGCGATTCTCCCGCTATTATGCATATAAATGTTTCTTCAATCGTGTTATATGTGTGTTTGCCGTTATTGTGTGATGTGAACCTTCCCTTTCCGCACTCGCAGTTGTTCGCCTCGCGTTACGTCGACGAGGTCGTACGCCTACAAATCTGGCTCAGGAGTCATCGAGGACCCGATCGGTTGCCTCGTTGGCAGTGACCTATCCCTGCCGTCCGGACTCGCTAAGGTGATTACTTGCTCACCAGGAGAGGCGAGCCGGTTTGTCGCTCTCCTGAGCCACCAGAATTCTTGCGAGCCGATCCTCTCGCATACTGCTTGGGTTCTTTTCTTCCCTTATTTGGTTAGCTTCGCGACTCCGACTTCTCGTCCATTGGACACCCGGTTCCCCGACTTCTGACCTGGCTTTGCACATCAAGGCCTCCCCGTTAGTTGACGAGGAGTCGACGTCTCTCCCCGACGAGTGACTTCCAGCCCTGCCAGCTATGAGAGAGTCTGACAGCGGGATCTGCTCGAGGCTCAAGGATGACACCGAGTGACTTCCAGCCCTGCCAGCTAGGTGAGAGCCTGACAGCGGGATCTGCTTGGGGTCCACTAACAATACCATCAGGTGACTTTCAGCCCTGCCAGCTAGGTGAGAGCCTGACAGCGGGATCTGCTCGAGGTCTAAGGATGATACCGAGTGACTTACAACCCTGCCAGCTAGGTGAGAGCCTGACATCGGGATCTGCTCGGGGTCAAAGGCTAATGCCATCGAGTGACTTCCAGCCCTGCCAGCTAGGTGAGAGCCTGACAGCGGGATCTGCTCGAGGTCTAAGGATGACACCGAGTGACTTCCAGTCCTGCCAACTAGGTGAGAGCCTGACATCGGGATCTGCTTGGGGTCCAAGGCTAACGCCATTGAGTGACTTCGAGCCCTGCTAGCTGGGTGAGAGCCTGACAGCGGGATCTGCTCGAGGTCTAAGGATGACACCGAGTGACTTCCAACTCTGCCATCTAGGTGAGAGCCTGACTGCGGGATTTGCTCGAGGTCCAAGGCTAACGCCATCGAGTGACTTCCAGCCCTACCAGCTAGGTGAGAGCCTGACATCGGGATCTGCTCGAGGTCTAAGGATGACACCGAGTGACTTCCAGCCCTGCCAGCTAGGTGAGAGCCTGGCAGCGGGATCTGATCGGGGTCCAAGGCTAACGTCATCGAGTGATTTCCAGCCCTGCCAGCTAGGTGAGAGCCTGACAGAAGGATCTGCTCGAGGTCTAAGGATGACACAGAGTGACTTCCAGCCCTGCCAGCTAGGTGAGAGCCTGACACCAGGATCTGCTCAGGGTCCAAGGCTAACGCCATCGATTGACTTCCAGCCCTGCCAGCTGGGTGAGAGCCTGACAGCGGGATCTGCTCGAGGTCTAAGGATGACACCGAGTGACTTCCAGCCCTGCCTGCTAGGTGAGAGCCTGACAACGGGATCTGCTCGGGGTCCAAGCATATTCCACTTCTTCATGCAAGCTAGCTGTGACAGCATTGAAGCGTTAAAGAATTTTATTAGAATCAAGGTATCGCTTACATGTTTCAGGGGAAAAAAGTTTCAAGTCGTCACCACTCCAGGTGAGACTCAGAGTTTTGCCCTCCACATTCTGGAGTCGATAACCTCCTGATTTCAAAGCCTCCTTTACAATAAACGGTCCTTCCCAGCTGGGGTTGGGCTTCCCCACGGATGCTGACCTCCCTGCTGCATCCACCTTCTTTAGAACCAAGTCCCCTTCCACAAACTGTTTGACTCTGACATGCTTGTCAAAGTACTTGGCCATTATCCTTTTCACCTCTTCCTGTCGGATGGCGGAAAGGTCCATCAGCTCTTGTACCATGTCAAGAGAGAGCCTCAGCTCTTCCTCGTTCTCGGCCTTCCATTCTTCCCTACCTTCCTTGGCCGCAACAACTCGAGGTGTTTGGACTTCAAACTCCGCGGGGAGCACTGCCTCGCACCCATGAGAGAGCTTGAAGGGGGTCTCTCCAGTAGCTGTGTTAGGGGTGGTCCTCAAGGCCCAGAGGATCGCGGGAAGCTGCTCCACCCAGCTCCCCTTCAAATTCTCCACTTTCTTCTTGAGGAGGTTGACGATGATCTGGTTCGCAGCTTCCACCTGTCCGTTGCTCCTGGGATGATGGACCGAGGCGAACCTGAGGTCGATCCCGAGCTGCCCGCAGAAACTGGTAAACTCTGCACTAGCGAACTGAGGCCCATTGTCCGTGACGATGGCCTGGGGCAGCCCGTGGCGGTAGATGATCTCCCCTAGAAGAAATTCCTGATGACCTGGGAATTCACCTTGGCCAGCGCCTTCACCTCCATCCACTTGGAGAAGTAATCAATCATCACTAGCAGGAACCTTCTCTGCCCACTGGCCTGGGGGAATGGCCCAACCAAATCCATTCCCCAAATGGCAAAGGGCCAGAGGGCGGTGATAGTTCTGAGTCGCTGAGCTGCTTGTAACTGGAGAGGGGCGAAAAGCTGGCACTTGTGGCACCTTCTTACGAACTCTATTGCGTCACGACCCAGGATAGGACAAAAATATCCTTACCTGACGATCCTCCCCTCCAAGGTTCGACTCCCGGAGTGACTCCCACATTCTTCGGAGTGGACCTCTTCCAAGATCCTCTATACTTCGCCCTCGACCACGCAGCGAGCCAACATCCCTGAGAGGGTCTTCCTGTACAGTTTCCCATCCTGGAGGAGGTAGTACGCTGACCTGTGCCTGAGCTTCTTCTTATCTGCCCCCTCCGGATACTCTCCCGTGGAAAGAAAAGTCATAACTGGGTCCATCCACGAACGCCGCTGATCTATCTCCATAAATTCTCCTTCTTCGATGGAAGGGCGAAATAGGTCGGTGATGGTTCCCCCCACCCAGGGACCGTGCTTTGTGAGCTGATCGACCTGCTCATTTTCCTCCTGGGGCACGTGCTGGATGGAGAAAGTCTGGAACATGCCGATGACCCCCTTTACCTTGGCTAAGTACATCCGCAGGGTAGGCTCTCTTGCTTCAAACTCCTTGTTGATCTTGGAAGCTACCACCATGGAGTCGGTAAGGACCTCCATGTCCAACACCCCCAGCTCCCTGGCCAGGCGCTGCCCTGCTATCACGACTTCATACTCGGCTTGATTGTTGGTGATGGGAAAGTGCATCACCACCGTCTGCTCAATTCTAGTCCCCTGAGGGCTTTCCAAAATCACCCCCACTCCCAGGGAATGCTTCCCCGAGGCACCGTCCACCTTTAACTTCCAAGGGGTCGGATGTGTGAGCTCTTCCTCTGCCACCTCAATCACATAATCAGCCAGTAAGTCGGCCATTGCTTGAGCTTTGATCGAGAGGCGGGGGATGAAGAAAACATCAAACTCGCTCAACTCCACCGACCACTTGGCGAGCCTGCCTGAGTGCTCCACCCCCTCGAAGATGTTGCAGAGAGGATGGTTAGTCACGACTTGGATTGAGTGTGCCTGTAAATAGGGCCGTAGCCTCCGGGCTGAGATAACTAGGGCGAAGGCCAACTTCTCCAAAATTGGGTATCGGAGCTCGGCCTTCCTCAAGACCCGACTCACATAATATACGGGGAGCTGCTTCTTCCCCTCTTCTCGAACTAGGATGGAACTCAGGGCCTCTGCTCTGACCCCGAGATACAAGAATAGGTCCTCCCCCTCCTTTGGACCTTGGAGTAGCGGAGCCTGGGTCAACTGCATCTTGAGGGTCTGGAATGCCTCCTCGCACTCCTTGGTCCATTCGAACCTTTGCCCGCCCCTTAGCATTTTAAAGAAGGGGGAGCACTTCTCCCCTACCCGGGAGAGGAACCTAATCAACCCTGCCAGCTTCCCTATCAGTCGTTGGACCTCCTTAGTATTCCTTGGCGACCCCATCTCCAAGATAGCCTTGACCTTATCAGGATTCAGCTCGACCCCTGCGGGGGTGAGGAGGTGTCCCAAGAACTTTCCCATGCTAGCCCCGAAGACACATTTTAGGGGATTCAACCGCATCTTGTATCTGCGCAGGGTGGAAAAGGTCTCTTCTAGATCCTGGAGGTGAGAGTCCACATCCTGACTCTTGATCATAAGATCGTCAACGTACACCTCCAAGTTTCTCCCCTTCTGCTCTTTGAAGACCATGTCCATCATCTTTTGATAGGTTGCCCCTGCGTTCTTCAGCCCGAATGGCATCATCTTATAACAGTAGCATCCATCCCCCATGATGAATGAGACATCCTTGATGTCCGGGGGGTGCATCCTGATTTGATGATAACCTGAAAAAACATCTAGAAAACTCATTACAGAAAAACCAACGGCTGAGTCAACCAGTGCGTCAATCCGAGGCAAAGGATAATAGTCCTTAGGACAAGCTTTATTAAGTAAGGAAAAATCAATACACATTCTCCATCGGCCGTCTCCCTTTTTGACCATGACCACATTGGATACCCAGCTGGGGTATTGGATCTCGGACACGAAGCCGTCCTTAAGGAGTTTCGCCACCTCCTCCCTGATAGGCCCCGCCAGCTTGTCCGCAGTGGACCTCTTCTTCTGCTGAACGGGGCGTGTTCCCGGGTCCAAGTTGAGGCGGTGGCACGCCACATCCGCGTCAACCCCCGACATCTCCGCGGCGCTCCATGCGAAGATGTCCACGTTCTTCTGGATGCACTCCAACATCTTGCCATGGTCCTCCGGGGTCAGCCCTCTACTGACGCGGACCTTCTCCACCCTGCCTCCACGGGTACAGACCTCCAGCTCCACCACTATTGGGTACATTGGAATATATGTACCTGATTTGAAGAAGCCTCACCCTACTCAATGATATACATCAAGATGTATTTGATGTGCTTTGAGTTTCTTTGTGCAGGTTAAGTAACTATAGGTTTGCAGGAAAAGTTTCTAAGTCCATGTGTCGACACCTAGAAGAAAAGTGTCGACACTTAAGAAGGCTTGTGTCGACACCCAGAGAAGCAGTGTCGACACTTGGAGTAATTGTGTCGACACCAGGAATGCAGAGTCGACACCAGAAGTAAAGTGTCGACACATACAGGCTGTGTCGACACTCAATGAAGATATGTCTACATAATCAGTGTCGACACTTAGAAGCAGTGTCGACACTCAGAGAAACTTTGTCGACAGCAAAAGTGTCGACACTAGGAGGCTGTGTCGACTCTCAGCAAAACTTCAACAAAGTTCAAGTACAAGTGTCGACACTAGGAGGCTGTGTCGACATTCAGCAAATTTCAACAAAGTCTAAGTACAAGTGTCGACACAAAGGAGATGTGTCGACACTCAGCAAAGTCTCAACACATGAAGAATGTGTTGACACAAAGAAGATGTGTCGACACTCAGCAAAAGTTTCAACATAGAAGGCATGTGTCGACACAAAGAAGATATGTCGACACTTAGCAAATTTCAACACAAGAAGATGTGTCGACACAAAGGAGTTGTGTCGACACTTAGCAGAAATCAACTAAGTATCAAAGAAGAAGGATTTGTGTCGACACACAGGATCAGTGTCGACACATTCTAAAGAAGTAGTGTCGAGAAGCAGTTTCTATAACACAAGGAGTTGTGTCGACACTATGAAGGCTAGTGTCGACACTTAGTCTACTTGTGTCGACACTTAGTCTATTTGTGTCGACACATAAAGACTATATATCTCGACACTTTCAAACAGTGACAGAGTTTTCAAGAAGTGACTGGATGACTTGACATCTACCATTTCAGCCGGTCAACTGCTACTGTCAGAGCTGTCAGAAGACCGTTAGAAATCAGATCAGCCGGTCACCATGAAGAAGGCTTATATAAAGGCTTATTCCTTCATCGGAAAAAAGAGACGATCATCATTGAAGGAAGCAATCATTAAAGCGAGAAACAACAAACAAGAAGAAGACCTTCAAGTGAAAATCTAAGAAGTTGGAGAGAGAAAGCTCCTTCTAAGAAGACAGCTATTGAACCAGACTGATAAGATAGTTTCAGATTGAGATCTGATTCTCAAGTCAGCAGTTGATTGAAGATAATCTAACTAAGAGATTCAACCCTACTGTGTTCAAATTCAAGAAGCTTTGAAGAAAGCCAAGGGAGGTTGATCTCTGTAAAGTTCCTTCAAAAACTCATCAAGAAGTCAGTCAACTCATCTTTCTCAATCAGATTTGTGGTTATTAATCTTTGTACACTTTATTTTTTGTAGGATCCTTAGGGATCTGAGCTGTAAGCCTGTATTATAAAGGCTGAGTGTAGGAGACAGTGTGCTCTGAGTGTAAGTCTTGTTAAAGACTGAGGTAGGGCCTAGGGCCTGAGTTGTAGGAGACCTTGTTCTCTGAGTGTAAGTCTTGGTGAAGACTGAGTGGTAGGGCTATTGAGCCTGAGTTGTAGGAGTGGGATCAATCTGAGTTGTAGGAACCTGTTTGGGGTTCTGAGTTGTAAGATCTGAGGATCTGAGGAGTAGTGGAGAAGTTAGGCCGAATCTAGTACACACTACTAGATAGGCGAAGGGGGAAAGTGGATGTACCCAGACCTTGGGGAACCACTATAAAAGCTGTGTGTACTCTGTGTGTGATTCCTTCTGTGATTGCTGTGTTTTATGTGCTGAATTTCTGTAGAAGAATTGCATAAATAGGTATAATAATACAGTGATTCTACCCTAAAAGTTAAAAAGCTTAAGTGCACCTATAAACCCCCCTCTAGGTGTTTAAGCACTAGTTCTTTCAAGTGGTATCAAAGCGAGGTTACTCAAAAAGGACATAACTGTCTGAGTTAAGATCCTATAGGCAGAATCAGTATAATCAAGAATCAAGAAAATAGGTTCAACTGAGAATCACAAAGAGCTAGGATCCATGAAATTGCCAATCTGCAGAAAGGAGATCTTTGGCATTTGGAAAGAAAGGGTTAGACTTTTTATGGAAGCCTCTGACCCAAGAATATACATTACTGTTAAAGAAGGGCCATATGTGCCAATGAAAGTATCTGTTCTGGATGCAAATCAGAGAACTCCCAAAGACTATTCAGAAATGACAAAGGATGAAATAATTTTGGCCACTATGGACAAGAGGGCCCAGAATATTATTGTAAGTGCAATTGATGATGCCACATTTCAGAATCTGATTCATTGTAAAATATCAAAATAAATGTGGGACACACTGATAGTCTATATGGAGGGATCTGAATAGGTAAGACAAGACAGGAAGTCTTTATTAAATCAAGAGTATGAAAGCTTTAGACAAGGCAGGTCTGATAGCATTATTGAGTGTTATAAGAAATTCTATAAGATTGTTAATGAGTTAATATCCTATGGAAGAGAATTCAGCAATTATGAGCTGAATGATAAGTTTTTGAGATCCCTAACTAAAGACTGGGATACTAAGATTTGTGACATAAGGGAAATAGCCAAATTAGCAGACATTCCTCCTCCAACTTTGTTTGGAAAACTGTTATCTTATGAGATGCAGTTAATGGTAAGGAAGGAGGAAGAAAAGACTACAAGAGTGGAGCACAAAGAAAGAACAGTGGCCTTCAAGACTGAAGCCACTAGGAAATATAAAAGCAAGTCTCCATCTCCACCACAAATAGTTGTTGAGACAATATCAGATACTTCAGATAGAAAGAAGTCAGAATGCAGTGGAAGTGATGAAGACTTTGCTGCATTTACTAGGCACTTTCAGAAGTTTCTAAAGAAGAAGCAGTGGAGGTCCAAGCCATCCACTTCATAGCCAAAAGATGACTATTATCAGAACAGCAAGTCATCAAGGAATGACAGGAGAAAGTCCAAGTCTAGTAAAACTACATCCTCAAAGATAGTATGCTAATATTGCAATAGACAAGGACATGTAATAGCTGATTGTCCAAAAAAGAGGAAAGAGTCCACTAACAAGAAGAAGACACAGTTCAAGGGCAAAAAGGAAAGGTCCTTTGTTGCCAAGAAGGATAAAAGTCTGACTGATATGTCATCTTCAGAAACAGATTCAGAAGCTGAAGCCTATATTGGCTTGTTTGCTGAAGAAGAAGAAAATGAGTTCATGCAACTAATGAACTCAATATATGAGCATGAGGACATTCAGTGCAAGGGACTGATGGCCTTATCAGAAGGAGACAAAATCCAGGATCAGTCTGGACCTAGTCAGGTACAAAATTGTTCTTCAAGTTCAATTTCTAGTACTGAGTCAGATTTAGATACATCATCATCAAGTGATGAGAGTGGATCTGAATATGAGGGAGACATTCATCAGTTAATTGATGAATATAGAGTATTGTTGCAGGCTTTGAAGAAAAGCAAACTCTTGGCCAAAACTCAGGCTAAGGAGATTGCTAGTCTTAAAGTGGCTGCATTAGATTTTGACAAGTTATTAGATCAGAAATTAAATGAAATAGCCAGACTGAAGAATATTACAGTTATTCAGATGGTGACTATTACATTTAAAAATGATCAAATTAGAAATCTGGAGGCTAGACTTCAGAAGGAGAGAGATATTGTAACAAGTTTTTCTAAACCAAAATCAGTTTTACCTTTGATAGATGAGTTTATTCCTCAAAAGGGTAAGACTGGATTGGGGTTTACAAAACCTGCCAGGATAGTTAGGTCCAAGTCTAAGGGCAAAGCCCCATCACTTAACAAAAAGCCTGCTGTAGATACTACAACAAGGGTTGTATCCAAACAAAGGTACAACAGGTTTGAGTGCTGGTGTTGTGGCAAGATAGGCCACTTTGCAATAGATTATTGGCATAATTCAAGTGACAAGATGAGTAGCAAACTGCCTGCTAGAAAAGCTACAGGTAGTTTTGTTAAGAGTCAGACTAACTTGCACCAAGGACCCAAGAATTATTTTGGTTCTAAGGTTAAGTAATCTGTTTTGCAGGTGAGTCCAAGTGGCCATGCCCCAATATGGTACTTGGACAGTGGATGTTCCAGACACATGACTGGAACTAGGGGATTGCTGAAGGACTATACACCAATCAAGGATGGTCCTAAGGTTACCTTTGGTGGTTCAGAAAAAGGAATCATCAAAGGCTTTGGTAACATTTCTAGCAACCTTATTACCATTACTCAAGTGGCTTATGTAAAGGGTTTGAAACATAACCTCATTAGCATAAGTCAGCTGAGTGATTTAGGATATAACATCTCATTTGTCAAGGATGGATGTCATATCAGTAGGTCAAGTGATCAAAAGATCATTCTGACAGGATATAGGAAGAGAAATTGTTGGGTACATTGGAATATATGTACCTGATTTGAAGAAGCCTCACCCTACTCAATGATATACATCAAGATGTATTTGATGTGCTTTGAGTTTCTTTGTGTAGGTTAAGTAACTGCAGGTTTGCAGGAATAGTTTCTAAGTCCATGTGTCGACACCTAGAAGAAAAAGTGTCAACACTTAAGAAGGCTTGTGTCGACACCAAAAAAAGTAGTGTCGACACTTGGAGTAATTGTGTCGACACCAGGAATGCAGAGTCGACACCAGAAGGAAAGTGTCGACACATACAGGCTGTGCCGACACTCAATGAAGAAATGTCTACATAATCAGTGTCGACACTTAGAAGCAGTGTCGACACTCAGAGAAACTTTGTCAACAGCACAAGTGTCGATACTAGGAGGCTGTGTCGAAACTCAGCAAATTTCAACAAAGTCTAAGTTCAAGTGTCGACACAAAGGAGATGTGTCGACACTCAGCAAAAGTTTCAACACATGAAGAATGTGTCGACACAAAGGAGATGTGTCAACACTCAGCAAAAGTATCAACACATGAAGAATGTGTTGACACAAAGGAGATGTGTCGACACTCAGCAAAAGTTTCAACACAGAAGGCATGTGTCGACACTTAGCAAGTTTCAACACAAGAAGATGTGTCGACACAAAGGAGTTGTGTCGACACTTAGCAGAAATCAACTAAATATCAAAGAAGAAGGACTTGTGTCGACATACTGGATCAGTGTCGACATATTCTGAAGAAACAGTGTCGAGATGCAGTTTCTACAACACAAGGAGTTGTGTCGACACCATGAAGGCTAGTCTCGACACTTAGTCTACTTGTGTCGACACTTAGTCTATTTGTGTCGACACATAAAGACTATCTGTCTCGACACTTTCAGACAGTGACAGAGTTTTCAAGAAGTGACTGGATGACTTGACAGCTGCCATTTCAGCCGGTCAACTGCTACTGTCAGAGCTGTCAGAAGACCATTAGAAACCGGATCAGCCGGTCACCATGAAGAAGGCTTATATAAAGGCTTATTCCTTCATCAAAAAAAAGAGAGACGATCATCATTGGAGGAAGCAATCATTAAAGTGAGAAACAACAAACAATAAGAAGACCTTCAAGTGAAGATCTAAGAAGTTGGAGAAAGAAAGCTCCTTCTAAGAAGACAGCTATTGAACCAGGCTGATAAGATAGTTTCAGATTGAGATCTGATACTCAAGTCAGCAGTTGATTGAAGATCATCTGCCTAAGAGATTCAACCCTACTGTGTTCTAATTCAAGAAGCTTTGAATAAAGCCATGGGAGGTTGATCTCTGCAAAGTTCCTTCAAGAACTCATCAAGAAGCCAGTCAACTCATCTTTCTCAATCAGAGTTGTGGTTATTAATCTTTGTATTCTTTACTTTCTGTATGATCCTTAGGGATCTGAGCTGTAAGACTGTATTATAAAGGCTGAGTGTAGGAGACAGTGTGCTCTGAGTGTAAGTCTTGTTAAAGACTGAGGTAGGGCCTAGGGCCTGAGTTATAGGAGACCTTATTCTCTGAGTGTAAGTCTTGGTGAAGACTGAGTGGTAGGGCTATTGAGCCTGAGTTGTAGGAGTGGGATCACTCTGAGTTGTAGGAACCTGTTTGGGGTTCTGAGTTGCAAGATCTGAGGATCTGAGGAGTAGTGGAGAAGTTAGGCCGAATCTAGTACACTACTAGATAGGCGAAGGGGGAAAGTAGATGTACCCAGACCTTGGGGAACCAATATAAAAGCTGTGTGTACTCTGTGTGTGATTCATTCTGTGATTGTTGTGTTTTATGTGCTAAATTTCTGTAGAAGAATTGCATAAATAGGTATAATAATACAATGATTCTACCTTAAAAGTTAAAAAGATTAAGTGCACCTATTCACCCCCCCTCTAGGTGTTTAAGTACTAGTTCTTTCAAGTGGTATCAGAGCCAGGTTACTCAAAAAGGACATAACTGTCTGAGTTAAGATCCTGTAGGCAGAATCAGTATAATCAAGAATCAAAAAATGGGTTGAACTGAGAATCACAAAGAGCTAGGATCCATGAAATTGTCAATATGCAGAAAGGAGATCTTTGGAATTTGGAAAGAAAGGGTTAGACTTTTTATGGAAGCCTCTGACCCAAGAATATACATTACGGTTAGAGAAGGGCCATATGTGCCAATGAAAGTATCTGTTCTGGATGCAAATCAGAGAACTCCCAAAGACTATTCAGAAATGAGAAAGGATGAAATAATTCTGGTCACTATGGACAAGAGGGCCCAAAATATTATTGTAAGTGCAATTGATGATGCCACATTTCAGAATCTGATTCATTGTAAAACATCAAAAGAAATGTGGGACACACTGATAGTCTATATGGAGGGATCAGAAGAGGTAAGACAATACAGGAAGTCTTTATTAAATCAAGAGTATGAAAGCTTCAGACAAGGCAGGTCTGATAGCATTACTGAGTGTTATAAGAAATTCTATAAGATTGTTAATGAGTTAATGTCCTATGGAAGAGAATTCAGCAATTATGAGCTGAATGATAAGTTCTTGAGATCCCTAACTAAAGACTGGGATACTAAGATTTGTGCCATAAGGGAAATGGCCAAATCAGCAGACATTCCTCCTCCAACTTTGTTTGGAAAACTATTATCCTATGAGATGCAGTTAATGGTAAGGAAGGAGGAAGAAAAGACTACAAGAGTGGAGCACAAAGAAAGAGCAGTGGCTTTCAAGACTGAAGCCACTAGGAAATATAAAAGCAAGTCTCCATCTCCACCACAAATAGTTGCTGAGACAGTATCAGATACTTCAGATAGCAAGAAGTCAGAAAGCAGTGGAAGTGATGAAGACTTTGCTGCATTTACTAGGCACTTTCAGAAGTTTCTAAAGAAGAAGCAGTGGAGGTCCAAGCCATCCACTTCACAGCCAAAAGATGACTACTACCAGAAAAGGAAGTCATCAAGGAATGACAGGAGAAAGTTCAAGTCTAGTAACACAACATCCTCAAAGATAGTATGCTATTGTTGCAATAGACAAGGACATGTAATAGCTTATTGTCTAGAAAAGAGGAAAGAGTCCACTGACAATAAGAAGACACAGTTCAAGGGCAAAAAGGAAAGGTCCTTTGTTTCCAAGAAGGATAAAAGTCTGACTGATATGTCATCTTCAAAAACAGATTCAGAAGCTGAAGCCTATATTGGATTGTTTGCTGAAGAAGAAGAAAATGAGTTCATGCAGCTAATGAACTCAATATATGAGCATGAGGACATTCAGTGCAAGGGACTGATGGCCTTATCAGAAAGAGACAAAATCCAGGATCAGCCTGGACCTAGTCTGGTACAAATTTGTTCTTCTAGTTCAAGTTTGAGTGCTGGATCAGAATCAGATACATCTGCATCAAGTGATGTGAGTGGATCTGAATCTGAAGGAGACATTCATAAGTTGATTGATGAATATAGAGTTTTGTTGCAGGCTTTGAAGAAAAGCAAACTCTTGACCAAAACTCAGGCTAAGGAGATTGCTAGTCTTAAAGAGGCTGCAACAGATTTTGACAAGTTATTAGATCAGAAATTAAATGAAATAGCCAGACTGAAGAATATTACAGTTATTCAGATGGGGACTATTACATTTAAAAATGATCAAATTAGAAATCTGGAGATTAGTCTTCAGAAGGAAAGAGACATTGTTGCAAGTTTTTCTAAACCAAAATCTGTTTTACCTTTGATAGATGAATTTGTACATCAAAAGAGTACAACTGGATTGGGGTTTTCAAAACCTGATAGGACAGTTAAGTCCAAGTCTAAGGGCAAAGCCCTAGTACTCAACAAGAAGCTTGCTGTAAATACTACAGCAAAGGTTGTATCCAAACAAAGGTACAACAGGTTTAAGTGCTGGTGTTGTGGCAAGATAGGCCACTTTGCCATAGATTGTTGGCATAATTCAAGTGCCAAGGTGAGTAGCAAACTGCCTGCTAGAAAAGCTACAGGTAGTTTTGTTAAGAGTCAGACTAACTTACACCAAGGACCCAAGAATTATTTGGGTTCTAAGGTTAAGTAATCTGTTTTGCAGGTGAGTTCAAGTGGCCATGCCCCAATATGGTACTTGGACAGTGGATGTTCCAGGCACATGACTGGAACTAGGGGATTGCTGAAGGACTATACACCAATCAAGGATGGTCCTAAGGTTACCTTTGGTGGTTCAGAAAAAGGAATCATCAAAGGCTTTGGTAACATTTCTAGCAACCTAATTACAATTACTCAAGTGGCTTATGTTAAGGGTTTGAAACATAACCTCATTAGCATAAGTCAGCTGAGTGATTTAGGATATGACATCTCATTTGTCAAGGAAGGATGCCATATCAGTAGGTCAAGTGATCAAAAGATCATTCTGACAGGGTATAAGAAGAGAAATGTCTATTGTCTAGACATTATGTGTGAGAACATAACTTCTCCTATTTGTCTTGTAGCTGATGAAAGAGTCTCACATTGTGTTAAATGACACAAGAGGCTGGCTCATCTTAACTACAAGACAATTGGCCAACTCTTTAGCAAAGAGTTAATGAGGAATGGTCCTCAGGTTAAGTGTATAAAGGATGAGATATGCTCAGCTTGTCAAAAAGGCAAGCATACCAAATCCACCTTTCATAGCATTGAGAACAAAGATACTGTGAGGTGTCTATATCTCTTGCATATGGATCTTTTTGGTCCTATGTCAGTTCACAGCCTAGGTTGGAAGGTCTACACATTTGTGGTTGTAGATGATTATTCAAGGTTTTCCTGGGTATTATTCCTAAGGCAAAAATCTGAAACTCCTAGTATCTTTTATAGTTTTGTCAAACAAATTCAGAATGAGTTAGACAGTACAGTGGTCAAAATAAGAAGTGACCATGGTACTGAATTCCAGTCTGATAGTATGACAAAGCTATGTGAAGATTTTGGGATATTTCAGGAATTTTCCTCACCAAGAACACCACAGCAAAATGGTATTGCTGAAAGGAAAAATAGAACCTTGATAGAGGCTGGTAGAACCCTATTGAGTGACACATCTCTCCCAGAATATTTCTGGGCTGAGGCAGTTAATACTGCATGTCACGTGATCAATAGGGCTACTATCACCAAGAGCCACAATAAGACGCCCTATGAGATTGTGAAGGGCAGAAAACCAAATCTATCCTATTTCAGGATCTTTGGTTGTAAATGCTATATACTTAACAATGGTAAGTCTTATTTAACCAAGTTTGCTGCCAAATCCCAAGAGGGGATCTTTGTTGGGTACAACAATAGTAAGGCTTATAGGGTCTACAACTTGACTACTCAAGTTGTAGAAGAGTCAGTACATGTAGTGTTTGATGAAGCTAGACTCATTAACAATGAATTGTCTAGAAGTGTTTACAGCCCTACAGGTGTGACTGAGAATATGGTCAAGCTTACTATTGAAGAAGGTTCTACTGCAAGTCAGCAAGTGGATGATAGTGGCTGCTGTCCAGGGGGAGTACAAGATACTCCTGTTGCTGAAGAAGACCAAGAAGAGCTGCTGAATGAAGAAGCTGAAGGTGTACAACCTGAAGACAGGCTGCCTCCAGCAAATAGGCATTTAAAAGATCATCCAGCCAATCAAATTATTGGAGATCTCAGACAAGGGGTACAAACAAGGAGCAGGAATCTAAGTTCAGTTCTCTACTCCAGCTTTCTATCTCAAGTAGAGCCAAAGAAATTTGAAGAAGCCATCCTAGACTCTCATTGGATTGAGGCATTGCAAGAGGAGCTGAACCAGTTCAAAAGATGCAAAGTCTGGGAGCTAGTTCTTAAACCAAAAGACCGCAACATTATAGGAACTAAGTGGATCTTTAGGAACAAGTTGGATGAAAATGGAGTAATTATAAAGAACAAAGCTAGACTTGTTGCAAAAGGATATAGGCAGAAAGAAGGTATTGATTTTGATCAAACCTTTGCTCCAGTAGCCAGACTGGAGCAATAAGGATGTTCCTTGCCTATGCAACATTTCAAGGGTTCAAGGTATACCAAATGGATATTAAGTCAGTTTTTCTGAATGGAAATCTGAAGGAAGAAGTCTATGTGGAACAACCATCAGGTTTTGTTGATTCAACCAAACCTAATTATATTTATAGACTTAGGAAGGCTTTATATGGGTTAAAACAAGCCCCTAGGGCTTGGTATGAGACCCTGTCTAGTTTCCTCATTGAGAATAAATTCACAAGGGGGAAAATAGACAAGACTCTATTCCTTAGGGAATCCAGAGGCAAGATTATCTTAGTTCAAATATATGTAGATGACATCATATTTGGGTCTACAGAAAGTATTTTTTGCAAAAAGTTTGCAAAACTTATGCAAGGACATTTTGAAATGAGCAGTATGGGGGAACTTATGTTTTTCTTGGGTCTCCAAGTTAGACAGACTGAGGATGGTTTATCCATATGCCAGTCTAAGTTCACCCTAGAATTGATAAGGAAGTATGGTATGGAATCAACCACTACCATGAAAACTCCTATGAGGTCAACAATGTCTTTATGCAAAGATGATGCAGGGAAACCTGTAGATGAAACTTTGTATAGAGGGATAGTTGGCTCCCTACTATATTTGATTGCAAGTAGACTAGATATCATGTATGCTACATGTGTCTGTGCTAGGTACCAAGCATGCCCTAAAGAATCTCATTTGACAGCAGTCAAAAGAATATTGGGATATCTTAAGGGCACACCTTATGTAGGCCTTTGGTACCCTAGGAATGGATACTTTGAACTGACAGGTTATTCAGATGCAGATTTTGCAGGCTGCAACGAAGATAGAAAAAGTACAACAGGTACCTGTCAATTTCTAGGAGGAAGGCTAGTGTCTTGGAGTAGCAAGAAGCAGACCAGTGTGACTATCTACACAGTTGAGTTAGAGTATGTTGCTGCAGGAAGCTGCTGTGCACAACTACTATGGATACAACATCAGCTAGAAGATTATGGTATTCAAGTAAGTAGAACACCTTTATTTTGTGATTCTACTAGTGCTATTTCTATTGCAAATAATCCTGTTTCTCATAGTAGGACTAAGCACATAGAAATAAAGTACCATTTTCTAAGAGAACATGTGGAAAAAGAAGATATTTCCCTAGAGTATATAAATACAGATAATCAGTTAGCTGACATGTATACTAAGCCCTTAAATGAAACCAAATTCAATAAATTTAAAATTGAATTAGGGATGATAAACTTAGAATAGTTTACAAAATTGGCTAAGTAAAATGGTGTCGACATACAGAGTTGTCTGTGTCGACACATAGTAGTGCTGTCGACACTTCAGAGAAATGGTGTCGACACATCTAGGAAGTCTGTGTCGACACTTCAGAGAATTAGTGTCGACACATCTAGGAAGTCTGTGTCGACACTTCAGAGAATTAGTGTCGACACATGCAGTGTAGGTGTCGACACATCCAGGGTGGTGTCGACACTCAGGATTTACACTAAATTAGTCTAGTATAGTCTCGACTAAGTGTCGAGCTGAGTGGTGTCGACACATATATAAGTGTCGACACATATAGTCTGTCGACTATACTTGTGTCGACACATAGTTGTCGAGACATTATAAGTAAGTGTCGACACTTTTCAACAGTGTCGACACAATTTAAGTATTTTGACGCGCCTTTCCTTCGATTCTAGAAAGGTATAAATAGGTTTTCCCCTGTGTTTGTCGACACGCTCACCAAAGTTTCGAGACCAAACTTGTGTGTCGACATCTCTCTTCTCCAAATTCAAATTTTCTTCAAACCCTAATGGCGCCCAAGCTGAAAGAGAATATTAATGAAGGATATGAACTCATGCGACATGCCTTTGATGACGCAGAACCTGAAATCAAAGGTGTGGTAACCCTAATTACCGAAACTGGACTGGAATACCTTGTTTCTGAACCAATCAAGATCTGGAAGAAGGAGGTCATAGAATTTTTTAGTGCAGCTTCACTTGACGACTCGGGACTCAAGATTAAATCCAGAGTTCATGGAACCAAAGTTAAGATCATACAGAAAAGTCTGAGGAAGGTACTTCATCTACCAAGAACAAAAGAAGAAGAAGATGTATCTTCTTCTAAGACTAGAGAGGCATTGAGATGGTGTGGACTGGATTCAAACTTGAAAATCGGATCTGTTTTCAATAGAAAAGGGATAAACATCCAAGGAAAATTCTTGTCTGAAATAGTTGGCAAGGTCATCCTGAGCAAGCCTGGAGGTCATGACAGAATTTCAGCTCAGATGTTCAATTTGATGACAAGGGTTATCTTCAAACTAGATACTGATTGGTCTGCAGTTATGTTTGATAAGATAAAAGAGAGTATGAAGAAGCCCAATCTGGGAAGAATTCTGAGTTTATACCTAGCTGGTAGTATACCTGAGATAATGAACCAAGCTGCAGGTTCAAAGATTAACCATATGAGGAAGATGGATATGAGAATTTTCTCTAGGTGGGATAGGGTGCTAACAAAAGAACTGACCACTCCAGAAAAGGCAACACCCCAAAATAAGAAGAAGACAACCACTGTGGCTCAAGAATCCTCCAGCAGCTATGAAGAGCAAGTAGTGTTTACTCCTGATGATGAAGAGACAGGAACTGCTGGACAGTCTCCAGCAAGACAAGAGGATGCCCAAAGGCAGGGGGAGATACCCTCAACAAGCCAAGCTCACCAGGATCCACTCCAGGGGGAGCCTTTACTTATGGAAGTGCCAACTCCACTAGAGAGTGAACAAGCTACCCAAACCATACTAGAGCAAACACAATTACACCCTCAACCACAAGATGTTGTCATGGAGGACACATCTGTTGCAGATAAAGTGGTAGATGAGATCAGAGATTCTTCAGCCCACTCTCAACAGGAATTTACATTAGAAGAACTGTTCCCTGATCTTCTACAAACTGATTTTGAGAGAGAGCAAGCTGCTACTGAGGGGGAGAAGGCCCAAGTTCAGGGGGAACATGTGGAGACTGTAGAGGAAACTACAAGGAAAGAGACTGAGGAGCTAAGAGATGCTGAAGGGATACCAAGGACTGAGAAGGATTCACATCCTAGTCCTAAGGATAGAGTGGATATAACTAGAACTTCTGCTTTAGAGGATGAGGAGGCTGCTAGAGCCAAGAAGAGGAAGTTCTAGGTCTTCAAAAGAAGAAGCCAGAACTATAAGAAAACCCTACAGACAATTGCTCCACAGCAAGCCCCATCTACTGATTACAGTTCACTGATGGTGGCTTTACAAATTAAGCTGGATGAGCAAAGGCAAGCTCTAGAAAAGGACATGGATGAAGGGAATAAGTCACTTCAATTTGATCTTACACAAGACATTAAATCTATCAGATTTGAAGTGAATCTTAACAAGAAAGAAATGACTGACTGCTTCCATAAGGGAGGAAATGCAGTAGTCTATATGACAACTCATCAAGAGAAGATCAAAAAATAAGTGGATGACATGACAGTGAAATAAGGCTAGTTCCTGTAAAACCAGATCAGGATGAATGATAATCTCACTGCTTCACATAATGCTATTGTAACTGAAATGACAAAGATCAGTACTGCACAGTCTGTAGAAAGTGCAACTGCCAAAGAAATGTTTGATAAGAAGTTACAAGAGAGTCTTACTGCTTTTAAAACTGTGCTTGAAGATTCACAGAAGGCTATTGCTCAACAACTTCAAAAGTTTAAACCTTTCTACAAAGATGGAGTCAACTATTTGAATGCACAGATAAGGTTCCAGAAAGATGATCTTAGGGATCACATTGAGAGAGAATTCATAAAGGGGGAGAGGGTATTAGTCAGGGCAGGCTCTGATCATGCCAAATGGATTTCAAATTCCATCAGAGCCACCCTTGGATATCCACCCTTATGTGATGACGACAATGTTGCAGAGTCTGGAATCAATCCTGCATATCTTGGAGGAGAGCAAGCTGAAGTAGCTCAAGTGATATACCCTCCACCAGACTTTGACATGATTCATCAAGAGATACAGACTATGTACAGTCCTCCTGAGGGAAATCAGAACATTATCATTGAGAAAGTAGTTCAGCCTGTGCCAGAGGCAATACTAAAAGAACAAGAGGCTCAATTGTCTAAGAAAAGATTCAGAGAGCAAGCTGAATTGAGGCCTGATTTTGAACAATGGAGCCCCACTTCCAAGAATATCATCCTGACTGCATGGAAGGCTGCTAAGGACAATGTCCTGGATAGAGGCAAGTGGTATTCTGAACTGGAGTGGAGGAAGCATGAGAATAGGGAAGAGGCCATAGTACAGTGATGAGTGATTATTTATACATGTTTTGTTCTATGTTTTAATATCAATTCTAATTTAAGTTTGTAATACTTCATGTAAAAACTTAAATAAACGGTTTGTTTTTAGTTTTATTTTTCAATTAGTTTGTTTGTCAATTTTAACCATCACTTTAATCTACTATATTATGTTTTGTGGTAATGTTCACGATCCGACCGGTTTGGACGGCCTGAACGGAGCTGAACCGTCATGTTATTTTAAAAATATATATATATAGGATCTAATAATCTATACAATAATAATAATAATAATGTAAAAAAAAAAAGTTAATATAATGTATATAAATTAATTACATTGTACTTATAAATTATAATATAATATGTTAAGTATAGTATTATTAATATTTAGTAATATTATAGAAGTAATATTATGTATATTATATTTTAAATAAAATTTTTATAAAATATTATTAAAACAATATTTTTAATTATCTTGTAAATAATATAATTATATTTTAAAATAATATAAGATTGTCAAAATTATAGTATAATAAAATCTGTATTTTATATATTATAAATATATTATATGCAGCTTTCAAACAACAAAGATCAATTGGCCTAGTGGAGTGGTGTTTAGTTGTTCTCTCTGGATGCTTGGGATCGAGACCAGGCCAGCGCACTTTTTGAATGGATTTATTCCAGCCCGCCAACTCTCCAGGACCCGCAACCTGCAACCCGCCAACTCTCCAGGACCCGCAACCCGCAACCCGTCAACCTGCAACCCGCCAGCTCAACCTGCTACCCGCCAACCCGCCAGCTTTTTCATCAGCAGCCCACCAGCAGCTTTTCAATCAGCCAGCTGCCAGCTTATCCATCAGCTGCTTTTCCATCAGCAGATGCAGTTCTTATCCAGCCAGCCAAGTCAGCTCCATCCATATCCAAACCGCCACGTGTCAAGCTGTCCAATAGCCAGCTGTCCTATAAGCAGATTTGCAGCTTTTGCAAAAGCTGTTTGGCAGCTTTTCCATAAGCTGTTTGGCAACTTTTCCAAAAGTGCTTTTCCAAAAGCATTTATTTTTTTCCTATAAATAGAGGGGCAGGGCTGAGTACAATTATTCGAACACTAGCAGCTTCCTTAAGAACTGTTAGGACTCCCCAGCTCTCTGACAAAGAACTGGTAGTAGCTTTCAAGTATTCAAAAGTTCTGTAAGTTGTAATATTTTAGCTTTCTTTTCAGCTTTTTAGAAAGTTGTAATAATTTTTGGACTTTATAAAATAGACTCTTTCAATTTCAATTCTGAGTATTTTACTGTTTTATTTTCAGTTTTACTCACCTTTATTTTTTTCATACTATCCCGAATGAAAGGCGAAGCTCTGCTTATGTCCTGGATTAAGATAGCGTGAAACTGCTTTCAAAATTATTTTCAAAACCTTATTATTTCATACTATCCCGAATGAAAGGCGAGGCGAAAGCCTATGACCTGGATTAAGATAGTGCGAAAGCTCTGCAAAATTTTAGATTTTACTACCCTATCCCGAATGAAAGGCGAAGCGAAAGCTTAAGTCCTGTATTAAGATAGATAGGTAGATATTATTTTCTGCACTTTATACCGCCCCCATCCTGAGAAGAGGCTAAGAACCCTTAGCACTTGGTCAAGATGAGCTCTGGGCTGGATATTATTTTCAACTATTTCAACTCTACTTTCTAGTTATCCTAACTAGGGTTTTCTGTTAATTGATCATATACCAGGTGAAGAGACACTACGTTTACGTTAACCCGTTTTAAACGCAAGCCTCCCCGGTCGTACTTTCGAGTCAGTGATGCTACCAAAGGGACCCTCTCGTTAAGTTAGGTAATTAAGGAATAAAGTTGTTCTTTAATAGGTGAATTAATATTCTCTCAAAGTAATTCTGAAATCGAGGACTACCTTCTAAGTCCCTATCTTAATAAAATCACGTATATATAATTTTTTTTTCTTTTATATACACTCCACTCCGTTCGTTCGATAAAATAATAGTCTGTTCTAAAAAGTAGAATAATTAACACTGATCCCAGGAAAAATACGACCTTGATATTTTCTACAAAATAATATACTCCTATGCGATAGGTACTCTTGCCTTAATCCACAGGATATAAGTACAAAAAAAAAGAGATAGACTTATATACGTAAAAGATTATATAAAACCAAATCTATCTTCTTTAAAACAAACTTTACTTATCAAGCTTTTTGGCGCCGTTGCCGGGGATTAGTTTATATGTGTTAATATTTGAAAATAAAAGAACGCTATTAATTTTATCTTTTCTTTTTCTTGTTACTTAAAAACCTTAGTTTTTATAAAAATAAAACAAACATAAAATTCCCTGAATTTAAAACTTTGTTTTTATAAAACCTAACTTTTTATTAACAAGTTTATTAACCACTAACGAATTCTAACAAAAAAAAAAACCTAACCTACTATTTTAACGTATTTTATATAAAACTTTTCTTCTTAAAAAAAAACTAGTTTATAATAAAAACTGATTTTTATTATAAAACCTCTTTTATAGAAAACCTGTTTTATATAAAAAATCTGTTTTTAGTTATTTTCCGTTTTAAGTCTTTTCGTGTGTTTGTATTTGTGTTTAGATATATTTTATAAAAAACTAGTTGATATAAAACCTGTGTTTATATAAAACCTGTTTTTAAAGTTTTTTTTGTTTTTCTCAAAAAGTCTTTTTTAGTGTGTGACCCGCAGAACTCCATCTGATTTAACTCTTGAACTTGATCCTGAAATCGATCGCACCTTTCACAGACGCCTCCGATCTCTGAATCAAGAGCTTGTATTAAATCTGGAAGAGTCCGTAGGCACCGCACACGTACAAGAAATGGCAGCAGAACAACAACAAATGCCAGAGGTGGTCCCCCAAAGGACCATGTCTTATTATGCACGACCCAATTTAGATGACACCGGGTCTAGTATCGTTCGTCCAACAATTGCTAATAATAACTTCGAGATTAAATCGAGTATAATCCAAATGATTCAAAATTCCGTTCAATTCGATGGATTGCCCGACGAAGATCCAAACACACACTTGCCCAACTTCTTAGAAATATGCGACACATTTAAGATAAATGGCGTCACTGATGATGCCATCCGTCTTCGCTTATTTCCTTTTTCGCTACGAACGAAAGCCAAACAGTGGCTAGGTTCTCTCCCCAGAGGATCTATTACCACTTGGGCTGAAATGACCGAAAAATTCCTTACAAAGTATTTTCCACCTGCAAAAACCGCACGTCTGCGTGCGGATATTTCTTCCTTTGTGCAAGGCGAGTTCGAGTCTCTTTATGAGACTTGGGAACGTTTTAAGGAATATCTACGTCGGTGTCCACATCACGCACTGCCAACTTGGCTCCAGGTACAAATATTTTATAATGGTTTGAATATTCAAACCAGGCAAGCCATTGATGCTGCCGCCGGGGGCACGCTCAATAACAAAACCCCCGAGGCCGCTCAAACCCTCTTTGAGGAGATGGCCATGAATGCATACCAGTGGAACGTGCCAAGGTCACGCCCTAAACAAGCTGGGATTTATGAGCTCGACACTTCTTCTACTTTAGCACTCCAAGTAGAAAATTTAACTAAACAATTGGCAGGAATATCTGCTTCCTCCGCCTCTACATCTTGGAATCCGCCTAATTCAACTAATAATAATGAAGAAGTCGACTATATGGGGAACTCATATGGAAATTCCTATAATCCAAATAATAATAATAATAATAATTCTTATAATCCAGGATATAGGAACCATCCTAATTTTTCATGGAGCAACCCCAATAATGCTCAACGCCCTCCGATTGCAAATCCAAGTAGATTTGCACCGCAACCCCCACAACCACAAATACCACCACCGCAGCCGCACCAATTTAGGCCAACCCCGATAGAAGACATATTTACGAAATATGTCAGTATTAATGAGTCCAATATCCGGAACCTGACCGGATCAATTAAAAACTTAGAAACACAAATTGGACAAATTTCAAAAATGTTATCGGAACGCCAACCTGGTAATTTGCCAGGAAATACGGAACCAAATCCGCGGGATACTGGCCATTCCAGTAACCCATCAAGTTGACAAGCCGTTAAACTACGAAGTGGCAGGGAGCTATCACCACCCGTTAGGGTAGAAAAAGAAGTTAAGGTTAGCCTTCCTACACCACTTCCCGTTACGTCTCTGCCTCCTCAACCCCCGCGAATTTCTTCCCCACATGTTGTTTTACCTTATCCATCTAAATTAAAAGAAGAACGAGAAGATGAACAATATAAAAACTTTCTAAAAATGCTAAAACAAATTCAAATCAATATACCTTTCTGCGAGGCAATTGCACAGATGCCTAAATACGCAAAATATTTAAAAGCGTTACTTTCAAATAAAAAGAAACTCGAAGATATTTCAAGAGTTTTCCTTAACGCCGAATGTTCAGCCGTTTTATTACATAAATTACCCCCAAAATTAAACGATCCGGGACGATTTTCCATCCCGTGTCTCTTCGGTAATCTATTAATAAAAGATGCGTTAGCAGATTTAGGTGCTAGCATAAATTTAATGCCCTACTCGCTCTTTCAAAAACTAGGATTAGGTAACCCCAGCCCAACAAAAATGAGCATCCAGTTAGCAGATCGTTCTATTAAATATCCAATAGGGATAGTAGAGGATGTTCTGGTCAAAATAGACAAGTTTATCTTCCCGGTAGACTTTGTTATACTTGACATAGAGGAAGACGCCGATGTTCCCATAATTCTCGGTCGTCCTTTTCTCGCAACCTCTCGCGCGATAATAGATGTAAGTAACGGTAGACTTCTCTTACGAGTAGGAGATGACGAGGTTACTATCGATATAGATCCCTCTATGAAAAATTCTTTAATAAACGACGATTCCTGCTATCTTGCTGAAGCCTCTTTTGAGGAAAATGGTTTTCCCTATTCTGATTTACTTTCAATAACTGTAGAAGAATCGGACTTGGCAGACTTACCCCTTTCACAAGAAATGCCTACCGATGACCCTTTAGAACCTTTTATATCCTTAACTTCTACAACTCTAAAAACCCCAACGTCATATGAAAAACCACCAACCCTCGAGCTGAAAACACTTCCCGCACATTTAAAATACGTTTTCCTTGAAGCCGAATCGAAACTCCCTGTTATCATTTCTGCCGAATTAAATGATAAAAAAACGTATGAATTAATAGAAGTGTTAAAACAACATCGTCATGCATTAGCATGGCAAATTTCTGATATCCAAGGACTCAACCCATCTTTTTGTACGCATAAAATATTTTTGGAAGATAACCCTCGTAAATCTATCCAGCCCCAACGACGTTTAAATCCTAATATGAAGGATGTCGTAAAAGCTGAAGTAATGAAATTATTAGACGCATGCATTATTTATCCAATCTCAGATAGCACATGGGTTAGTCCCGTATAAGTCGTCCCTAAGAAGGGCGGTATAACGGTAGTGCCAAATGCTAATAATGAACTAATTCCAACACGTACTGTTACGGGTTGGAGGATGTGCATCGACTATCGAAAATTAAATGATGCCACCCGTAAAGATCACTTTCCACTACCGTTTATAGATCAAATATTAGAGCGACTCTCGGGTCACTCATATTATTGTTTTCTCGATGGTTATTCAGGGTATTTACAAATTCCTATAGCCCCTGAAGACCAAGAGAAAACTACGTTCACTTGCCCCTTTGGTACTTTTGCCTATAGGCGAATGCCGTTTGGACTTTGTAATGCGCCAGCTACATTTCAAAGATGTATGCTAGCTATTTTTGGCAAGTTAGTAGAGGACGTTATGGAAGTATTTATGGATGATTTCTCCGTATTTGGAGACTCATTCCATACGTGTTTAAATAACCTCGCTCGTGTTCTTCAACGCTGTGAAGACATGAATTTAGTGTTGAACTGGGAGAAATGCCACTTTATGGTCCGCGAAGGTTTAGTTCTCGGTCATAAAATTTCTTCCCAAGGAATCGAGGTCGATAAGGCCAAAATAGAAATAATTGAAAAACTTCCTCCTCCAACAAATGTAAAATCTATTCGAAGTTTCTTAGGCCATGCAGGTTTCTATAGACGGTTTATTCAAAATTTCTCTAAAATAACAAAACCGTTAACTCATTTATTAGAAAAAGAAGCCCCATTTATATTCGATAATGAATGCTTAGTAGCATTCAATATTATTAAAGTCAAACTTATCAACTCTCCTATTTTAGTAGCCCCAGACTGGTCCTTTCCTTTTGAGATCATGTGTGATGCGAGTGATTATGCGGTAGGAGCTGTCTTAGGACAACGAGTAGACAAATATTTTCATCCTAGCTATTATGCAAGTAAAACTCTCACATCCACACAAACCAATTATACGACCACGGAAAAGGAACTACTGGCAATCGTATTTGCATTTGATAAGTTTAGATCTTATATAACACTATCAAAAGTTATAGTTTTTACGGATCATTCTGCTTTAAAATATTTACTAACTAAGGCAGATGCAAAACCCCGTTTATTACGTTGGATTCTCTTATTACAAGAATTTGATTTAGAGATCCGAGATAAGAAAGGCGCAGAGAATTTGGCAGCCGATCATCTTTCTCGACTAGAGAATGCTGCAACAGATACACTCGTGGAAGCCGACATCGAAGATAAATTCCCTGAAGAAAGTCTCCTCGCATTCGAAAAGGTAACAAACTCTTCTACTCCTTGGTTCGCAGACTTGGCTAACTATTTAGTAGCCCGAGTCCTTCCAAAAGCTTTTTCACTTCAAGAAAAGAGGAAATTCTTTTCTGACTTGAAAAACTACTTTTGGGAAGACCCGTATTTATTCCGAGTCTGTGCCGACCAAGTAATTAGAAGATGTATTTCGAACGAGGAAGGACTAAAAGTACTACGGCACTGCCATGAAGGACCAACTGGCGGACATTATCAATCCAACCGGACTGCACGTAAAGCCCTTGAAGCAGGATTCTTTTGGCCTACTTTATTCAAGGACGCTCAAAAATTGGTAAGTGTTTGCAACCGCTGCCAACGGTCAGGTAACATTTCCCGTCGGGACGAAATGCCCCAAAACTTTTACTTAGAATGTGAAATTTTTGATCTGTGGGGCATAGATTTTGTAGGCCCTTTACCTCCTTCTTTTAAAAATCGTTATATCTTAGTAGCGGTCGATTACGTTTCACGATGGGCTGAAGCGCAAGCTTTTCCCACCGCTGACGCGAGAGTCGTCGTTAAATTTCTGAAAACCTTATTTTCACGTTTTGGCACGCCTAGGGCTATAGTTAGCGATCGAGGTACTCATTTTTGTAACACCCAGATGGCTAAAGTGTTAGCCAAATATGGAGTTACTCATAAACTCGCTACCGCTTATCACCCCCAAACAAGCGGCCAAGTGGAGGTAGTCAATAGAGAACTAAAGCGCATATTAGAAAAGACTGTAGATACCAATCGAAAAGATTGGTCCCTCAAATTAGATGATGCACTTTGGGCCTACCGTACAGCATTCAAAACTGCGATCGGTTGTACACCTTATCGTTTAGTATATGGAAAGGCATGCCACCTACCTGTAGAATTAGAACATCGCGCATACTGGGCGCTAAAATTTCTTAACTTAGATACAAACTTAGCCGCCGAACAACGTAAATTTCAACTCAATGAACTTGAGGAATGGCGTGCAAACGCCTATGAAAATAATAAATTTTATAAAGAGCGATCTAAGTTTTATCATGATAGGAAAATTAAATTTCCAAAATCTTTTTCACCAGGTGATCTTGTCCTACTATATAACTCACGCCTTAAATTATTTCCAGGAAAATTAAAATCCCGATGGACCGGACCCTATACTGTTAAACAAATCTGGCCATATGGGACTGTTCTTATTTCTAACCCTGAACTAGGAACTTTCAAAGTAAACGGGCACCGGTTAAAACTATATTTTACTGGGGACCCTTTTCAAAAAGAACCTGAAACCCTAACACTACTCCATAACCTCGAAATATAAATTCACCTGTATATTTCCATCTTTTATGCTTTTGTATATTCTGTACATATTTTTCACTTCATACCTATGCCTAACATAAGTATGGGGGTGCTTTTAGCTGCAATTTTTTTCTCACTTTTATGTTATATCTTTCCTTTTAAAATAAAAACATTGTTTATTTTATTACTCATCCAAAATAAATCAAAATTTTCAAAACCATACTTTGTAAATATATTCCAAAAATCTGAGTTGATAAAAATGCAACTTATTCAATTTTCAAATTTACTACTCCTTCTCATAACTAGATAGATATAAATATCCGGAATAAATTTGTTAAACCTATCTTGTAAAATTTCATTACAATCGGAGTTAGTTTTTTAGCAAGCCTGCTTTAATATATCAAAAGAAATACATATATATACAATAGAAGCTATCATATTATGTTCACCAAACAATTTTAGACTGTAATTATCATTACTTCAATCTTGTTAAAATATAGAAAATATCAAGCTATTACCATTGCTCTCAAAATCTTTTATCAAAATTATTTTTACAACCCCTACCTACTATTTCGCTTGGCATGTTTCTTTACGCACGCAAGCATCTAGGAGTATGTGTTCCTAGAAAAGAAAAGATCTTATGTCCATGGGAATAAAAAAAAAATTCCGTAAACATAGGCATCCAATAAATATTAAAAGATCATATGAAATGGAGTATGTGCTCCCAAACATATGCATTGGATTAATTCAAAGTTCAATTCTGCAAAGTTTTTTTTGCTATTTTGGAAAATATTTTCCGAAAATAGTTGTAACAATGCATGAATATGAAAAAAGGTGAGAGGATAAAATTCATCACCTTCTACATGGGCAAAACCACCAAGTTGATATCCCATAAAACCACTACAAAATTGAATTAATTTTGCTTAAAATTTTGAGAGAGCATAATTAATAGGTTGTAATTTTTCAACATATCTCATACAAGATATAGTAGTCATAAAGCCACTCTATCCTTGTTATATCTGATTTTAATATGTGCTTACTATTTGTTTTCAAAAACTTTTTATGGCTATAAATTCTAACTCTGGTATCAATGATATATATATACGAAAGCATTTAACTCTTTATTCACCGGATGTTTATACCTGTTTTATCTTGAAGAATTAAATTGAGAGTAAATAGAAAATTTTATAACTTACGCAACTCTATATTTGCTCTGGAATAGCAAAATCTAAGTATGGGGGTATTTGATGAGTGATTATTTATACATGTTTTGTTCTATGTTTTAATATCAATTCTAATTTAAGTTTGTAATACTTCATGTAAAAACTTAAATAAACGGTTTGTTTTTAGTTTTATTTTTCAATTAGTTTGTTTGTCAATTTTAACCATCACTTTAATCTACTATATTATGTTTTGTGGTAATGTTCACGATCCGACCGGTTTGGACGGCCTGAACGGAGCTGAACCGTCATGTTATTTTAAAAATATATATATATAGGATCTAATAATCTATACAATAATAATACATATAATAATAATAATAATGTAAAAAAAAAAAAGTTAATATAATGTATATAAATTAATTACATTGTACTTATAAATTATAATATAATATGTTAAGTATAGTATTATTAATATTTAGTAATATTATAGAAGTAATATTATGTATATTATATTTTAAATAAAATTTTTATAAAATATTATTAAAACAATATTTTTAATTATCTTGTAAATAATATAATTATATTTTAAAATAATATAAGATTGTCAAAATTATAGTATAATAAAATCTGTATTTTATATATTATAAATATATTATATGCAGCTTTCAAAAAACAAAGATCAATTGGCCTAGTGGAGTGGTGTTTAGTTGTTCTCTCTGGATGCTTGGGATCGAGACCAGGCCAGCGCACTTTTTGAATGGATTTATTCCAGCCCGCCAACTCTCCAGGACCCGCAACCTGCAACCCGCCAACTCTCCAGGACCCGCAACCCGCAACCCGTCAACCTGCAACCCGCCAGCTCAACCTGCTACCCGCCAACCCGCCAGCTTTTTCATCAGCAGCCCACCAGCAGCTTTTCAATCAGCCAGCTGCCAGCTTATCCATCAGCTGCTTTTCCATCAGCAGATGCAGTTCTTATCCAGCCAGCCAAGTCAGCTCCATCCATATCCAAACCGCCACGTGTCAAGCTGTCCAATAGCCAGCTGTCCTATAAGCAGATTTGCAGCTTTTGCAAAAGCTGTTTGGCAGCTTTTCCATAAGCTGTTTGGCAACTTTTCCAAAAGTGCTTTTCCAAAAGCATTTATTTTTTTCCTATAAATAGAGGGGCAGGGCTGAGTACAATTATTCGAACACTAGCAGCTTCCTTAAGAACTGTTAGGACTCCCCAGCTCTCTGACAAAGAACTGGTAGTAGCTTTCAAGTATTCAAAAGTTCTGTAAGTTGTAATATTTTAGCTTTCTTTTCAGCTTTTTAGAAAGTTGTAATAATTTTTGGACTTTATAAAATAGACTCTTTCAATTTCAATTCTGAGTATTTTACTGTTTTATTTTCAGTTTTACTCACCTTTATTTTTTTCATACTATCCCGAATGAAAGGCGAAGCTCTGCTTATGTCCTGGATTAAGATAGCGTGAAACTGCTTTCAAAATTATTTTCAAAACCTTATTATTTCATACTATCCCGAATGAAAGGCGAGGCGAAAGCCTATGACCTGGATTAAGATAGTGCGAAAGCTCTGCAAAATTTTAGATTTTACTACCCTATCCCGAATGAAAGGCGAAGCGAAAGCTTAAGTCCTGTATTAAGATAGATAGGTAGATATTATTTTCTGCACTTTATACCGCCCCCATCCTGAGAAGAGGCTAAGAACCCTTAGCACTTGGTCAAGATGAGCTCTGGGCTGGATATTATTTTCAACTATTTCAACTCTACTTTCTAGTTATCCTAACTAGGGTTTTCTGTTAATTGATCATATACCAGGTGAAGAGACACTACATTTACGTTAACCCGTTTTAAACGCAAGCCTCCCCGGTCGTACTTTCGAGTCAGTGATGCTACCAAAGGGACCCTCTCGTTAAGTTAGGTAATTAAGGAATAAAGTTGTTCTTTAATAGGTGAATTAATATTCTCTCAAAGTAATTCTGAAATCGAGGACTACCTTCTAAGTCCCTATCTTAATAAAATCACGTATATATAATTTTTTTTTCTTTTATATACACTCCACTCCGTTCGTTCGATAAAATAATAGTCTGTTCTAAAAAGTAGAATAATTAACACCGATCCCAGGAAAAATACGACCTTGATATTTTCTACAAAATAATATACTCCTATGCGATAGGTACTCTTGCCTTAATCCACAGGATATAAGTACAAAAAAAAAGAGATAGACTTATATACGTAAAAGATTATATAAAACCAAATCTATCTTCTTTAAAACAAACTTTACTTATCATACAGTATAGAAGAAAGGCTAAACTGGGAAAGTTACCTCCTACTGCCCAGGAGCCTAGCAAATATTTTCCCAAGCCTTATCATTATTTTTAAAGGCAGAAGATAAAGGCTGAAGAATTGAAAAAGAAAGATCTTAAAGGGAAGAAGCCTGCTGCTGCTGATGATACTGAAGCCCCAGTTCAAGCAAAGATTCAATCTGGAAAGGGGATTGTAATCAAGGAACCAGAGCAGTAATAAGATAGCATTTTCTTTAGTTTACAAATTGTAATCATTTGTATTAAAATTCTATGTAAACTTTTGACTAATGAAAATGTTGGAATTTGTAAGAACAATGCTATATGTTCATCTATTACATTAATTGTTCTGAGCTAATGGTATATACATATTCTGTTCATGCATGTTTAAGTATTTTCCCTGTCATGTATTACTGTTTTACATCATACTGAGAATTTGTTATGTATGGTGTATATTATTGACTAAGGGTTATGACTTCTCCAAATAGGGGGAGATTGTTGGGTACATTGGAATATATGTACCTGATTTGAAGAAGCCTCACCCTACTCAATGATATACATCAAGATGTATTTGATGTGCTTTGAGTTTCTTTGTGCAGGTTAAGTAACTGCAGGTTTGCAGGAAAAGTTTCTAAGTCCATGTGTCGACACCTAGAAGGAAAGTGTCGACACTTAAGAAGGCTTGTGTCGACACCCAGAAAAGCAGTGTCGACACTTGGTGTAATTGTGTCGACACCAGGAATGCAGAGTCGATACCAGAAGGAAAGTGTCGACACATACAGGCTGTGTCGACACTCAATGAAGAAATGTCTACATAATCAGTGTCGAAACTCAGAGAAACTTTGTTGACAGTATAAGTGTCGACACTAGGAGGCTGTGTCGACACTCAGTAAATTTCAACAAAGTCCAAGTCCAAGTGTCGACACAAAGGAGATGTGTCGACACTCAGCAAAAGTCTCAACACATGAAGAAGGTGTCGACACAAAGGAGATGTGTCGACACTCAGCAAAAGTCTCAACACATGAAGAATGTGTCAACACAAAGGAGATGTGTCGACACTCAGCAAAAGTTTCAACACAGAAGGCATGTGTCGACACAAAGAAGATGTGTCGACACTTATCAAGTTTCAACATAAGAAGATGTGTCGACACAAAGGAGTTGTGTCGACACTTAGCAGAAATCAACTAAGTATCAAAGAAGAAGGATTTGTGTCGACACACAGGATCAGTGTCGACACATTCTGAAGAAGCAGTGTCGAGAAGCAGTTTCTACAACACAAGGAGTTGTGTCGACACCATGAAGGCTAGTGTCGACACTTAGTCTACTTGTGTCGACACTTAGTCTATTTGTGTCGACACATACAGACTATCTGTCTCGACACTTTCAGACAGTGACAGAGTTTTCAAGAAGTGAGTGGATGACTTGACAGCTGCCATTTCAGCCGGTCAACTGCTACTGTTAGAGTTGTCAGAAGACCGTTAGAAATCGGATCAGCCGGTCACCATGAAGAAGGCTTATATAAAGGCTTATTACTTCATCGGAAAAAAGAGTCGATCATCATTGAAGGAAGCAATCATCATTGAAGGAAGCAATCATTAAAGTGAGAAACAATAAACAAGAAGAAGACCTTCAAGTGAAGATCTAAGAAGTTGGAGAGAGAAAGCTCCTTCTAAGAAGACAACTATTGAACCAGGCTGATAAGATAGTTTCACATTGAGATCTGATTCTCAAGTCAGCAGTTGATTGAAGATCATCTGCCTAAGAGATTCAACCCTACTGTGTTCAAATTCAAGAAGCTTTAAAGAAAGCCAAGGGAGGTTGATCTCTGCAAAGTTCCTTCAAGAACTCATCAAGAAGCCAGTCAACTCATCTTTCTCAATCAGAGTTGTGGTTATTAATCTTTGTACACTTTATTTTCTGTAGGATCCTTAGGGATCTGAGATATAAGCTTGTATTATAAAGGCTGAGTGTAGGAGACAGTGTGCTCTGAGTGTAAGTCTTGTTAAATACTGAGGTAGGGCCTAGGGCCTGAGTTGTAGGAGACCTTGTTCTCTGAGTGTAAGTCTTGGTGAAGACTGAGTGGTAGGGCTATTGAGCCTGAGTTGTAGGAGTGGGATCACTCTGAGTTGTAGGAACCTGTTTGGGGTTCTGAGTTGTAAGATCTGAGGATCTGAGGAGTAGTGGAGAAGTTAGGCTGAATCTAGTACACACTACTAGATAGGCGAAGGGGGAAAGTGGATGTACCCAGACCTTGGGGAACCACTATAAAAGCTGTGTGTACTCTGTGTGTGATTCCTTCTGTGATTGCTGTGTTTTATGTGCTGAATTTCTGTAGAAGAATTGCATAAACAGGTATAATAATACAGTGATTCTGCCCTAAAAGTTAAAAAGCTTAAGTGCACCTATTCACCCCCTCTAGGTATTTAAGCACTAGTTCTTTCAGAAATGTCTATTGTCTAGACATTATGTGTGAGAACATAGTTTCTCCTGTTTGTCTTGTAGATGATGAGAAAGTCTCACATTGTGTTAAATGGTACAAGAGGCTGTCTCATCTTAACTATAAGACAATTGGACAACTCTTTAGCAAAGAGTTAGTGAGGAATGGTCCTCAAGTTATGTGCATAAAGGATGGTATATGCTCAGCTTGTTAGAAAGGCAAGCAGACCAGATCCACCTTTAATAGCATTGAGAACAAAGATGCTGTGAGGTGTCTATACCTCTTGCATATGGATCTTTTTGGTCTTATACAAGTTCACAGCCTAGGTAGGAAGGTCTACACATTTGTGGTTGTAGATGATAATTCAAGGTTTTCCTGGGTATTCTTCCTAAGGCAAAAATTTGAAACTCCTAGTATCTTTTATAGTTTTGTCAAACAAATTCAGAATGAGTTAGACAGTACAGTGGTCAAAATAAGAAGTGACCATGGTACTGAATTCCAGTCTGATAGTATGACAAAGCTATGTGAAGAGTTTGGGATATTTCAGGAATTTTCCTCACCAAGAACACCTCAGCAAAATGGTATTGCTGAAAGGAAAAATAGAACATTGATAGAGGCTGGTAGAACCCTATTGAGTGACACATCTCTCCCAGAATATTTCTGGGCTGAGGCAGTTAATACTGCATGTTATGTGATCAATAGGGCTACTATCACCAAGAGCCACAATAAGACGCCCTATGAGATTATGAAGGGCAGAAAACTAAATCTATCCTATTTCAGGATATTTGGTTGTAAATGCTATATACTTAACAATGATAAGTCTTATTTAACCAAGTTTGCTGCCAAATCCCAAGAGGGGATCTTTGTTGGATACAACAACAACAGTAAGGCTTATGGGGTCTACAACATGATTACTCAAGTTGTAAAAGAGTCTGTTCATGTAGTTTTTGATGAAGCTAGACTCATTAACAATGAATTGCCTAGAAGTGTGTGCAGCTCCACAGGTGTGACTGAAAAGATGGACAAGCTTACTATTGAAGAAGGTTCTACTACAAGTCAGCAAGTGGATAATAGTGACTGCTATCCAGGGGGAGTACAAGTTACTCCAATTGCTAAAGAAGACCAAGAGGAGCTGCTGAATGAAGAAGCTGAAGGTGTACAACCAGAAGACAGGCTGCCTCCAGCAAATAGACATTTAAAAGATCATCCAGCCAATCAAATTATTGGAGATCTCAGACAAGGGGTACAAACAAGGAGCAAGAACCTAAGTTCAGTTCTCTACTCCAGCTTTCTATCTCAGGTAGAGCCAAAGAAATTTGAAGAAGCCATCTTAGACCCTCATTGGATTGAGGCAATGCAAGAGGAGCTGAACCAGTTCAAAAAATGCAAAGTCTGGGAGCTAGTTCCTAAACCAAAAGACCACAACATTATAAGAACTAAGTGGATCTTTAGGAACAAGTTGGATGAAAATGGAGTGATTATAAAGAACAAAGCTAGACTTGTTGCAAAAGGATATAGGCAGGAAGAAGGTATTGATTTTGATCAGACCTTTGCTCCAGTAGCAAGACTGGAAGCAATAAGGATGTTCTTTGCCTATGCAACATTTCAAGGGTTCAAGGTATACCAAATGGATGTTAAGTCAGCTTTTCTGAATGAAAATCTGAAGGAAGAAGTCTATGTGGAACAACCAACAGGTTTTGTTGATTCAACTAATCCTAATTATGTTTATAGACTTAGGAAGGCTTTGTATGGGTTAAAACAAGCCCCTAGGGCTTGGTATGAGACCCTGTCTAGTTTCCTCATTGAGAATAAATTCAGAAGGGGGAATATAGACAAGATTGTATTCCTTAGGGAATCCAGAGGCAAGATTGTCTTAGTCCAAATATATATAGATGACATCATATTTGGGTCTACAGAAAGTAGTCTTTGCAAAACGTTTGCAAAACTTATGCAAGGACAATTTGAAATGAGCAGTATGGGGGAACTTAAGTTCTTCTTGGGTGTCCAAGTTAGACAGACTGATGATGGTTTATCCATATGACAGTCTAAGTTCACCCTAGAATTGATAAGGAAGTATGGTATGGAATCATCCACTACCATGAAAACTCCTATGGGGTCAACAATGTCTTTATGCAAAGATGATGCAGGGAAACCTGTAGATGAAACTTTGTATAGAGGGATAGTAGGCTCCCTACTATATTTGACTGCAAGTAGACCAGATATCATGTATGATACATGTGTCTGTGCTAGGTACCAAGCATGCCCTAAAAAATCTCATTTGACAGCAGTCAAAAGAATATTGAGATATCTTAAGGGCACACCTTATGTAGGCCTTTGGTACCCTAGGAATGGAGACTTTGAACTGACAGGTTATTCAGATGCAGATTTTGCAAGCTGCAAGGAAGATAGGGAAAGTACAACAGGTACCTGTCAATTTCTAGGAGGATGGCTAGTGTCTTGGAGTATCAAGAAGCAGACCAGTGTGGCTATCTCCATAGCTGAGTCAGAGTATGTTGCTGCAGGATGCTGCTGTGCACAACTACTATGGATACAACATCAGCTAGAAGATTATGGTATTCAAGTAAGTAGAACACCTTTATTTTGTGATTCTACTAGTGCTATTTCAATTGCAAATAATCCTGTTTCTCATAGTAGGACTAAGCACATAGAAATAAAGTACCATTTTCTAAGAGAACATGTGTAAAAAGAAGATATTTCCCTAGAGTATATAAATACAGAAAATCAGCTAGCTGATATGTATACTAAACCCTTAGATGAAACCAAATTCAATAAATTTAAAATTGAATTAGGGATGATAAACTTAGAATAGTTTACAAAATTGGCTAAGTAAAATGGTGTCGACACACAGAGTTGTCTGTGTCGACACATAGTAGTGGTGTCGACACTTCAGAGAAATGGTGTCGACACATCTAGGAAGTATGTGTCGATACTTCAGAGAATTAGTGTCGACACATGCAGGGTAGGTGTCGACACATTCAGGGTGGTGTCGACACTTAGGATTTACACTAAATTAGTCTAGTATAGTCTCGACTAAGTGTCGAGCTGAGTGGTGTCGACACATATATAAGTGTCGAAACATATTCTGTCGACATATAGTTGTCGAGACATTATAAGTAAGTGTCGACACTTTTCAACAGTGTCGACACAATTTAAGTATTTTGACGCACCTTTTCACCTTCGATTCTAGAAAGGTATAAATAGGTTTTCCCCTGTGTTTGTCGACACGCTCACCAAAGTTTCACGACCAAACTTGTGTGTCGACATCTCTCTTCTACAAATTTAAATTTTCTTCAAACCCTAATGGCGCCTAAGCTAGAAGAGAATGTTAATGAAGGATATGAGCTCGTGCGACATGCCTTTGATGACGCGGAACCCGAAATCAAAGGTGTGGTAACCCTAATAGCCGAGACTGGATTGGAATATCTTGTATCTGAACCAACCAAGATCTGGAAGAAAGAGGCCCTGGAATTTTTGAGTACAGCTTCAATTGATGATACTGGACTCAAGATTAAGTCCAGAGTTCATGGAACCAAAGTCAAGGTCACACCAAAAAGTCTGAGAAAAGTACTTCAACTACCAAGAACTAAGGAGGAAGAAGATGTATCTGCTTCTAAGACTAGAGAGGCATTGAGATGGTGTGGACTGGATTCCAGTCTGAAAATTGGCTCTGTTTTCAATAGAAAAGGGATGAACATCCAAAGAAAATTCTTGTCTGAAATAGTTGGAAAGGTCATCCTGAGCAAGCCTGGAGGACATGACAGAATCTCAGCTTATATGTTCAGTTTGATGACAAGAATTATCTTCAAACTTACTACTGATTGGTATGCAATTGTGTTTGAGAAGATAAAAGAAAGTATGAAGAAACCCAATCTGGGTAGAATACTGAGTCTATACCTATCTGGTTGTATACCAGAGGTAATGAACCAAGCTGCAGGTTCAAAGATTAACCACATGAGGAAAATGGATATGAGAATTTTCTCAAGATGGGATAGGGTGCTGACAAAGGAAATGTCATCTCCACAAAAGGACACACCCTAGAAGAAGAAAAAGAAGACAGCCACTGTGGCTCAAGAATCCTCCAGCAGCTCTGAAGAGCAAGTAGTGTTTACTCCTGATGATGAAGAGACAGGAACTGCTGGACAGCCTCCAACAAGACCAGAGGATGCCCAAAGGCAGGGGGAGATACCCTCAGCAAGCCAAGCTCACTAGGATCCACTCCAGGGGGAGCCTTTACTTGTGGAAGAGCCAACTCCACTGGAGAGTGAACAAGCTACCCAAACCATACTAGAGGTAATAACTGACATTAATCAATTAGATTACCCTATTGAGGATAAAGTTTTGTCTGATTCATTACCTCATTTTCATCAGCAAACACAAATATACCCTAAACCACAAGATGTTGTCATGGAAGACACATCTGTTGCAGATAAAATGGTAGATGAGATCAGATATTATCCAGCCCACTCTCAACAGGAATTCACATTAGAAGAACTGTTTCCTGATCTTCTACAAACTGATTTTGAGAGAGAGCAAGCTGCTACTGAGGGAGAGAAGGCCCATGTTCAGGGGGAGCATGTGGAGACTGTAGAGGAAACTGCAAGGAAAGAGACTGAGGAGCCAAGAGATACTGAAGGGATACCAAGGACTGAGAAGGATTCACATCCTAGTCCTAAGGATAGAGTGGATATAGCTAGCACTTCTGCTTTAGAGGATGAGAAGGCTGCTATAGCCAAGAAGAGGAAGTTCCAGGTCTTCAAAAGAAGGAGCCAGACCTATAAGAAAGCCCTACAGACAGTTGCTCCACAACCTGCCACCACTACTGATTACAGTTCACTGATGGTGGCTTTACAAATTAAGCTGGATGAGCAAAGGCAAGCTCTAGAAAAGTACATGGATGAAGGGCATAAGTCACTTCAATTTGATCTTGCACAAGACATTAAATCTATCAGATTTGAAGTGAATCTTAACAAGAAAGAAATGACTGACTGCTTCCATAAGGGAGGAAATGCAGTAGTCTATCTGGCCACTCATCAAGAGAAGATCAAAACACAAGTGGATGACATGGCAGTGAAGCAAGGGTATGTCCTGGAAAACCAGATCAGGATGAATGATAATCTCACTGCTTCACATAATGCTATTGTAACTGAAATGACAAAGATCAGTACTGCACAGTCTGCAGAAAGTGCAACTGCCAAAGAAACTTTTGATAAGAAGTTACAAGAGAGTCTTACTGCTTTTAAAACTGTGCTTGAAGATTCACAGAAGGCTATTGCTCAATAGCTTCAAAAGTTTAAACCTTTCTACAAAGATGGAGTCTACTATTTGAATGCACAGATCAGGTTTCAGAAAGATGATATGAGGGATCACATAGAGAGAGAAGTCATAAAGGGGGAGAGGGTATTAGTCAAGGCAGGCTCTGATCATGCCAAATGGATTTCAAATTCCATCAGAGCCACCCTTGGATATCCACCCTTTTGTGATGATGACAATGTTGTAGAGTCTGGAATAAATCCTGCATACCTTGGAGGAGAGCCAGCTGAAGTAGCTCAAGTGATATACCCTCCACCAGACTTTGACATGATACATCAAGAAATCCAGACTATGTACAGTCTTCCTGAGGGAAATCAGAACATTATTATTGAGAAAGTTTTTCAGCCTGTGCCAGAGGCCATACTAAAAGAACAAGAGGCCTTATTAAAAGAACAAGAGGCTCAGTTATCTAAGAAAAGATTCAGAGAGCAAGCTGAACTAAGGCCTGATTTTGAACAATGGAGCCCCACATCCAGGAATATCATCTTGACTGCATGGAAGGCTGCTAAGGACAATGTCCTGGATAAAGGCAAGTGGTATTCTGAACTGGAGTGGAGGAAGCATGAGAATAGGCAAGAGGCTATTGTACAATATAGAAGAAAGGCTAAACTGGGAAAGCTACCTCCTACTGCCCAGGAGCCTAGCAAGTATTTTCCCAAGCCTTATCATTATTTTGAAAGGCAAAAGATAAAGCCTGAAGAGCTGAAAAAGAAAGATCTTAAAGGGAAGAAGCCTGCTGCTGCTGAAGATACTGAAGCCCCAGTTCAAGCAAAGATTCAATTTGGAAAGGGGATCGTAATCAAGGAACCAGAGCAGCAATAGGATAACATTTTCTTTAGTTTACAAATTGTAATCATTTGTATTAAAATTCTATGTAAACTTTTTACTAATGAAAATGTTGGAATTTGTAAGAACAATGTTATATGTTCATCTATTACATTAATTGTTCTAAGCTAATGATATATACATGTTCTGTTCATGAATGTTTAAGTATTTTCTCTGTCATGTATTACTGTTTTACATCATACTGAGAATTTATTATGTATGGTGTATATCATTGACTAAGGGTTATGACTTCTCCAAATAGGGGGAGATTGTTGGGTACATTGTAATATATGTACCTGATTTGAAGAAGCCTCACCCTACTCAATGATATACATCAAGATGTATTTGATGTGCTTTGAGTTTCTTTGTGCAGGTTAAGTAACTGCAGGTTTACAGGAAAAGTTTCTAAGTCCATGTGTCGACACCTCGAAGAAAAGTGTCGACACTTAAGAAGGCTTGTGTCGACACCCAGAGAAGCAGTATCGACACATGGAGTAATTGTGTCGACACCAGGAATGCAGAGTCGACACCAGAAGGAAAGTGTCGATACATACAGGCTGTGTCGACACTCAATGAAGATATGTCTACATAATCAGTGTCGACACTTAGAAGCAGTGTCGACACTCAGAGAAACTTTGTCGACAACAAAAGTGTCGACACTAGGAGGCTGTGTCGACACTCAGCAAAACTTCAACAAAGTTCAAGTACAAGTGTCGACACTAGGAGGCTATGTCGACATTCAGCAAATTTCAACAAAGTCTAAGTACAAGTGTCGACACAAAGGAGATGTGTCGACACTCAGCAAAGTCTCAACACATGAAGAATGTGTCGACACAAAGAAGATGTGTCGACACTCAGCAAAAGTTTCAACACAGAAGGCATGTGTCGACACAAAGAAGATGTGTCGACACTTAGCAAGTTTCAACACAAGAAGATGTGTCGACACAAAGGAGTTGTGTCAACACTTAGCAGAAATCAACTAAGTATCAAAGAATAAGGATTTGTGTCGACACACAGGATCAGTGTCGACACATTCTGAAGAAGCAGTGTCGAGAAGCAGTTTCTACAACATAAGGAGTTGTGTCGACACCATGAAGGCTAGTGTCGACACTTAGTCTACTTGTGTCGACACTTAGTCTATTTGTGTCGACACATAAAGACTATCTGTCTCGACACTTTCAAACAGTGACAGAGTTTTCAAGAAGTGACTGGATGACTTGACAGCTATCATTTCAGACGGTCACCTGCTACTATCAGAGCTGTCAGAAGACCGTTAGAAACCGGATCAGCCGGTCACCATGAAGAAGGCTTATATAAAGGCTTATTCCTTCATCAGAAAAAAGAGACGATCATCATTGAAGGAAGCAATCATTAAAGTGAGAAACAACAAATAAGAAGAAGACCTTCAAGTGAAGATCTAAGAAGTTGGAGAGAGAAAGCTCCTTCTAAGAAGACAGCTATTGAACCAGGCTGATAAGATAGTTTCAGATTGAGATCTGATTCTCAAGTCAGCAGTTGATTGAAGATCATCTAACTAAGAGATTCAACCATACTGTGTTCAAATTCAAGAAGCTTTGAAGAAAGCCAAGGGAGGTTGATCTCTGCAAAGTTCCTTCAAGAACTCATCAAGAAGCCAGTCAACTCATCTTTCTCAATCAGAGTTGTGGTTATTAATCTTTGTACACTTTATTTTCTATAGGATCCTTAGGTATCTGAGCTGTAAGCCTGTATTATAAAGGCTGAGTGTAGGAGACAGTGTGCACTGAGTGTAAGTCTTGTTAAAGACTGAGGTAGGGCCTAGGGCCTGAGTTGTAGGAGACCTTGTTCTCTGAGTGTAAGTCTTGGTGAAGACTGAGTGGTAGGGCTATTGAGCCTGAGTTGTAGGAGTGGGATCACTCTGAGTTGTAGGAACCTGTTTGGGGTTCTGAGTTGTAAGATCTGAGGATCTGAGGAGTAGTGGAGAAGTTAGGCCGAATCTAGTACACTACTAGATAGGCGAAGGGGGAAAGTGGATGTACCCAGACCTTGGGGAACCACTATAAAAGCTGTGTGTACTCTGTGTGTGATTCCTTCTGTGATTGCTGTGTTTTATGTGCTGAATTTCTATAGAAGAATTGCATAAACAAGTATAATAATACAGTGATTCTGCCCTAAAAGTTAAAAAGCTTAAGTGCACCTATTCACCCCCCTTTAGGTGTTTATGCACTAGTTCTTTCAACCACCTCTTCCACAGCCTCTAGCCTGGACTGCTCCCCACATTCTTCAACATCTCTCCCCCCTGGGACGGGGACCTCCACCTCCATCTCTTCCTCCACGGCCATTACTTCGGCCACCTCTTCCTGGTCTCCTCCTGTCGCCTCCTCCTCTGCGCAGTTCTCCATCTTCGGCTCCTCCCTTCCTACTTCTTGCTCAGCTTCCTCCATCCTTCACCCCATCTCCTCGGCTCCCTCCTGCCAAGAGATGGTGTTCACCACAGTGACATAGCATTCTCGCGCCACCTTTGGGTCCCCCCTGACCCTGACCTGAATCCCCTCGGTGTTGAACTTCAAGCACTGGTGGAAAGATGAGGTTACGCAGCGGAAGGTGCTGATAAGGGGCCTCCCGAAGATGGTGTTGTAACTGCTTGGGGCATCCACGATGACGAACCTGCAGTTTCTGGACTGACCCCCCAGGGTGAAATGGAGGCCGACTCCTCCCTCCACTTCCTTCCTCTCCCCCGAAAACCCGAACAAGGGTCCATCTGAGGCCAACACCCTCTTCGCCTCCACCTTCATTGCGTCGAACGCCTTTTTGAAGACGTTGTTTACGGAGCTTCCGTTGTCAACGAGGATCCGAGAGATGGTGAAATTTTCGATGGCTGCCTTGATGACCAGCGCATCGCAGAATGGATCCTCGTGATCTGACATGTCGCTTCTGGAGAAGGTGATCCTCTCCTTTGGAGGTGGGGTTTGGGATGTGGAGGCAACGCTCCGACGATACATGGTGTGGAGGCTTGCCTTTCGGGAAGCCTCGACGCCCACCCCCCGTGGATCACTCTGATCCCTCCTCGAGTTCCAACATCCACCCGGTCTTCGCAGCGGTCCTCCTCTGCCTGAGGCATGATCTCCTCGATCCTGACTTCCTGGCGCCCCTGTTGCTGCTGCTGCTCCCTGTTCCCCCTCATTTCAAGGAACTCCGGGCACGTGGCTGTGGCGTGCCCCTCCTCCTGATGAAAGTCGCAATAGGGCAACTCCACCCTAACTTCCCTCCTCCTCCTCCTCCTCGCTGCTCTCCTCCTCTCCCCCAAGGCTATGGCCATAGCCTCTTCTTGACCGGGGATTCGGGGCCTCTAGGCCTGCATCCAGCTCGAGGGGTGAAATTGATCTTACCCCCATTGGTAGTGATCCCTTCCTTGGTATCCCCTTCGTAGCCCCTGCCCTTGACACTCTTGTCTCCAGCCCAGCCGACGGTCGGGCTCCTGACCCCCACCCCGGCTGCTGCTACCCCTGGAGCTGCCTCTGCTCCCTCTGCCGGGGCTCTCCTCTCCTCTCTTCCTGCCCCCTTCCTCCTCTCGATTCCTTCTCTTCCCCCATGGCCCACCTGGCCAGTTTCCGCGCAAACTCCGGGTTTGACGCCTCCCCGTCAACTTCCCTTGCCGCCCTCTCCATCAGCTCTTCGTAGGAGAGGGGGGGGGGAACTCTCTTCAGCTCAATCCTGAAGAACCCCTGCTGCAGGACCAGGGTAAAGGCCATCATCAAACTATGGCCCGACATCTCCTGGACCTGAGTAACCTCCTCCTGGAACCGATCCACGTAGCTCCCCAGGGTCTCATTCACCCTCTTCTTGATGTGGAACAAGGATTCTGACTCCTTCTTCCTCCTCTTCGAGGTAGTGAACCTCAGCATGAACCCCCGCCGCAGGTCGTCGAAGCAGTAGATGGAGCTGGCCGGTAGCTGATGGAACCACTCCCTTGCCTTCTCCTTGAGGGTGATGGCGAAGAGCAGGCATTTGAACCCGTACGACATCTGCTGGATGGAGAATACATCCTCGAACCATTGAACATGCTGGACCGGGTCTCCCTTCCCGGTGTAGTAGGACATTTCGGGTTCCCTGAACCCATCTGGAACTCGGGCGGAGGAAACCAAGTCACTGAAGGGGCTTCCTCCCCCCACTGGGCGAGCTGGCGAGTCTCGCGAGCCCAGCTCGCTGAACCGGCCTCGACCTGCCGAGCCAGGGAAGAGCTCGCGCCCGGGGAGCTCGCACCCCGGCTCTCCTCGGCGACCTCCTTCCCGGCTCGCCTGCCGGGGGCGTCTTCGCCTAGAGAGGGGGCAGCCGCGATCTGGGCTGCCGGAGTCGAGCACTCGGCCCGCGTGCCGAGTTCAAACTTGACGAGGCTCAGCACCTCACTCCTGAAATCCTCGAACATCCTCACCGTGGCGAGGGGTGGGGGGGCGAGTTCGGCCGGTCGGATCCCCGTCCTCCTGTCATTGTGTTCGCTGAAGCTTTTCTGTACTGACCACTCTCCACGCTCACCGCACCAAAATGTTGAAACCGAAAATCGGTCTCTTATGGAGTTCACCCTTGGGGAATAAGTGGTCTCGCGCCTACTTTACTCCTGCAAGCAAAACAACAAGGAAAACAAGAAAAAACCGACCCAAGGGCTCGGTAGGGAGGACCCACCACACACCCGGAAGACCTGAGAATACTTCCCCTCCTTAGCCATAGGCCGAGCTAAGGCTACCTCAGAAAGCACTACTAGACCAGGAAGCTGGAGAATATGAGCGCGTGCCTTCTCAGGTGCCCTCTTGGGTTCTATTTATAAAATTCTGTAGAGGGCCTGCTGATAGCCAACCTCCGCTGTTTTGAACAGCTATGTGCAGTCCAACTTGGTCTGCCAACAGCGTAGCTCCGCTGTTACGAGAAGCTATTCGCACCTATGGGGAGTGCATCCATGTAATTTCACCTCGGGGCTCCTACTGGGCCTCTCCCATGGATAGGTAGGTCAGCTCGCCACTAATCCCTCTCCGCGAGAGGCGGGCACGACCTAGCTCTAGTGGCTCGTCTACTCTTCATGGGCGAGCGCGAGCCGGGCCACCGCGACTCGTCAGTTTTCTGCCGAGGCGGACAGGTGGCCAGGTCGCAAATAGGGAACGAGCTTGCATTCATTGTGACCAGTAGAACGGCTCGCAGATCGCGGGTCGTCGAACCCATCCGCGAATATCGGTTCGACGAATAGCGCCCCCACTCCGGTCGACGATTCTCTGGGCAAGTGAGAGGGATGAAGGAGTCGTCTCGCCTGGCTCGCTCACTTGAACTGAGTGGGAGCAGACCAGCCTCTTTTCGCTTGCATGCATGTTGCTCGGGTGCGGGCCGTGAAGCCTGGTTCGCTCGCCTTTCTTGGCGGGGCCCGCTCGACGAACACGGGGTTGTACAACATGCTTAAAATTTCTAAAGTGTGCCACTTTATGCCCTAATTTCTCGATGTTTCGTCTACTTATACCAGCCTTCTGTTATTATTCAATACTCTTTCAAACTCTTCGTCTTCACTGCTCTCTGCTTTCTTGTTTTCTTTCAACTTTGTCTTTTGAGTGTCTTTGCAGGTACTTCAATGGCCAACGGGATAACTGAATCAAAAATAAGGGATGCTCTTGATAAAGCTCTAACTATGTTAGTCACATAATTCACCAAGCACTTTTTGATTTTCTAAGAAGGATGCATCAGCAAAATAAACATCCTTCATAATTGACTACATGAGTTATCAAGTTCCGTGCAATCTTTGGAACAATAAGTCAACCAATCCCAACTCCCTACTGAAATCTTTACATCCTTTTTCTAGGATCTAAAGAAGGAGGGAGAGTTGAGGCAGGGTTAAGGATTGTTCTCAAGGGAGAAGATGGCTGAAAATCATCTTGATAATGAAAATCCTATCACTCAGGGGGAGCCTATCACTCAAGGGGAGACTCTTTCTAATGTAGTAGTCCAACAAAAAATTGAGATATCTAAAACTTAGGATGAAACCCCTGATCAAAATTTCAAAACATGTCTCATTAGCAAAATTTACTGCAAAGAGAAAATAATATTGGGATAAGTATAACAAGGCCCAAGGAGAATAACACAAAAAGAATAAATTGCATAATAAAACACAACCCATGGTTGATCATCCTGAAACTACAAAAGACCATAGTGATCTTGAATTAGAAAATGCTCTTAATATAATAAGATAGAGAGATGCTGATGAGTATGAGTCCTATAAAAAGGATATAATAGACAAAAGGATAATATTTATTGAAAGACTGAAAGCAGAGAATCCAAAAGAGGATACACGCTTAAGAAAGTAATTCCATTACCTGATGTAATAATTGATCTCAAGGGATATGTCACAAAACACCCTCAACCTCAGGTTATGGATGTTATTGGAGACTACTATAAGAGAATGGAAAGTCTTAGATTTAATGAGGATGAACAGATCCCTGAAGTGTTTGGAAAAGATGAACTAATCAGTATTGAAAAGGCACCATCTCTTGATGCTCAAGCAGGAACAGCTGGAAGTCATCAAAGGGAAGACTTCCATGAGAACCTTTTTGAGTCAATCAATGAGAAAGTGACCAAGATTCTGAGTCATGGGTTTACAATCAATGAAACATCTCATAATACTGAAGCTGATGTTTAGAAGTTGACAATATTTATCATAAAATCTAGCAGTCTCTTGATAGTGTAGGGCCAACTCACTTTCAGCTTATGAAAAGGGAGACCAAGAAATTGTATGTTACATTCACTCAATTTCTTGCAAATAAGAAATGTAGGTAATATTATTTAAAATTATATGATTCCCAATCACTAAAAGCATTAAGTTATCACTTAAGCATTAAATTATATGATATATAGAGAAATGATTTTCAGCAAACATATGTTAAGGACTAAGCACATAATTGAAACTTTATAAAAAAAAATTTAAGCTAAATAGGGGGAGATTGTTGGGAAAACCCTTATGATTTAACTTAATAAATTATATTTAAAGTGATTTTACATCTTATGTTTATTACTAATATTGTATAAAGAGGGTAATATGGTCATAGATGTTCTAGGAAGTTAGTAGAGTTAAGGACATAAGCTAGGTGCACTGGATTATAGAAGAAAGTTCAAAAAAGAGAACTTAGGTCGACTAGAAGTCGACGCAACATCGACCTAATATCGACATTACTATGACTGGAACTCAGAGCAACTAAATATGTTAAAGTCGATGCTACTTCAAGACAGAAGTTGACACATGCATCGATAAGATATCGATGCAACTTCAACAACAAAGTTATTTTTTTCATAAGTAATAAATCGACGCTACTCTTACATGTAGTCGACGTAGCGTCAAGTATAGTCTAGATTGGAAAGTTTCAGAGAATTATTTCAGGCTTAATCCAGGGAACTTTTATGAATTAATTCAAATAATTATAACAGTTGGATGGTCTAAAAAAATAATTCTTTATCAGATTCAGAGAAGATCTTATATAATGTTTTTGAAGAAGATGTCGAGATTGATTGAAGTATTTTTGAAAGAATATATCATCATTTCTTGTAAAGATATTATGCCAAGAAAGAAACAATTAAAAATTATTATATATATATATATATATATATATAGATAGAGAGAGAGAGAGAGAGAGAGAGAGAGAGAATGACATAGAAGAAGACAAGCAGAACAAGAATAAACATATTGATAGCAGACCACTATTCTTCATCTTAATCTTATTCACACATTCATTATTCTCTGTTAGTGATTCAACAAACAATCAACTATAATATTCCAAGAAGATTTCTGATCCAAGGCTAATAACCCCTACAAATCTTCTTCCAACAATTGCTTCATCATATTGAAGGATCAAATACACTTAGTGCCTAATAGTGCTTAGATTCTTGCTGAGAGGACTCATCTAGAAGAATTTTTTTCATAACTCTCTCTCTCTCAATCTCTTCTTACATCTCTTGTATTAATTGAGTAAAGAGTCTTTAGAATCCATCTTCAAAGTATTCATGTTATGGTTCCGAGAGTCTCATTGCCAAAAGACTCGGTTGGTTATGTTCAATATCTCCTTATCAAAAGAACTGATTGTTGGTTCTAAGAGTCTCCATATCAAAAGATTCAGACACTGAGATAGTGTATTCCTACTAACGTGGTAGAAGAGTGGATGTACCAAGATTTTGGGGAACCAATATAGCTTTGCTGTTTTCTGTGTTTTTGTTTTTTTGTGTTTATATTCTTGATATGTTTTGCTATGTTTAATTTTGCTGTGAATAATTTCTGGTCAGCAATTTGTATGTGTGTGTGTGTAAATTCTAAGTTAATTGAAAATATTTAAAGAAGCATTTTTAAATATCTATTCACCCCCCTCTAGAGAATTCTCAAAGGATTTCTTCAACTATTCACACTTTCAGATCTTGCATGAGAGAGGGTGTCCTAAGCTTCTTAGTCGCCGTTGCGGTGGACTAGTATAAAGTTTATTACATTAATGTTGGAAAAAGATACATGAGTGTGCAGGTCTGGCTGTGCAACTTGTCATCGATTTTTGGTAGAAGTGGCGCAGGTTTTGCGCGTTCTAAGTCTGGGGGAGCGTCTTCCTGTCTGAAGCCCTTAGATTATCGGTCCCGAGTTTTACTACTGCAGTAATGACAAAAGGCCCTTCCCAATTTGGAGAGAGTTTGTCCTTCTGAGGGCCCTTCACTGCTGCTTTGAGGTTTTGGAGGACAAGGTCCCCAATACTGATGGGCCCGGATATGCCATACTACCCGGATATGCAGTGATCCTTTGAGTTGCTTCGTCCCTAACTTCCAGAACTAAGTCCAAGATCCCCCATAGGAGGGCTTTATTTTCTACTGGGTCTAAAGCTTGGACGCGGGGGCTTAGGATGCAAATGTCCATTGGCATGACCTCTTTTGATCCGTAGCAAAGTTTTAAGAGTGTCTCCCCAATTAGAGTTCTTGTCGGTTACTTGTAGGCCCATAAGACGTTGGGAAAAGCGTCTCCCAACTTCCCCCCCCCCCCCCCCCCCCCCCCCCCCCCGTCGCCTATTTAAGATGGGTCTTTAGGCCTTTCAGGATGGTGCGGTTGGTGACTTCGGTCTGTCCATTAGCTTGGGGATGTGCCACACTCGTGTGGTGGTGTTCTATTTTCAGCTCCTCACATATTTTGGTGAAGGCCTTTCCAGTAAATTATGTTTCATTGTCCGCGATGATGGTAGCCAGAATGTAGAAGCAGCAGATGATGTTTTCCTAGACGAACTGCTTGACATTCTCCTCGATGATTTTGTCCAGCAGCTCTGCCTCGAACCATTTAGAGAATTAATCAATGATTAGGATAATGAACTTTCTTTGCCCGGAGGCTGGCGAAAATTGGTCGAGTAAATCCATCCCACACTACGTGAAGGGCCATGGGCTCTGAAGCATGGTGAGTTTGACCGGGGGTTGATGCGTGATATTGGAGTGGAGCTGACAACTTTCGTATTTTTGAGTGAAACAAGAGCAACCTTTTTTTGTGGGCCAATAGAGCCCTTGTCGTAGGACATTTAGCACCAAATCCTTTCCTCTCAGATGCTCCCAGCATATGCCTTCGTATATCCCCCTAAGATCATAGTCTACCTCAGACGGATGTAAGCACTTTAGGTCTGCCTCAGACGGATGTAAGCACTTTAGGTACTGTCCGGAGAAAGATTGTGTGTAGAGCTTGTTGGAGATGATGGAGAACGAGGCAACGTAGATTCGTATGCGACGGGCCTCTACTGGGTCCGCCGATAGTTTCCACTTTCAAGTTAGGCGATGATGGGATCCATCCAGCAGGGCTCCCCTCCCGCGATGGTGGCGATCTCCCAGGGGCCTGTGATACTGAGAATTTGACATCCAGTTATTGCTGAGACCGGTCATCAAATCTGAAGTCCCGACAGACTTCATAATGGAATGGACAATCCCACCAGAAGAGGCGCCCAGATCTGATGGCATAGCTCCTGTGCAGTGGACTTTGTACGTCGACGGGGCTTCAGGAGCTGAGGGGCAGGCGCGGTCTAGCAATTAACAAGTCCCGAGGGGGCAACTCTCAACTTTGGGCTCCGACTGAAGTTCCCGGCCACCAAAAACGTCGCAGAGTATGAGGCCCTAATCACCGGCCTTGTCTGGCCATCGACTGCAAGGCAAAAAGCTTAACCATCAATACTAAGTCTCAGCTAATAGTTTCACGATTTTATTATGCCAAAAATGATGCAAAGTCTAAAGACAAAATATAAGTCATGCTTCTCAAAAAATATCATAAGCATATGATCGAGTTGCATTCTCTCTTGCAAAATTCGTCTATGTTCTCATTATTTGAGAGTCCAAGTATTACTAGGATACAAATCCGAATGAGGTACTTGAATGTCCTACAAACTTTTAATTGGATATTAAATTATTTTCAAATTTTTAGCTTTTGATCCTCCATCAAAAACCTAATTTTTTTTATTGCCCTCTAGACAAGTTATATTAAAATAATGAGAACAAAACCTGGTTTTATAAGCATTGGTATAATTTTTGAAATATTATCACTAATTATTGATAGAGTTGGGGGCGACATGCAAAGGTGGCAGGAAGACTTTGCTAGCATGGGTTTTAATTAGATGGCGGCTATGACGGGCAACAACTTGAACAAGCACTTGGCAACAACTTTGGATGATAGTGGCAGGCATTAACTTGCATGATGGCGATCTTGAGTGCGGCATGACGGGCGTTGCCACCACGACAGTTTCGATAAATATTTCATTTGCAAATGTCGGGAGCGCGACCACAACAATAAATCTATAAAAATAAATATAATTAAAATTAGTAAACCAGAATATAAAACAAACGTTTTATTCAAGAAAATACTTAATATATTACTAATTTATCTTAAATATTATACTAAATTATATATTAAAAATATATATAAATTCTTCTCATCAAATACCTCCATACTTTAAGCGGCTGCATGCTATTTCAGAGCAAAAGAATGAAAAATATTTAGAAGACATAAATATGATTTTTAATTAAACTAAAAATTTATTAAATCAAAAGTAGGTTAAAAATAAAATTTATGGATTTAAGGATTAAAGCTTAAATTATGAAATTAAAATAAAAAGAGATAAATATGTAGCCACAAATTCTCAAATAAATTAACTAGCATTTCAAAATTGAGTAATTAACAAACATTAGAGTAAAATTATAAAAACAATAATTTAAAGAAACTTAAAGGAAAGATGCAACCAACTACTTATGCTCTCAATCATAATATTTTAATTTAAATCTAAGATAATTATATTGGCTAATGTGTCTTGGGGGAGACAAGGGATATGAAGAGAACTTTGATTGGATGTGATGAGATTTTTCATGTCACCTCATACTTTTATTATTATTATTTTTATATGTTTACCAAAAAAATGATAGACTATTATTCTATCATTTTTCATGACATATAGACACTTTCTTCTCTCTTCATATTTTTTTCAATTGGGGTTCTATATGTTTACCAAAGAATAATGAATTTTATTCTCTTATTTCCATGACATATGATCTAATAATACAAAAATTTAAGAGTAGGTAAGGCTAAGGTAAATGGTCAAACAAATTCTAAAAAATAAACTAAAATACCAGAAAGCAACTACTAGTAAATTAAATTTTCCTAAGAATCTAAAAGCATGAAGTGAATATTATTAAAATCTAAAAGTATTAAGCAAAACTAACACAAAATTGAAGATACTTAAAATATAAGAGAAAAAGTATTAAATAAATTACTTTAAATAAATTAAAATCATAAGATATTCCTTAAAACTAAATCACCTAAAAATTAAATCTAATAAACCATGATGGAATAAAATATTAGCCAACCAAAAATAATAAAAATTCTTATAAATATACTCAAACTAGATTTCTGAAAATGACAAAGAAACTAAGCAATGATTTATTATATTTTTTTTATTTTTAAAGGTTTCTCATATTTTTTGGATTTTAGATATCAAATTGTTTTTTTGGAAATTTTTAAGTTATAAATACTAGAAAAGAAAAAGCATACAAGAACTATAATACTAAATTTTTTTTATATATTGGAGTTTTCTATTTTTTAATGTTTACTTTTCTAAATTTTATAATTTTTTTTATTTTTTAAAGTAATAGAAAGGGAAAGACTTTAGTTGAATTTTTGATTTTTTTTTTTATTTTAGAGGGGGGAAAGAAAACAAAACAATAAAAGTACATATTGAAAGGCAAGTGCGCAAAAAACTTGATAGAGAAAAATCAAGTTTTTCTCTAAAGCACAACAATGATACAAATGGTCCATCTTATATCTATTAGATAATGGTATGGGCCCAATACACACGCGATAAAGAGTAAAAGGGTCATTAGGGCATATGATCACCCTAGGTTAGACCACACTATAGTTATACCTATTAGGGCTTAAAGGGCTTTCCCTAGCTCAGTTTGTTAGCTTAGGTGCAGATAGCCACACCACAAAGCTTTTAGACCCCTTAAACAAAATTGAGATGTCACGCAAATGACTTGAAAATTTCTTATAAAATATTTTCAGTCCGCTAAAATAGCAAAATTGCGTAAAGACATCTCTTTGTATTCCCAAATAGATTCCAAAACTTTATACTACATATGAAAGAAATATAAGGAATTATTACCTCGCCGCCTCCATCATACTTTTCCCAGTTAGGTTCAAATTAGTCTTTTTTATAATGGTGTTACCCTCCCAATTAGGCAAATGAATGATGTCATCACTAGCGGTACCCTGAATAACAAAACACAGAAGCCCGCTCCGGAGCTTCTTAAAGATATGACCATGAATTCCTATCAATAGAGTACTTTCCAGTCTAAGACCAAAAATCCGGCTGGTATCTATGAAATTAATAATATTTCTTATCTTTCCTCCCAGTAGAGGCGCTTTAATTCAAGATAGAGGAGATGTCCGCTAATCCTTCTCCGTCTACTACCTGGGAGCACAATATATGGAGCATGTGGATTACACGGGGAATCCACAATGGTCGCCACTTTTCAACCCGAGTAACAATTCGTATAACAACACCTAAATATTCGGGTATGAGGAATCACCCAAATTTTTCATGGGAAATCAAGGCAATACGGATAATCGTCTCCTCGCTCTTCCAAATTTTTCTTTACCACCACAAGCCTGAAAACCAACTCCTTTCGAGGAAATAGTTAATAAATATTTTGCTAAAAATGATGCAAACATCCACAACATACAAGTGTCTATGCAGAATTTGGAGATCAAGTGGGACAATTATTAAAAAAATGCAGTCAATCTCCCCGAAAGATTACTGTAAACTAATATAAATGCTTTAGGGTGCATTTGGCATGACATATTGCAGCTTATTTGCTCCGTTAAGGTTGGACAAAAATGTCATTGTCATAGAATGTATGTTTGGTATCACAAATGTTACAAAAAAGAAACTAGTTTGAGGCTTGATTTGGGTATGACAATGACATTTTTGTCCAACCACATCGGATCAAATAAGTTGCAATAAGCCGCGCCAAACCCAGCCTTAGTAGCGACTTTTGCTGGTGATTCAGACGCGCAACTTGAAGAAGAATTTTAATTTCTAATTATTTTTCTCCACTTCAAGAATTTCAGCCCCGTATTCCTTTTTCCATCTGTTTGGTGGAGGGGCCGAATAATCATAATGATAATTTTACTATTCCATGCACTATAGGCATTACTCTTAGGTGATTGTTAACCGCAACCCGTTAGTGGATAGTCGCACCTCAAAATCTCATAATTTTTTCATGTCTTTTCGAAATACGTCTTGTACATACAATATTAGGAAAAGTGCTCAACACGAAAATTGGAGATCTCGACGAGATCTACAACTTTCGTGTTGAACACTTTTCCTAAAAATGCATGTACAAGGCGTATTTTGAAAATATGCCCAGATTTTGCGCCTTTCAGAAATACGTCTTGTACATGCAATTTCAGGAAAAGTGTTCAACACAAAAGTTGTAGATCTCGTCGAGATCTACAACTTTCGTGTTAAACTCGTTTCCTGAAATTGCATGTACAAGACATATTTTGAAAAGGCGCAAAAAATTAGGAGATTTTGGGGTGCGACTAGCCAATAACGGGTTGCGGTTAACAGTCACCTACTCTTATTATGAACACTTTCACCGATCTCAACTCTAGCATTAATATTATCCCTTATAGGAAAAATTAAATTTAGGAGAGCCTTCCCCTACCAATATAAAATTACAATTAGGAAATGATCCATAAAAACCTCTTTGGGGAATATTCCTAGGCCTATAAATGGTTCTATTCGATTTTATGCAAAATTGAACTAAATAATTTTGGTTCTTTCACACCGAAATCGAAACTGAAACCAATCGATTCGATTTGGTTCAGTTTTTAATCATCGATTCAGTTTTATAGAAATGCACTTGAAATTAACAAATACTATTTGTATTGTGTCGCACATGTTTTTTCTCTTCTTCAATAGTTTAATCATTACTTTTATCTATCACAATCATTATATCAAATTTTAACATCTACATTGCAATAAAGATTAAAGAAAGATCAAATGTTTGCATGCATAATATTCTTGCACTGAAACACATGTATAAAAATATTTGAAGCATGGTTCGTCGGTTCAGTTTCATTAATTTATCGAAGGTGTAAATCGAAATCGAACCGAACACGTTCGGTTCATCCCATGAAACCGAAACCAAACGGAACTGGTCGGTTCGGTTCAAAAATTGGTTTGATTGGCTTGGTTTGGCTAGGTTTGGTCGGTTTAGGTTTTCTGTGCACACCCTTAATTATTTTGGATGTGTCGATCGAGGTTGAAGCGTCTACTTTATCGGTAGATTTCAGTGTCCCTGTGATGGAAGAAGATGACTGGATCTCTCTTATCCTTGGTTGTCCATTTTCGGCCACATGTCGGGTTATATTTGATGTTTGCGAATGCACTCTTCTCCTTTGCATGAGGTATGAAAATATTATCCTTCTTATGACCAATTCCCTTGCACCATCATTTCCAAAAAAAGACTTTAAATTTCCAAAACCCATATCATCTTTTGATGATAAGTTAAAAACAAGGTAATTCACTGTCATTTACGTCTAGCGAAAAGATTATAAAGAGAAGCGCACTTGGGAGGCATCCCCAACTTAATTTTTAATTTTTTTGTTTTCATTTTTCTTTTGCAGGATTTACGTTGCGCCGTGACATCTACCATTTAGGAAAATTTTCTTTCTATTTATGCTTAGTTTTTAAACATTGAGGGTAACATTTTTTTTAATTATGGGGTATATTCTCATCTGTTTTGCTTAAAAATAAGAAAAAAAATATAAAACAGGATAATAATTTTTTTCTTATCTTTATGTATTTTCTAAGAGAATTAAAATAGCCCAAAAATAATAAAAATTATAATTTCTTGCAAAAGGACCGTGTTAGTCTTTATTCCACAAAATCATCTAGTACTATTGAGAGTCTGTCACTTCACTTATTATTTCTTGAGAAGTACAAATATTAATTATAAAAAATATAAATTTATTAAATATTTAACTTTATTTTATGTTTTTATATAAAAAATATAAAAGTATAAATATTAAAATAAAAAAAATGGAAACTTTATATAAATTTCTAACAAAAAATTTGTTTAATATATTGTTTATATAATTTTGTATTATTGAAGTATTCCCTATTTTGCTTTTTCTTAAGTTTAATTAATTTAAAATAAGAGTTTTATTTGTAGGCATTTTAAAAGTTTTCTTTTTATGCAACCTTTGTTTTATTCAAAAATGAGGCTAAAATCATCATTTTATTTTGAGGATGAGGCTAAAATTCATCATTTTCTATTCAAATTTTATTTAAAAATGAGAGGGGTGAGAGTATAAAATTCATCACCTTCTCCTAATGGCCTTTCTATGCCAATCCTTGAAGACTAAGTCAATATAAATTTTAAGTTCTAGTGATCATAAAATTATTTTTGGAAATTAATTTGTTAGAGAAAATAATTAATAATGATTTAGAAAGTTTATATAACTTTAATCCTAGATTGATTTGCTTAATTCAATACAATTTTGATAATGAAGATTCAATTAGAGAATTAAAAACTAGAATTTATTCTTCTCATATAAATTTATGAATTATGAATTATCACTTCTGAATCTAGATCTTATTTCAAAATATATTTTGACATTATTCATACATAATCTAAAGTGTATAGTTAGGACTAATTCCTCTGAAAATGTTTTATAAACTGATCTCATACTTATAAATTAGTTTTGCTATGAAATAACAAAAACTTAAATGTGAGGATATTTGATAATGCTAAATTTATATATTTATTATAAATAATTAAGATTTATATTTTGATAACTTCTATCACACTTTGTCTTAGTTATAGCCTAATTCTCTTTCCTTTCTAGGATTAGGTCCTTGGAGACGAATTCTTCCAATTTTAATCAATTAGGCATGATATGAGGAAGATTTAGAGCATTTCAGCACATAATTCAAAGTACACGCCCTAGGTCATGGGCGTGACTTGAGGGCGTGAACCGGGGGGGAGGGGGGGGGGGGGGGGGGTGGCTTAGGATCAAGGTTACGACCATTCCAGCAAGCCATGGCTGCCTGCTAGCTCAAATTAAAATTATAGGAACAAGGTCATTGGCGTTACGCATGGGCATGACTTCAATAGTAAATACAAAATGACATCATTGACTCCCAATTCATGGTTGTTTCCTCCAAAGCGTGACCATTGAGTTAATGAGAGAAAATGATGTTATTCACTTCCTACGTTTCCCGGGATAAATTTGGCAGTTTTTGCCAAGTACACGCCCCATGGTTAGGGCATGACTTAGGGTCGTGAAAATGGTGTCATAATTATTAATAAATATTGTTTTCACAATTGAAATCCTAAATGTGTTTCTTACAGCCCAATTAATATTCTTGTGATTTGTTGAATTCAATTTGTTTTGCCAAAAAAGCTGAATTGCCTCACCAATACAATGAATGTCATAACATCCTTCATTGTGTCGAGAAACTTCTTACCATATAAAATTTGCTGGTGAAGACAAATCGTCGATCCAATGATACAAAAAAGTTTATTTTTCTCATTCCAAGATTATTGGTTTAGGGTTTAGGGTTTAGGATCAAGAAAATGAATGTCATCAACCCATCATCAAATTCTTAGGAATTTTTTTCTCATCATTCCAAAATACTTGGTGGGCATGGTTCATCAATTCAAATGTCCAATCGCTTACAATCACCGTTGGACCATTATCACCGAAAAAGTGAAGAATTAACCTTATATATTTGAGAGCCTACGCTCAGCATTTAGGCTCTGTTTGACAGGGTGGTGACAGTCATGAACACGAGGGGTTATATTGTCATTCGTTAACGCCCACTTAAGGAACTTCATCCACTTTTATATTGAAATGGATGATGTTTGTTAGATGGTCCTCAACGAATGATGGTTTAACCCATGCGTTTACAACCGCAACCACCATGCCAAACAAGGACTTAGAGACGGCTCATGCCCACTGTTCGTCTGTCTAGTTTCCAAACCTATAGCAATTGCAGCCATAATAGTAATTTCATTTCTACATTCTCAGCTCCATTGTCTAACTGAATAGCATAATTTGAATTCAAACTAATTCCATTCTCAAGGAATTGAAATATCAATTCCAATTCCATCCAAACAAGCCTTTGGTCCATTCTACTGGACAAAATTGAAACTTCAAAATTGGAATTGGAATTCTCATTTCAATGCAAATGGAGCTTTAATATTATTCTAGGGCATCAATTCCATTCATACAAATGAACCATGGAGATGCTTTAAAACAACAACATACGCGCATTTTCCATTGTATTCGACTCTTCTCCAATTGCAGAAAACATCACCACCTACTTTCTAAGATAACCGAAATAACCCGATGTCAAAAACATTATTTCGTCGGCTTTATATTTTATAGCGCCGACGTTTTTCTACATTAGTTATTCAATTATAAATAAATATAAGCCAGAGAAATAGGGTTGCTGCAATGACTCCATCTCAATCTTTAGGCTTGTTTCTCATCACCTTCCTCTTGTTGGCATCAAGGTATCTTTTTCTCAACCGTATAACCTTCGGAGTAACCTGTGTTTTTACGAGGGCCGATCTTTTTTCAATGATAATAAACATTCATATTATGACAAAAGATAGGGCACAATGGCGACAAAGGATTCATATAGCCGAGCCGACCCCACTATAGTGGGATAAAGGCTTGAGTGTTTGTTGCTGTATAATTAATATTCATATTATTTTACTGTTATAAAACAAGCTCATGAAAGAGAGTTACCTCAATGAGCTCATCAGATGCTACATATCCAATTGCTTCTTCCAAAGTCATCTACAAAATTTGAATTTCTCAAGAAGTGAGAGCCTTAGAGAGCAGGAACAATATATTAATAAATGTGGTTGTCGCTAAGTTCTATTCTTTAATAAATTATGATATCAGCCTGCATTAACCGAAGTTATTTAGTCAATACTATGCTAACATAATCATATTTTACGTAAGAAAGTACTTCATATTTGAAAAGAGAATTTAACTATGATGCACCGGTAACGATACATATCCAGTACGATGGTACCTGGAGGTTAGTTTTTTTTATCGAATGATGTAACACTGAAAAAAAAAGAAATAAAATGCTGGTGTTTATGTTATTTGTACTATGGTATTAAATACTGTGACCCTTTTTATTCAAAACTGTCGTCCGATCCTTGAATCATTTGAAGAACATGGAAGTTGGGTCTCTACACACAGTGCCAAATAAAGCCTAAATCTCGAGTACTAAATTCTAATCCACATACTGATGTAGGGCAGAGTGTGTAGTGGACTCCTAGAATGCACACTAGCGGTGAGTGAGGGTTGACTCTAAAATTCCCAATGACTCAATTCATGCACAACACGTAGACAGGCGTTATCAATTAACACGAGTAGCAAATATAATATTCAACCGCGAGGAGGTTAAAATAAATAAGACTTTTCTTTTAAGCTTAAGGTGTCCGCTTTCCGCCGCGAGGTTAAAAAACAAACGGGCGGTAAATAGATCTTTTCATGTAGTTAGAGAGTTATCAAAGAGCAAAATACTATAATAAACTGAAATTCGCAATCAAACATATGATAACTAATTCATAACAATGTTTACAATCATCATACAATACAAAGAACACAAAATATTAGGGTTGTTGCTATAGGAATGAATCTGAACGTTGGAGGGCTAAAAGTGGAGTTTCGGTGGTGGGTGGACTGGATCGGGTAAGGGAAGGACTATTAGGGAGGGGGAGGGCTACATTTAATAGGAAAAAGGATGTTGGGGTGGTAATGGGGGCGAATCTAGAGGAAAACAGCAAGGCAGGCTGTTGGGAGCTTGCGGGTAGGCCGTCTGGGATGTGGGGGAGGGGCGCGGCCTGTTGGAAGGGGGAGGATGACCTGTTGGATGGGGCGGCTGGGCTGTACAGGGGGCGGCGGCCTGCAAGTAGGCAGCTGGAAGGGTGGGTGGGGTGGAGCAGGGACTATGCAGGGAAACAGGGAGGGGGAAGCGGCTGTTTGCTGGAATAGGGAGGAAAGGGGCGGCTGTTGCTTGAATAGGGAGGAAAGAGGGTGGCTGCTGCTGAAACAAGGAGGAAAGGGGGCGGCTACGGCTGAAACAGGAAGGAAAAGGGGCGGCTGAGTTGGAAACAGGGTGGAGAACCGTCGGCTGGCTGAAAATAAGGCGGGGAGGGGGAAAACAGTGAAAGGAGTTTGAAGATACAAGATCTTACTTGAGAGTAATCGTCGCCAAGTGGTTTTACGGAGTCGGCACCTAGGAATGATCATTGAAAATGAGGAAGAAGACTTTTCAAATTTCAACAATGATTAAAACTACAGCCCTAATGTCTTATTTATAAGAAACCGAAATTTGGTCACTCGAAATCAACGACTATGATTGGCCGGCAGTATCGGGGTCATAAGTACATGAATAGAAGCCCAAAATAACAATGTTATATATGAAAAAAATATCGGAACGACGAGTCGAACGCATCCGCGGTGGCGGATCGCCGATCCGATCAAGTCCGCCTACGTGAATAAACAAAAATGGGGTCTGCCTTGCGCCGAGTTGCATCAAATAGTCCCACATCAACTCCCCCCGGATGAAAGGCCTTCATCTCCAATGAATGAAGACGATCATAAGGCGGTCGAAGTCCAGGGGCGAGTCGATCAAGCTCTGCAACAACAATCCAAGTGTCGTCGGTGAAGGGTCGTCCTCGCCAGCGAACTAGGCAGCGACACACAAGACCGTCCGTAAAGGGGACGTACTCATGCATAATGATCTCAGTGATATGCTCATCGCACAACGTACTAGTAGGAAGATCTGGTGGGATCAGTGATGCCAATGGTGAAACCGGTGGAGACAACCTCACGGGTAGGTGGGGGTCGGGTGTGGGCTGAGCAAGGGGTGGTGAATGTTGCGGCAAAAGGCTCGGGCGTGAACTGAGTGGCGAGTGGTAAATGCAGTGGTGATGGCTTGGGAGGACCGCCAAGATATGGGTCTGAATACTCGTGAGGTGCAAAGTATGGCTATCAGATCTTCAACATTGAACATGGGATGGATACCCATGCTCGCGGGGATGTCAAGTTCATAAGCATTTTTCTCGATGCGTCTCATGATTGTGTAGGGACCGATCCGCCTAGAGCTTAGTTTTTTAACAGAACCCAGAGGGTGCCTCTCGGCGCGGATTCGTACCATCACATGTTCATCAGCTAGAAAGATTTTGTCTTGCCTACGTTTATCTGCATGTTCTTTATAGTATTCATTACTTGTGTTAATTTTGCGTCTAACTGACTCGTGCAACTCATGCAAATGACAAAAAAATGACTCAACAGACTCACACAGATAATGCAAATGATGCAAATAAATGCGACAGACATGATACACTTGCTAGGGAAGAATCTGGTAATGATTGGGGCGTATTGAGTCACCTTCGGATGAGATAAATCAAAATCAGGTGTTAGGTCTCTCATGTGATTAAAATCCCTAAGCTTGACCTAAATCCCTAGGCTTTCTCCTATTGATTCTTCTTAAGGCAGACCTCATGTGATCAAAATGAGCATCCAAGCGATCAGGTTGATCAAAAACTAGTCGCTGAAATTCGTCCTCAGGTATCTCAAAATGTGGAAAACTATGAGGGTTTTGACATGTGATGTGATCCTGACAATGCTTATCTCTATAGGGCTCCTGAGGTTCATTTCGACGGTCGTTCTCGACATATTTAGATCGTTCTTGTGGATGGACATAATCCCTACAAATAGGCGACGACAGGCGATGTTGATCAACATGATAGTATAAGGACCTCTCTGGAGGAACTCTATGGGGTCGAACATATACGAACTTTGATTCCTCTAATAGTGGAGAAGTGTAATGATGATGACCTAAACGGTACTCAGTCCTACCATCATAAGGTCGGTGAGAGGTGTAATGATGATAATGTAAGGATCTTTCATCAAGCTGTTCGTTTCTAGCATATTGGAATTGTGTCAAAGGGTCGACATGATCTATGGAAGTGGTGCGTCGCAAACGATAACAATCATCATAATAACGTGAGGATTTCTTTGAAGGGGCTCTATGGGATCAGGTATAGGTAGACTCGAGATCCCTAAATAGAGGAGAGAAATGTCGACGATAACTAATCATAGATGAACCTAAAGATTCTATATGACATACCACTACATATATAAATGTGACTCATGCCTTGGACTCTGATACCAACTGATGTAGGGTAGAGTGTATAGTGGATTCCTAGAATGCGCACTAGCGGTTAGTGATGGTTGAATTTCAACTTCCCAATGACTCAATTCATGTACAACACATAGATAGGCGTTAGCAATTAACACGAGTAGCAAATATAATATTCAACATGACATCAAACAATAAATGAAATAAGACTTCTTTTAGGCTTAAGGTGTCGGCTTTCCTCCGCGAAAAGGGCCAAAAACAAACGCGCGGTAAATCGATCCTTTCATGTAGTTAGAGAGTTATTAAGGAGCAAAATATTATAATAAACTGAAAGCAATCAAACATATGATAACCAATCCATAACAATCTTTATAACCATCATTCAATACAAAGAAGAACACAAAATATTAGGGATGCCTCATGCCGCTATAGGAATGGATCTGAACATTAGAGGGCTAAAAGTGGAGTTACGATGGTGGGTGAACTGGATCGGGTAAGGGAGGGACTGTTGGGGAGTGGGAGGGCTAGATCCAATAGGATAAAGGGCTGCTTGGGTGGTAATGGGGCGGATCAGGAGGAAAACAGCAAGGCGGGCAGTTGGGGGCTTACAGGTAGGCTGTCTAGGATGTGGGGGAGGGGCGGCGACCTGTTGGAAGGTGTTGGATGATCTATTGGGAGGGGAGGTGGTGGAAAGGAGGAAAAATCTATTAAGTTGCCCTAAATTGGGTCATAGCATACAAATATATATGATAACATTCACGTGATATATCCCGTGAAATAAGACGCGTGAAAAATAACAACTTAAATTAAGAGTGTAATGCGTAAATTCAAATCTCTCCCTCAAGTTGAGAATATATATCGATCATTCCCAACTTGATTGTATTGTTCATGAAATTGTCACTGCTCAATCTTTTGGTGAAGACGTCGGCATGTTGGTCAAGTGAGTTGACGAATGGGGTATATATATTTCCTTTATCAAGGTGATCTTTGATGAAGTGTCTGTCAACTTGAACATGCTTCGTGCTATGTTGAACCGGATTGTGAGCAATATTGATGGTCGCTTTGTTGTCGCAGTAGATAGTAACTGGCCTGTTCACCTGGAGACCCATATTTTGGAGAATTGTCTTTAACCACAACACCTCACATACTCCCTGTATCATAGCTCTATATTCTGCTTCAGCACTCGAGCGAGCTACAACATTCTGTTTTTTGCTCCACCATGAAACAAGGTTGCCGCCCACAAATGAGCAATACCCGGTAGTTGACTTTCTATCATCTTGACTACCTGCCAATCAGCATCTGTAAATACTTCACTCTTCAATGGTTGTCTTGCAAAAAACAGAATACCCCGACCAGGGGACTTCTTGAGGTATCTCAATACATGATACGCTGCCTGCTGATGACGAGTTGTAGGAGAGTGCATGAATCTACTTAGGACACTCACTGAGTACATAATGTCAGGATGAGTATGAGATAAATATATAAGTTTCCCAACCAGTCGTTGTTACCGAGAAGCATCCACTTTCTCTCCACAAGTATTAGCATCAATCTTGTGATTTGCCTCAATAGGTGTATCCACAGGACCACGCCCAAGCATCCCAGTTTCCTCCAGAAGGTCAACAGTATACTTTCTCTGTGAGATGAAGATCCCTCAACGAGACCTCACTACTTCAATTCCCAAGAAGTATTTCAGCTTCCCCAGATCCTTGACTTCAAATTCTTTGCCCAACTGATCTTTCAAATATCTGATCTCCTCTAGATCATCTCCTGTAATGATGATGTCATACACGGACATAATTAGAATCGATACTTGAGCTCCTCTCCTCTTGATGAAGACCTCTTGATGAAGACCTCTTGATGAAGAGAGTATAATCCGCATGTCCTTGAGTATAGCCTAGTTGAAGCATAGTCTTGTTAAACCGACCAAACTACGCCCTAGGGGACTACTTCAGGCCATATAGGGATTTCTGCAGACGACAAACCTATCCATTGGACCCTTCTTTGGTAAAGCCAGGAGGGATAGTCATGTAGACCTCTTCTTCCAAATTATCATGCAAGAATGCATTTTTTACATCAAGTTGTTGTAACTCCCACCACGACAAGAAACATAAGAAAGGATCACCTGAATGGAATTCATCTTTGCAACAGGGGCAAAGGTTTCTTGGTAGTCAATTCATTGGGTCTGGGTATACCCTTGAGCCAACAGGCGAGCCTTATACCGCTCCACCACCCCATCTTGGTTTGCTTCACAGAGAAGATCCAGCGTGATCCAACAGTTCGCTTCCCAAGAGGAAATTGAGCAAGCTGCCAAGTTTCATTTTTTCCAAGGCACACATCTTTTCTTCCATAGTCTGTTTCCACTCAGGTATCTAAACAGTCTCCTGCCAGGTCTTAGCAACCACTATAGAGGAAAGAGATGAAATAAAAGTTTTGTGACCCTGAGAGAGATGAGTGTAAGAGATGTAGTTAGCAATTGGGTGTTCGGTGCCACCAGTTTTACCTTTAAGACGAGCAAGGGGAACATGAAGACCATCTGAATCTGGGGCGGAGACAGACACCGACACCGGTGGGATGTCCACGATATGTACTTGCTCATCAGTCCGAGATCTGCGAGAGTATGTATATAATATAGGAGGAATGGAGGTGGTAGGAACTGAAGTCGTACTAGGAACAGGAGTAACAAAAATATGAGGAGAGGCAGGAATCAGAAGAGGAGAGTCGATAGTCCTGTCACTGTTACTACTCGTCTCCCCCATACGCGAACCAAAGTACGACTCCCCCTCACGAAAGGTAACATCAATAGTGCAATAATAGCGACGTGTAGGGGGTGATAGCACCTATACCATTTGGTGGTAGGAGAGTAATCAACAAAAACACATCGGAGAGAGCGAGCATCCAGTTTATCGCGATGCGGTGTAAGAACATGAACAAAACAAATTGAGCCAAAGATGCGAGGAACAATGTTAGAGGTGTGGATTATGTGGTTCTTGGCTAAACGGGATAGAGGCGTATCGTAAGAAATGGAGCAAGACGAAAGACAATTAATTAGATGAGCGGCAGTAAGAACCACATCTTCCCAATAGGACTTACGAAGATTCATAGAAATTAACAGACGTCGAGCAACCTCCAGTAAGTGTCTATTCTTCCGTTCGGCAACACTATTTTGAGTGAAAGTGTGAACATATGTACTTTGGTGGATGATGTCATGTGCGGTAAGGTATGAGTCAAACGCTCCCCGATCATCATATCCCCCCCCCATTATCACTACGAAGCACACGAATGGTATAGTTGAACGGATTCACAACCATGTGATGAAAGGACTGAAAGCAAGAAAATACATCACCATTTTTTTAATAAATAAAGTCAAGTAGTACGAGAATGACAGTCAATAAATAAAACAAACTATTTGTAGTCAGACAAAGATAACAAATGGGAGGGACCCAAACATCAGAATGTATAACATCAAAAAGATATGAACTAGGAAAAGAAACATGACTGACACTCTGACAAACATGTTTTGAGCGTTCACATGTGTCACAAGAAAACAATTTAATTAAACTACTGAAAGCAGGAAGTAATTTTGTAAGATAGAGGACAGAAAGATGGTCGAGGCGCAGATGCCAGCGCCGGAGGTCATGAAGAGTCAGAGCACTGGTGGTGGAAAGAGCACTGGGAGGAGGCGACTGATTCAGCAAGTACAACTCGTCAACATTCCTACCCTTGTCAAACATCCGCTTCGTATCCAGATCCTGAAACACACAAACATCAGGGAAAAAGGTTACGGAGCAATTTAAAGAAGCAGTTAAGTGAGTGATGGAGAGAAGATTTCGAGGAAACAAAGAGACATGTAAAACCGAAGAGAGAGAGATTAGGAGAACACGCAACAGTGCCCATGCCCTCAATTGAAGAAAAGGAACCATTAGCAACAATGACCTTATCACGGCCAAAGAGAGGAGTATAGGAGGTAAAACCTGAGGCTGAACCAGTCATGTGATCCGTCGCACCTGAGTCGATGATCCACTCGGAAGGGGAAGAAGTCACAGCATGAGCACTGGAGATATCAGAAGTAGCAAATGCAGATGTGGAAGCAGAGGATGGAGATTCAGACTGGGAACGCAACATACAGCGAAATGTCTTTAACTCCATAGCAGAAAGGCCCCCAGAGTTGTCCTCATAAACCTTAGTGGAATGCGCATAATACTGATGACAGGCACCAGCCAAACGACCACCACCACGGTGAACACCTCTCCCTCGAGCACCAGAACCCCGTCCAGAGGGAGCAAGGTGAGGATGAAGACGAAAGCAGACGTCCTTAGTATGTCCTTTCTTCCAACAGTAACTACATAGAGGTGGAGGTCCTCGAGTAATCCCAGCCAGAGCAGAGTGGTCAGTAGCGGAACTAAGAGTGCGGCGACGATTCTCATCACTGAGGAGCATACTGAAGGCACCCCGAAGAGAGGGATGAAGCTCACGGTGGAGGATATGCAGGCGAACAGCCTCAAATTCCATATTGAGTCCCATAAGGAAGACATGAACCCAAAAGCGATCTTTATCCTTCTGAAGAGCCTAAGCATCGACAGTGCAAGCAAGGGTAAATGTGTTGAAGTAATCCAGTTCCTGATACAGACGTTCAAACTCTGAGTAGTAGGTGGAAAAGATCATGTTGCCCTGCTTCAGCTCCAAAACACGGTGAGTGAGCATATAGAAGCCACCATGATTGACCTTCTTAAAATTAATTTGTTATGAGTCCACGTAACGTGCACACATTCACTCAAGTGAAACCCCTTCGTCATAATTTATGTAGCGCGCATATGGAAGTCATGGTCGTGGGTGCATTCACTCAAGTGAACCCGCTCATCATAATTTATGTAGTGTGCATACGGAAGCCACCATGATCGACCTTCTTAAAATTTATTTTTATGAATAAATTAATTGATATTAATTAATTCATACTAATTAATAATAATCAATTATCTTAATTATTTTAAATTTCCTTGTTGGGTTGCCTTTTGTATCTCCTTGTTTGCGTGTCTTTTGTATTTCCTTGTTTAGTTGTCCTCCCTCATCTATATAAGGGGAGGGGTTTATGTGTGAAATTATCTTGCAATGTACGAAGATATTTTTTTAGGGTTATTCCCTAATTTCATCTTTTTTCTTCCTCCTTCCTTCTCGTTCACCCCCGCCGACCCATCCCCTAGCCGGATTCCTCCCGGGAATTAATCATAATCGTATCAATTGGTCTGACCAGCCTCACCGCCTTCTTCCTAGCCGTCGGTGCTCGAGATTGTGCTAGGTTTCAATCGGCTTCTGCTGAAATTTATGCTTTCGCGGGAATTCCCGTTTCAGTTCCCGCACCGAGTGACGTGTGTATGTCGCTTTCGCAAATACTGCTCCCGTTTTTGGCTTCCATCGCCTCCACTGGAATCATTCGTCCGATCTGTGGCTTCCTGCAATGTGCGACACCATACCGGTTTTGCCAGTCCGCCGCGCCTATCAATCCGCCGCACCGCAACTCCATCAACGTGCAACCAGTTCCGCCGATCCGCTTCAAGAGCCGCAGGCGGAGTGGGTGCCGCGAGTTTTCACCTACCGCGGGTTTCGCCGATCCACTTCTAGATCACAGTTCCACCACCCTCCACGGATCAACTGTCGCTCCGTCTATTTTTCTGCGATTTTCGATCGGCCGACACCGCCGATCTACCACAGAAAGGCCGCAGGATCGGTTCTGCTGCTGATTTCTGCCGAATCTGCTTCCCCTTCCCATTTCTGCTGCAGGGAGGCCGCCTCCCCGGGCCTCTGTTCCGCTGTGTCAACTTGTCGTGCCGCCACGGACATCGCCGGCATCATAGCGAACCTACATCCTGGGCACCATGGATGCCGCTCAATCCGCCGCTCCCGGGCCGCTGCTCTTGTCGTCACCGATCACCAACCCTCGACTAGATTTTGTTGCCCTAGCTGCACAAATCCAGGCCACATGTGCCTCCCTCCACGCCAAAGTCGATCGTCTTCTCGTGTACCACGGACGGGCTTCTGCAACCCCCCACGAGGTTCTCTGCCCTAAGTTGTCTCCACCACGGCTACCTCCTGCACCATGCGAGAGTTATCCAGCCATGCCACCCCCAACTGTTTAGGGTTTAGTTATCCTGCCATTCCTCTACGACACCAACCGACCCCGCCCCACCGCAGTCGATCCTCCTGTCGAAAGCGAACCGGTCGCTAACGTACCACATCTATCCACAGTGGTCGTACCTCCACCGCTTCTGCCACCTCAAGGTCACTCCCTAGGCCGCCTCCTTCGGCCGTCTCACCGACTCCTCTCCCGGCTCTTGCTCCACCGGCCCTGCCTTGCCGCTTCTACCGGCCGCCTCGCCGGCTCTTTTGCTGTCCCGTACCCTGCTGTTCCCAACGAATCCGTTCCTATTGTCGGCCGTCGCGTCTCGGACATCCTTATGGCTTCTGCTCATCACCGCTCCACCGACCTTGCGGAAGCCATTACTTCTGCAGCCCGTCTTTCCGATGACGCCGCCGCGACTCGCCAACACCATCGACGCTGCTACACGCAACCTGACCTTGTTCTGGCGGGAGGTCAAGGTACCAGATGATCCGACCACCCGCTTGGTACACGAGCTTGAGAAATATGCATACATTACAATAAACCATCAATTTTATTTACTCTCAATACTGACCCTTAATTTGCCCCTTAATTTTAGTCATATAAAATAGGAAATGCTCTGGTATGCAAACTTGAATTGGCCACACCCCCGAAGGGCATAATTGTACGCTCACCCCTACTGGTGAATCCATCAGTAGATGTCTCTACATTATAGGATTCGAATCTTTCACATTTCATTATGCAGAGTTTTATTATTCTTATCTTAACGTAATTGACATAAAACATGTATTTTAACATAAACTTTCCCCTCAAAATGTTGTATAGCTTTCAATTTTCCTCGCATTCATTTATTCTATTACGATTTATTATTGAGTTAAAACTCATATGCACATGCACTGTTTATTTCAAAAGGTAAAACATGAATATGAAATTACGTGAATAAAACTTAATTCAAAAAATAAGAAGCACACCAAGGTCTTGCCTTTATCAGTACTTTTGTTCGCATTATTGCCACGATTAACTTGCAACGCCATACTCTTATTTTTGGGCATCGGAAACCACTGAAATTGTACGCACTTTTTATTTGGGTTGTGTCACTTGATATTCGTAGTGTTAATGTTTTAAAAAGATTTACGAATAAGAGTTTAAAATCCGTTAAAATCCAAAAGCTAAAATAAACGACAAAAAAATGTCTATACGAGCATCCAACCAAAACAGTCCTCAACCGAGACTGTGAATCGTAACCTCAGCCGTCAAACGACACATAATAGACAAAAATAGCTCTGAAAATAGCTCAAAAACAGTTCCAAAATAAGCCGTAAACAACGCCTAAATAGCGCAAAAATAATCGCAAAAGTCCCCAAAAGTATGCACATCAGCCATTTAAAACCAACAAGGTTAGAATACCAAAACAGACCAAAAAAGCCAACGAAATTGCCTCAAAACGGTCACAAAATTGTCTTACAATATTCCTGAATATAGCTACTATAAAAGAGGAGTAATGACCAAACCAGTAAAGGGAGGAGAGAAAAAGGGCAGCACACAACAGCCACACAAGAGACGACACAGCAGGGGAAACCAGCAGGGAACAACAACAAGGAACAACAGCAGCTCGGGAACAATAGCAGGGAAGTAGCATCAGCTCGGGAACAACAACAAGGAGAGCAGTAGTAGAGAGAAGGCATTAGCAGGGAGCAGCAGTAAGGAGGGGCAGCAACAGCTCGGGAGCAGCAACAATTCGGGTGCAGCAGCAGGTAAACAACAGCAGGAAGCATCAACTCAACCACACAAAGGGGCAAGAGAGGAAGAAAGGAGGGAGTGAAGAAATGAGAGAGGCTCAACCTTTATAACAAGAGATAAAAGGTCACAAGACAAACATGCCAATCAAGTTAGTTATTGCACCTCTTAAAGGTGTCACCAAATCAGCCCCAAAGCACATATTAGCCAACACTTGGCTAGCCAAGTTTCAAAACAAGACAACATCTTATCCAGCCAGCACACCAAACTCAGCCAGCACACCAAACTCAGCCAGCACACCCAACTCAGCCAGCACACCCATTTGCACAAGCCCATTTAAATGGCAGCCCACTTACCAAAGGCAGCCCACACAATACATTATTTGGCTATTTGCACCCACAAAATAAATTAAAGCAATTTTAACAAATAAAATGAAACGAAAAAAACACAAAAACTATTTGTAAAAATTTGATTAGCCTCTTGTTCATCATCGGAGAAAAATTAAATTTAGTTGGCGCATTTTTGGATCGTCACACCCCTTCGTCATAATTTATGGAGCGCGCATATGGAAGTCGTGGTCGTGGGCGCATTCACTCAAGTGAACCCCCTCATCATAATTTATAGAGCGTGTATATGTAAAACGCCATGATCGACGTTCTTAAAATTAATTTGTATAACTTAATTAAATGATATTAATTAATTCATATTAATTAATAGCAATCAATTAACTTAATTATTTTGTATTTACTTGTTGGGTTGTCTTTTGTATTTCCTTATTTAGTTGTCCTCCCTCATCTATATAAGGGGGAGAGGTTTATGTGTGAAATCATCTTGGAATGTATGAAGGTATTTTTTAGGGTTGTTACCTAATTTCGTCTTTTTTCTTCCTCCTTCCTTCTCGCTCACCCCCGTCGAGCCTTCCACTTGTTGGAATCTTCCCGGGAATTAATCGTAATCATATCATGAATCCAGAAGCATGTAATTACGGTACACCTGAGGGGACATAAAGTGAAGTAGCCACAAGAAAGCAGTAGTGATCTTCAAAGAGCCAGATTGGTCGTGGCTCTGAGGAGGATGGAGGTCACCAGTCTGAGCTAAGAAGACGAGGAGATTTCGGAGGAATCATCCATCGATAATAGGCCGGAGGAAGAGAGGTAACAAAACGAAGATCTTAACTTTGAAGAAACCACATCCTACGAGTCTCCCTGGATCGTGTAGCCGGAGAGGACGCCGAAGGATGTGACCGCAATGTCTCCAATAGCCCCCATGGAGGACAAAACGGTCGGAGACAAAGGGCCCCCCGGAAAGGCCGGGTGGAGAAAGCCGCAGAAGAGGGACGCCGCTGAAGAGAGAAGAGGAGAGGTGCTGGAAGGCGGAACCGGACGGTAGAAACGCGCCGAGAAGAAGGCGCTGGCGGAAGAAGCGGCCTGGCAGAAGAAGACGCAGGAGGAAGACGCGCGGTCGACGCTGATAGGAAGATGGCGGGGTCGACGCTGGTGGAAGACAACGTTGGCAGAAGGCAGACGCAATTGACGTTGCTAGGTCGGACAGGATCGGAAGAGCGACGAATTCCTTCGCGCCTGATACCAAATGGAAAGGAGGAAAAAATCTATTAAGTTGTCCTAAATCGGGCCAGAGCATACAAATATATATGATAACATTCACATGACATATCACATGAAATAAGATGCATGAAAAATAACAACTCAAATTATGAGTGTAATGCGTATATTCAACTGAGGATGGGTTGGACAGAGGGCGGTGACCTGCTGGTAGGCGGCTGGAAGGGTGGGGTGGAGCAGTGGCTGTGCAGGGAAACAGGGAGGGGGAAGCGGCTGTTTGCTGGGATAGGGAGGAAAGGGGAGGCTGCTGCTGGAACATGGAGGAAAGGGGGTGGCTGCTGCTAGAACATGGAGGAAAAGGGGCGGTTGCTGCTAGAACAGGGAGGAGAAGGAGCGGATGTGTTGGAAACAGGGTGGAGAAGCGTCGGCTGGCTGAAAACAAGGCGGGGGACGGTTAAAAACCGGGAAAAGGAGTTTGAAGATACAAGATCTTACTCGAGGAGTCGTCCCAAGGAGTTCCACAGAGTCGGCACCGAGAAATCATCACCGAAAATGAGGAAGAAGGCTCTCCGAATTTCAGCAATGACTAAAAATGCAACCCTAATGTCTAATTTATAAGAAACCAATATTAGAACACCCGAAATCAACGACTATGATTGGCCGGTGGTATCGGGGTCATAAGTACATGAAATAAAAGCCGAAAATAACAATGTTATATATGAAGAAATATCGGAACGACGAGTCAGATGCATCTGCGGTGGCGGATCGCCGATCCAATCAAGTCCACCTACGCGAATAAACAAACGTGGGGTCCGCCTGCCCTGAGTCTCGTCAGATGGATCATTTAGACAAACTTCTGTACAAAATAAGAACACGCAAGTCTATGTAAAACTATGGCAGGACATACAAAATTCAAACTTAAATGGAAAAGATTGATGGATTAGACATTGAAATAGAAAAACTGGCAGCTTGATGGAATAGAAAGAAGAAAACTGAATAAAAACAGTTTATAGCCAGGAAATTTTCAGTCCATGCAAAATTTAACATCATTTGCAACATCTAAAACTATACAACATCTGAAAAAACACACCGTAACATAGCATCATTTGCAACTAATAAACTATACAAGAAACAATAGCACATGAAGTAACAGATTAGGGCACAGTTCAGATCTTAAAAAAATTGAAATATAAAAAAACACATGAACAAAGCTCGGATCTTCAACTCGTAAACACATGAAAAATCAAGAAAATAAAAGGAGAAAAACCTAGATCTTCAACTACCCGCAAGATCCATATTAGGGCAAAACCGAACCAAAAAAAATGGAGTTTTACTTGCGGCAGGCCGGAGGAGTAGCATGGGGCAGAGGCCTAGAGTCACCGGAGAAGAAGGATTTGCGAGGGGGCAGAGCGGCTGATCGCGAGCGAGTGAATTGGAATAAACAATTGAATTCCAATGCCAATGCACTAATTCCGTCAAAACGAACGAGGCCTTGAAGATTTATATTGTAGAGTTCACTGCTATGCACTATTCACACATTCATCACTGACATTTCTTCTAACACAATATAAGATGAATGATCTTGGCCCTCTTTGCTACTTCTTAGATTGAAGGTTAATCATTCTCCTCATTGTGACCACTTACGATATTGATAATTTATTATAGAGATACTTGATAGATTAGAACTAACTGATATCACAAAATGACTACACTGAATTGCAATGCAATTGACGGGCTAGTGCACCACTGTCGTCAAGCAATAAATAAACAGGAATTACCCTCGAGTATCGATCTCTCGAGATACACGGAAAGGTGGATTTTTACGATCAAGACAAGACTTGAGATCAAAGTTTTTTATCATCGGGATTACGGGAGGGTTATTTGCTTGTTATCACAACTTTCAGAAAACAGAAAACTAATTACTATTCGGGTCGTCGGCACCGCTTCGCACTTCTGCGAGTCGCCAGCCTCCGCTTCGCTCTACCGCGAGTTGCCTTCCTCCACCACGCTTGCCGGCCCGTGTCTATCTCAACGACAACGCAGCCACGACTCTCACACACAAATCACAACACAAGCAAATGGAAAAACACATAAAAGATGCTAGACCTCGGCTACTCCAATAAAATGGACAAACAAGCTTAATATATCATGAATAACATTCCACAAGTCACAAACATAACAAATCCATTCCAACCATCCTCAAAACAAGAAGAGCATGATATCTCCACCTAATGTGCGGAAAAAGAAGGATGAAATACAAACATCGCTCGAGACTCTTTTGTGGAAACAAAAGTCCTCCAAAGTGTGACTCCGTGATGGCTGAGCTCGTCGACTATTGTCCGGGGTAGAGGAACCGCTGTAACCGATCCCCAATGGACTCATCTTCTCGAGGGTTTTGCACTGTGTTGGAACACCCTATTACTAACGATCACATGTCTCTAGGAACCTTTGCTTGACTGTATAGCTTAAAAGGTCAATTAGAATTGAGTCACACACCAATCACTAAACAAGCACGAAAAATCGAAACAAGTTCGACATAAAACGATCGCTGAGAGACCTCGGCTGAGCTCTCGACGAAAAAAGTTCGACGGAGCTCAGATCGACGAAGCTTAATATATCATGAATAGACATTCCACAGATAAAGTCACAAGTTACATTAACATTCAATCCAATTCCAACCATGCCAATCAACGCTAACAGAGGAAGAGCATGATATCTCCACTGTCTAATTCTAAAGTGATCGGAAAAAGGCCAACATATTCCAGACTCCAGATGAAATTACTACAAATCATCAGCAAAGCTCGAGACTCTTCTCGTGGAAACAAAAGTGCTCCAAAGTGAGTGAGCTCCGTGATGGTTGAGCTCGTCGACTATTGGTACCGGGTAGAGGAACCTATGCTAGTGCAAGCCGATCACCCAACAATGGACCACTCTATTCTCGAGGATTTTGCACTGTCCATGTTTCATCTTCAAGTTTCTAGCATGCGGAGAGAGAGGAGTGCTTCTTCTTCACCATGGAGCTCTTGGATGATGAGGAGAGCTTAGGAGATGATACCAAGCCTTTGGAGGAAGAAAACGACGGAACAGTGCAAAATGGGAGGAAAAAGAACAGAACTCTTGGTTGAATTCGCGAGCCTGCATATTTATAGAGAAAGAAATTTTTTGACCTGCCCACGAGTAGGCGCACGACCACTGGTCGTGCGTGAGGCTCCTACACGTGTGAAGAAGAAACCCGAATTGGCGGGAAAATTGTCTTTTGGGCAAAAAATATTGGACGTGCGCGACTAGTGGTCATGCATGAAGGAGGTCCAGTCCTCGTGTGGCAACCCGTGCAAAAATGAGGGGGGTTCTCGAGGAAATTTTACCAAATGGCCGCACACGACCAGTGGTCGTGTGCAGAAGAGGTCACTGCTCGTGCATGAAGAAAAATGCACAAGTAGTGGCTTCCTCTATGAAAAAGGGCCAAAACACCCGGGGGAAGCTACACTAACACTGTACCTGCAAAACAACCCTCCAATGCCAGAATTGTACATCCACACAACCACAAATCAAATATCTACATATACATTTAAATAAGGAGGAGATAAGATCTCTGCCATGCATGAAATGACTCAAACATGCTATATCTAGCTTAAATGTGCTCACATAACATACATTCAGATTATCAAAGTTTTTATGATGAAATCTAGTAAGAGATGAGCAATATCCATAGAAAAACAAACTATAATAGAGCCTAAATCACTATACGAAATAAGCTCATCAAGTTGAATCCCAAGATGTGTTATATTGAAAGAGAATATCCCTCTAGATCATATTCTTGATACAAATAATTTGTTGGTATTCTAGTTTATCTAATTATCAATCATCGTGACATCTCTCACACAATATACTTTATTGACCAGTCTGTTTATGTGCCCCATACTACTCAACATGTTGTTTTGCTGAGGATTAACTATTATATATGTCATTAGATGTTACGGTTATGCATGCTGACAAGACGTGCACACGCCGCAAAGATGCATGCACACCGACATGATGTTGTGGCGAGTCTACATGCGTAGAAAGGCGACAAATAATAGCCCACCGGTAGTGGAAGACACCGCCGATAAGGTATCTACTTGATTATTTCTAATTCAATGTTGTTTTGGTTATTACTATTTGCATACTGTATTCTGTTATTCACACCCCCGCTGCTATAAAGGTTGTTGTATGCTTGTATTAGAATTTCTTATCTTTGAATGAATGGACTTTTAGGGCTGCTCCCTAAGTTTTCCTCTTAATCCTAATCCCCCTCTTCTCCCACACCATCGCCGACCCCTCCCCTTGTCGGATTCCTCTTTGAGATCGTATCAATTTGGTCTGAAATGCTCTCATCACCCGTCAAGCTCGTTTTTGGTGCCTTCCAGTCGACGTTCGCAGACTTCAAACCCAATCTCGCTCTGCTCCGTCACTCACAATCGTCGTACTCCGCGTTTTTCTGTCCAGAGCCGTCAATTTCCGTCCGCTCCGACCGATTGGAACGCGCCCTTGCCGATCCAACGCTCTCAGCGAATGTGTCGGCCAATCCAGTCCCCGATCCGCCGAGTCCAGCCCCATTCAGCCGATTCCAGCCCTATCCAGCGCAGGAAGGCCGCTGGCCCTATGCCTCCGCTGACCACAGCCAGCTCTGCCCAACACTAGCTCCCAACACTCGCTCCTCTGCTGACCCCGCTCCAGATACTGCCTTTGACGCCCTTAGCCGCCGCGTCAAGGCACTAGATCAGCTCATCTTCTTCATGCACGTCTCGCTCCTCGCCCTCCACTCCAAGATCGACTCCCACTAAGCGTCGAATACAACCTCCAGATCTGGATCGCTCGCAGACGGGGGCTCCCTCCTCGGCGCCATTCTGTCGAGATACTAAACATAGCCTCTATCCCATCCGACTCTGGGCCGCTCAGCTTTCTCGCTCGACATTCCATCCTTCGTCAGCACCAACTCGATCGGGTGGATAATGAAGGCGGAGCAGTGCTTCGACCTCATCTTCATGCCAGAACAGGACAAGATGTCCACCGTTCTCATTGGTCTCAACGGCTCTACGCTCCATTAGGCTTAGTGGCTCCGCCAATCAAACTAATTCCTCTCCTGGTCCGAGCTCAAACATAGGATGATTCGGCGGTATGACACCCAAGAGGAACACATGATGATTTTTATAATATAGTGTAACAATATCTCCATAGGACCATCACATTACCACACATTACTTCCCAGCTATTGAAGATATTAGTATTTTATTATTTAAGCTATTAGTATGTGAGTAGGATTAGTCCCACATCGTGAATTCTGTTTGTGCGTCTTCTTATAATCCTTTATATAACCCCTACGAGGGATGAATAAAATGCATCTTCTATTTTTCCTCTTTATTTCTAATATTGTATCAGAGTAAGAATTGACTCCTCCCTGAAATCGCAATATCCTAATTGTTGGCAACCTAATTTCTTGGTGACTTCCTCCCTCTGATTTCCACCTCTCCCTTTTGATCTTGACGATTGCGATGCTAAGGATCTCATCGAGCAGCTCTGCTCCGGCTCTAGTCGACGGAATGGATGTATGATTCCATCGATGGGACTGGAACTTGGTATCCACGACGCCTACGCTTGTTTGGCTTCCCGTCTGCGTCATCAACGTCGGATCCCATCAAGCTCGTCTGCTACAGCTTCTATCTCTACTTCTCCCGCAGATCTCACTGCTCATGTTGCCGAGTGTAGCTAGTGTGGTTGACCTCATTTCTATCGACGGATCCTGCTCCTGTTTACAGTCAGGCTTCCGGTCCCCATTCTTGTCGACGGAGAAGAGCACCCTTCTCTTCCCTCGATCTAGTTTCCAACGGGAGCGGTTGCTGCACCAGTTCCTCTCCATCGATCCAGTCGAGCTTATTGTCCCTATTCTCGTGCTTCTGATCTCGACGATGTTCGATCATACTACTGCTCTTTTGGACGTTGCTTCTCTTTGTGTCAGGCTCCCATATTTTCTCGCCGCTGCTCGAGCCTTATGCTCGCCGCTGTTTGAGCACTCTACTCATCACTACTTGAGCACTCTGCTTGCAATTGCTCGAGCCTTCTGCTCGACACTGCTTAAGCACTCTGCTCGCCGCTGCTTGAGCACTCTGCTCGCAACTGCTTGAGCCTTCTGCTCGCAACTGCTTGAGCCTTCTGCTCGCTGATGGCTTATACATGTGATATGCTCACTGCACCTTAGGTGGTGTTCTCACCGACAGTTGTTCTCCATTGTTGTTTTTAGTAGTATTATTTGTGTTAGAAGACATAAGGATAAATGATGTAAAGGCCCATTTATAGGCCCCTTTCTTCCTTCTCCTTTAGTCCACATCTATTGTATAAGATTCTTCCTTCCTCTCTCCTCCTATATATTTGTATTCTCTCTTGTACTTGATATATGAAAGAATTATATACAAGGTTCGCCCTTTGTTTTCTACATGGTATCAGAGGCAACCGGTCTGGCCTGTTTTCTAACCGCTCGGCTTCCCTATCCGCTCGGTTTCTCTTCTTGACCGGGCGGCTTGGTCTTCCTCCTGGCTCTCTTTTTTAACCGGGCGGTTTGTTCTTGCGGCCTTTCCTGCTTCTAACTGCGGCTTCCCGCGCGGTCTATTGTTTTTCGGACCGCTCCTCTTCCTCTCTCTCGTGGCCTCCACGCCGTCTTACCTCTCCCCCCTTTTTATAAACCTCTCGGTCTAGTAGGCCCTTCCCCCTAACCGACCGGTTTCTTCTTTCTTCCCGCCCGGCTTCTCGCCATCTCGCCGTGGTTTCTTCCTCTACCCGCAATCTCTCCTTCTCTTATCTTATCGTGCGACTTCGTTCCTTGTTGCTGCGACTTCTTTTCTCGCTACGGGTTCTTTCGAATCGCTGCGAGCACCGCGTCTGGTCGCGACACCGTTCTGTGCCTCTGGTATTATCACCGAGACCGCGCGGTTTTCCTTACCGCTGCTGCTCTCCTACCCGCTGCGGTCTCCTTTCTTCAATCTCTGCGGGCGCCCGGCTTGGCGCTCTCCTAGCCGCAGGGGGTTCTCTCCTGCTGCGAGGTCCGCTCTTGGTCGCGACATCTTTCCTTGCCGCTGGTGTGCTCATTGTGACCGTGTAGACTTCTCGCGCGGTTTCTTCTCTGCTTAGTCGCTGCGACTTATCTTGTCGCTCGCGACCTCTCCTCTCTGCTGCGGGCTCCGCATATTGGTCGCGGCATCCTCCTTGCCGCTGGTGTGTTATCACTGTGACCGTGCGGCTTCTCCTCGTGTCTCGGCGTGACGGCATCTTCCAGCTAACCGCTCCGCATCTTGGTCGCGGCCTCTTGCCGCTGGTGTGTTAACATCGGGACCGTACGGCTTCTCTTGTTCTCTAGTCTTGGCGGCTTCTCTTCTCTTACCGCTCCGGATCTTGGTGTGGTCTGTCTCTCCCGCCCGGTCTTGTTCCTGTTCGCCGGCCTCTGTTCGTTTTACCCACCGCAGCCTGTTTCTTTTCGCTACGGGCTCCCTTCTACTTGCAACCTCTCACGCGATCTCCTCTAGTCGCGTGCGACCTCGTCTTTCCGCTAGTGCCCGCACGACTTCGTTTCTCGCTGCCCTCATCGTTCTTCCGGAGTAGCCGCTGGTTATGTCCGGCAAGCCACCTGCCTCCTTGCCGCCCGGCTTCTGTGCCTATTCGCAGATCAGGATTATGGCATTTGGTTCCACCACTACTGATGACATTGTCGCGTTGCGTGCTCAACTCCATCAACTTCAAGAGGTGGTTAGTCGCTCATCTGGCTCTGTGGCCCCGATCTTCAAGGACGGTATATCATGTTTCTCACACAGCTCTCCCTGAATTATGCATACGGGTGCTACACATCATCTCTCTCTGCACCAGCCTCCCAAATACTTAGATACTGCTTACCCCAAGCACATCACCGTGGACAATGGTGACAAGATACCGATTTCTGGCGCTGTTCATCTGTCTCTTACTCCTCCCTCTTTATTCTCGGTTCTTCATGTTCCGGGCTCTCCTTTTAATCTCCTCTTTGTTAGCCGTCTTACACAAGACCTTGATTGTTGTGTTACTTTCTCATGCTCTTCCTTTGTGGTGCAGAATCGACTAACGCAGAATATACTTGGTAGAGAGCGACTGTCTAATGAGCTATATATTCTTAATGTTCCTCCCACTGTTCTCACTACTGTCTCCACAACTAATTGACATCGTCGTCTTGGGCATGCCCCTCTTCCAATTCTCGAGAAAGCTCTCCCTACTGTCTCTCTTCAAGAGTTCTTTTGTGAATCATGTATTTTCGGCAAACAACACCGTGTCTCTTTCTCCTTCATGTACCCGGAGCAACGCTCCTTTATACTTAGTACATTCTGATATCTGGGGCCCTATAAGGTCCCTAATGTCTTTAGGTATCGATACTTTGTTACCTTTATGGATGATTACTCACGGGTAACCTGATCGTATTTACTTCATGATCGTGCTGAACTCTCAACCACGTTCTGTACGTTTCTTAGGAAACTCACACTCAGTTCTCTACCTGTGTCAAAACTCTTCGTACAGACAATGCTCGCGAATATACTGGTTGCATCTTCTCCAATCTATGCGCTGAGTTCGGTATTATATATCAGACTTCATGTGCCTACACCCCTCAACAAAATGACATCGCGAAAGGAAAAATCGTCACCTCTTTGATGTGGCTAGATCTCTTATGATCCAAATGCAGGTTCCTCCCCTCTATTGGAACTTTGCAGTCTCTACTGCTTATCACCTCATCAATCGCATGTCTTAGTGTGTCCTCAACTTTGTGGCACCAATTACTCTCCTTTTCTCATTCACGAATCTCTTCTCCCTCACGCATCGTGTCATTGGAAGTACCTGTTGTGTCCACCATCTTGTTCCTTCCATTGAGAAGCATGTCACTCGTGCTACCAAAGCTATGTTTGTTGGGTAATCACACACTCAGAAGGGGTATATCTTCTTTAATCATATCACTGGAAATGTGGTTGTCTGTTGATGTCTCATTTCATGAAGACCAACCATACCACGTCAGTCCTTTTGATCTCCTTCTTCCTCCTCCGCTACCTCGACCCATCATTCCTGTAACGTCTCCGCTTCCACCACTTCTCCCTCCTCTGCTTCTGATTCCTACACCACCACCAGTACCCTCCAAACCAGTCCCCTCCAAACCCCATCATTAAAGTTTACACTCGTCGTCCTCAACGTCCGGCTGCCCAACAACAGCTTCCCTCTACCGGTGTGATCTCGCGTCCTGTTGATCTGGCATCCTCCTCGACGGCTCATCCCTTGGCCAATTATGTCTCTCTACATCGGCTCTCTCAACCTCTTCTTACCTTTGCTCTCTCTCTCTCTCCTCTATCTCTATACCTAACTCTGTGCAGGAAGCTCTCCAGCATCCGGCGGGGCGTTCCGCCATGGATGAAGAAATGACTGCTCTGTGTGGTAATCATACTTGAGATCTTGTGTCTCCTCCTCCTGGCCACAGTTGTGTTAGTTGCAAGTGGATCTTTACAATCAAACAAGTTGTAGATGAGACAGTTGATCGCCTAAAGGCTCAACTTATGGCACGGGGTTTTACTCAACAGTACGGGCTTGATTATGAGAAAACGTTCTCCCCTGTCGCGAAATTAAATACGTTTCGGGTCTTGCTCACCTTAGCTGTTCATCTCCACTGACCCCTCCACCAGCTGGATGTCAAGAATGTCTTTTTAAATGACGATCTTCTTGAAACTATCTATATGCAACAACCGCTCGGATTTGAGACCATGAGGGAGTCTCGTGTCTGTTTACTTCGCAAATTCATTTATGGTCTCAAACAGTCTCCATGGGTGTGGTTTGGAAAATTCAGCAAGGTTGTTTGTAAGGTTGTCTTCAAACAAAGCTCGGCAAATTACACTCTCATCACTCGTCACCAATCAACGGGGCCAATAATACTTCTGGTTTATGTGGACGATAATCTGATCACTGGTGATGGCTCCGCTGGGATACAACATGTTAAGCGGCATTTAAATTCTATCTTTCAAATCAAAGATCTGGGAAATCTTCGATATTTTCTTGGACTAGAGGTAGCACAACGACGTGATGGCCTTGTCTTATCCTAACGTAAGTATTGCATTGACCTTCTGAAAGATGTTGGTCTCTCGGGTTGCAAACCAGCGAAAATCCCGATGGAAGTCAACCATATGTTGTGTGCTCAGGGATCTGAGGCTGACTCTCTACTTCCAAATCCAGAATATTATCGTCGTCATGTGGGAAAACTGATATACCTAACCGTTACGAGACCAGATATATCATTTGCGGTTGGAGTGGTTAGTCGGTTTATGCATACCCCACGAGTTTCTCACCTTCAGGCAGTGGAACAAATTCTCAGATATCTGAAGGCTGCCCCTGGGCAAGGACTTGTGTATAAGCCATCTTCCTCCCTTTCTCTTATTGCATACTCTGATGCAGATTATGCAGGCTCATTGGATGATCGACGTTCGACTACTGGTTTTTGTACTTACTTTGGAGGAAATCTTATCACATGTCGGAGTAAGAAGCAGACGGTGGTTGCTCACTCGTCTGCTGAGGCTGAGTACCGTGTGATGGCAGCCGTTACATCAGAACTAACCTGGCTGGAAAGTCTTCTAATGGATTTGGGAGTTAGGTTGTCCTCACCATCGACGTTGTTTTGTGACAGTCAAGCTGCAATACATATTGCGAAAAATCCTGTGTTCCATGAGCGGACTAAACATATTGAGGTTGATTGTCACTTTGTACCTGCATTTGGGCAACTTGCTGACATCCTTACCAAGACATTACCTCACAAATTGTTTTACCAGTTCTTGTCCAAGCTTGGTGCCTACGACTTGTACGCTCCAGCTTGCGGGGGAGTGTTAGTAGACATAAGGATAAATGATGTAAAGGCCCATTTATAGGCCCCTTTCTTCCTTCTCCTTTAGTCCCACATCTATTGTACAGGATTCTTCCTTCCTCTCTCCTCCTATATATTTGTATTCTCTCTTGTATTTGATATATAAAAGAAGTATATACAAGGTTCACCCTTTGTTTTCTACAATTTGTATTGACTTAGTTTTTTTATTATTGTGTTTTATGCCTTCATGCACGTGTTCCACATGAGGGCGAGTGTTCGTGATGACGGTGACTCGAATGTCTCTCTTTCCTGACTCCTACCTTAGCCACACACAGCCTGCAGGTATACTCCATGTGTTGTCTGTGTCGTCAAGCGGTCTATGCCTTCATGCACATATTTCACGTGAGGGAGAGTGTTCATGATGACGACGACTCGGATGGCTCTTTTTCTAGACTTTCCTTATTCACACACAACTTCCAGGCACATTTCGTCTGTTGTTTGTGTCTCCGCAATTTTTTCTTCGATGTTAAGTAGGAGTGGTTTGGTCTTTGTTGGATGACCTAGTTTCAGCTCTGAGAGCATCCAGCGTGATCATGGTCAGTTTGTGGACCAACGTCGTGTGGTTATCCCCGGTGACATGCGGTTGGGCTTCAGTGGCTGCTGTTTTTCCCTCACATTGCCAACCACAATTACCTCTCTTTTTATGATGTGTCCAAGCTAGAGGTTTCCAATTCAGCTTGATGGGAGTGTTAAAGATATTAGTATTTTATTATTTAAGTCTATTAGTATGCGAGTGAGTTTAGACCCACATCATGAGTCTTGTTTGTGTGTCTGCTTGTAATCCTTTATATACCCCCTTTGAGAGATGAATAAAATGCACCTTCTATTTTCTTCTCTTTATTTCTAACACGAGCAACTGCAAATTTCTTCACAAAGGGCCACATTGTTCAGAGACACTATTTCATCCTGAAAAACTTTCAATAGATGAATACGATTTGCATTCCGTTTATTCTAACAACAAGAAACTCCATGAAGCTTAAATTAGAGCAGGAGTGTCGAAGGTGTAGGGACGAACCATGCAGAATTTTGCGGACCTATGAATCCCAAATCCTATGGCAATAGTCAAATATGAGCATGGAAAGTTTTTGAGCATTAACTCCTAAAAAGCGTATAGAAGAAAAAAGGTGCATGAATAGACTAATTTTCACACCAGAAATTAAGGAAATATTAGTAGCCAACATAAGTAAAAGTTTGTACCCAAATATGTGAGAGCACAGGTGCAACAACTACTAGGATGAACGATCTAGTAGAAAATCCTCATACAATATCTCAAAAAGGGTAAAATCATGAGGTTCAACTTGTTAGCTAAAAAAAATATCCCACATATCAAGGGATAAATTTTTGCAATTGGTATCATCAGTGTAGAGCACTTGGCCGCTTGTCTTCAAGGAAACTAACTGCATGACATCTCTTATGATTAATAAGTAAAATCTTTGTGAATAACAGGCTTACAGAAATGGTTGTTTTCTCATAATTTGATTTCCATAAGTCATTATAGTCATAATTATATGTTTCTTTAAAGGTTCGCTAAATATTTGATGGACAGTCTATTTGAATACTTTAACAAATCAGTCCAAAATGGATGTACATCTAAGTCTAATTAATTAGGAGCAGTTACTTTAGTGTGGTTTTACGATGCTAGTTGCAATTGTTGTTTTGAGTGTTAGATACACAACAAAATAACGGCAGAAATGAGGACATTATAGAATACACGTAATAACAGAAGTGATGTTTTATAATCTCACCAAAACATACTGAAGTTACATAGACAAATACATCAAAAAAAACTCACCAAGCGAGGCGGTGATAATCGAACATTTTCATCTTTTCCGGGAGCTCGAATATTTGAAAGTTCTTTTGTTCTTACAGGATTTATCTATAAAAGAAGCACATATGAAGTTGGTTGAGGATATAAATGCTAAGCAGTAGTACAAGGAGCTCAAGAAGTCAGACATCTTACCTCAAGATCAGAATCTCGTGAATGCTCACCAACTATCATTCCATCGTAGGTCTTCAAACAGAAGAAGAAAACATAAAGATTTATAAGCTGAAAATATATAACCGAGATGGAAAGGGTTTTGACAAGCATAAAAGAAACTGGTAAAGAAAGCAACCTCCATTCCAGGAGACACAAAAAGAGTGCCACGGGCTTCCAAAGTAGTGAGTGCATGTGCGGTAATGAGTCCATGACCAACTGAAATCTACAGGAATCAATTTGGGACAAGTATCATCAAAATGAAGGTAAGTTTTGTTTGAGACTGTTAATGATGTTTTTAAGAGATAAATATCATGATTTTACACAATCATATAATGCCATTCTCAATTAAAGCAAAATACACAAGAATGATAATATCTGCAAAAAAAGCTCGAATAAATTCAATTACTATTCCTAGAATCATAGCGTGGCGTCCCGTCTGGGCCTATTGGTTCTTCTCTCTGGTTGTTGAAACCTCACTGGTTCTTCTCTCTAGTGTTTATGCCTCTCTCACTAGTACTCGCCCTCAACTCCCTCTCGTTCTCGGCTAGTTATTTGCTCTAGTTGTCGCGTCGTCGCTGGTTCCTCACTCGGGTGCTCACACTTGCTCGCTGATGCTCTCACTCTCACGCTGGTGCTCTCACTCTCTCACAGGTGCTCTCACTCTCTCACTGGTGCTCTCACTCTCATGCTGGTGCTCTCACTCTCTCATTGGTTCTTCTCTCTGGTTGGTGCAACCTCACTGGTTCTTCTCTCTGGTTACTGCGACCTCGCTGGTTCGTCTCTCTGGTTGCGACTCTCACAGGTGGGCCTCTCTCTGGACTCTCGATGGTTCTTTTCTCTTCCTCTCCCTCTCTGTTAAAGGGCATTGTAAGTGTGTTCTTCTCCCTGCCTCTCCCTCAGTTGTCGGTTCCCTCCAGCTCTCCCTCTCAATCTCTCTTTGGTTCTTCTCCTTGCCTCTCCCTCTAAATCTCTCTCTAGTTCTTCTCCCTATCTTTCCCTCTCAATCACCCTCTTTGGTTCTTCTCCCTACCTCTCCCTCTCTCTGTAAGTACAATGATGCCTTGATGTAGCTTAGTGGTCTTGGATTGCAGGCTGCCTTGCTGGTTTGCTGGTGGCTGTAGCTTGGTGGTCGTGAATTGCTGGTTGCCTTGCTTGGTGACTATGTGACGTGTGAGTGGCTGTTTTTTTCTAGTTGCTATTTTTCTGGCTTTGTGCCTTTTTGCTACAATATATCTGCCCATTTTCATGCATTGTTTAACAATCAATTGTTTTATTTGTTTTGTTGGACAACAAATGATTTAAAATACCTAATTATTAGATATTTATCTAACTACATTTTGCAATCGATGATGTATGACCATAGTGAATGATGAATAAATGTTGGATGTCTTGTGCCATTTGATAAATAAAATGTTAGATACTTGGATGTCTTGTTCCTTTTGAGAAATTAATTGATAAATAAAATGTATGATACTTGAATGCCTTGGGTTCTGTACTTTGAATGATAAATTAGATGAAAATGATAAATTTGTATACTATTGATGATGCAAAATATCGTTGGAAAAATAAAATGTTGTATGAAAAATTTGAAAGGTGACTGAAGATCTAACGATCTATTGAAGTTAAGAGACTTCTCTGACGTTACTCTTTTCCAACTGATCAAGTGATTTTGGTTATTTCTTCTCATGATACAATTATATAAAACATTTATTTCATTTCATATAAGTAATATTTATTTCATTTTATATTTCCTAGAATGGCTTCTTCTGTTAGCTCCAGTGAAGTGCCCCTTTCAATGGTACCAACTGGTACACATTCATTTTGAGCATTTGGTGGAAATTGGTAGCAAATGATACTAATCAAATCAAATACAACTACTGTAAGCAGACATGAATGGTGGAATTACTCATTTCAAACATCCTTGGCTGGGTAGAAAGGTAATGATAAGTCATGCACTCAAGTTACGCCCGACGTTAAGGCAAAGACTGAGTCGGCCCTAGATTCAAACTTGGAGAGCAAGAGAGCGATGAGTGCAATGTTACAAAAAAAGTTTGGATGAAGTGGTAGTTGGAGTACATGATGATGAAGTAGAGGAGTCAGCTGCACGTAGGAGTTTGCACTCGGGCACAAGTTCCATGGGTCTAATGGACTAACTTGTTCATGTTGTTACAGAGTCAAGCAAGGGAAAAACTCCCAATAAAGTACAATTGAGAGAGAAAAAAGCTAGAGATGATACTGCTATGTACATAAGTAGAAGGGCATATGAAAATGTGATCTCATTCAATGTCATATGAAAATGTGATCTAGCAGATGACACATGTTATTGGGTTGTGCTGACCTGGGATGGAGATCACCATATTATATGAGTTGGGCAAGAAAATTTTGCAGATGGAGGTGTAGAGGACGAAGGAGATGTTGGACACATCCATGCATACCTGTAAATTGAATGGGCACACTATCATGACGGATGCGTGGACTGGTTGGGAGGGTAGAACTGTGATGAATATCATGGTACACTACAGTTCTAGAGTGGCATTTTGACATTCAAAGAATGTCTCCTCCACGCATGACGAAAAGTTCATCTTTGACTTCTTGGAAGCGGCGATTGATAGCCCCGAGCCAAGGAGAGGACAGTATCTTGAAGATTGTGACGGACAGTGTATCCAATAATATGGTTGCAACAACTTGAAGAGGTCAAAGTTTTTTTGGACAAGTTCTGCAGCTCATAAAATCAATCTTTTGTTACAAGAGATATGAAAGTTAAAGCTAATAAAAAGTCCTATCTCCTTGGGCCGCCAAGTCTCTACCTTTTGATCACCCAATCTCTTGACATGTTTAGACAGTCGACGAACGAATCAGACCCTCATGAACTTATTTGACCAGGTGTGAATAGATTCGCTACAACATTTCTATCTTTAGAGAGTATATTGGAAAAGAAGAATCAGCTGAGCGGTCTATTCACATATGCAAAGTGAGCTGCAACAAAGCTGGTCAGTAGTGTTAGGGGAAAGCAGGTAAATGTATTGTATATTTATTCACTTTAATTTAGAGTAATTGTTTCAAACTGACGCTATATATTATTTACTTATTTAATTATTTTACAAAGACGGCCAGTAGTGTTGAGCAGGTTGTCGGTATATTCACCTCATTTGGGAAGGTTTTGAGAAGAATCGACAGGGATACACCTTCCATTATGTATTTATGTAAGGATATACAAAAAGCTAGGGAATAGGTTACAACTATTCTCGATCACCAAGAGAACAAATACCTCCTTATATGGAAGTTGATCGATAGCAGGTGGGAGAAGATGAGCAACCTTTTGAACCTTGCAGAATATTACTTAAACCCATATTTTTATTATTGCCGCCAAGTGAGAGCCGGCGGAAGGTTATGAGTGGTTTTGTTGGGCGTCTCTCAAGGATATATAAAAAAGATCCTTCTATACAGGATCACATCAATGCTGAGCTTGATAATTACCAATACCAGCAATATTTGGTAAAAACATGACAAAGAGAAAATTAAAAATTCTCAACTTAAATCCAGATATATTTTAATATATATATTTTTATTAACTTTATATTTTTAATGATGCGTAAATGAAATGTGTTATCATTTTATTTTTCACAGTATATTGGTGGAGGATTAACGATGATGATATGTCACACCTTAAAATTATGGCTAAGAATATTTTGAGCCTGACTACATCATCCTTTGCCTGTGAGAGAAACTGGAGTACTTTTGAGATAGTATGCATTAATTTAATTATTTAACATGACATAAATATCATAATATATGATTGTATGTATTATTTATGTTTTTAAAATTTTATAGATACACTATAAAAAGAGAAATAAATTCGACAACAAAAGATTGAACGATCTTGTTTTTCTAAATTTCAATGTTTTGTTGAAGTCAAAAATATTCCAACACGTCTCGAGATCCACTGACAACTAAGAGCTTAAATTCGGGTAAGGTACAAAAGTGGAGGTGAATATTAATGATGATTAGGATGATAACGATGATGTTGATGATGAAATCTTACTAGGAGAGGGGTTGACGTGGTCACAACTTGGAGATATTGTCGACGCTGATCATGATGCAAAGAGGCTTCCTAGAATAACAAAGAGTACTGACGTGGCGATTATTTATCAAAGAAAGGGAAAGAGAAAATATATAAGATGGACGAGGAAGATCTAAAAGGTTCATCAGATGATGACCACATTCTATCTACACTACCAACTATTGATGAGTATGCAAGCAATGAAGATTGAAAAAAAAGTTTGAAATTTAATTTTTAAAATTTTGATATAATACAAAATCTATATAGTTGCAAACTTCTTAAAATTACTAATTTTATGAATTTTCTATCATTAAAGTACTGCATATTAAATGTTTCATATAACCTTTAATATTTAGAAGTTCAATAGGTTGTGAAAGATATGGTACCTAAACACCTAGAGGGGGGGGGGGGGTGAATAGGTGACCTAAACCTTTTTTAAAACTTTGTTGGCAGCACAACAATTATTACAGCTAACAGCAATTACAGAAATCAAACAAGTAATCCACAGCACAGCACAGCACACACACTAATTTATAGTGGTTCCCCAATCTTTGGGTACATCCACTTTCCCCCTTCGCCTATCTAGCAGTGTACTAGATTCGGCCAAACTTCTCCACTAACTCAGAACCAAACTAGGTTCCTACCTCAGGCCCAAAGCCTTACACTCAGCCAAAAGGCCTACACTCAGCCACCCAGGCCTACACTCAGCCAATTAAGGCCTACACTCAGAGTTCTTCAACTCCTACACTCAGGCAACCAAGCCCTACCCTCAGCCTTTATAAAATAGGCTTACAATTCTCTCAGATCCAATGGATCCTACAAGTTAAAATAGAAAGTACAATAGTTAACTCTACAACTCAGAAAATAGGAGAGGAGTTGAGAGATTCTTGAAGAGTTCTTGGAAGAACTCAGTTAGATCCAAACTGACTTAGCTTCCTTCAAAGCTTCTTGATTAGAACTGAATTAGTCTGAATCTTCTGCAGTTGTTCCTTGACCTCTGCTTCTTGAAATCCAGATGACTCTGAATTCTTCTTCTCAGCCTTAGTTCCAAAGACTGAATACTTGGTTGGAGCTCTCTCTCTCCAACTTCTTAGATCTGCTGATGCACACCAAGATCTTCTTGTGTTGATACTCAATATACCACTTTTACAAAGATCTGAACTCTCTCTGTAAAAACTTTTTCAACCACTTCTATATTATCTCAACAATCCTTATCACTTGATCAATCTTTATCTGTAAACTATGGGTGCCTATTTATAGGCTTCCTTCATGGTAACCGGCTGGTCCGGTTCATAACAGACTTCTGATATCACTGACAGTTGATGTAGACCGGCTGGATCGGCAGCTGTCTTGTCAACCAGTCACTTCTTGAAATTCCTCTAACTGTCAGATAGTGTCGAGACTTTCTGTTCTTAAGTGTCGACACTTATAGGCCAAGTGTCGACACATGTTGTGTAAGTGTCGACACAAGTCTACAAGGTGTCGACACAATTCCTTGTATGTCTCGACACAGTTTCTTCTGCATGTGTCGACACTGAAATTGAGTGTCGACACAAGTACTTGTACTTCATTCTTTAACTGTATTCTTCTAAGTGTCGACACATCTCCTTTGTGTCGACACATCTTCATGTGTAGAAACTGTCAAGTGTCGACACTGCTTCTTGGTGTCGACACAAGTCTTCAATCTTGTTTCTTCAGCTGAGTGTCGACACATTCCTTTAGTGTCGACACTTGTACTTAGAATATTTTGTAACTTTTCTGTTCTTTGCTAAGTGTCGACACAGCTCCTTGTGTCGACACTTTCTTCAAGTGTAGAGTCTTCAACTAAGTGTCGACACATTGTGCTGGTGTCGACACTTTCTTCAAGTGTTGACTCTTCTGGTTGTGTGTCGACACATTGTGCTGAGTGTCGACACTTCCTTCAAGTGTTGACTCTTTGAGTGTGTGTCGACACATTGTGCTGAGTGTCGACACATTCTTCATGTGTTGACTCTGCTGATTGAGTGTCGACACATTGTTCATGTGTTGACTCTGCTGATAGTGTCGACACATTGTGTTGAGTGTCGACACTTGTACTTAGATTCTGCAGACTTTTGCTGAGTGTCGACACTTACTTCAAGTGTCGACACTTTCTGGTGTTGACTCAGCTCTTCTAGGTGTCGACACTTCTGCTAAGTGTCGACACAGCTTTTCTGCATTCTTCTTCACTGAGTGTCGACACAGCTCCAAGTGTCGACACTTTCTGACTGGTGTCGACTCTTCTTCCCAGGTGTCGACACAATGACTCCAAGTGTCGACACTGCTTGTCTGGGTGTCGACACAAGCTTTCTCAAGTGTCGACACTTTCCCTCTGGGTGTCGACACATGGACTTAGAATTTTTAGCTTCAGTCCAGTGTATTCCTAACCTGCACAAGTAACTCAAACAAACATCAAATACACTATGATGCATATCATTGAGTTAGGTGAGGCTTCTTCAAATCAGGTACATTTGACCAATGTACCCAACAATCTCCCCCTATTTGGAGAAGTCATAACCCTTAGTCAATGATATACATCACTCATAATTAAAAATTATAAAATGAAGTAAAACAGATATATGTCAACAGAGTTAAACTTAAACATGTAATAAAGCACACATGTATACTCATTCAGCATTACAGAACAAACAAGAATTAGACACATTCATCAGAACAATCATGAAATTTATTTAACAAAAATTGTTCATACATTTAATACATTTTCAATGATTTACACAAAATGTTTGATGTAACAGATTACAACATTCTTCAGTTTAATCTTAATCTAATTCTGCTCTGGTTCTTAATGACTATGCCTTTTCCAGCTTGTACTTTAGCTTTCACAGCAGCAGCAGCAGCAGGCTCAGCTTCAGCAGTCTTCTTCCCTTGGAGTCCTTCTTCTTCTGTTCTTCAGCCTTGATCTTTTGCCTTTCAAAATAATGATAGGGCTTAGGAAAGTACTTGCTAGGCTCCACAGCTGTTGGAGGTAGCTTTCCTAACTTAGCCTTCCTTCTATGTTGGACAATGGCTTCCTGCCTACTCTCATGTTTCCTCCATTCAGCCTCTGAGAACCACTTGTTCCTCTCATGGGCATTGTCCTTGGCTGCTTTCCAGGCAGTGAGAATGATGTTCCTAGAAGTAGGGCTCCACTGTTCAAAATCTGGTTTTTGTTCAGCAAGTTCCCTGAACTTCTTCTTTGATAGCCTAGTCTCTTCTTCTTTGTCCAAAGCCTCTTGCATAGCAGCTGTGATAGGTTGAACAACCTTTTCCAGAATAACATTGGGCTTGCCAGCAGTTGGACTATACATTGTGCTTACATCAGCATGAACCATTTCAAAATCTGGAGGTGGATAGATTACATCAGCCACTGCCTGTTGCTCACCTCCAAGATATGTTCCTTGAATACCAGATTCAGCTACATTGTCATCATCACACAGGGGAGGATAGCCCAGTGTAGCCCTGATGGAATTGGATATCCATTTTGCATGGTCAGAACTGGCTTTGACTAACACTCTCTCCCCCTTTATGACTTCTTGGGCTACATGATCTCTCACATCATCTTTCTGGAACCTGATTTGGCTGTCCAAATACCTTATGCCCTCTTTAAAGAAAGGTCTAAGCTTGGTAAGCTGTTCAGAAATGACCTTCTGGGAATCCTTGATGGCAGTCTTGACAGCAGTTAGTTCAGCTTGAAAGAGTTTATCAAAATCAGCTTTGGCAGCAGCAGAGGAGTTGATGGTTCAGTAGACTTATTCTTGATTTCAGTGACTATTGCATTGTGAGATGCAGTCAAATTATCATTCATCCTCAATTGATTTTCCAGCACATAGCCTTGCTTTAGTGCTATATCTTCTACCTTCTCTTTTATGGTTTCTTGATGTTTAGCCAGATAGACCACTGCATGAGCACCCTTTGTAAAACATCAGTCATCTCCTTTTTATTAAGGTTCATTTCAAACCTTATTGACTTGATTTCCTGTCCCAGATCAGATTGTAGTGCCTTGTGCCCTTCATCAACATAAGTTTCTAAAGCTTCCTTTGTTCATCCATCTTGATTTGCATTGCAAGCAGTAGAGCACTGTAATCAGTGGATGGAGCTTGTTGAACTAAGGAGTGTTGAGCAACAGTTTGTAGAGCCTTCTTATAGCTCTGGCTCCTTCTTTTGAAAACAAAGAATTTCTTCTTCTTAGCTTGCTCAGCTTCATCATCCTCAGATTCTGATGTACTGGCTATATCCACCCTATCCTTAGGGCTGGATGGTTTTTCAGTGTGCACATCTTGTGCCTTCTCAGTATCTAGCCTTATAGGCTCTTCTTGAATATCCAAGTTCTCCCCCTCAGCAGCAGCATCCTTCTCTGCATCAGCAGCATTCTTTTCCATATCAAAATCATCTTGATCTAAATTCAGAAATAGATCTTCCATTGTATATTCTGGGGGTGACTGTGCAGGAGATGTACTTGGTTCTTCAACCACTTTATCAGGTATCACAACAGATGTGTCTTGGAGAACAACATCTGGTTCTTGAGTTGCTGGCTGATTTTGCTGATGGTCATCAGACAAATCAGAATTTATTATAGAAAAATCAAAGTATTAAGGTCAACAAGTACCTCTTGAATGAGGAGGGTGGCTTGCTCACTCTCCAGTGTAGATGGTTCTGCTACACCTGGAAGCTCCCCCTGGATGTCAGCTGGCTCCTGAGGAGCAGGTGACTTTTCTGCAGCCTTATCCATTGGACTATCAGGAGTGAAGACCACATGTTCTTCACTGCCTGAGCTGCTGGAGGACTCTTGAGGCACAGCAGCAGTCTTCCTCTTCTTCCTGGGAGGAGAGTCTTTCTTAGAAGCTTGTTTTTCAGGGGTGGTCAATTCCTTTGACACCAGCACCCTTTCCCATCTAGAGAATATCCTTGAGTCCATTCTCCTCATGTGATTGATTTTTGTTCCTGCAGCAGAGCTCATTACCTCTGGAATTGATCCAGCCAGGTAGAGACTTAGTATCCTGCCCAGATTGGGCTTCTTCAGACTTTCTTTTACTTTCTCAAAGACAATCATAGACCAGTCTGTCTTAAGGTTGAAGATGATTCTGGTCATGATACTGAACATAGAGGCTGACACCCTGTCATGCCCTCCTGGTTTGCTTAGAATAACCTTGCCTACAACTTCAGACAGGAATTTGCCTTGAGTGTTCATGCCTTTTCTGTTGAAGACAGAACCTATTCTCATCTTAGAATCAAGACCACACCAAGTGAGTGCTTCTCTGGTCTTAGATGTGGTCACTTCCTCTTCTTCTTGAATCTTAGGTAGCTGAAGTACCTTTCTCAAGGACTTGGGTGAAACCTTGACCTTGGTTCCATGCACTCTGGATTTGATTCTGTATCCAGAGTCGTCCACAGTTGCTCCAGTAAGAAATTCAATCACTTCTTTCTTCCATATCTTGGTTGGCTCTGAAACCAAGTATTCCAGTCCTGAATCGCTGACTAGGGTTATCACTGATTTGATTTCCTGATCACCGTCGTCGAATGCGCCTCGCACGAGCTCATAGCCTTCGTTAACGTTCTCTTCCAGCTTGGGAGCCATTAGGGTTTGAGAATTAGTCTTTAGAGAAGAGAAATGTCGACACAGGAGTTTAGTCTCGAAACTCTGAAAGCGTGTCGACAAACACAAACAGAACCCTATTTATACTTTCTTGTTTGAAGACGAACAGGCGGGATGAATTTCTAAAGATGTGTCGACACTGTCAATAAGTGTCGACACTGACTTATAATGTCTCGACACACATGTGTCGACACAAATTTAGTCAACAGATTTTATGTGTCGACACTTGGTTAAGTGTCGACACCACACTATACTCGACATGTAGTCGAGACTTTACTTAGAAAAATTCTGAGTAAAACTTAAGTGTCGACACTTTATTGGATGTGTCGACACCTACTCGACATGTGTCGACACTAACATTCTGAAGTGTCGACACTAACTTCCTAGATGTGTCGACACCATTTTCCTGAAGTGTCGACACTTACTATTCTGTGTCGACATAGACTTGTCTATGTGTCGACACCTTTTTACTTAGCCAATTTTTGTTCTGTATACTTAGTCTAAGTTTATCATACCTAGTTCAATTTTGAACCTATTAAACTTAGCTTCATCTAAGGGCTTAGTGAACATATCAGCTATCTGATTATCAGTTCTAACATATTCAAGTGCAATATCATTTCTTTCTACATGCTCCCTAAGAAAGTGATATTTAATCTCAATATGTTTAGTTCTACTATGTGATACAGGGTTGTTAGCTATTGAAATAGCACTAGTAGAATCACAATAAAGTGGAGTTCTACTTACCTGACATCCATAGTCTTCTAGCTGATGTTGAATCCACAGAAGTTGAGCACAGCAACTTCCTGCAGCTACATATTCTGACTCAGCTGTGGAGATGGCCACACTGGTTTGCTTCTTACTACTCCATGAAATGAGTCTTCCACCTAGGAATTGACAGGATCCAGTTGTGCTCTTTCTATCTTCTTTGCATCCTGCAAAGTCTGCATCTGAATAGCCTGTTAGATCAAAATCTCCATTCCTAGGGTACCAGAGGCCTAGATAGGGTGTGCCCTTTAGATATCTCAAGATTCTCTTGACTGCAGTCAAGTGAGATTCTTTGGGGCAGGCTTGATACCTGGCACAAACACATGTAGCATACATAATGTCAGGCCTACTTGCAGTCAAGTATAGTAGGGAGCCAACTATCCCTCTATACAAGGTTTCATCTACAGGTTTCCCTGCATCATCCTTGCTTAGAGACATACTTGACCCCATAGGAGTCTTCATGGTACTGGATGAATCCATACCATATTTCCTTATGAGTTCTAGGGTGAACTTTGACTGACATATGGACAAGCCACTTTCAGTCTGTTTAACTTGGAGACCCAAGAAAAACTTCAGCTCTCCCATACTACTCATCTCAAATTGACTTTGCATAAGCTTTGCAAACTTTTTGCAAAGGCTACTTTCAGTAGACCCAAATATAATGTCATCTACATATATTTGGACAAGTATTACTTTGCCTCTAGATTCCCTAAGGAATAGAGTCTTATCTATTTTCCCCCTTGTGAACTTGTTCTCAATGAGGAAACTAGATAGGGTTTCATACCAAGCTCTAGGAGCTTGCTTTAACCCATACAATGCTTTCCTAAGTCTATAGACATAATGTGGAAGAGTAGGATCAACAAAACCTGAAGGCTGCTCCACATATACTTCTTCTTTTAAATTACCATTAAGGAATGCTGACTTCACATCCATTTGGTATACTTTGAATCCTTGGTAGGTTGCATAGGCCAAGAACATCCTTATGGCTTCCAGTCTGGCTACTGGAGCAAAGGTTTGATCAAAATCAATACCTTCTTCTTGCCTATATCCTTTTGCAACCAGTCTTGCCTTATTCTTAATGATGACACCTTGTTCATCTAACTTGTTCCTGTAGATCCACTTTGTTCCTATCACATTGTGATCTTTAGGCTTAGGAACCAGATCCCAAACCTTGCACCTTTTGAACTGATTAAGCTCCTCCTGCATTGCTTCAGTCCACTGTGGATCTTGTATAGCTTCTTCAAATTTCTTTGGTTCTATTTGAGACAGAAAACTTGAATATACTACAGCATTCTGATTTCTGCTCCTTGTCTGAACACCTTGTCTTGGATCTCCAATGATCAGCTCTACTGGATGATCTCTTAGATGCCTGTTGGCTGGAGGCATCCTTACTTCTGGTTGAACTTCTTCAGCATCTTCATCAAGCTGAGTTCCTTGTACTTCTTCAGCTCCTGGTACATGTAGTTCTCCCCCTGGACATAAGCCATCTTCTTCTACTTGCTGTCTTGCAGCAGGTACATCTTCTATGGTTAGCTTGTCCATCTTCTTAGTAAGACCTGTGGGGCTGCACACACTACTAGACAACTCATTGTTAATTAGTTGTGTCTCATCAAAAACTACATGCACAGACTCCTCTACAACTTGTGTAGTCAAGTTGTAGACTCTATAAGCCTTACTATTATTGCTGTACCCAACAAACACTCCCTCTTGGGACTTGGCAGCAAACTTAGTTAAGTAAGACTTCCCATTGTTAAGTATGAAGCATTTACAACCAAAGATCCTAAAATAGGACAGATTTGGTTTCCTGCCTTTCACTACTTCATAGGGGGTCTTGTTTAACCTTTTAGTGATGGTAGCCCTATTTATCACATGGCATGCAGTGTTTACTGCTTCAGCCCAGAAATATTCTGGCAGTGATGAATCACTTAATAGGGTTCTACCAGCCTCTATCAAGGTCCTATTTTTCCTTTCAGCAATGCCATTTTGCTGAGGTGTTCTAGGTGAAGAGAATTCTTGAAATATCCCATAGTCTTCACACAGCTTTGTCATGCTTTCAGACTGAAACTCAGTACCATGGTCACTTCTAATTTTGACCACTGTACAGTTCAATTCATTCTGAATTTGCTTAACAAAACTATAGAAGACACTAGGTGTTTCAGATTTCTGCTTTAAGAAGAACACCCAGGAAAACCTTGAGTAGTCATCAACAACTACAAAGGTGTAGACCTTCCTACCTAAGCTGTGAACTGGCATTGGACCAAATAGATCCATATGCAAGAGGTATAAACACCTCACAGCATCTTTGTTGTCTAAGCTTCTAAAGGTGGATTTAGTCTGCTTGCCCTTTTGACAAGCTGAGCAAATGCCATCTTTGACACACTTAACTTGAGGACCATTCCTCACTAACTCTTTACTAAAGAGTTTGCCAATAGTCTTGTAATTAAGATGAGCAAGCCTCTTGTGCCATTTGACACATTGAGAGACTGTCTCATCAGCTACAAGACAGACTGGAGAACAATTGTTCTCAACCATAATGTCTAAGCAGTAGACATTTCTCTTTCTATATCCAGTCAAAATGATCTCTTGATCACTTGACCTCTTGATATGACAACCATTTTTAACAAATGAGATGTCATACCCTACATCACTTAATTGACTTATACTAATGAGGTTGTGTTTCAAACCTTTAACATAAGCCACTTGAGTAATGGTAACAAGGTTAGAAGAAATGTTACCAAACCCTTTGATGATTCCTTTTTCAGAACCACCAAAGGTCACCTTTGGACCATTTTTGATTGGGATGTAGTCCTTCAGTAGTCCCCTAGTTCCAGTCATGTGTCTGGAACATCCACTATCCAAGTACCATGTAGGGGTATGGCCACTTGGATTCACCTGCAAAACAAATTAATGAACCTTAGAACCCAAAGTAAACTTGGGTCCTTGGTGATTGTTAGTTTGCAATTTGACATAGCTACCTGCTGGCTTTCCAACAGGTAACTTGCTACTCAACTTGGCACTGGCATTGTGCCAACAATCCAAGGCAAAGTGGCCAACCTTGCCACAACACCAGCATTCAAACTTGTTGTACCTTTGCTTAGGTACAACCTTTGCTGTCTTGACTACAGCAGCCTTGTTGAATGTTGGGGCTTTGCCCTTGGACTTGGACTGATCCTGAACAGTCCTCACAGGCTTAACAAAACCCAATCCAGCCTTTCCTTTATGATGAACAAATTCATCAATCAAGGGTAGCACTGATTTAGGTTTTGAAAACCTAGCAACTAGCTCTTTTTCCTTCTGGAGATTGATCTCCAGCAACTTAATTTGATCATTTTTAAATGTAATAGTACCCATCTGAATCACAGTAATGTGTTTCAGCCTGGCTACTTCATTCAGTTTTTGATCATACTCCTTCTCAAAATCTGTTGCAGCTGCCTTGAGATCAGCAATCTCCTTTGCCTGACTTTTGGCTAGGATCTTGCTTTTCTTATAGGCTTGCAACAGTACTTGGTATTCATCTAAGAGCTGATGAATATCTCCCTCAGATTCAGAATCACTTCCATCACTTGATGAAGATGATTCTGACTCTGAACTAGAACTGGAATCTGAACTTGAGTTGGACTTTGTACCTGACTAGGTCCTGGCTGCTCCAGGATTTTGGTACTTTCAGTCAATGCCATTAGTCCTTGGCACTGACCTCTTCTTGTTCATAGATTGATTCCATGATCTGCATAAACTCTTCTTCTTCTTCAGCAAATAGCCCTATATAGGCTTCAGCATCTGTCTCAGTGTCTGAAGAAGAAATGTCTGAAAGAGTCTTCTCATTCTTTGCAACAAAGGACTTCTCCTTCTTTCCTTTGAAGTGAGTCTTCTTTTTGTCACTGGATTCTTTCCTTCTTTCAGGACAATCTGCAATTACATGACCCTGTCTATTGCAGCAGTAACACACAATCTTAGACCCAGTTGCCTTGCTAGTCTTTGTCCTTTTCTTGTCCTTCTTTGAAGGCTTCTTCTCCTGATACTGAACTTCTTTCCCTTTGGAAAAAGAAGGTCTGGACCTCCACTGTTTCTTCTTCAGGAATTTCTGAAAATGTCTGGTAAATGCAGCAAAGTCTTCATCACTTTCACTGCTTGTAGATTTAGTGCTAACAGACTCATCAGATTCTGATTCAACTACCTCTGGAGGAGGAGTTGATGACTTAGTCCTGTTCTTTCTAGGTACTTCTGACTTAAAGGCAACAGTCCTTTCCCTGTGTTCAGTCCTTGTTGACTTTTCCTCCTCTTTTCTTACTGACAATTGCATCTCATAAGATAACAACTTGCCAAACAGTGTGGGAGGAGGAATTTCTCCCAACTTTGCCATTTCTCTGATGGCACAGATCTTAGTGTCCCAATCTTTGGTTAGGGACCTCAAGAACTTATCATTCAATTCATAGTTTGTGAACTCCCTTCCATAGGACATGAGTTCATTAACAATTCTGTAGAACTTTTGTAGCATTCAGTGATGCTATCTCCTCTTCCTTGCCTAAAGCTCTCATATTCTTGATTAAGCAAGGACTTTCCTATCTTGTCTTACTTCTTCAGAACCTTCCATGTAGACAATGAGGGTATCCCACATTTCTTTTGCTGTTTTACAGTGAATAAGGTTCTGGAAGGTGGCATCATCAATTGCACTAACTATGATGTTCTGTGCCCTTTTGTCCATTGTAGCTAGGACAATCTCATCCTTGGTCATCTCAGAAAAATCCTTTGGAGTTCTCTGTGTAGCATCCAAGACTGAAATCTTCATGGGCACATAAGGCCCTTCCTTGACTGTGATGTAGATCCTAGGGTCAGAGGCCTCCATGAACAGCCTTACCCTTTCTTTCCAGATTCCAAAAATCTCCTTTCTGCAAATGGGCAGTTTCATTGAACCCAATTCCTTGTGATTCTCTGAAGACCCCATGTTTCTTGATTTTCTTGAAACTGTTTCCTGACTTATACTGAATCTGCCAAACTGGATCTCCTCAGACAGTTAGTCCTTTTGAGGAACCTCCCTCTGATACCACTTGAAAGATATGGTACCTAAACACCTAGAGGGGGGGTGAATAGGTGACCTAAACCTTTTTTAAAACTTTGTTGGCAGCACAACAATTATTACAGCTAACAGCAATTACAGAAATCAAACAAGTAATCCACAGCACAACACAGCACACACACTAATTTATAGTGGTTCCCCAATCTTTGGGTACATCCACTTTCCCCCTTCGCCTATCTAGCAGTGTACTAGATTCGGCCAAACTTCTCCACTAACTCAGAACCAAACTAGGTTCCTACCTCAGGCCCAAAGCCTTACACTCAGCCAAAAGGCCTACACTCAGCCACCCAGGCCTACACTCAGCCAATTAAGGCCTACACTCAGAGTTCTTCAACTCCTACACTCAGGCAACCAAGCCCTACCCTCAGCCTTTATAAAATAGGCTTACAATTCTCTCAGATCCAATGGATCCTACAAGTTAAAATAGAAAGTACAATAGTTAACTCTACAACTCAGAAAATAGGAGAGGAGTTGAGAGATTCTTGAAGAGTTCTTGGAAGAACTCAGTTAGATCCAAACTGACTTAGCTTCCTTCAAAGCTTCTTGATTAGAACTGAATTAGTCTGAATCTTCTGCAGTTGTTCCTTGACCTCTGCTTCTTGAAATCCAGATGACTCTGAATTCTTCTTCTCAGCCTTAGTTCCAAAGACTGAATACTTGGTTGGAGCTCTCTCTCTCTCCAACTTCTTAGATCTGCTGATGCACACCAAGATCTTCTTGTGTTGATACTCAATATACCACTTTTACAAAGATCTGAACTCTCTCTGTAAAAACTTTTTCAACCACTTCTATATTATCTCAATCCTTAATCACTTGATCAATCTTTTCTGTAAACTATGGGTGCCTATTTATAGGCTTCCTTCATGGTAACCGGCTGGTCCGGTTCATAACAGACTTCTGATATCACTGACAGTTGATGTAGACCGGCTGGATCGGCAGCTGTCTTGTCAACCAGTCACTTCTTGAAATTCCTCTAACTGTCAGATAGTGTCGAGACTTTCTGTTCTTAAGTGTCGACACTTATAGGCCAAGTGTCGACACATGTTGTGTAAGTGTCGACACAAGTCTACAAGGTGTCGACACAATTCCTTGTATGTCTCGACACAGTTTCTTCTGCATGTGTCGACACTGAAATTGAGTGTCGACACAAGTACTTGTACTTCATTCTTTAACTGTATTCTTCTAAGTGTCGACACATCTCCTTTGTGTCGACACATCTTCATGTGTTGAAACTGTCAAGTGTCGACACTGCTTCTTGGTGTCGACACAAGTCTTCAATCTTGTTTCTTCAGCTGAGTGTCGACACATTCCTTTAGTGTCGACACTTGTACTTAGAATATTTTGTAACTTTTCTGTTCTTTGCTAAGTGTCGACACAGCTCCTTGTGTCGACACTTTCTTCAAGTGTAGAGTCTTCAACTAAGTGTCGACACATTGTGCTGAGTGTCGACACTTCTTCAAGTGTTGACTCTTCTGGTTGTGTGTCGACACATTGTGCTGAGTGTCGACACTTCCTTCAAATGTTGACTCTTTGAGTGTGTGTCGACACATTGTGCTGAGTGTCGACACATTCTTCATGTGTTGACTCTGCTGATTGAGTGTCGACATTGTTCATGTGTTGACTCTGCTGATAGTGTCGACACATTGTGTTGAGTGTCGACACTTGTACTTAGATTCTGCAGACTTTTGCTGAGTGTCGACACTTACTTCAAGTGTCGACACTTTCTGGTGTTGACTCAGCTCTTCTAGGTGTCGACACTTCTGCTAAGTGTCGACACAGCTTTTCTGCATTCTTCTTCACTGAGTGTCGACACAGCTCCAAGTGTCGACACTTTCTGACTGGTGTCGACTCTTCTTCCCAGGTGTCGACACAATGACTCCAAGTGTCGACACTGCTTGTCTGGGTGTCGACACAAGCTTTCTCAAGTGTCGACACTTTCCCTCTGGGTGTCGACACATGGACTTAGAATTTTTAGCTTCAGTCCAGTGTATTCCTAACCTGCACAAGTAACTCAAACAAACATCAAATACACTATGATGTATATCATTGAGTTAGGTGAGGCTTCTTCAAATCAGGTACATTTGACCAATGTACCCAACAGGTTGTAAAATAGTTAGTATTGTACATGCATAAAAAAAATAAAAAAATATATAATTAATTAAACATTAAAACCCAATATACGAAATATCCTCGATATATTCCCCAATATATAAAAAATCGACATGAAAACTCAAACAGATGTGTCCCCGAAATCCGACATATGCAACCTTGCCCATTATAAAAAGTACCTCCTCTTCGCCACTACCAGATATCACCATAAGGTCCTTCAACTTGTTGGACCATCCTTCTTCTTCTCCTCACTATGAGCATTCACCCATCCACGTCCCCTCTCCATACCTCTGGACTTCTACCCTCTTAACACCATTATTCCATCTCCACAACAACCTTCTACCACTCAGATTCTCTCCTGTCTACCTATAGAGTTCATGTACTCTGATCCTTCTTGGCATTCCAATAATTCCTATCAACCAGGGCCCTTTCTTTGGAGATCCAGATGGCCTCTTTTCACCAATCCAACCTAGACATCAAGAAGGATTTGCAGCTGATCATTGAACTACTGCAAAAGCGGGAGAGGGCAGTTGTCAAGGCCCCCATTGAAAGGACCTCCTCCCCGTCGATTGATCCCTCCCCATCCCACTCCCCTTCAAAAACCCCAACCCTTGTGCACCTTGCAAAACAGGCAAACAAGTTGCCTCTTTCCTCCTTGTAGATGAGTTGGCTATTCATGAAGATCCGGAATCCATTACTGATGCATCCTGCGACGCATCATAATTTTCATGTATTTATTTATGCATTTTTCATGCACTTGTTTTACTTCATGTACTCGTCTCAATATTCTGTACTCGTGTTATTTTCCGGCTCATCGGTTCGACCGGCCGTTGGGATGATAAATAAAGAGGTCTGACATTATTAGTAGTAGGACGTAGAGGCAAAGCCTAACTTATTCAAGAATGCATAAACTTAAAATTCAAAATTCATTATCCCAAAGATCGGGCAAGCAAAGTTGGAAAGAGTCAAAATCAAAAATTTAATATTAGGTAAGAAATCATTGGACAAATTAATTGGTGCCAAAGAATCCACCATGAAGAAGCAATGGCAATAGAAAAGAAATCTTTGGACAAATTAATTGCTGCCATCTATTTAACCCACGGTGAGGAAGGCAAAAATAGGATCGGACAGAACGGGAAGCTCATTTTTCGCTTTCTGTTGTTGATCACATCTTCCCGTGCCCTAGCACCGCCAGGTTTGCCGACATCATACTAGAGAGGACAAGCCGTTATCCCCTCCGCCACTCCTACTCAGCAAACGTCGGGTTCCGCGATCGCCGCCAGTGCCTGCTCCGCGTTCGCCGTCTTTGTTGAACCCCAACCACCGCCGCCTCTGTCGTTTGGGCGGACTCGTCGGGCGTCGTCGACCTCGGACATCTTGATCGACGCCCGGCCATAGAGAAGTGTCGTCGACTTCGGCTTCTCTCATCCGGCTGTTGTTTCTGGTGTTCCCCTTTTGCGTGAAAGATCTTGGAGGAGCCGCTGCCACACAACTACCACTTTGGGGTATATCTGTTTGCTCCATTGAATTAGCATAAGTTTATGTATTCCTGAAAATAATTGTTGGGCTTGCCTTTGCGTTCTTATCACTTTTAATATCGTTAATCATAAATTATCGTTTGCTATTTTCGCTTGTGGCCGTACAAACTCGTGGAAGGTTTGAACCAAACGGGTACTTGCGAGGTTCCATTCGAACGAAATTAACGAATCTCGTAAAGTTCAAAGCGACGAGTTTGATTTGCACGCGTAAATTCATTTTGATCGCTCGCCCCCGCTCTTGGAATTAAAATTTCGATATGTTCTTCAAAACCCCAATCTGAGCTTAAATAAATTTAAAATAGATAGCTAAAATTTTTTTTATCTTAATCTTTGAAACCCTAGCGTAAGTTTACATCAATTACAAAGTTAGTGTAGGACTACACTGCAGATTCCAAAAAAAGCTAAGTTAGTTGAAGGCACTGCTCCTGAAGGTGTAAAAAAATGTTTCTCCATGGTGATTTCAATTATATGTCCCTACCACGAGGCTTTGCTTCTAAGGGACTAAAAGACAAAGTATGAAGGTGAAAGAAAGCTCTCTACGGGCTAAATCAAACTCCATGTGTCTGATTTGTCAGGTTTCATAGAGTCATGTTATCTTTTGGTTACAAACAGAGTCATGTTGATCATACACTGTTTGTAAAACACAAGGTAAATCTAAGCCTACTAGGTATCAAAATCTATTTGCTATCTTAATGTGATAATTGAGCGATTTTTTTATCATTCATTACTCATTGCAATCTAATGTCGGGTAATTCATTTCATTTCACCGCGCATAGGATTTTGCAAAATAGAGAACCGGCCACACGCAGCCAAGCATGCATCAGATTTGGTTTCAGAGCTCAAAGAAAGTTTGACCCATGTTTATGCTATGTAGCAGTAGGCCCTATCGATGGTTCATGTTCGATCCCAACATCATTGACGATCGGGTGACTGGTTCGAATATTTAAATGATGCCCACAAAATTCCAAAGGTTATTACATAGTTTGGATCATTGAGGTGCCCAATTGGATGAACTTAGGTATAACATGACAAGGATGAATACTAGGATAGATGTGTTAGAAAAGGTTCAGGCTACTCCAAGTCCGAGAGAAGTTTCCCCACAAAAAGTATAACAATCTGAGGAGGTTCTTGACACCCCTCCTCCCCCTAAGAGATGTGTTCGAGATCTTGCCCCTCGGGAACAAATCCTACCATTGAGACAACATCCTGAGCATGCCTATTAGGATACATTCTTAATAGGCCCCTCAACCCCCAAGGAGTACCGTCGCCTACAGTAGCTTGTCGGCAGAGACTGTGATCCCCTACTAGCATGATACGACTACGGTCGAAATGATTACGATGATGATTATCAGAACCCTTAAAAGGAGATCCACTTGCTGAGGATGACATCATATGTTGCATCTGCATAGATGCCCCTTATTCCCTTCTTTTGATGGTCATCTGGGCCCGAAGGCCTTTAACGACTGACTTTTAGATATAGATCACTACTTCGAGTGGTATGAGATGAGTGACAAGTATTGAGTTAGATTTGCCAAAATGAAGTTAAATTGGCAAGCTAACACTTATAATTAGATGAGTTTGGAGAGAGCTTACGAGAGAGATGACAGTTATCCCATCACTAAATGGACTGAAATGAAGTAGCAACTGAAAGACAAGTACCCTACTTGTTTCTTATAGGGACTAACTTTTGGATCAACTATATGATCTATGGAAAGGGACCCTCTCTATTGCCATGTCTCGTTTTGACGAGATAGTAATGAGGAGTGATATTCTAGGGGAGACCTTCGTGACCACATCAAACGTTTGGGCAGATTGTAGAACTAACATTCGTAGGGAACTGATCCCACATCTCTTATAGACGGTTGAACAGGTATTTCAACTCGCCCTGGAATATGAGCAATATCGGTGATGCTTAGATCCGAAGCAAGTCACCTCACAACCTAACAGCTCGACCTTTAGTCAAACCACCTAGCCCACGACTACTACAGTTATACCTACTCATGTCCCCATGGACACGAAAGGTAAGTCGGTCATTCCTGGAGCTTCCATGTTAGGAGACATCTAGTGTTATATATGTTCTGTTAGAAGCCACGTAGTGGCGCAGTTCCCCGCGAGGAATCAACTTATTGAGGAGGGGGTCGAGAATAATGTTGATATTGAGGACACGCTCGAGGAAGAGATCACGACCACAATTGAGGATGGTTGGGAGAGTGGTGTTGAGAGGTCACTTAAAATGGGTGTGATTAGACGCCACATGCATACCTCGGCTGCAAATGAGGATTGGCGACACACCACTATCTACTACACATTATTTCAAAGCGAAGGAGGTCCCTGCAAGCTTGTCATGATAGTGTTGGGATTTGTTATACGTCACAACTCTTGTGCGCAACGAAATAAGGAACAAGAAAACCCAAAAGAAATGTGGATCTAGCGATGAACATTGATCAAGAAGTAACATAGTCATAAATAAATTATACCTTTGAGGAATTGAGTCAATACTTAAGCAAGGTGCTCCGAAGAAGTCCAACGAACGGTAACGGCCGGAGTTCCGAGCATAGAATAGTGTCCACACCTCTACGGATATCCACACGAGCACGGAGAACCCTTATACTCTTGTCACACAAGATCTATGTTGGAAAAAGGTATGCCCTCAACGTCTCCACGGTTTGCTAGAACCGTTAAAGGAGAGGTGGCAACGACGAAGATGAAGCCTTATGAAACACTTTCCGGCAACAGTAGATCGGCGAACGGTCGGCGGCGAGATCGGTTATCACGACCTATGCGGGACTGTTTCGTCGGGAAGAAGAAGAATCGTTGTTCTCGTCTCGCTCGTTTAGGTCAAAACGTAATCGTGTATCGCATGTCTCTCGGTTTAATGTATATAACATATATATACATAGTACCAAACCAGCCGATACCCGCAGACCACGCCGAACCGGACTTAAAGGAATTAAACCGGAGGAAATAGAATTCGTCGTGTATATACGTCGATATTCGTGAATCAAAACTATTCGTCGAAATAACACGGACATACTAGACGAATCGAGACAGAGCAAACCGTCCAAGTATTAAGGCGATATTTGACGAATCGATGATACTCGACGAATCGACGACATTCAACAGATAAGTCTAATTCGTCGAAACTGTCATTACGATACTCGACGAACCCAAGACAGATTCGCTGAGTCTATCATGACGATATTCGACGAATTCAAACCTATTCGTTGAAACCTTAAGTGATACTCGACGAATTTCCCTTAGAGTCTTTCGACCACTTACCTGATGACCCATATTCACAATATAGGTCCCGTAATGAAAATCCTTCACATCCAGAACGTCATATGTTTGGTCCTTCAGTCATATCACATATGAGCAAGGCCAACACACCTTTCCACCATCTCCGATGCTTTTATGTGCGGCCTCATAGACTCATATTGCGTTGTCAGTGAGACTACATGTTTGATCACTTCCACATCACCATGGTAACACCAACAACTAGTTGCGTAATATCGTGGCCCAAAAAATCCTAAAGCGGAGGCAAGTTAAAGTTGAGTCGTACCTGTATCCTTATTGGGTCATTTGGGTCGATAAGATCGTGATCCAATTTACCTAGTGGTGCTTATTTCTAATTAGTATTGCTTCCTTTGATGACCATGTAAATGGATGTATCACATGTGTTTTTAGGATAACCTTGGGTATATGATCTGACATCACATGTTTCCACAACTCGAACATGTGTGTATTCTATGGCAAGGATAATAAGGATTATCTTACCTGCCACTCGACCCAAAAAGAAATCTAAAAGTCGAATTGGGCCTTCGACTAGTACAAGCTCCTCGAGAACCCTTCATTTCTTAAGTGTAGTGAGTTCCTGAGAAATAACGTCAATTTCAGTATCATATAAGTAGTGGTCTCTATCATGGCATCTGAGAGCACTACATGTCTGTCACATCCTGGGCAACATTTTTGGTATTATGTGTACGAGCTTAATATCCCAAAGAGTATGTGGTTCCACCTCATATTCAATATTTAGGACATGGCACCAAACTTCGAGCCTTGTGAGTGTAAATCCATATTTAGACATGCATGTTGAGCCAAACACTATGCCTTCATCTGAGCCATACCCCCATTGTCCCTTTGAGCCACCCAAACCTAAGAGTCTAATCCATACGGTTTCACCGCCACCACCTGAGGTCCCTCCAAATTCATAAGCATACAAGTTGAGAGTTAAGAGCATTACTGATATTGTGACCCCGGAGTGCACCACCCTTGATGGAGAGTCCATCCGCAATTTGGTATATTGCAGGGGGCGCCCATTCACTGACGAAACTTGGATGTCAACATCAAAGCTTAAATAACTTTCCCCAGAGCTTCAACGATAGTACAACCATCTCTATGCATCGGAAATGAAAAATTTTGAGTCACGGGGAGATGATATAGATCATTAATCGAGTATGGGATGCCACACAAAGGGCCCACACATGTTTGTTCGCACATAAGAATTTCCAGGTTGACGATCCGAGTCTGTGCCACGTCTAAAGCAACGTTTACGTCATTTATGTATTTTACTTTTCATTTTTCGTGTATTATTTAAGGAGATCAAGCAACGATCATGAACGTCCAATCATAGTCATCCAAGATGTGTACTCTAATTGTTTTCATTATAAATAAAAGAAGGGTATATCATTTGGAAGAGAAGGCAAATTTTGGAGTCTCCATCCCGAAATCTGGTTGTACAAACCATATTAGAAGAGGTGGGCCCCGACCCAATAGTGAGCATCCTTACTTCCAAAAAGAGGTCATCAAGCTAACGAGGCGAGAATAAGAGAATCGACAAGCAGGATTGAGGGATCACCAATACTACCGACGAGCTAGTCAACCCCAAAGATGAGAACTCACCTATACTATCGACAAGTTCAACAGCGAGAGCTCGCTCATTCAGCAAGCAGCCTACCATAATCTTCGCAACCGGTTCCGCCTCGCCAAACCAAACTCAGGAAATAAGGCATCAACATAAGGAGGCGAGAATAAGAGAATCGACAAGCAGGATTGAGGGATCACCAATACTACCGACGAGCTAGTCAACCCCAAAGATGAGAACTCACCTATACTATCGACGAGTTCAACAGCGAGATCTCGCTCATTCATCAAGCAGCCTACCATAATCTTCGCAACCGGTTCCGCCTCGCCAAACCAAACTCAGGAAATAAGGCATCAACATAAGGCGACAACAAACAAACTCGCCAAGAGCCAGGTACCCAATATATCAAAAGGCGGGGTGGTTATTCGTTGTCCATATACCCCCCCCCCCCCAATATATTGTCTATAAATAGGACCCCAATGACATACGTTCAAGGCAAGTTGACCCCCCCTGTTTAGCACAACTCTGGTTTAGGAGGGAAGTTCCTATATACTTGCGGGTTAATGGCAGGACCTCCTCGCTTTTGCTCGCGAGATCCTGTTTACAGGCAATCACCTACTATGTTCTCCATCTCCCCTTAGTTTAAGTTTGACCTCTCGACCATTAGACAAGTAACCTTTGGTAGCTACTGGTCCCAACATTTGTGAACAAGAATAGCCATGGTTCCAACATTTTGGTGCGGTGTGTGTGGATCGTAATGAAAGGAAGAACCTACAGTGAAAGGTTCAACGACGAATGAAGAAGAAAGGCATTAGGAGTTCAGCAATATGCGAGCCCTGAGCGAGTTTGTCACTGTTGTGAGAGCTCAAAATTTGTATGTATTGCTTTCGTAACTAAATACAATGAGAGAATACAAATATATAGGAGGGAGAAGTAGAGAAGAAATCCTATACAAGATGTGGGACTAAGAAGATGAGAAGGAAAAACAATAAAACTGGGCCCAATAATGGGCCCTTTACATGGGCTTTTCAAACACTCCCCCGCAAGCTGGAGCGTACAAATCGTATGTGCCAAACTTGGACAAGCACTGATAGAAGAGGGTACTTAAAAGAGCCTTTGTGAGGACATCCGCAACTTGTTCAGTCCCCGAAACATGCTTCAGTTCGAGCTTCTTCATTTGAACCTTTTCTTGGATGAAATGACAGTCGACTACAATATGTTTTGTTCTCTCGCGGAACACCGGGTTCTTGTCTATATGTATAGCAGCTTGACTGTCACAGAGGAGGAGAGCTGGGGAAGGGAGCTTTACACCCAGATCGGTAAGGAGACTTTCAAGCCACGTCAGTTCTGAAACCACCGATGTCATTGACCGGTATTCCGCCTCAGCTGATGATCGAACAACGACTGCTTGTTACTTGCTTCGCCGGGTAATCAAATATCCCCCAAAATATGTGCAATAACCACTGATTGACCGTCGATCGTCAAGGGAACCAGCGTAATCAACATCATAATATGCCACCAATGTTGGAGCTGAGGAGGAGGTTTTGTATACCAGTCATTGACCAGGAGCCGTTTTAAGGTATATGAGAATGCGTTCAATGACCTGAAGATGCGATCTTCGAGGGGAATGCATATAGCGGCTGACAATACCAACAGCGAAGGAAATATCTGATATGGTTACCGTGAGGCATATCAATTTTCCAACTAGAAAATGATAGTATTCTGGATTCTGGAGTATGAGATCTGAGTCAGATGTCGGAGCGCACAACTTGTGATTTACATCCATTGGGGTGTCAATCGACTTACAACCTGAATAGCCTGCATCATGAAGGAGGTCGAGGCACTACTTCCGCTGAGAGAGGACAAGGCCATCTGGTCGTTTGGCAACCTCAAGACCCAAGAAGTATCGAAGGGGCCCCAGATCTTTTGTTTGAAATACGGAGCTCAGATGTAGTTTGACCTCCTATATTCCTTTCAAGTCATCTCTGGTGATTATGATATCGTCAACATAAACTAGAAGAAGAACCGTTCTCATTGTTCAGAGACGAGTGAACAACGAGAAATCTGCCAAGCTCCGAGTAAAACCAACCTCCCGAAGGGCCTTACTGAACTTGTCAAACCATGCCCGTGGAGATTGTTTGAGACCATACAAGACCTTCATAAGACGACAGACCTGAGACTCCCCCGTGGTCTTAAACCCGGGAGGTTACTGCATATAAACTGTTTTCTGGAGATCGACATTCAGAAAGACATTCTTAATATCCAGTTGGAGTAAGGGCCACCGGCGATGGACAGCCACAGAGATGAGAACTCGAACGGTGTTGAGTTTGGCCACCGAAGAAAAAGTTTCTTCATAGTCGAGCACCTGTTGTTGGGTGAAGCCACGAGCAACCAAACGAGCTTTCAGACGGTCAATCGTCCCATCAGCAGCATGTTTGATGACAAAGACCCACTTACACCCAACCGGTTTCTGACCCGGAGGGAGGGGTACGGGAGTCCATGTCTGGTTGGCCCAGAGAGCAGCAATTTCCTCCTCCATGGCGGCCCGCCAGCCAGGATGTTGGAGCGCCTCTTGCACAAAGTTAGGGACCGAAACTGAGGAAAGAGAAGTAGCAAATGTGTGAAGGCGGGGTGAAAGGCGATGCAAGCAGACACAATTTTTCAGAGGATGAGCAGTGGAGACCAGTACCTGATCAGCAGGCGGGGAGTAGCCGAGGCCGAGACCGACTGCAGAGGGGCAACGGAACCGGAAGGACGAGTGTAGACACGGATGACAGGTGGCCTGGAGGGCGCAGGAGCCGGAGCAGGTGGGACCCATGGCAGAGGTGTAGTAACAGGGATAACAGGGCGTGGGAGGAGTGGCGGTAGAGTTGTCGGTGTGAGAGGAGTGGGTAAAGGTGCAGAGAAGAACGACTGGTCCTCTCGGAAGGTAACATCAGCCAAAACGGAGACCTTGCGGTAGTAGAAGAATAACACACATAGCCTTTCTGCGTACGTGAATAGCCGACGAGATATGTTTAGCCGCCCGGGGATCCAACTTGTCCGAGGACGGGCCCAGGCAGTGAACGTAGCAGGTGCAACCAAATATGCGAGGCATGAGAGGGAAGGCCGAAGTAGAAGGAAACAGAAGGCTGAACGGAGTAGCATAGTTGAGAATGAAGGAAGGGAGACGGTTGATAAGTAAGCACGCAGTGGAAACCGCAAAGTTCCAGTAGGGTTTGGGAACATGCATTTGAAGCATGAGGGAGCGGACAACATCAAGCAAGTGCCGGTTCTTTCGTTTGGCAACGGCGTTTTGCTGGGGTGTGTAAGGATACGATGTTTGATGAATAATCCTGAATTCAGAGCACATAGTCACAAAGTCATGACTAGTGTATTCGCGAGCATTGTCGGGGTTGTTGGGTATTGTATCCACAATAACCCTGATTTGAAGAAGGGTCCAGTCAAGATAAGAAGAATTGAAGTTGTATTTGATATTGCTTTTTAGTTATGTACTTGCAGGTTTACAATGTCAAGTACACACCAATGTCAGGTTACAGTGGGTCACTAAACACGAGACTATACAATGTAATCCTTCATTGTGTAGGTCAATGTGTTGACTCACGTGTAATCTCTCTATTAGGGTGTACTTCTATCCCAAGTAGAGGAGAAGGATCAAGTAAGGCCAAAGACAAGAAATCAGAAACGAAGAATTTTACCCAAGTAAAATTCGGCGAGTATGGTGAGTCATACAAGTCGAATTCATCGAGTATCCCCTTGATACTCGCCGAATTCATCAGGTATACTTCCTGATACTCGCCGAATTTGTCGTATACACTTAGGATAAATTCTCTGGGACTCCAGTATTTGACCAAGGCAAATTCGACGAGTATCACTGGCGATACTCGCCGAATTCGTCGAGTATCACGAGTGATACTCGCCGAATACGACGAGTATCCCAAGCGATACTCGCCGAGTATATCTTAGGTAATTTTTGGCGTAATTCATTACCTTAATTCGGCGAGTATCATACCTGATACTCGACGATTTTCGCCGAATTTTCCTTGTCATTTTTTCCGATTGTTTCCCTGGTTCGAAACCGACGGGCATGTACAGTACTTTTCTAGGTTTCAATTTTGGAAATCTTTTATAGCTGTTTCATTTCGAATCCCTCTATAAATACCTTGAGTAATTTCGAAATGAAACACAAGTCCAAAAATGAATTCTCGAATCGAATTCAAACTTCCCGAAAAAGGAAAAACCTGTCGGCCGACCTACGTTTTTCGCGAATTTCTTCCGATCGGCCGAGACTTCGAGCAATCTTCTTTGCCGACGACTTCGTTGACTGGATCGCTTCTTCGTTCAAGATCTGCTTTTCTCCAGTCCTTGTTGGTCGAAGATCAAGGTTCTAGATCCAAGATTTCAAGGTTCCGAGTTCTCCAAGATTCAACTTCCAACCTTTAAAGAACGTCAGATCAAGATTGGAATCGTGTGTTGTTGTTGTAACTTTATTTTGAATATTGTAAGAGATTTTTCTCCGAGTTTTGTAGATCTGCATGTGGATCGAGAGAGTAGATCCGGTTGTGGATCGAGTGTGTAGATACGGTTTGCGGATCGAGTTGTAGGAGAGTTTGTTCTCCGAGTGGCTTCGTCTCCGAGGTGTAGGAGTTGCGACTCCGAGGTGTAAGATTTGACGAAATCTGAGTTTGGTGAAGTAGCCGAATCTGCCATTCGTGGGAGATAGGCGAGGCGGGACAGTGGACGTGCCCAACTCGGGGAACCACTATAAAATCTTTGTGTTTGTGTGTTTGATATTTTCGACTATTTTTATTCCGCAAAAAGACGCAAACTTCACCTATTCACCCCCCTCTAGGTAATTTAGGTCAACGCTAGATACTTTCAAGTGGTATCAGAGGGAGGTTTGTCAAATAAGATTAACACCTTGATCAAGATCCCTGATCTAGCATTCAGAGATTCCGCACTTTCACCATGGATCGAAGCAAAGACATATCATCTATGAAGCTATCCGTGTGTACCAAGGAAAACTTTCCCATGTGGAAAGAACATGTACGGTTCTTCATGAAAGTTGTTGATCAAAGGATCTTTCAGATAGTGGAAGAAGGACCTCACATCACTACACAACCATCAACGATAAATCCAGCAATCATGATTCCAAAGAAGATGATGGATCTTACAAAGGATGAGATTGTCTTAGTCTCCCTTGATAAGAAGGCTAATAATATCATAGCGAGTGCAGTGGACGATTCCATGCTCTAGAACTTATTCCACTGCAAGTCTGCTAAAGAGATGTGGGACTGTCTGGTTGTCCTGATGGAAGGTACTGAAGAAGAGAGAGACGATCATAGATCATTGCTGAACCAGTAGTACGAAGCCTTCAAGCAAGGGGCCGATGACTCCATAGCTGACAGCTTTGAAAAGTTCTTCAAGATTGTGAACGGTCTCAGGAACTACGGCCGCGTCTTCACTTATGGTGAACTAAACGACAAGTTCCTTAGATTCCTCACAAACGACTGGGACACAAAGGTTGTTGGCATCAGAGAATTTGGAAAGTTGTCGGAGATCGACCAAATGAACACCAGAAAGAAGGAGGAGCAAGCCAATCGATCTTCAAGCAAAGAGAAGTTTACAGTCCTAAAGGCAGAAGGTTCAAGAAAGTCTAGAACTGTGTCACCTGTAAGGACACGAGCTCCAGACACCCCTGAAGACTCTGAGCCTAGCTCGTCGGGCTCCGAGCTGTCGGATAGAGAATTCTCTCTTCTCTCCAAGCAGTTCAAGAAGCTGCTGAGCAAGAGGAGACAAATGAAGAATAAGTCATCCTCTTCAGACTACAGAAGATCACGTCGTGACGGTGATCGAACAAACAGAAGCTACAATAAAGAGGACAGATACAAATCCAAACCGAACAAACAAGTTTCCTCTGACGTTGTTTGCTACCATTGTAACAAATCAGGTCATATGATTGCGGAGTGTCCTTACAAGAAGAAGGAGAGCTCCAGTAAGGACGAGAAGAGATCCTTCAAAGGAAAGAAGAAAGAAAAAAAGAGCTTCGTCGCCAAAAAGTCGAAGACTCTCAGCGACAGTGACTCTAGTGACTCGAGCTCGGAAAATGAAGAAGCTTACTTTGGGCTTATGGCTCAATCTGACGAGAAAGCGGGCGACTCCGAGTACCATGGGAAGGTAAACTCGCACACCATTCTTTCTGAATCGGAAACTTCCACGAATGGTCATGAATACTACTCCTCTGATGAGAACGAATCAGAGTTGATGGCTCAGCACGAGCACTTGTTAAAGGCTTTCGATAAATGCCGAAAGGTAGTCCGAAAGCAAATAAAAGAGATTGCCTCCCTCAAGGCAGTGGAAGCAAATATGAAGGAAGAAATTGCACAATTACTTCCTCTTAGATATGAAGTCCACTCCTTGAAAGAGGAACTCAAGGACGCGGCTGAGACGTTAAAACAGAAGGAAAAATATCTTGATGAGTTGGAAGGAAAGCTCGTGGTGGAGAGAAAACTCGTTGAGAGATACTCAAAGCCGAAAACTGTTCTCCCTCTCATCGATGAGTTCTCAGCTCAAAAGAAGGGCAGTGGTCTTAGCCACGTCGGCGGTAAGGGTAATGCTTCTAAGAAGGCTAGCATCAAAGAAAAGGGGAAAGCCCCCATGAGTCAACCATCTTTCAGGAAGGTAATCTTCCCAACGAATAAGTTTGACCTGGAGTCATCCTATGGTCATCATGCAAGGCCTACTCATGTAGAGTCCAAGACCAGATACCAGGGATGGACCCGTCTCCATGACTTTGGTGCTAGCGTGTTCAAAGCACCTTATGAAGAGATTCAAATGAAGAGCTATGGTCCATATGTACATGACCATAACAACAAGAAGGCACCGAAAGTAAAATCTATTGTGCCTAAGGAAAAGGAGATGCAGAAACACTGTGTATGCTGCAATAATGAGGCTTCCACCTCTAAGATTGCTACCCCTGCTAGACCTCATGTTCAAAGGGTAAAGCAGGAGTACAAGAGGAGATACAACAGATTTCATCGTTGATGTTGCAGCAAAGTTGGTCACTTCGGCGCCGATTGCTGGTACAACCCCGCTAACTTCGTAACCCCACGGGTTAGCTATGCGAGGCCGACCACTCGCAAGGCTAATGTTCCTAGGGGGAGTAAGCTGACCAGGAACCAAGGACCCAAATACATTTGGGTTTCTAAGGTAAACTGATTTATTTTTGCAGGTATGTCCAAAGGCCAATAGAACGTCAATCTGGTACTTGGACAGCGGATGCTCTCGGCACATGACCGGGACAAGAAGCCTTTGCGTGATTACACCCCAGTCAAAGACGGACCAAAGGTCATTTTTGGAGGTTCAGACGGGGGAACAACAAAAAGTTATGGTATGATATCCAACGACGTTGTCTCTTTCAGAGACGTTGCTTATGTTGAGTGATTACACCATAATCTCATAAGCATAAGTCAAATATGTGACAAAGGCAACATCGTTGAGTTCTGCAAGGACAAGTGTTTGATAAAATCGACTGCAAATTTGGAGACGGTCTTAACAGGCACTCGGAGTAGGAATATTTTTTGTTTAAATTTTCTTTGTTTAGACACTTCTGCCCCAGTGTGTTTTATGGTAAAAAGTAGTGCGTCTCTCTGTGACCAATAACACAAGAGATTAGCACATATTAATTTGAAAACCTTAAATATGTTATTTTCTCACAACTTAGTGCGCGATGCCCCCAGCATTAAGTGTCTTAAAGAGAGTCCATGTCACTCATATCAAATGGGTAAGCAGACACGGGCTACCTTAAAGGATATTGCTGAGAAAGATTCTTCTCGAAACTTATACTTGCTTCACTTGTACTTATTCGGTCCTATGTCGATTCACAGCTTAGGAGGTAAGGTATATACGCTAGTAATTGTCGATGACTACTCGCGTTTCACTTGGGTGTTCTTTCTGAAAGACAAGTCAGACACCTTCGATTCTTTCACTAATTTTGTCCGGCAAATTCAGAACGAATTGGACGTGGTCAAAATCAGAAGTGATCACGGAACAAAGTTTGAGTCTGGTGTCATGACAAAGTTTTGTGAAAGTCAAGATATCTTTCATGAGTTTTCCTCCCCGCGCACTCCACAACAAAATGGAGTTGCTGAGAGAAGTAACAGAACCCTAATTAAAGCATGTACAATCATGTTGAGCGACACTTCTCTTCCGGAGTACTTCTGGACTGAAGCAGTCAACACAGCTTGTCACGTGCAAAACATGACACTCATCAACAAAAGCAATCGTAAGACCCCCTATGAGCTATTGGAGAACAAAAAACCGACTATGTCCTACTTTAGAATCTTTGGAAGCAAATGCTTCGTACTTAATAATGGGAAGCATTGCCGAACTAAGTTTAGTGAAAAATATTTTGAAGGTGTTTTTGTAGGATATAGTAGTCATAGTAAGACATACATGATTTTCAACAAGAAAACTATGGTGGTAGAAGAGTCAATAAATATTGTATTTGATGAGACCAGCTTGCTCCAAGGCAGCTCGTTCAGTGTTATTGGTGCAGATGCAGGTACCAGATTCAAGGAACTTAGCTTGGATGATACTGTCAAGAAAGAAGCTCCAAGCTCAGCTAAGCTCGTCGATCCAGGCTTGGTGGATGAGGAACCCATAGAGGAAGAATTGTCTCAACCAACAGAGGCGCACTGGATGCTGCAGAGACTGCTGGAGGAAGAGCAAGGAACCTAGGGTTCAGACACCTACGAGATCACCCAGCTGATCAGATCATTGTAGAGCCAGGCGACGGTGTGAGAACCAGAAGAGGTACAACTAACGAAATTTTGCATCTCAGCTTTCTGTCTCAGGTTGAACCAAAGAAGTTCGAGGAAGCGAACAAAGATCCCTCTTGGATCATGACAATGCAAGAGGAGCTCAACCAGTTTGAACGATGCAAAGTCTGAGAGTCGGTACCAAGACCAAAGGGACAGAACGTGATCGACACCAAGTGGATATTCAGAAACAAGCTGGACGAACACGTAGTAATTATCAAGAACAAAACCGGGCTTGTAGCACAAGGATACAAACAAGAAGAGGGGATCGACTTCGGCCAGACATTTGCTCCAGTGGCTCGGCTCGATGCGATCAGGTTGTTTCTTGCGTATGCTGCCCTCAAAGGCTTCACCGTCTATCAAATGGACGTGAAGTCAGCATTCCTCAACGAGAATCTGAAAGAGTAAGTATACGTAGCGCAACCCCCAGATTTTGTAAATTCTCAATTCCCTGATTACGTTTACTTTTTAAATAAAGTTTTATACGGGTTAAAGCAAACTCCTCGAGCTTGGTACGAGACGTTGTTTAGCTTTCTTCTTGAGAACAAGTTCACAAGGGGAAAGATAGACAAGACATTATTTCTTAGGAAAGTTAAAGACAAGATTCTGTAGTGCAAATCTATGTCGACGACATCATATTTGACTCTACAGAAGACAACTTTTGCAAGAAGTTTTCCAAACTTATGTAAGAGAAGTTTGAAATGAGCAGTATGAGTGAGCTGAAGTATTTCTTAGGACTTCAGGTGAAACAATCTGAAGATGGAATTTCATCTCTCAGACGAAGTTCACCAAGGATCTTCTTAAGAAATTCGGAATGGAGAGTGCATCCTCCATGCGGACTCCAATGAGTTCAACCGTGTCTCTGCATAAGGATGAAAAAGGGAAATTTTTTGATGAAACCAAGTATAGAAGTATAATTGGATCTTTACTCTACCTGACTGCCAGTAGACCAGATATAATGTTCTCGACATGTGTCGGCGCTAGATATCAGGTGAACACTAAGGAATCTCATTATGTCGCTGCGAAGCGAATTTTAAGATACTTTAAGGGTACACCAAATCTTGCCTTATGGTACCCACGAAGTAATGACGTCGATCTAATTGGCTTTTCAGATGATGATTTTGCAGGTAGCATGAACGACAGAAAAAGCACTTCCGGGACGTGCCAATTCCTCAGAAGACAACTTATTTCGTGAAGCAGTAAAAAATAGAATTGTGTGGCAACATCTACTGCCGAATCAGAGTATATCTCTGCGGGTAGTTGTTGCGCATAGCTTCTATGGATAAGGAATCAGCTCGAAGATTATAACTTGAAGTTCAGCGAAATTCCGATGTTTTGCGACTCCTCCAGCGCCATTGCAATCGCAAACAATTCAGTCTCCCACACCCAGACCAAGCACATCGAGGTGCGCAACCAATTCATCTGGGAGCACGTTGAAAACACGGGCATAGTCCTCAGCTATGTCCTGACGGACAAGCAGGTTGCTGACATTTTTACGAAACCGCTGGACGAGACCAAGTTCTCGTTGTTCAAAACGGAGCTGGGTATGCTGAACAAGGAACCATGAAGACGGTCAAAGTGGCTGAAATTGTCTCGGGATCGATTTCAACAAAGCAGGAATTTTTGCAAGTCAAATTTGGTGAATTTCGGCCTACTAGTCGCATAATCTTGCGATAGTCGCCGAATCGGACTTCTCCAACTACAAATTTCACCGAATTCTATTTCGAGCAAAATTTCAATTAACTTTATTGGATCCGAAGACTCGACGATCAAATTTGAGGTACGCGCAGTCTAAATGCAATTTAAAAATCGATATATATATATATATATATATAGAAACGGGAGGGCACGTTTGGCTTTCGTCGAACTCTAAAGCAGCCGAAACCCGATGATTCGCACGACTGCGCTACCCGACCTTTCGGCTCCCGATTCGCCGATTCCCGTCGATCGCCTCCCTCCGCTCGTGCCCTACTTTCAAGCTTGTTGCCGCCTACAGTGTGTTGTCGCCGGCTACCGCGGTCACCGCCGCATGCCAACAGAAACGCTCCGAAAATCGCCGTATGTTCATTACAGTGAAGTCTTCAGTTCTTGCAGCCTTCCAGAGGATCTCCAGTACATTGCTTGCGTCGACACCAGAAGCTTCCTCAGACCCGTACAGATTGCTCTCCAGAGTTTCAGAAATTCCAGTTTTCCGTAATTTTCAATGGCTCCTAGAAACACCAGTGGCTTGCTAGGGGGAGGTGAGTTGGTCCGCACAGGATTTGCTCTAGCCTCCGACGAATTCAGGAACGTCATTCTAATGTTGGAGACCCCAGGACTCTCCTTCATCCTCGAACATCCCTGCAAGGTGCTCGACAAGGAAGTCTTGGAGTTCTTCAATAACGCCAAATTACGTCATGAGGACTCTGTGATAAAACGCAAGGTTCAGAAAATCAAAGTGAAGGTGAATGCATCACGTCTCTCTAGGTACTTGCGGCTACCCATCTGTGATCAGGCCGACTACCTAGAGGAGGCAGATTTTGCCAGAACGTTATCGTTCTGTGGTTTGCCCAGGAGCACCAAAGCCATCAAGAGAAAAGGAACGAGTGAGGAGGGCAAACTCCTCTCAGACATAATTGGCAAGGTGCTCATTTGCAAGACGGGCTCGCACGACTATCTGTCCTCAGATATGTTCAAGATACTAGTTGCAATAGATTGCAGGAAGAAGCTGGACTGAGGTGCTCTGCTATTCGCCAAGATAAAAGACAACCCACGCACTCCCAACTTTGGGAGGATTATCACCCTATACCTGAATCAGCTCGATGGTGATAGGTTTGATATGACCAAAGGAGTTCTTATCCATCACCGAAAGAAGATAGATTCTACAATCTTCTCGAGGTGGGACAAGCGGATCATCCAGCGAGGGGGAGCCCCAGTACCCCCGGTGGAGGAGGTAGATCATGTTCCTGATGACAGGACCCCTTCTCCTCACCCCAATGAGACTTCTGCTGGATTGAGTGCAGAAATTGAGGGGGAGACAGCTGCTCATTCAGATACAGTTACAATGCTTCCAGACTCAGGTTCAGGGGATATCCTAGCAGAGGTTGTTGTACTTGGTGCTGCTGCCACTGCTGAGGTTCAGACAGTTGAGGATTCAGAAGTGCATGTTGAGGAAGAGGATCCAGCTCATTCTGATCATGATGAGGATGCTGATGCTGATATAATTGATGATGATGCTGCTGATAATGATCTGACAGTTGAAGATTATCAGATTGAGACTGCTGATGAGGATGCGGTGTTTGCTGATAAGTCTGCTGATAGCAATTCTGCTGCTGCTGAGGCTGGCTGTGATGCCATTGTGGTTTCAGTGCATACGACTATAGACACTCTGGTTGCTCCTCTCCCTAGGACTGTCTCTACTGCAGTGTCTGAGGGGGAGGCAACTCAGTCCCGCATATCTGTGTCCACTGAGGTTGCCAGACTCATGCGCAACCTGGACAAGAGACTAGGCAGAATGTCATTGGTACCTGAAGGCATAGTTGACCTCTCTGATGAGGAAGGATTTGTCGATGTGCATGCCCCTGCTCTAGGTTTAGAAGGACCAAGGTTGATTGCTGCGAATGTCTCTCTTCCAGTGCAGTCGGATGCTCCAAGCCCCAGTTCAAGTGATCAGCTGCTGAAAGTTTTTGAAGAAATGTTGGCTAGGCAACAGGCTAAATTTGATGGCTCGTCGCAGAAAGTGGTCAAAAGAGTTAAGCAATCAGAGAAGTTTATGCTTGATGGTCTTGCTGCAGTTCAAGTGAAATTTGATAAGCTAGAGGAAATGTTTGACGCAAAGTATGACGAAGCTGCAACTGCAGTAACTCGTATGATGAGAGGACTTAAGCACAACGAAGGAGTACTGAAAAATGTTGACACAAATGCTCTCTCTCATCGAGGCCCATAACAGATCTATGGAACATTATGACTCTTCCTTCAAATCTTATGCCAATGTCATTGCTGCAGAAGCCAAAAAGGGAGAGGATGTCATTACAGCTAAGGTTGCCAGTGTTGAAAAGACTATGATCGATTAGTTCAAACAAGCAAATGATTATAGCTATGACAACACTGTGTGGCTACATGGACAGTTATTCCCTCCTCCAGTTCTTGCTGAGCCTGTTCATGTTGACGTTTATCCGGCTAAGCCTGGTTATGATACTGTTTATTCGGCTCCGGACTACACTCAATACTGGACAGACTCACAGGACTTCTCTCAGGTTCATGGTGCTGCTGTGACTCCAGATGTTTAAGCTGCTACTGATGCTGCTCTTGCTGCGTTCTCAGAGGCTCGGGTTCTTAAGAAAAGAAAATTTGGAGAAGGTACTTCCGAAGTCAGACCAGAACCGGCCAGGCCAGCTCAAGTCAAACAAGGACCTAACTGTGAGATGGATGAAGTTTGGAGCCCAACTTCAAAAGGAATTATCTTGGACACCTTTGCCCTGTACGAGCTCGGAGCGGAGAAGCATCAGGATCATTACAGTCCAGAAGAATGAAACAAATACAAAGAGGCCTGCACCAGGAGGAGGATTCATTTCAGGAAGTACAATAATGTTGATCTTATGCCTCCTCCTCATCCAAAGTACTATCCGAAGCCCATAGAATATTTTGAGAGACGGCTACTGAAAAGGAAGAACAAGAAGATCTAAATTATTATATATATCTCAATGTTGTGTGTTGTGGGCTGCCCTCCCTAATCTAAAATAATTTTGATATATATATATATTTGATTTATCTAATTGTCTTGGATTGTGCGTTGTTATCTTTTCTTAATTTCATTTATCTTTTCATTTCTTAGTTTAATTTTATTTGATATGTGCAATTCATCTTATAGTGAGAGATTGTTGGGTATTGTAGGATTTTGATATGTGCAATTCATCTTATATGTACAATTCATCTTATAGTGAGAGATTGTTGGGTATCTTATATATATATATATATTTGATATGTGCAATTCATTTATTTGTAGCATTTTGACTTCTTCAAATAGTGAGAGATTGTTGGGTATTGTATCCACAATAACCCTGATTTGAAGAAGGGTTCAGTCAAGCTAAGATGAATTGAGTTTGTATTTGATATTGCTTTTTAGTTATGTACTTGCAGGTTTACAATGTCAAGTACACACCAATGTCAGGTTACAGTGAGTCGCTAAACACGAGACTATACAATGTAATCCTTCATTATGTATGACAATGTGTTGACTCACGTGCAATCTCTCTATTAAGGTGTACTTCTATACAAGTAAAGGAGAATGATCAAGGAAGGCCAAAGACAAGAAGTCAGAAACGAAGAATTTTACCCAAGAAAAATTCGGCGAGTATGGGGAGTCATACACGTCGAATTCGTCGAGTATCCCCTTGATACTCGCCGAATTCGTCGTGTATACTTCCCGATACTCGCCGAATTTGTCGTATATAGTTAGCATAAATTCTCTGGGACTCCAGTATTTGACAAAGGCAAATTCGACGAGTATCACTGGCGATACTCGACGAATTCGTCGAGTATCCCAAGTGATACTCGCCGAATTCGACGAGTATCACAAGCGATACTCGCCGAGTATGTCTTAGGTAATTTTCGGCGTAATTCATTACCCTAATTCGGCGAGTATCATGCCTGATACTCGACGATTTTCGCCGAATTTTCCTTGTCAATTTTTCCGATTTTTTCCCTGGTTCGAAACCGATGGGCATGTACAGTACTTTTCTAGGTTTCAATTTTGGAAATCTTTTATAGTCGTTTCATTTCGAATCCCTCTATAAATACCTTGAGTAATTTCGAAATGAAACACAAGTCCAAAAACCTGATTTCTCGAATCGATTTCAAACTTCCCGAAAAAGGAAAACTTGTCGGTCGAACTATGTTTTTCGCGAATTTCTTCCGATCGACCGAGACTTTGAGCAATCTTCTTTGCCGACGACTTCGTTGACTGGATCACTTCTTCGTTCAAGATCTGCTTTTCTCCAGTCCTTGTTGGTCGAAGATCAAGGTTCTAGATCCAAGATTTCAAGGTTCCGAGTACTCCAAGATTCAACTTCCAACCTTCAAAAAACGTCGGATCAAGATTGGAATCGTGTGTTGTTGTTGTAACTTTATTTTGAATATTGTAGGAGATTTTTCTCCGAGTTTTGTAGATCTGCTTGTGGATCGAGAGAGTAGATCCGGTTGTGGATCGAGTGTGTAGATCCGGTTTACGGATCGAGTTGTATGAGAGTTTGTTCTCCGAGTGGTAGGAGCTTCGTGTCCGAGGTGTAGGAGTTGTGACTCCGAGGTGTAAGATTTGACGAAATCTGAGTTTGGTGAAGTAGCTGAATCTGCCCTTCGTGAGAGATAAGCGAGGCAGGACAGTGCACATACCCAACTCGGGGAAGCACTATAAAATCTCTGCATTTGTGTGCTTGATATTTTTGATTATTTTTATTCCGCAAAAAGACGCAAACTTCATCTATTCAACCTCACTCTAGGTGATTTAGGTCAACGCTAGATACTTTCAGATGCGCAATGTTTTGAGGGTGGTGTGAAATTGTGTACGGGTATCAAGGACAAAGGCCCGAAAAACACGGGGAAGCTCGGTGCGATCACGAAGTAGAGTCACGTCGTACGAGAGTAATCATCAATAAACGTAATAAAAAAGTGATAAACAGAAACACTAGTAATTTTAAAAGCACCCCAAACATCTGAATGTACTAAGTCAAAAGGAGAAGTGATGCGGGTACAATGTGCAGGAAAAGAAGAACGCGGCTACTTGCCGAAGATACAAGACTCGCATTGAAAAGGGTGAAGAGAGATATCAGGAAGAGCCCGCTGGAGGACCGGGAGAGGGTCATGCCCAAGACGTCGATGCCACTCACTGGAGGAGACAGAGGATAGAACAGTGAGACAGTCATCGAGAAGGTAGAGCCCGTTCCGCAGCGTGCCTTTAACAATGGTAGTCCGCATCTGTCGATCCTGAATGAAAAATGAAGAGGATGTGAATATGACAGAACAATCTAAATCATTAGTAAGGCGACCAGCAGAAAGTAAATTGAACGAGGAGCTCGGAACATGAAGAGCCGAGCGAAGGGAGATCAATGGGTTGAGAGAGAGGTCAGTCGAGCCGGAGACTGGAACCGTCTCCCCATTTGCCACGGTGATACATTTCGGATGAGGAGAATCCGAGTACTGGGTCGGTCGTAGCGAGGTAATGTGATGAGTGGCACCCGAGTCCACGATCCAGCGCAGACTGGTGGATAAACAAACAGTACATGTGTTGGAGATGGAGGCGATGGAGGCAGAGGGCGGGTTGAGCAGCCCTTGAAGTTGCTGGAGCTGGAGATGAACGGCCTCAAGGTCGGCACTTGTTGCAGAAGAGCCGTCAGTTGCAACAGCAGCAGTCGGACGAGGAGGGTAGCCATGTTTCTTGTAGCAAACTGGCTCAGTGTGGCCGTCCCGGTAGCAATAGGAACACTTTGGGCGGCCCCGACCACCACACCCCCTGCCGCGGGAGCCCGAACGTCCACCACGAGCAGAAGACGGCGGGGGAAGTAAGGGGGGAACGGTTTGCTGGAGAAGTGATGGACAGGAGGGTGCAGGAGTATCCGGGGGCGGGGACACTCGAATGCGCATAGAGCAAACATCAGATAAGGAAGGAGTAGTGGTCGAAGCCAAAACCTGATCCCGGATACTCTGAAGGTGTGGCGGGACACGAGCCATCATCATAGCAATGCAGAAGGCCTCCTTTTGAGCTCGCTGAGCAACAAGATCAGTGGTAGATGACTGATGCTGGATCCAGGCCTCCGCAAGAGTCTTAGCACGAGCAACAAACGAGGTCATGTTCGCAGTCCCGCCAGCGTCGAGAGCCTGAAGATCGGTAATAATGTCATAAAGGTGTTGGAGGCTGTCCTTGCCCGGGTATAAGGAGTGGAGCTTATCCCACATAGCGTTGGTCGTCTCATGGTTGTTGGCCGTCTCATGATACATGACCATCTGGTAGGGCTCACCCTCCAGGGAATTGAGGAGCCACGTATGAACGCGACCGTCGTATCGTAGCTAGTCGTCGGTAGGAGGAGAAGGATGTCCCTGAGTGAGATGAAGCACAAGGCCCTTGGCCTGAAGAACTCGGCGAACCGAGTGCACCCATGGGATGAAATTCTTCTTTCAAGACAGGAAAATGGTGGTGATCCGCAGCTCATCGCGGAGGTCAAGAGGAGGAGCCAGGCGGTCTGCAGAGGGGTTAGCCGTCGGATGGTCTGCATAGGGGTTAGCCGTATGGCCGGTGGAGTCGACGGAGCTCATAAAGACCGGAGAGGCCGCAGAGAGCAGGAAAGGGCGCTACGAGTAGAAGAAGTCACCACGGGTTGACGAGGTCTCCGCAGGCTGAAGAGGTCGTCGTGGGTTGAAGAAGTCGCCGCGGGTTGAAGAGGTGGCCGCAGGTTGACGAGGTCGTCGCGGGTTAAACAGGTCGCCACGGGTTGAGGAGGTCGTCGTGGGTGAAGAGGTCGCCGTGGGAGAGCACTCTTGCACGATCAACCCGCGAGGATACACGAGAGGCCGCAGCGGGTAGTCAAAGCGACAAGAGCAACAGAGAGCAAGAGAGAGAAAAGGAGGCTGCGACTTGAGTGCGAAGAAACAAACCGCATGGTCACAGTGAGCACACTAGCGACCAGAGAAGGAGGACAAGAGAGGTCAACTCGAACAAAAATAGAGAGAGGTCGCAGCGGTGAAGGAGAGACCGCGCGTGAAGACAAAGGGAGAAGGCATTGGAGCGGCAAGGAGAAGGCAGCGGCTAGGAGAAGCCGCGAGAAGAAAGGCCGCGAGTAGGAGAACTCGAGCGGTAAAGATAAGACATCAGCTAGGAGAAGTCGCGAGAAGAAAGGCCGCAAGTAGGAGAACTCGAGCGGTAAAGAGAAGGCAGCGGCTAGGAGAAGCCGTGAGCAGGAGAACTCGAGCGGCAAGACCAGGCAGCAGCTTGCGCGAGAAGACCGAGCGATTAGCAAGCGAAGGCGGGGCCCACCTGACAGAGGGTGGCGAGCTATAAAAGGAGAGCCAGAGGGAGGGAGGGAGGAGGCAAGGAGAGAAGGGAGAACTGGAGCGGTTAGAAGAGAGAAGACCGCATGCCAAGATGCGGACAGGAGAGGGAGGCGGTCTGGGGCGGTTAAAAAAAGGGAAACCGCCTGGTACCAGAACCTGGCTCTGATACCATGTAGTGAGAGCTCAAAACTTGCATGTATTGCTTTCGTAACTAAATACAATGAGAGAATACAAATATATAGGAGGGTGAAGTAGAGAAGAAATCCTATACAAGATGTGAGACTAAGAAGATGAGAAGGAAAAACAATAAAACTGGGCCCAATAATGGGCCCTTTACATGGGCTTTTCTAACAGTCACAAAAGCCGACCTCACGGTATTCAAGGAAGGGGGTCATGGAGGCACTGCGAGCCCTGCTAACACAAACTACCAAACTCACAGCGACCTCGCTGCCGACTGTCACCCCGACTGAGGGTGTCAGACCGTCACGGCAACCCAACAAAGAAGTTGTTGCCTTATTAGAGGAAGAGTGAGCACTCTTCGGGTGAAGACAATGCATCACCCGACGAGCTCTCCACTTCCGCGAGGACCATGGAACTCACCAGAGGACAACTCGTCGGGATGGAACAACGAGCCCATTTTACGAGGAGATAGTAATCGCACCAATTCCAGAGGGATTCCTTGAGCCCGTACTCAACTTTTACACCGGGAAAGATGATCTCATCGAACACCTGCAATGGTTTGAATACGTCATCTCAATTCGAGCTATGATCGACGTCTTCAAGTGCAAGATTTTTGCACTCACCTGAAAGGGTACGACACATAGGATGCAAGTGGGTCTTCAAGAAGAAAACCGACATAGAAGGGAATGTACAGACATTCAAAGGGCGACTGGTGGCTAAGGGTTTCAAGCAAATTCATGGTATTGACTATGATGAGACCTTTTCCCCTGCTGCCATGGTTAAGTCCACCAGAATTCTGCTTGCAATTATTGCGTATTATGACTACGAGATCTGGCAGATGGATGTCAAAACGGTTTTCTTAAATGAAAACTTGCTTTGAGGAAGTGTATGTGACACAACCCGAGGGTTTTGTATCTACATGTGAAGCCACTAAAATATGCAAGCTGCAGAGATCCATTTAGGGATTAAAACGGACTTCTCGAAGTTGGAATCTTCGTTTTGATGAAAAAATCAAAGAGTTTGGTTTTATCAAAAACGAGGATGAACCTTGTGTTTACAAGAGGATTAGTGAGAGCATTGTTGTTTTCCTAATATTGTATGTGGATGACATACTGTTAATCGGGAATGACAAACCGACATTGAAAGTTGTTAAGAACAACCTAGGGAACTGCTTTTCAATGAAGGACTTGGGTGAAGCGACTTACATACTTGGTATTAAGATCTATAGAGATAGATCGAAGAAGTTGCTGGTTTTGACCTAAAGTACGTACATTGACAAGGTGTTGAAACGGTTCAGCATGCTTGAGCCCAAGAAAAGATTCTTACACATGTCTCATGGTGTGAGTCTTTCTAAGGACCAGTGTCCTAAGTCTTGTGAAAATAAGGACCACATGAAGTTGATTCCATATGCTTCGGCAATTGGGTCAATCATATATGCAAATATATGTACTAAACCCGATGTCTCTTATGTCTTGAGCATGACTAGCAGGTATCAATCTGATCCCGGTAAAAGTCACTGGATTATAGTTAAGAATATCCTGAAGTACTTGCGAAGACTAAGGATACGTTCTTTGTATTTGGTGGAGAAGATGAGCTTGTTGCAAGGGGTTACACGGATGTTAGCTTCCAAACTGATAGGGACAACTCAAAGTCTCAGTAATGTTTCATATTTTGCCTTAATGAAGGTGTTATTAGCTGGAAAAGTTCCAAGCAGGAGACAGTTGCCGATTCTACAACTGAGGCCGAGTATATCGTCGCTGCAAATACAGCGAAGGAGGCTGTATGGATTAGGAAATTCATCGGCGAGTTAGATGTAGTTCCTAGCATTGTTCGTCCCGTAGATCTCTACTGTGACAACAACGGTGCAATTGCACTAGCTTCGGAACCTAGATCTCATCAGCGTTCCAAGCACATACTTCGGCGGTTCCATCTAATTCGAGAGATTGTCGATCGAGGAGATGTGAGCATTAGCAGAGTGCCGACTGAGGAGAACATTACGGATCCACAGACAAAGCCTCTCGCACAGAGAAAACATGATGGTCATGTTAGATCTATAGGTATATAATACCTGAATGATCAACTCTAGTAGGAGTCTTGTGTATTGTATGTTTGTTGGCTGTATTATTTCATTTGATGAATAAAGTATTGTATGCATTTCATTTATATATTTTGGCAAGTTTTTTTATTGTGTTATTATTTCTATTGTGATAGAGAAGTTAATTAAATAAATGCTCTTAAGAGTGTTTGCTTCCATAGGTCAAGTAGTGACTTGAATGTGAGAACCTATGATCCCAGAAGCTTCATTCTTAAAAGTCTTTGGTCGTTGTATCATCTTAGAAGCTAAGGGCGATGATGATACCTTTAAGACTAGCATGTGCATTGACTGATGACCCGTCCTCACAGGTCATGATATTGTGATATCAAGTCATCACATGGGTACTTATAATGAACAAGTTGTACTGAACAGACCCACCATGAGAATACTTTATTGATTGTTATATAAACGTGTCACAAGTATGACTCAAGTTGCAATGGTGTTTGTGATCCTTTGCCTGAAGTCACAACATTTAGCGAATAAGGAAGAGCGTGCTTTGATGTCATCAAAAGTCCAGTTTTGAGAAAGTTGAATGATAAAAGTGGTTATTGGGTACGTTACGAATCATTTGGGTGCTTGTGTGTGAGCAGAGATGAGATTTGTTCTCCTTTATGACAGAAGTTGCATCCATGGGCCCCTTGATGGAATGGGACTGAGAAATCCATGGTCGTGCTTGTTTGAGTCAATATATGATATTGGGTTCACCAATTTCTGGAAGTCCATTATAGATCAGGAAACTGAGATTGAACAATTATGAGGGTGACACGGTCTGTACCTCTAGTTCTATCCGGATGTAAGGGACGAAAGAACATGACAATACTGTAACATTGATCACAATGACTTTTGAGTTTTATAAACTCTTACTGTTTGGGGAGCAATGATGTATTGCCAGATGCCGCTCATTATTTGTGAAGCATTTGTTTGATACTTTCAAGATCAAGTGAGAGATTGTTGGTGTTACCATTGTGATCTGGAAGGGATCAAGCATGTGATATCACTGCGAACTCAGTATGAACCTATCAGGGTCGCACATAAGATTGTGGAGAAATTGGAAGATTGGATTTATATGATATAGCTCATATAATGAGTTGAAAAGACTTAGCTCAATCAGGCTAAAAGCGTTGAGTGCGTTGAGACCAGTCAACGTCTTTGTTGAGTTAAGCGTTAACTCGTCGAATGGAGGCGTTGAGTGTGTTGAGTATATTCAGCGATTCGTCGAGTCAAAGTGTTGATTCGACGAGTATGACACTTAAGCGTTGAGTGCATTGACTATACTCGAGAATTCGTTGAGTCAAAGAGTTGTTTCGACATGTCTGAGTCTCAGGCGTTAAGTGCGTTGAGCTCACTCAACGCCTTCGTCGAGTAAAGGGTTTACTTAACGAATCTGACACTTAAGCGTTGAGTGCGTTGAGTGCACTCAACGCCATTCGACGAATCTGGCTTTTGGCGTTGAGTGCACTCAACGTCATTCGACGATTCGTCGAGTATGGCGTAGAAAGCGTTGAGAGTGTTGAGTCCACTCAACGCCTTCGCAGAGTCAAGCGTTGATTCAGCTGAATATGATGTTGAGTTCGTCGTGTATCTTATGGATACTCGATGATTCGTCGTGTATAAGATGATATTCGACGATTCGTCGTATATGCCATGGATACTCGACGAATCGTCGAGACAAGGGTTGTCTTGCCGAATTTCTGGATTCTAAGTCTTGGGTCTGCGTATAGCGGCAGAACTGTTCTGTTTATTCCTTGGATATAAATATGATGTTTTAGTGTTTCTACTTGATGCGATATTTCTGTCATGCACACGAGTCGTACTGTGCAAAAAGACGAAAGCCCTAGAATCCCGACGGAAGCATTCCGTCGATTCTGCCGTCGTCGCCGATCCCGATCCCGGCGAGTGTCGTCGCCGCCTCTCCTTCAACAGATCTAGCAGGTCTGTGGAGACGTTGAGTGTCCTCTCCCGACCCAGTGCTTGTTCGACAAGTGGTTGCGGGTTCTCCCGATCGTGTGGATTTCCTATAGAGGCGCATATATACTTTCTGCGCTCAGGACTCGAGCCGCTAAGTGGCCGGCTGATTTTCTGGAGCATCTTGGTTGAGTATAAACTCAATCCCTGAAAGGTAATTTTATTTACAGCAAGCTTTACTTCTTGATTCATGAATATTGTCAGATCCGAACACTTTGGGTTTTCTTGTTCTCTATTTTCCGCTGCGCGCACAAATGTTGGGCCGTCTAATAAAACATAACAAGATCTGGGTCGCCGTAAGCAGGGGCGGATTTAGAGGGGGCAAATGGGCACTGACAACCCCGTTTTTGGGGAATGTTTATTAACAGTCCACAATTTCGCTATTTACAGTCCAAAAATCATTATTTGCACACAAAAAGAATACAATGTGCACCCACAAATTAATTGACCTGCGGCCCGCCTCACTCGCATTTCGCGAAATGGACTTTCACCGTGTGTCGCCATGTCGGTGAGAGCGAAAGAGCGACATCTCGCGTTTAGGAGGGAACTGGGAAGAAGAAATTAGGGCAACTAGACCCGCCTATCGAGACATCACCATCCAAAGGCGAGCTAAAATATTGTCGCAGCCGCCGTCCTGCTCGAGAGCAGTCTCTCCAGAGGAGGAATCGTCAAGGGTTGGATCAAACATCTCCGGGAGAAGGGACTCCGCTGACAGGGGCTCTCCGTCCTCAACCAGCTTTCTTGTCTACCGCGGGCGAGTAAGAATAAGATTGTCGCCATCCCGGACAAGCGGGCATTAAATCGAGAGGAAGACAGCAAGAGAGTACTGAAGGGATTTCTCTCTTGACGAGGTCCCCGACGCCTGTGAGGTGGCGTACGACCGAGCCATGGCGAGTTCAAGCTTCAGCACCTCCACCTTGTCTTGAAGCCCAATGTCCCATTGCTCATAATGCGAGATTTGGCTCGCCACAAACAGGCGCAGAATTAGAGGGGGGGGGGCATAGGGACACTGGCACCCCCGTTTTTCGCGAATGTTTATTAGCAGTCCGCAATTTCGCTATTTGCAGTCCAAAATCATTATTCACACAAAAATAATACAATGTGCACCCCCAAATTGCTTGACCCGCGGCCCGCCTCACTCGTGTTTCGCAAAATGGACTTTCACCGTGTGTCGCCATGTCGGTGAGAGCGAAAGAACCACAAATCACATTTAGGAGGGAACTGGGAAGAAGAAATTAGGGCAAGCGCCAAGCCATACCGCCAAGTTCATGGAAGACGGAAAGAGACGAGCCATCTCCCATCTGGTTCGACACATCATCACGAATTGACACCTACGCACCGCATCTTCCATCCGAAACCTCCACACCAGCCACTGCATCACGCATCGACGTTCCTATCTTCCTCTTAGCCGATCCCAGTAGGCTTCTTCAATCTTCCTTCTTACCTTTAAAGTTTTATTGCTTCTTCAGTCAGAGTTCCTGCATTTTAAAGTTTGGTTACTAACTTTTTGTTTGGGATTTGGAAAGAACATACATGATGCCTGCAATTTTTGTGAATGGTTGCAGTTTTTGTAGGGCATATTAATCAAGTAGACAAGTAGAAATAAGATTTGAATACATAGATCTAGGATCGATCTTTTTTCTCTCACATTGAGCTAGTATTATACAGTTTTTGTATGGTACCTCATGTTCATTTCTCAGTTGCCGACAAGTAGAAATAAGATTTGAGTACATAGATCCAGGATCTCTTGTGATTGCTCATGTTCATTTCTCTATTTTTTTGCTCAATGCACACAATGTTATTATTTTATTGAAATTGAATCACAATACACAAGTTTAGAATCATGTCTCACGTGTTTATTTACATTCAGATTGTAAAATCCATTTCTTGTGATAAAGTACGAAGAAGACAGACGTTCTTCTCTGTCTACAGATTGTGGCTAAGGTTTTGCTCTCTTCTTCTCTATCACCATTTACATTCATGTATTTTTATTTTTATGGTGTTTTGAGGTATTAGTCAAGTTGTGACTAAGCAAAACATGTAGTCTCCGTGATAGAATGGTTGTAGGGATACTCTATAATATTGGTCGGTAGAGGGTCAAGCAGGGTAGATATATTTTTAAATACTTTGCATTTAGAAAGTGGATAATATTGTATTATTTTGTTATTTTAACTTGCATTATGGTTTAACAACGATCCAGATTTTGTAAAGCGATCCTGATTTTGTAAAGCGATCCTGATTTTGTAAAGCGATCCTTGATCTAACCCTACTATCTGATTCGATCCTACCTCGAAATGAACTCATCTAAGATCTCAATGCTGACAACCTTGGATGTGTCAATCGTTCAAAATTTTGTTATTTCCAACATTGATATAGAATTGAAGAATATCGTGGTATGGAGAGTCATAAAACGTTGTGTTCCAAGTTCGATTTACTTAATTTTTCCAAGTTCATTTCATTGTCTTTTTGATATAGTGGCAGGGTGGACACGGGGTGAACTTACTAAATGCAGTCCTAAATGGGATGCAAGTGCACAAGTGGTCCACTAGAAATTGCAAACAAGTAATTAATTATTATAATAAAACAAGAGAGGCACGTGCGTAACAAATAATTAATTAAGGTGATCTAGGGATTAATTTCACAAACAATAGAGGCGCAAGTATTAAGCGTTCACAGAATTTGTCCCGCAAGTTGTAACAACGATCGAACTAATAGCACAATAAGAGTGAACATCCAACACACTTTAAATAGCCAAAGTAAACAACAACAAAGGAAAGAACTTTGTACCTCGGTTCACATATGCAGGCGATGTTGATGGCGGTTGTATGCGGGCAATGTGGTTGCAGAGAGCAGGGAAAGGGGGCTGATTTGAGGTGGTTCCATGATAGGAGGGGTTATGGGGTATACGATTTGGGGAAGAGGCTCACGGGAGTAATGGGGTTGGTCTAGAGAGGGTGGGATCTGGTAGAGGTTGTCGGCGTGGGTTGCGGGTTTGGACAGGGACGATTGGTCGACGAGGGTTGCGGCTTGGACAAGGATGTGGTTGTCGGCGTGGGTTGCGGGTTTGGCCAGGGAAGAGTGGTCGACTAGGGTTGCGGGCTTGGACAAGGATGTGGTTGTCGGCTTGGGATGGTGGCGCAGGGAGCAGGGAAGAAAGGGGAGGGAAGTCGATTCCGTTTCCGGTACGGGAAAGAGGGAGACGGGAGGGGGGAACTATAACGGAGGAGGGCTTACCGGATCGGGGAAGGGAGGCGGGGAAGGCGGGGAAGGCGGGGGGGGAGGTTTTCGGCGTCGCACCGGTAGTGTGGAGGCACGGGAATCACTCCCGACGAGGAAGGTCTGGCGTCACACCCAGCACAGGACCGTCGGCTTGGAAATCTTCCCAAACTCACGATACCCTCACAACAACCGCCGCCGGGTTTTATAAAACCCTAGGTGTGAACCGCCGCATAATGTGAACCGGTAAGCAACCCTTCCCAATATAACACAAATAAAACTACCACAATCGGACAGCTCACAATGTTTGGGCCGATCGGGGATTAAATACACATCAAAATTAAAAAACGCAAAACATGAAAGTGGCTGGAATCGAGCATCCGGGCGCAGTCATGAACTCCGATCGCCCGTCTGGGCAGTGGATCACCGCCTCCTGCGGGTGTACACGCGGGTGGGTCGTGGCGCGCCGTCACTTTTGTTTCATTATAGAGTTGATAAAAGTATCTTTTCTAACGCTCTTTAATATCCACATCATCTGTTAAAACTGTATCCGTTTCATCCTTTATGCATTTTATTTAGCTTAAATATTTTGTCTTCCTTTCTTTAATTAGAGCAATTTTATATATGTCACGATCTACATCTTTGGTATCTAGTCGCTTATAAAATTCTTCATAAACTTGATTTTTGACTTTACTTACTGCATATTTAGCTTCTTTTTTTGACAACTTTATACAGTTTAAGTTTCTATCAATACTACAAACGTAGAGTGATTTATAGTTGATCATTTTTGCTCACTTTTTCATGCACTTCCTCTATCCACCACCAAGATTCTTTATTTGAGGGCACACGACTTTTTGATACTCTAAGTACGCTCTTTCCATTTGTCCTTAAATGTGAAGACAACTTCTCAAAAGACACTAGAATCGACATAAGTGTCATCAACTAGTTGTTTCATAACTGCTGTCCTGAAAGCAACCTGTTTTTTCATCCTTCAAGTTCCACTACTGAATTATTGACAACATTTTCTCTTGTCTTAAATTTATTATATTTAATTTGTGTGTTTGACAATACTAATTTATGTTGTGTTGTCAAGCTTTCTCCTGATATGACTTTACAATCCTTACAAATTATTTTATCTATTTTGCGAGTCATAAAAGAATCAATTTGTGACTTATTTGATCCACCTTTAAACGTAATTAAATGTTCTTCCCTTTTTATGAAAAATGTATTTGTCACAATTAGCTCGTGTTACGACAAACTCTAAAATGGTTTGGTCTTTTTCATTACTTTCTCCGTATCCAAATCCTCCGTGAACAGCTGTATAATCTACAATTTCCTTTCATATATGGTGATTTAAGTCTCCTCCTATAAAAATCTTCTCTCTTTATGAGATTTTTCATAATAAATGATTTAAGTCTTCACAAAATTATATTTTAATAGCTTCACTTAATCCTACTCGTGGCGCATAAGAATAGATCACATTAATAGTTTCCTTTCTCATGACCAATTTAAGAGCTATGATTTTATAACATTTCTACTTACCCTAACTTAATCCCTCCAAATAGTATCCACAAAAATACCGACTCCACTGCTTATTTTATTTTTTCCTGTGTCCATAATTTAAAACATAAATTATCTAAAAATTTAGCTTTCTCACCTACCTTTCTAGTCTTTTGCAGGAATAAAATATTTATCCTTCTCCTAATCATCGTATTCACTAATTCCATCGTTTTCTCCGTTAGCGTGCCTATATTCAAATTCAAAACCTAAGTCGGTCACAATTCCTACGACATACTTACATAAAACATCTAATATGAGATGACTTTTGTCTATTACTTGAAGATGTAGCGGTCCTTGTCAAGACGCCGCATTCAGACCATACGACGACTACTCTTGCATATTTAATACTACACCCAAGTTCTGGAGATGCAACGGTCCTTACCAAGACGTCTCATTCGGATCATATGACGCGTTCCTTAGGGGGAATAACCTAGTTTTTGCACAATTTCGCAAATGATCCATATTCATAAGGGTGACTAAATTTTACGTGGGTCGTCTACCTAACACAACTCTCACTATTTTTCATCTTGACCTGCATATAAACAACAACACTCAAGCCTTTATCCCACTATAGTGAGATCGGTTATATGGATCATTTGTCGCCATCGTGCCCTATCTTTTGTCATAATCTCATTAATGTCTAATATTGGCCTGCAAATATACTCAAAAAATCAATACCATCTCTCAAAGGGAGATCGCCAGACAAAAGAAAAGACGCACAAAAGAATTTTTACCACGGTGACGTTGCAGACTATCTCTTCCCATGCGAGCAGAATACCAGCGAGGTATTTTCTCCTCATGCCCACGCCACTATTCGTGGAAATGATGACGGTGATGGTCACCACTCGTTCCACCACAATCCTGGCGAGGAGTCGCATCCATGCCCTTCATACGAGAAGTGGATTTATTGGCAGGTGCAATGAGCAAAGGCGCATCGCCAAGCACTCGCGCAGGAATTTGGCGCGGCACCTTCAGAAGATTTGATAGAGACAATCGAGGAGTACCTAATGGGGAGGAACGCTAGGGGCAGACAACAGTGGGAGCTCTACCGCAAGGACTTTGCCTAAAGCACGCCTGTAGAAACCGCGACAAGCACGCTGGTCTCTAGAGGCTCAGGCAACAACTACCAGGAATTCATCGCTTGCTCCTTGACCGCGTCCTCAGATGGCGGTAGGAGCGACTCATCAGTAAGCAGCAAGAGCGATTTCTCAGCGGGGGGGGGGGGGGGGGGGGGGGGGGGTGTGGTAATCTCCTTGGATGGTAGCAAGACAACTTGGTTCTCGCTGATAAGGGTGTCGCGGTCGACCTTTCCCTCATCTAGGGAGGTCTCACCCCCCCCCCCTCGTGGAAACCGGACGTCGTGGTTGCCCAGGGTCAAGTCTATTAAGACCTAGATAAATTGCTAGAAGACAAAATTGATTCAACGTGAACACAAGAAAGCAAGACACTGGTCCGAGCATACCTCGCCAGCCCGCTCTGAATGATGAATCAGAAGTGAGTTAATTGTGGCAAAGGAGGTGGCCCTCTTCACAGAGGATTCCTCCCCAAGAAAGTTGGCCTCGTCGCGCCACAACACTTGGGAAGCGCGAGCTCCAGCTAGCTTCCACAGCAGAGCCCTCTTCATCTTTTCACGACAAAGGAAATCATATGAAAGGGGCTCCCAAACTGGGACAGGAGGGTACTGGCCAGTAAGGCTTCGGTAGCCAGCTTTCGAGGAGCCTTGCGAGAAGGCCCCCTTTCATCTCAACAAAAAGACTTGTTGTCTTCTTAGCAGGCAAAGTCATTCTTCCTTTCCAGCAATCAAAAGTCAAAGGGATAAAAAAACTAGGGTTCCAACCCCTATTTATAGAAGGCACATAACCCCTCCCAAACTCACCAAAATCGACCGCGCCGAATAAACCTTTCACTAGTATTTTTGAGCTCTATGAGATTCTGCAAAGAGCAGAGATTGTGGACAAACCATATCAGTCAAAGTAGGGCTCGGCCCAGTGTTGAGCCCTCTTACCTCCAAAAAGAGGCCATCGACCTAAAAAGGCGAGAACAAGAGTCGGTAAAGAGGATCGAGAGCTCGCATATACTACAGGCGAGCTTGTCAACGCCAAAGATCGAGAACTCGCTGATACTATCGGCGAGTTCGACAACGAGATCTCGCTCCTTCAGTGAGCAGTCTCCCATAATCCTCGCAACCAGTTCTGCCTCACCAAACCGTACTCAGCAAATAAGGCCTCGACATACAACGATCTTGCCAAAGGCGATAACAAACAAACTCGCCAGGTACTCAGTATCACAAGAGGTAGGGTGGCTACTAACAATCCCTAAAAACCTTTTTGTGTCGCCCATGTGTCGAGCACAGCTCTGATTTAGGAGGGGAAGTTCCTATATACTTCCAGGTTAGTGGCGGGACCTCCTCATCGTAGCTCGCAAGATCCTGTTTACACGTAATTCCCTCTTGCGTTCTCCATCTCCCCTTAGTTTAAGTTCGTCCGTCCAGACGGCTAGACAAGTAACCTTTGGTCGCAATCGGTCCCAACCTTTTTTAACGAGTATAGCCCTGGTTCCAATACTGGTGATCTCTCATAATGTGGACTTCACAAAACCCTATGGTGACAACTCCTTAGTTATCCCTGTTTTCCTTTTCTTCCACGTATTGTTGCAACTCTCTCCTCTCCCATATGCCAAGACAGACCCACCCCCTCCCCCAAAACCTGAAAATCCTAGCCTCCCCTTCATATATTCCACTCAAAACCCTCAGCCAACCACTAACATCCACTATCATCGGCCCAATCCTGTCCTAGTGGCCCACGTCCATCCTCTGCAACAATTTACACAATCTCCCTCCTAGCAAGCCATATGTGGTAATACTATTTGCAGGATATATTCGCTTTCTTGAATTTAATTAACAGCCCTCCGAGCGGAAGAAAATCAAGTCTGCTAGCTATCAAAATTAATTTCCTATCAGATTGTTACTCATTGCAATCTGTCGTAGGGTCTTTCATATCATTCATATTCCTCGGCACCATACTTAGGGTTTTAAATCATAGAGAATAACCCTCACACAAAAGCTTGCCCTGCATCACTTGGTTTGACAACTTCGGTTAGATTATTAACACTGTTGATTATCATCTAAGTCATGCAAACAATTCCATGTTTGTGAGAAAAAAAAGATATAGGAATTACCATTCTCACATTCTGTGTGGATGATATTCTTTTTATAGAAGATGATGATGTATCTGGCATAGGAGACAAAAAAGTGAATATGATAGAGCACTTTATGACAAGATATAGGAGTTCTTTGATACATTCTTAATATTGAGATCATCAGACGCAGCAAAGGGATTGCATTATCACAGAGGAAATATGTTATGGATCTCTTTGAGGGTACTGGATTACATAGAGCAAAGCAAACTCGCACTCTCATGTACATGGGGATTGGGGATTGGCAGTTAGATGGGATGAAGCATCACCATTAATCCAAGATGTTGCTCGATATTGAAGCATAATTGGAAAACTAATATATCTTACAGTAACAAGACATGACATTGCATTTGTAATAGTAAAAGTTAATTTAAGCATACTCCTAAAGAGTGTCACTTTAATGCAGTTGTGGACTTGAGAAAACATCAAAGGCTCTCTTGAGAAAAATTGTGGTTTAAGAAAAATGGAAATTTGCAGAGCAAAGCATACTCTAATGCTAGCTACATTGATGACAAGACTGATAGAAAGTTTACAACTTGAAGGAAACTGTTAGGTGCTCGGGATTGCGAGCAAGTGCTCCGGGGAAGAGGAGGGAAGTCCTCAAGGGAGGAGGAGGATTCCGGCGAGCTATGGCAGCAGCGGCTTGTGGTGTGCGAATCGGCGGAGGTGGCACGGTGAAATCGCGGGTTTCGCGATTGCGGAAGGCGCAGTCGGCAAGGGCAAACCTGCGGGATACAAGCATGGTAGAGAGAGAGAGAGAGAGAAGAGAACTAGAGAGAGGGTTTAGAAAAACAAACTATGAAAATACTCCTTGCTTCTTGTCTTCTCCACAAGCACAAATATAAACAGTTCATAAAAGTGCCCCCTCCTTGGGCTTAGACACGAAGGATTGATTACGCATACAAAAATATAAAGTAGACTAGATAAATAGTTTGCGACATGCGCGATCAAGGCGGAACCAAGGCGGGACCAAGGAGGGACCAAGGCGGGACCGTAACATCCCCACCCTTCCCAACGACAAGCTTGTCCTCAAGCTTGGTCTGTCGTGACGGTGGGCGTCAGATCTCCCGTGTCAGTGTCAACATCCCGTTCAGAAGCCAAGTCCTTGATCTCCAACCAGAAGAGGCACTTGCAGCGATGTCCACGAAAAAAGGGCTCGTCGCAGTTGTAACAGAGGCCCTTGGCACGACGGTCATTCATCTCCTGTGGCGACAGTCGTCGAATGGTAGCTGGGCGGTCGGCGTCGCGGTCTGGGGCGAGGAGACTGGTTGTGGTCGATGTCAGAGGCCGCAGAGGATGCTTGGACCCCTCGGTGTCCTGGTGATGTAGATGAGGGCGGTCCAAAAGCAGACGCTTCTCACAAATGTGAGTCAAACTCATTGTCGTGCTCAAATCTGCGGGTGCTTGAAATTCTACGTCCATGCGGAGGCGCTCATGGAGTCCCGCCGTGAAGATGGACACCTGCTGTGTCGGAAGAATGGTGGTAGTGCGGGCCAGGAGGACTTGAAACTGTTCAAGGTACTCGTCGATCGGACTAGTCTGTCGGATGGAAATGAGATCCCCCAAAGGGATTGTTGTGGAGGGGTGGCCCGAAATGGAGGGTGCAGTTCACCTTGAAATATTCCCAAGAAAGGAGTGGTTTCTCCCGTTGCAGTTGGGAAAACCAAAGTTGCGCGGGGCCCATCAGGTGAAAGGCAACAATGCTGAGCCACCCGTCCCAAGGGGTGCGCTGGTGGGGGAAGAACTGCTCGCAACGAGAGAGCCAAGCTAAGGGATCTTCGTGGTCGTCGAATAGTGGAAAATCCAGCCGCAAGTATCGTGGCACCCCGTTGTTGTCATGGCGCGGGGGACAACTCTGGCAGGATTGGCGGAATCGGCGCTTCACGGGAGGAACCCGTGGCCGGTTGGGCAGGTCGGTTAGCTGCTAGTTGGGTGGTGACGGCGGCATTGAGTGTGTTGTTGTTATCTGTGAGGAGCTTGGCGAGAGACTCAAAAATCTGCGAGAGGGAGGGCTGATTGGCCATTGCGTGAGCCGGAGGTGGTGGGTTAGCGGCACCGGAGGGAATGGAGGTAAAAGTTGTCGGTGGTGGAAGTAGTCCGGTAGAAGCGTCAAGCAAGGGGCCCCCGTCGAGGGAGGATCCGAGAAGGATGCGCGGGGAAGAGGGGCCGGCGGTGAGCGGCCAGTGCGAAGCTGGATGCTGAGGGTTTGATGGCACGGAGGGGTCGTGCGGGCCAGAGGAGTTCGGGGAGGGGCCGGACGGGCCGCAGCTGGTCGGGAAGGGGCCATGCGGGCCGGAGTTGGTCGGGGCGGAGCTGTGCGGGCCGGAGTTGGTCGGAGCGGAGCTCGGTCGGGGCAGATCTGGCGTGTTGGCAGTGGGGAGGAGCATTGTCTCTGATACCAAGTTGTTACGTGCTCGGGATTGCGAGCGTGTGCTCTGGAGAAGAGGAGGGAAGCCCTCAAGGGAGGAGGGATTCCGGCGAGCTATGGCGGCGACGGCTTGTGGTGTGCGAATCGGCGGAGGCGGCACAGTGAAATCGCGGGTTTCATGATTGTGAAAGGCGAAGTCGGCTAGGGCGAACCAGCGGGATACAAGCACGGTAGAGAGAGATGAGAACTAGAGAGAGGGTTTAGAAAAACAAACTATGAAAATAATCCTTGCTTCTTGTCTTCGCCACACACACAAATATAAATAGTTCATAAAAGTGTCCCTCTTTGGGCTTAGACACAGAGGATCGATTACACATACAAAAATATAAAGTAGAGTAGATAAATAGTTCGCGACATGCGCGACCAAGGCGGGACCATAACATAAACCAGGTCACGTGACGAAGCAAACTAGATCCAGTGCATCTATTAATGTTCCTTAAATACCTTATTACTTATAATCATTACCCAATGGCATCTATTAATGTTCTAATTAAAATACTACAAAACCAACCTTTTTTTTATACTTCCTTCAAATTACCTCTCTCTTACACGTGCACACTCTCCACATCTCAAGTCTTGTCATTAAACAACACATACACAACTAATATACCTTTAGAAACCTGTAGAATTGAATTGTAGACTAGTTTACACTGCAAATTTAACTCAGACCATCCTTAATTAGGGTAGCCAACCATGACTGCATACTGAATTGTTGAAAGGTGGGTAGGTGTGTTGGTGTGTGTGTTGTGGGTGTAAGTGTTGGTTGTGAGTGAAGATTTCCAAGGAAGATTAAATACGAGAGGCATGTGTCAACTTGTCTTGAAGAAAAATGCAGAAAGAAGATTACATCAGAGAAGCATGAGTCTCTGTCTTTTCAATTCAACTTCAAAAAGTTTGTTAGAATACAAGGCAGGAATGACATCTCAACAATAGAATTTTGACAAACACCAGAACCAGATGAAAATAAATCAATAAACATACGAACAACATAATTATTTTTTGTTCACGACTCCAGCAGAAACTCACGGAAGTAGATAACCAAAAAAGATTCAAGGATTATGAACATACCAATGCACCTTTCCTGACATTTCCAAGAGGCCCCTTGTACTTAGAATATGCTGTAGACATGAAATTCAGTGAAAAGAATGAATTCCAATTCAGTACACACATGCACACACATAAATCTCTCTATACACACACACACACATATATACATATATGCGCATACATATACATACATATATACATGTATGTATGTATATGTATATACTATGCATAAGTAATGAGGAGCCTTTGGTGTAACATTCATTATACCAATTTTACCACTCTTTTTTTAATATTTTTGAACTTGCAAGATTTATAAAAACACAAGTAGATCCCGTGCCCTAAGAGGAGTCGTGTTAGATCCCCAAAAGATTTCTTAGATTATAATAAATATAAAAGTGAAAAACAATTAAGACTTTATTAACTAGATTCTCTCTAATGATGAATGCAATTCAAAGGTAACGTACCAAAAAAAATTTAGATTGATTTTCTCCTATTTTGGATTTTTGGCTTTCCCATACATGATTTTATTTGCCATATTACTTAATTTTGGTATTAATCTTTCTTAGTATGAGCCTTGATTTCATTACTTTAAATTCACATTTTATGCTAAGGTTTCTTGTGGGTTTTAATTGATGGTTGGGTTTAATATATTTAGGTCTTTCATTTCATTTTTGGGTCATATGATATCCTATGTTAAGCCGTTAAAGGTTTGGGCTTTATGTTCATACTTTCCTGTGTTAAGCTCCTAATGGTTTGTGCGCTATGCTCATGCTTTAGGATGGGACTCTTCTGGTCCACTGAATGGCCTAGTCTTATTCAATTGGGCCTTTATTTAATGATTCAATGCATGCATGTGGGCCTTGTTATGGTGGCTCACCCCTTTATTGTTTTGGACTTCAAAGATGATTGGTTATTGGGTTAGGGATACGGGCTTTATATGATGACTTGGCTTGCCTATTGAGCCTTGCCATTCCCTAGCATGGGAATTTTCAGCTTGGCCGGCTTGGAGTAATTAAGCTATTGAAATTTATTAAATGGGAATACACTATCATGGTTTTGGTGTGTTAGTGGAGAAAGCTATTTACTTTTGCGTCCTTAGTGGAATTAAATGTTGATGTTGAGGCTTGGATAAAATGTAAAGGTGGATTAGGAAGGGTGTGGTGTGAATTTGTCCATTTTGCCTTCGAACTCTACTTTGGGTATTGATTTAATATAAACTCACTCCCTCCCCCTCCCCCCCCCCCCCTCCCGAGCTTAGTATTGCCACCGGACATTCCTAGTTCTGGTTCTAACTTCTCTTCCTTTGCCTCTTGAACCTTGTCCAAGGTTCAAGGATTTTTGGCTCTGCATCTAGCTACTTGATCTTGGCTTGGTTGTTGTGTGCATGTTGTTGGCCGTTGCTGGAACTGGGCGATGGCTTGCGGCTATCGATTTTCCTATTGTTGTGGGCTGTTTGGGTTTTGTTTTGGTTGCTAACTAATGCTGTTTTAGGGTGATTTGTGAGTTGTTACTACATTGTTCATGGGGTTTTATGTGGTTCTTGCAATATTTTGGGTCACTGTTTGAGCTCTTTAATTTTCCCTTTAAATGTGGAAAAATTTCTACCTCAAGTCCTATTTTTGACTAGTAAATGCCGGTCTAATTGCTATTAAATGTGGTTAATTGGACTCACTAAGTTGGCTTTGGTTTGTTCTCTTTGGAGACTATATGGCTGTCCTATTCTTGTGTGATTGATGATTTCAGAAATCATATTCTCAACCTAGCTGATTTAATTATGCCTCGGGTTTGAATACAAAGGGGTGACTTTTGTACCAAATATTTTGGTCATTTCTAATCCTAACTGTGGGCAATGTGAGTCCTTACTCTGATTTTTCTTACATCAAGTTTCATAATTGTGAAAAGAATTAATGCATTATTAAAATTTCCTAATTTCCTAGATTCTTAGGGTTTGTGTCGTCTTCCTCTTACAACTCGTGTAGAATGAATTCGATTCGGAAAATAAAATGACTATTGATTGCAGAGTCCCAATTCCCAAGTTATGTGAGCCGTTCCAAAATTTTACAGCATTCGAGATGGCATCGCAGGCGGGGAGAAACAAAGACCCTAAACGGGAAAAGGGAAAAGAGAAAGTTAACGTGAGTTATTGTTTCTTTAACTTATGCTCTAATTCTTAAACTTTCAAATTATAATGCATTACATATTAATGTTTAAAGCGGCAAAAAGGAGATTTTTGTGCATGCAAAAAACATTCATGCCAATGAAAAATTTATTATAGAATATTTTAATGATTACAATTTGACGAATTTACACATGTTATTTGGAATATTTTACCGGTTCTTTTAAATCCTTGATTATGTTTTAAACAATGTTTTGGCTTGAATCATTGTTTGCAAGATTGTTTAAGACAATGTTTGATGATTTGCTTTTAATGATGAAAAGATACTTATGATCATGTTCCATTTTTTGTATTGTCCCGTTTAATTGCTATATAGTTGGCAGTATTAATAAAATAATGAAATATGAAAAGCCAAATAAAAATTACAACCAATCAAGAAGGTAATAAAATGAGAAATTATATGATAAAATGATAAAGTTAAGGTTTAACCTTGGAGAAGGGGTGAATTTCTTACAAACAGATATGATGCAGGTGTTTTTCAGACTCAATAATAGTTTATGGTAATCCAACATATGCCCAAAGTTGGGAAACGGCTATAGCCTAGAAACTTTGAAATGAGTGAGGCTCATTACAAAATACAACAACAGCAGACAAGCCTTTAGGCTCATTACCAAATAAAGAAAAATAATTTAACATCAACCTTGTTGTTCATAAAAAATAGGTAATGAATAAAGATAAAAAATAATGTAGTATATTTTTAATCGACTAACCGTGTTGTGTTTGTGATTTCCGGCACCGCCCCTTGACCTAAATGACGGGATCGCTCAAAACCCTCTCAGATTTAGGGTTTTCCTAACTTAAGCGCCGCCAAATTCCTGACTACTTGTGGTAATATCCTCTCCCCTCACCTTTGAGGAAAGTAATTTCATAACCCCCACCCCCACCCCCACCCCCTCAAGTTAGATTATGTTCAATATATTGTTTGTGCTAGCAGATGAATTTCCGTTATGTCAAATATCAATTGTTGTTCTTGAACAAGTTTAAATAGGGTTTATAAGTTTTACTTGCGCCGTTTAGCTGCCGTCAGATTCAGCTTACTTAAGGCAAGTAGATATTTCACTCTCTTGCAAACATTGAGCTGAAATTAATGCATCTATTTTTATGATTATATGACATCATTCTTGAATATTTTGATCTGTCAAACGAATCTAAATCTTGAACGTCTAATCTGACAAGTTAGTAGTTTATGGTTTAATATATTTGAAATGACATGAGTTTGTGATCGTGAATGATTTTTATTTGAAAATCACTTAGATGATTAATTTTCTCATTTGATGTATAATTGAAAGAATGGTAGATTCTTTAGGCAAGAGCAACAAGAGTCATAATAATACTTGTTAAGATTTCCTTTTAGCTATCAGATGTTTTGTGGTTTATATAATGTTTGGATTGTACACAAATTTACTTGGTAGATAATCGTGCTTTAGAATGGTTTAATCTAGATGATTACATGTTATCCCAAAGAAAAAATATGCATAGTAATTTTACCACTCGCGAATACTTGAAACCCGCAAAGTTAGAAGTTAATTAACTAGTTTTTGGTGTCATCGAAATTCGCTTTTTTTGCATGTTTGGTCACAAGACTTGGGTAAAAATTGTTTCAAGATCCGATTTTCTCAATTTCTTATGTTTATAAATTTTATCCTGAAACACCTGAATCGTCTAATTAATAACATGTCGTAATACGTTAGAATTCCCTAAACCATGAATCATTTAATTTATTAATATCATAAGCAAACTTTGAAAAGTAGTATTTAATTGATGAAACTTCTTGACTTGAATTCCCGCCTGACTTCATAACAGGAACAAATAAATGGTCATAGCAAGCATGATTTTTCTGATAAGTCTTGCTTCTGAACTTGAAAACTCACGTGTATCAAATAAAAACACCTACACAATTCATTGGTTACAGCTTATTACATTATATGAACGAATATATGCTATACTACGGAGTAGACTAATAATCTTAGTTGTTTCTACTTGCCTCACTTACTTGTCTATCTTTCTACCTTTGCTTTATGAAAACTGACACACATACATTTCTGATTCCCGTGCTCGTTCTTCATTTTTATTTTTCTCACGTTTTGTTTCAATATTTTGAGGATTTTCCTTCTTGTTTTAAAATTTACCTTAGCGTCCGTGATTGCGCTGTCTGCTACCTAAGCCCGATCTGCATCAAGCTCCTACTTCTTGAGGTATATCTTGTTTATTACTGTGTCAGATTCTATGTATTTTATTTTCTTTATTGTCGGACATTTTTTATGTAAAAAATTCTGATCAGTCATTTTCTCCGTTAGCATGGACAAGTGTTGGTAAAATAAATTACATACTAGAATTTGATATTAGTAGATGTTTATTTCCTTTAGAATTGTTATTGCATGATGGTATCACCACTTGTATCATGAGTTTTTATTAAAATACATGTGCATTTAATTTTTCACTGATAAACTCTAAAACATCCACACAAAAACAAATTATTTCCTTCTAAATTAATTATTTTAAATCTAATAATGCTAAATCAGCTCCCGTCTAACAGACATGGATTTTCTTCCGCTCATGCCTGTGGCCTCACGACCCGCCCAAAGCACACTCTGACTTTTGTTTAGACGGGTCGTGAAATCTCGTGAACATAATTTCTTAGATAATTTACGGTTGATTCGTATCCCCGCCAGAGAAGAGTGGTGCAACAATATAAGACAATACACCCATCTAGCATATTATACGAGATCACATATTGCTAATAAAGAAGAGTGGCGCTTTCGGTTTCAATAATGAATAAGAGATAATATACGGATGTACATAATACTCCAAAGAATAAAGAATTATAATGATGAGATAGAGGCGACCGGTTATTTGAGATAGATATTGAGAAATCGCATAAGCAAAAGGAGTTTCAGAAGAAAAGGATGTGAAAAGTTGGGAAAAAGAGTTTTCCAACAAAGGAGAAAATTCAAATTGGGAAAATAAGGGATTGTACGCCCCAAGTATAAATTAGCCTAGGGAGCAGCGCAAGTGTAAGGAATGTGGGAAGGCTTATAAAGGAGAATATCTAGCTGGCTCTAACATATGTAATAATATCAAATCATAGGACACCGCAAAAACAATAGCTCAAGTTGGAAATAAATGACTTAAAGAAACACAAGAGGAGCTCCTCCACCAAACAAAGGTAATATCATGTTGTATCATCCAGTCAACAAGACAAAGGCAAAGGTATTGAATTTGCTGCATTGAGATCAATTGCCAATGTAGTGAAAAAAGGTAGGTTCAGCCTAGGGTGTTTAATTTGAGACTGCACGAAGCTAAATCCAAGGATGTCGTAGTGATGGGTATGATATCGTTAGCTGAATTCGATATTGTAATCAGGTATTGGAGTAATTTGGTACCTCACATAGAAGTCCACGGTAGATATATATATATATATATATATATATATAAAGAGGAAACAACAAACGATCAAAAATACATGATATGAGACTAATGAGTCTAACACTCCCCCGTGTGAACTTCTTAGACCTAACTTGTTACATATAAAATTCATTCTGACCCCTGTAACTCCTTTGGTAAGAATATTTGCAACATGATCTCCGGTCTTCACGTGACTTAGAGAAATAAGGCCTTCTTCATACTTCTCCCTTACAAAATACCAGTCGACCTCTGTGTTTCGTGCGTTCATGAAACACTGATTTAGTAGCTATATGTATCGCAGCCTGATTATCACACCATAGAGGAACAGGATCTTGAACAGGGTATCCGATTTCACCAAGAATCTGTCTAACCCACATGATTTCAGCAACAGTGTGGGACACAGACTGATATTCCACCTCATCGCTAGATCTAGCAACCGTGGTCTGTTTCTTGCTCTTTCAGGAGATGAGATTTCCACCCATAAATATAGTAAATCCAGTAGTTGACTTTTGGGTGGTTAAGCAGCCTGCCCAGTCACTGTATGCCTTTATATTAGAATGGCCTCGATTCTTGTATGATATCCCGAGACCAGGATCTTTCTTTATGTATCTGACGATCCGGAGAACAGATTCTCATTGAGAGATAGTTGGAACAACCATGAATTGACTGACCTTACTTACAGCACAAGCAATGTCGGGACGAGTCATGGTAAGGTAGTTAAGTTTGCCAACTATTCTACGATATTTCTCTGGTGAATCAAATGGTTTGCTTTCGACATGAAGATCTTTTTCCCCTAGTTCAAGTGGAGAATCCATCGGACCACAGTTAGACATTCCAAGGTTGGATAGAAGATCGAGAGCATATTGCGTTGACAAATAAAGAGGGAATCATCATAATTAGCCACTTCTGGATGAAGATACTACAAAGCTCCCTTCCCCAAGCGAACATATTAGTAAGACCCTAAAGGGTAAAGTCTCTATCCCATTTGACGACTTCTGTTACAGTTTACGACTCCCATTGCGGCCTAAACTCTCCACGGTGTTCAACCAGTGTAGGGTCGTTCCTGTGCAGATGGTCTCGGTATCCTTCCTCGTCATGGCCTCCTCGATATACCATCGACTAGAGAAGGCATCATGGAGTATAGGGGATCTTCCGAAACATAGTTTATGCCAGGTCTTGTGAGATGGGACACGTGTGTGAGTACATAATATCCTGAACAAGGTCCACTTCTAAACAAAACACTTTGCCTTGTTCAAAGGGGACCTCGGTCCCCTGGTTTATCAGCCAGCAGTAAAAGCGGAGCAGGACTACGTGACCGTTGTCTTAATGGAATGGAGATGGAGATTGCCGACTTCATCGCCAACAATCCCTCGATGTCAAGTACTATATGTATCATATTGACGACGGCCAAGACTTTGATCCTTTGAAGGGTAATGAAACTTTCTTTGAGTATTTGTTGTTCCAAATTTGTTGCGAGATCTAACAGTTTATTTTGGTACAACAACCTTGTGCTCCCATATTATCATCCTCACGAGCCTGAGAATTACTTGGACCCAAAGGATGATCTAGAGTATATTGCCAAGGCGGAGGCTTTCGGGTCTGGAGGCGAAGGTACGCCAAGAAGAGAAGGAAGCTGATCCTGGATATCGACGAGACCTCAGCAATGCCGAGGAAGCAGGCTCGCCGGATTGGGGAGGGGTTCTCACCTTCGAGGTCAGCATCCTTTTCCTCATAGTGCCTCAGATATAATGAAATCAGTTGACGATCCTTTAATCCTCGAACATGACGACACGTAGAGGTATTTTGTGAGCTCACTTCTCCCATCCTACAAAGACTCGCTAAAAGCCTTCCAATTTCAGCATATGTTGTACTCGAAGGAGGTAGTTGATGAGGCCCAGAAGATCGATTTATCGGACCACCCCAAAGCGGCAACAAGATTCATATTGTGAAGAGAGAGAATAAGGTTGTGTGAGACCAGAATAAGGTGTGGAAATTGTGGTTCTACGAGATCGCCGTTATTTGAGGTTTCTTTTTCTAACAGAAGAATACTCATTTGTTGAAGAAATTGCGTGCAAAATGGAGAAAAGGGCGGACCCTACAATGTTGAGAATTCCAAATATCTTACGGAAATGGGTAGGGCCTTGCATATAGCTAGGGACGGGGCCATCGAGGAGCTCCACAAGAAGGGGAAGTTAACGACGGAGTTTGCAGAATAGCTTGACATCCCCATCTTTTCACAGACGGAGTTCGCAAACTAGGTTATGAGCAGCAGCAAGTTCGATAGTTCAGACGAGTCTCTTGATGGAGAAGATTCTAGTTCCTCGGCAGAGGGGAATTCTTAGCTTTATTTTTTCTTTCTTCATATGATATTCGCGGAATATATTTTTTGTAACTGCGAATAATTGAAAATACACTTGAAATATTTTTAGAGAGTAATGAAAAGGAATTTTATTTCTCATGTAATGTTAAATGTAATCATAATTCAGTGACAAGGGTGAGGACATCTTAAGGATTAACACCAGAACCCTCTATCATTGTTGGTTTACATCAAGGTTCAGCTTTAAGCCCTTATCTCTTTACTCTTATCTTAAATGAGCTCACCAGATATATCCAACAAACAATACCTTGGTGTTTATTGTTTGTGGATGATATCGTTTTGGTCGATGAGACAAGCGAGGGTGTAAACGCAAAACTTGAATCTTGGTAAGACACTTCGGAAAAGAAGGGTTTCAGGTTGAGCAGGCCAAAGACAAAGTATATGGAGCTTAAATTTAGCAGTGCAAGAAGGACGGATGACTTCGTTATTAAGTTGGGTGATCACGATGTTTCTTGTAGTGAGTATTTTAAATATCTTGGATCGATAGTTCAAAAGGACAAAGGTATTGATAAATATGTGAGACATTGAATCCAAACGGGTTGGTTGAAGTGGAGATACGCATCAGGGATCCTATGTGATCACGAAGTACCATTAAAACTTAAGGGCAAGTTTTACCGTACTGCAATTAAACTAGCGATGTTCTATGATTCTGAGTGTTGGGCAGTGAACTGTGTACATGAGCAAAAAATGGGAGTTGCGGAGATGAGAATGCTTAGGTAGATGTGTGGACACGCGAGTGTGGATAAAATTAGGAATGAATGTATCAGGGATAAGGCAGGAGTAGCACCAATTACAGAGAAGATGTGAGAAGCTCGACTAAGGGTCTGTTTGGCGCAGCTCTGGCGGCTGGAGAATCTCTTTTCCAGCCGCCAGAGCTGTTTTTTCTGTGTTTGGGACAGCTCCTTATGAAGAGCTTTTCGTAAATCTGGAGCTGTTTTGCAGCTTTTCGGAAATCCCTCCCTCCCCAGCTTCTGCTCCCGCAAAATAGCTTTCTCTCTCACAGCTTTTGGAATCTACCGGCCCCGACTTTTCCAATTCTTCCTGCAACTCGCTGGAGCCGACGGATCTCGCCGGAGCTGACACATCTCGCCGGAGCCGCCGCTCCCTCCTCCTCCCGCTCTCGCTCTATTTTTTCAAAGCGCACTTCTGCACAGAACACCCAAACACTCTGCAGTTTTTCAAAACAACTCCCCAGAGATCTATTTTAAAACAGTTCTATCCGGACAGCAGCTTTTCAATCCGCCAGAGCTGTCTCAAACAGACCCTAAGATGGTTTGGACACGTACAAAGGAGACCATTATAGGCCCCTGTTAAGCGTTGTGAGAGTCTACTCACTAGGCATGTTAAACGAGGGAGGGGTAGACCAAAAAAGACTTGGAATGAAACTATAAGGAAAGACATGATGTACTTAGGCATCAGTAAGATTATGACAACAGATAGGGCACAATGGCGACAAAGGATCCATATAGCCGACCCCACTATTCACTATAGTCGGATAAAGGCACGGGTGTTGTTGTTGTATGTAATGTTAGATGTGAGTTCTTGATTCTTTTTGTCTTGAACATTGTGTTTATCTTTCTTGAATGACAAATGTTAGTGGAGTACCTCATCAGCGAATGTGAATACATCTCGAATACCCGTTGTGAGCGACGGTTACTTCTCGAGGATGAATTAAAAAAATATCCTCTGGTGTGAAGTAGCCGAGAATAAATTCAAATAGACAAAGTAGTGAATACCCTTGATCATAGTTTGTGACTTCCATTAGAATAATCTTATTTGATAATCATTAATGTGAAAGAGAGAAATCGGATATCCACAATAAGGTGACAGGTAGACGTTTGGTGAATACCAAATATTATAATACTTAGAAAATTCCACCCTCCCTGTCAATTTCATTAGCGGTAACTTGTTGAAGCGAATACGCCAAACTGCCCGCAACTATAACAGTGGGTATAATCTTCCAAACTACTTCATTTATGATATGATGAACGTGAATACTCCTCGTTGAGTGTTTTCCATATCAATTAGGAAAGGTATTGACTGAAGAATGCCCCAGAATAAGTCGAATCACCATGTGATTACTGTTGAATAGGCATAATTGAAAAATTCAAGTAATGATGGTTGAAGCCCCGGGTGGGGTTGGGGGGGGGGGGACTTGGTTTAGGGAGGTGGTGGTCGCTAGCAGGAGTAGGGGTGAGGGGGGTTGCAATTGGGTGGAAGGGTGGTGGTTGTGTCCTGAGAGGAAACTGAATGGATTTAGAGCTGTCGAGTGGAAAATATGGACGGGATGAAACTGTAGATTGAGGAGGCGGTGAGGGAAACAATGGCGGCATTAATGGCAGGCGCATGGAGTGGGATTGAGTTGTGGTGGCGGGGGGAAGGGTGGTGGTTTGCGCCTTACGGTGCGCTACATGGAGTGGTGTGTTGCTTGTTGTGCGAACGAGAAGTTATGGGAATTGGTAAGTGGGCTACGATGGGGGATATAAAATGATGACTGAAAATACCCATGAGTCGTCAGAAATAGAAGCAGTACCTCCTAGAATGTTTCTAACTGGTGAATCCAGTGAATGCCCGCTAAAATACTCGAAACTCTATAAGCCTTTGTTTCATCAAGGGCATCCTGTGACTGCAAGATGCCAACATACAAGCATGTGATGACCACCCAACAAGAGTGTGAATACTTCACGGATGATGTTAAACAATACAAACAGCGTATACTTGTCAATATATACTTTCCGACTAATCCCCTTTGAGCACCATCCACAAATACCTGCCATGTTGGTTTGAAACTTCTATTAAAAATTATCAACATAGTAACAGTAGCACCTAGAACTTTGATCAATAGATTATCCAAAATGAAGCTCTTGGGTATTGATCATGAGATTTCGAAGCTTTTATATTTGAGTAAGGAGAACATCTCAAAAGATGTCTTGGATGATTCAAAAGGCTTATTGTCTTACTTTGTAAGTCGACCTAAAAGATCTCGAGGGCCAAACCGCTAAAAGAAATCAGTTTGGCATTAAATATTTGAGGAGTCTGTCCTCGGAAAGGATTATCCAATTGGGCATAAGGCCTCTATGCTATACAGAGCTTGTCCTCAGAAAGGATATCGAGTTGAGCGTAAGGCATCCATCTTCGTTTCGGAAGTTGTCATCATAAAGGTCTCTTAGCAATGGTGATATCTCCGTTGATGGGCGATAGAGCGATTCTTCCACCCTGATTAGCATACCACTTATGCAAGTCACGAACAATTCCAACGAGAGCAATCGTAACGGATCTTACAACAATCAATCTAGGGTGTCACAAATATCGGTGAGAGATCCGAAAATTTGAAGGTCATCGTAAGAGATTGGATAAGACTACCATTACACAACCGCGATTCTATTCTAGCTGAGTTGTGGTCCTGGCCGGTGTTACGTCCTAGCGATCTCAATTCAAGGAGGTTCAAGCAATTTCCAACAACTATCCGTAGGGAAAAATAGAACCATTTAAAGTCCTCCACATGATCGGATCCAAAGATGACAATTCAACGTGAATACAAGTGTCATAGGGAACAACCCATGTATTTGAGTAATGAAAAGAGAGTGCATGGAATATTTGAATACACGGGATATGTTTCATGATTTCAAAGAAGAATCTCTCTCTTAATGTCATCTTCGCTCCAGGTCTTCAAGAGATAATCACTGGCATAGATCTACAACCGATAGCCTCCATTCATCGGTGCTTACTTGACGATGAAAGGTCCCGGCCAGTTAGGATTGAGTTTCCCAACTAAGACCATTCTCCATGTGGTGTCCAAATTTTTCATTACCAGATCTCCGACAACGAACTATTTTACCCTAATGTTTTTATCAAAGTGTTTCGTCATTCTCCTTTTGACCTCCTCTTGTTGAGTGACTGTTAGATCTCTCGGCTCCTTAATGAGGTCCAAATTGCACATCATATCGTCTTCAGTTTCCTTCATCGAGTCTTCATTTCCTTTCTTTGACAAAAGAACTCTTGGGCTCATTACTTTGAATTCCACTGGGATGAGTGCATCGAATCCATGTGAGAGTTCGATTGGTGTTTCCCCTATGGAGGTGGTAAGTGTGGTTTTGAGTATAGAAGGAAGTTGTTCGGCCCATTTGCCCTGGACATTTTTTATCTCTTCTTCAAAAGGTTCGTGATTGCCTTATTGGTTGCTTCAACTTGTCTGTTACTCCTTGGGTGTTGGACCGAGAAATATCGGAGCTCAATTTTGATATGTTGGCAAAAGTTCTTCAATTCATCATTAGAAAATTGAGAACTATTGTCAGTGATGATTGTTATCGGGATTCCATGTCAACAAATGATCTCCCCTTTGATAAAATTTTCACTATCTGAGTCATCGTCTTTGTTAGCGTCTTTTCCTCTATCCACTTGATAAAATAATCAATCATCAACATAATGTAATTCCTTTGCTCGCTTTTCATTGAAAAGGGTGAGGAAATCCATTCCTGAAACGTGAATGATCAATGTGTGGAAATAAAACAAAGTTCTTATGCGGGCTTTAGTTGTAAGGGAGCAAACTTTTGACACTGAAGTCACTTCCAGGCATACTGTTCCGCGTCTTTTTCATCTATGGTCAGAAGTAACCTTACCTGAGAATATTTTTTCTCCAAAGTACGTCTGGCTGAATGGCTTCCACATTCCCCAAAATAGATTTCCTGCAATATGATGGGTATTTCTTCCTCGGATACGCACCTTACCAGCAGTGAGAGGAATGTTCTTCGATATAAAGTTCCAGAAAGAAGAAAATAGTGTGTCGTCTTGAACCTGAACCTTAGCTTATTATTGATACTTGAATGATAATGCCTGGTAGATAGAAAATGGATAAACGGATGAATCCACGGCGAACGATGATCGATCCCCATTGTTGAAGCCAAAATTTACCTCTGTGGAGTTCGGGGTCCCTAAAAAGGGGTGACCTCACACCAACTACACCCGGAGGAACGTCACGAACCAAAGATCAAGAAGCTAGAAACAGACCCTCAGCTCTATCGCGGAGGTCCCACCTCACACCCGGAAGACCTTTGAGATCTTCCCCTCCCTAGCCAATGCTTGAGCTAGGGTGCCTTGAAGGATGAAGAGAGAATGAAAAAGTGATGCTCTCCAAGGCACCCCTAAGGGTCTATTTATAGTTTTCCAAATCTCATGAACCAAAATGACCGAAATGCCCCTAGGGCCAAAAGACTTTGAGCCAATAGAAAACAGCCACACCGGGGGGTAAAGGGGTAATTCCTACTCGAGGGCAAGACGGTAAAAGCATGACCAAAAAAGAGGTCCAAGGACGGGAAGAGCCAAACCCCTCATCTCCCCGGGTACCCAAGACGGGAAGGTGACCCCCGAAGAATCGGGGAGCAGGGGGCAGGGACGAGACCCCGCCGAACCACAGGGCGGGGGGAGAACCCGGCCCCGGGCCGATCTCGCCCCCGCCAAGTCGCGAGGCGGGGCGAGAGCCCGGGCCGGGCTGGTCTCACCCCCGCCTACCCGCGAGGCGGGGTGAGAGCCCGGGCCGGGCCGGTCTCGCCCCCGCCTACCCGCGAGGCGGGGAGAGAACCCGGGCCGGGCCGGTCTCGCCCCCGCCTACCCGCGAGGCGGGGCGAGAACCCGGGTCGGGCCGGTCTCGCCCCCGCCTACCCGCGAGGCGGTGCGAGAACCCGGGCCGGGATGGTCTCGCCCCCACCTACCCGCGAGGCGGTGCGAGAACCCGGGCCGGGCCGGTCTCGCCCCCGCCTACCCGCGAGGCGGGACGAGAACCCGGGCCGGGCCGGTCTCGCCCCCGCATACCCGCGAGGCGGGGCGAGAGCCCGGGTCGGGCTGGTCTAGCCCCCGCCTACCCGCGAGGCGGGGCGAGAGACCGGGCCGGGTCGGTCTCGCCCCCGCCTACCCGCGAGGCTGGGCGAGAGCCCGGCCCCGTGCCGGTCTCGCCCTCGCCAAACCGCCTTCGCCGGGCCGGAGAGTTTTTTCCTCCCCTACTAGTATATTCCAAGGGCTAGGCCAAAATTGGTCACCAAGAGCTCAAACCACTCCAAAAGCTTAAAATCCAAAACTTGCGAATACGGGGTTGTACACAATCCCCGCTTTTTTCGAGGTTGGCACAAGCTCGGAAAGAAACGTCCAACCCAACGTATTCGCTGAGTGTAATTTTCTTGCGCGCCTCTCCGGGGAGTCAACTTGTCATGCCAGCTGATGGGAGCGTGGGTGACGAGACCCCCTCAGGGTAAAAAATACTTCACCCCCCGGAGGGGTCAACCTGCCATGCCAGCTATGGGAGCCTGGGTGGCGAGACCCCCTCCGGGTAAAAAATACTTCACCCCCCGGAGGGGTCAACCTGCCATGCCAGCTATGGGAGCCTGGGTGACGAGACCCCCTCCGGGTAAAAAATACTTCACCCCCCGGAGGGGTCAACCTGTCATGCCAGCTATGGGAGCCTGGGTGGCGAGACCCCCTCCGGGTAAAAAATACTTCACCCCACGGAGGGGTCAACCTGCTATGCCAGCTATGGGAGCCTGGGTGGCGAGACCCCCTCCGGGTAAAAAATACTTCACTCCCCGGAGGGGTCAACCTGCCATGTCAGCTATGGGAGCCTGGGTGGTGAGACACCCTCCGGGTAAAAAATACTTCACCCCCCGGAGGGGTCAACCTGTCATGTCAGCTATGGGAGCCTGGGTGGCGAGACCCCCTCCGGGTAAAAAATACTGGGCATCCACGAGAGGCACGCCTGCCCTGCCAGCTAGTGAGAGTCTGGCAGTGGAAACCACCTCGAGGTGAGACCTACCCACCCTCCGAGAGATCAACCTGCCCTACCAGCTAGATCAGAGCCTGGCAGCGGAATCCATCTCGAGGTGAGACCTACCCACCCTCCGAGAGATCAACCTGCCCTGCCAGCTAGATGAGAGCCTGACAGCGGAATCCATCTCGAGGTGAGACCTACCCACCCTCCGAGAGATCAACCTGCCCTGCCAGCTAGATGAGAGCCTGGCAGCGGAATCCATCTCGAGGTGAGACCTACCCCACCCTCCGAGAGATCAACCTGCCATGCCAGCTAGATGAGAGTCTAGCAGCGGAATCCATCTCGAGGTGAGAGCTACCCCACCCTCCGAGAGATCAACCTGCCCTGTCAGCTAGATGAGAGTCTGACAGCGGAATCCATCTCGAGGTGATACCTACCCCACCCTCCGAGAGATCAACCTGCCCCGCTATCTAGATGAGAGCCTGACAGCGGAATCCATCTCGAGGTGAGACCTACTCCACCCTCCGAGAGATCAAACTGTCATGCCAGCTAGATGAGAGCCAGGCAGCAGAATCCATCTCGAGGTGAGACCTACCCACCCTCCGAGAGATCAATCTGCCCTGCCAGCTAGATGAGAGTCTGACAGCGGAATCCATCTTGAGAAGAGACCTACCCACCCTCCGAGAGATCAACATGCCCTGCCAGCTAGATGAGAGCCTGCCAGCAGAATCCATCTCGAGGTGAGACCTACCCCACCCTACGAGAGATCAACCTGCCCCGCCAGCTAGATGAGAGCCTGACAGCGGAATCCATCTCGAGGTGAGACCTACCCCACCCTCCGAGAGATCAACCTGCCCTGCTAGCTAGATGAGAGCCTGGCAGCGGAATCCATCTCTAGGTGAAACCTACCCACCCTCCGAGAGATCAACCGGCCCCGCCAGTTAAATGAGAGCCTGGCAGCGGAATCCATCTCGAGGTGAGACCTACCCCACCCTCCGAGAGACCAACCTGCCCTGCCAGCTAGATGAGAGCCTGGCAGCGGAATCCATCTCGAGGTGAGACCTACCCCACCCTCCGAGAGATCAACCTGCCCCGCCAGCTAGATGAGAGCCTGACAGCGGAATCCATCTCGAGATGAGACCTACCCTACCCTCTGAGAGATCAACCTGCCCTGTCAGCTAGATGAGAGCCTGGCAGCGGAATCCATCTCGAGGTGAGACCTACCCACCCTCCGAGAGATCAACCTGCCCCACCAGCTAGATGAGAGTCTGGCAGCGGAATCCATCTCGAGGTGAGACCTACCCACCCTCCGAGAGATCAACCTGCCCCATCAGCTAGATAAGAGTCTGGCAGCGGAATCCATCTCGAGGCGAGACCTACCCCACCCTCCGAGAGATCAACCTGCCCCACCAGCTAGATGAGAGCCTGACAGCGGAATCCAACTCGAGGTGAGACCTACCCCACCCTCCGAGAGATCAACCTGCCCCGCCAGCTAGATGAGAGCCTGACAGCGGAATCCATCTCGAGGTGAGACCTACCCCACCCTCCGAGAGATCAACCTGCCCCGCCAGCTAGATAAGAGCCTGACAGCGGAATCCATCCCGAGGTGAGATCTACCCACCCTCCGAGAGATCAACCTGCCCCGCCAGCTAGATGAGAGCCCGGCAGCGGAATCCATCTCAAGGTGAGACCTACCCACCCTCCGAGAGATCAACCTGCCCCGCCAGCTAGATGAGAGCCTGGCAGCGGAATCCATCTCGAGGTGAGACCTACCCACCCTCCGAGAGATCAACCTGCCCCGCCAGCTAGATGAGAGCCCGGCAGCGGAATCCATCTCGAGGTGAGACCTACCCACCCTCCGAGAGATCAACCTGCCCTGCCAGCTAGATGAGAGTCTGGCAGCGGAATCCATCTCGAGGTGAGACCTACCCACCCTCCGAGAGATCAACCTGTCCCGCCAGCTAGATGAGAGCCTGACAGCGGAATCCATCTCGAGGTGAGACCTACCCACCCTCCGAGAGATCAACCTGCCCCGCCAGCTAGATGAGAGTCTGGCAGCGGAATCCATCTCGAGGTGAGACCTACCCCACCCTCCGAGAGATCAACCTGCCCCGCCAGCTAGATGAGAGCCTGACAGCGGAATCCATCTCGAGGTGAGACCTACCCACCCTCCGAGAGATCAACCTGCTCTGTCAGCTAGATGAGAGCCTGACAGCGGAATCCATCTCGAGGTGAGACCTACCCACCCTCCGAGAGATCAACCTGTCCTGCCAGCTAGATGAGAGCCTGGTAGCAGAATCCATCTCGAGGTGAGACCTACCCACCCTCCGAGAGATCAACCTACCATGTCAGCTAGATGAGAGCCTGACAGCGAAATCCATCTCGAGGTGAGACCTACCCACCCTCCGAGAGATCAACCTGCCCTGCCAGCTAGATGAGAGCCTGGCAGCGGAATCCATCTCGAGGTGAGACAACTAGGCATCCACGAGAGGTACCACCGGCCCTGCCCAGCTAGTGAGAGTCTGGGCAGCGGGACCGTCTCGGAGCAAAAGGACTAGGCATCTCAATCAAACCTTACCAAATCCTACATCCTCAAACGGGGAAAATATGAGTTACATGGTCTCCTGACTCAGCTGGTCAGGGGTATCACTTGTTATAAGACAAGAAAAAGGAAAAAACTTCCGCAAGGCGAGGCACCCTCAGGGGGCCTGGGCATGATGGTCGTCTTCCGCTTCCTTCTCCTCGGATACTTCCATGTTGCTCAAGTTCTCCATGACCTTCTTCATCTCCTCTGCCTTGGCCAACCAAGAGATGGTGTTGACGGTCGTGACATAACACTGTCTCATCCTGGAGTCTCCCTTGACTCTGACCTGGATCCCTCCTGAGCTGAATTTTAGGCATTGGTGGAAAGAAGACGACACGCAACGGAAGGCGCTGATGAGGGGCCTTCCGAAGATGGCGTTGTAGCTGTTTGGAGTGTCAACAATGACGAACCGGCAGTTCCTTGAAGCCCCTCCCAACTTTACCTGGAGTCCTACTCCACCTTCAACCTCCTTCCTCTCTCCTGAAAATCTGAACAGGGGTCCGTCCGAGGCCAACACCCTCCTTGGCTCTACATTCATCTCGTCAAACGCCTTCTTGAAAACGACATTGACGGAGCTTCCGTTGTCAACCAAGATTCGGGAGACGGTGTAGCCCTCGATGGCCGTCTGGATGACCAGCGCATCACAGAACGGATCCTCATGATCCGGCAGGTCCTTCACCGAGAAGGTGATCTTCTCCTCCTGGGGCGGTGTCAGGGATGTTGAGGCGACGCTCCGTTGGTAAATGACATGGAGGCTTGCCTTCCGAGTGGCCTCGATCCTCACTCCACCATGGATCACTGCTATACCGCCGCGGGGTCCGACATCGACCCGGTCCTCACACACGTCATCTCCCCCTTCTCTCGGCAGAACCTCTTCAACCCGCACTGGTGGTTGTGGCTGGGCAGGGCCTCTCGCCCCCCTCACTTCCAAGAACTCGGGGCAGGTAGCTGTGGCGTGCCCCTCCACCTGGTGGAAGTCACGGTACGGTAACCCTACCCTGATCCTTCTCCTTCCCTGGTGGTTCCTCCTCTCCCTTCGACCAATCTTCATCGCTTGCTGTGGTGGGGGAAGGGGTTGCCTAGGGGCTTGCCTCTGGAAGTTGAACCTCCCTTGGCCCCCATGGAAGTTCCATCCATCTTGGACGTAACCTCTTCCTGGACCCTGAACGGGTCCTCCCTGCTGCCTCCAACCTGGTTCTGGACCCTCCTGAGCTCTCCGCTCCTCTCTCCTTCTTCCTTCCTGAGGTCTCGAGCCACCTTGCTCCTTTGCCTCCATCTCTGTTAGTTTTGCCAACTTCTTGACAAATGTCGGGTTGGCCTCCTCCATGGCTATCTCCTCAGCCGCCATTTCCATCAGCTCCTTAAAAGAAAGGGGGGCCTTTCGAGTCAGGCTCATCTTGAAGAACCCTCGTGCAACCCCACCGTGAACGCCATTTGGAGGGCATACCCTGACATCTCTTGGACCTCCAGGATCTCCTCTTGGAACCTGTCTAAGTAACAGGCCAGCGACTCCTCGGCCCCTTGCCTTATCAGGAAGATGGACTCGGGACTCCTCTTCCTCTTCTTGGAGGTGGAGAAGCAAAGCTGAAAGCTCCGGCTCAAGTCCTCGAACCCATAGATCGACCTTGGAGGGAGTTGATGGAACCAGTCCCTTGCCTTCTCCTTCAACGTGATCGCAAAGAGGCGACAATTGAAGGCATCCGTCATCGGCCTGATGGAGACGGCATCCTCGAACCACTGCAGATGTTGTACGGGGTCATCCTTCCCGGTATAGTAAGCCATATCTGGCTCTATGAACCCCTCGGGAACGGGAGCTGAGATGATCAGCTCGCTGAAGGGTGACCCCCTAAGGGGTGGTCTCGCCACTTCTACTCGCGCGACCTGCTCGCCTGGGAGGTTGGCACTCGCCGGGCTGGATAACAACTCTCGGCCTGTGAGGTCTCGCTCGACCCCATCTCCCATCCTCTCCTTCCCTGGCCTTCTTCTTGGTGCACTTCCTTCTCCCTCCCGCTGGGGTCATCTCGCCTAGACCCCTGGGAGTCGACTCGTCGAGAGGGGGGGATCTAGCTCTTGGGGGGTTGGGGTGGAGCTGCCACTCTGAGGAGCGATAATTCGCAGCATCTGCATGATGCCTTGGATGGAGGTCATGAACTCTTGCCTCCCCACAAAGGGTCCTGGGCTAGGGAGCTCGCCGAGATCATCACTACCTCCCTGACCTCCAGTCATGACACTCTCCCGAGCTCTTCTGTGCTGGTCACTCTCCACGCTCATCGCACCAAAGTGTTGAAGCCAAAATTGACCTCTGTGGAGTTCGGGGTCCCTAGAAAAGGGTGACCTCACACCTACTACACCCGGAGGAACGTCACGGACCAAAGATCAAGAAGCTAGAAACAGACCCTCGGCTCTAGCGCGGAGGTCCCACCTCACACCCGGAAGACCTTTGAGATCTCACCCTCCCTAGCCAATGCTTGAGCTAGGGTGCCTTGAAGGATGAAGAGAGAATGAAAAAGTGATGCTCTTCAAGACACCCCTAAGGGTCTATTTATAGTTTTCCAAATCCCATGAACCAAAATGAACGAAATGCCCCCCGGGCCAAAAGACTTTGGGCCAATAGAAAAAAGCCACGCCGGGGGGTAAAGGGGTAATTCCTCCCCGAGGGCAAGACGGTAAAAGCATGACCAAAAAAGGGGTCCAAGGACGGGAGGAGCCAAACCCCTCATCTCCCCGGGTACCCGAGACGGGCAGGTGACCCCCGAAGAACCGGGGAGCCGGGGGCAGGGACGAGACCCCGCCGAACCACAGGGCGGGGGGAGAACCCGGCCCCGGGCCGGTCTCGCCCCCGCCAAGCCGCGAGGCAGGGCGAGAGCCCGGGCCTGGCCGGTGTCGGCCCCGCCTACCCGCGAGGCGGGGCGAGAACCCGGGTTGGGCCGGTCTCGCCCCGCCAACCCGCGAGGCGGGGCGAGAACCCGGGTCGGGCCGGTCTCGCCCCCGCCTACCCGCGAGGCGGGGCGAGAACCCGGGCCGGGCCGGTCTCGCCCCCGCCTACCCGCGAGGCGGGGCGAGAACCCGGGCCGGGCCGGTCTCGCCCCCGCCTACCCGCGAGGCGGGACGAGAACCCGGGTCGGGCCGGTCTCGCTACCGCCTACCCGCGAGGGGGGGGCGAGAACCCGGGCCGGGCCGGTCTCGCCCCCGCCTACCCGCGAGGCGGGGCGAGACCCCGGGCCGGGCCGGTCTCACCCCCGCCTACCCGCGAGGCGGGGGGAGAGCCCGGGCCGGGCCGATCTCACCCCCGCCTACCCGCAAGGCTGGGCGAGAGCCCGGGCCGGGCCGGTCTCGCCCCCTCCTACCCGCGAGGCTGGGCGAGAGCCCGGCCCCGTGCCGGTCTCGCCCTCGCCAAACCGCGTCCGCCGGGCCGGGGAGGTTTTTCCTCCCCCTAGTAGTATATTCCAAGGGCTAGGCCAAAATTAGCCACCAAGAGCTCAAACCACTCCAAAAGCTTAAAATCCAAAACCTGCGAATACGGGGTTGTACACCCATGACCTCTCCTAATTAGATCGTTGGATGGAAAAGATTGGCAATGGTCCCTATTAACAGAAACCCATACTTTGCTATCTCATCGGCTTCTGAATTCTCCACCCGAGGTATGTGTTGAATGTCAAAGGTTCTTAAGCTTGAAGATACAATTTTAGAATTGTATTCAGCGTCTCAAAGGTACCTTTCACCTGGGAAGCCATCACAAATGAATATATTTGTACTTTAATGTCTTCTACCCTCAGCTCCTCGGAAAGCCTTAACCCTGCAATGAGTGCTTCACAATTCGTCTGGTTGTGCATAGTGAAAAAATGTATCTTGGAGACTAGCTCAATTCGAAAGACATTTGGATTAAACAAGATGATTCTGACTCCAGATGGATTTTTACGAGAGGCTCTATCCACAAACATCATACATGCAGTTTTGTCTTCCCTTGTTGTACTCTTCTCTTCTGCAAAGTCTACCAAGAAGTCAGTGAGAACTTGAGCTTTGATCAACATCCTCGACGTATATCAGATGTCCAATCCTCCAAGTTCAATTGCCAATTTGGCCAATGTTCTCAAGTGCTCGTGTTTTTCCAGAATATTCTTCAGAGGATGGTCCATTAACACATGTATTGATTGGTCTTGAAAATAAGTACAAAGTCTCTGTGCTTAAATGATTAAGGCTGGGGTCAGCTTCTCCAGGAATGAGTACCGCGTCTCAGCGTCTTTTAGTGCTCTATTGACGCAACAGAAACTGTTTCTTCCCCTTTTCTCGAACCAACGCAAAATTAATGGCTTTGAATCAAACTCCAAATTCGGTAGTAGATTTTCTCCTTCCCAGGGACTTTGAAGGAGGAGGGTGGATGTTAATTATTTCTTGAGTTCCTCAAAAGATTTATTACACTCTTCAGTCCACTTAAACTTGGAAGTTCCACGGAAGATCTTAATGGAAGGTACAAAATTGTCCTCAAATCGAGAGATGAAACGACTCAATCCAGCTATCATTCATGCCAATTGTTGAACTTATTTAGGAATTTGAGGAGGTAGCATGTTTAAGATTGCCTTGACCTTATCTAGATTAGGTTCAAGGTCATGGGGAGTCAAAAGATGACTGATGAACTTCCACTCGATTGCCCAAAAGGCACACTTTGCGGGATTGAGTTTCATCTTATATTTCCTCAAGGTTGAGAACGTTTCTTCGATGTCATAGATGTGTTCCCAGAACTACCAACACTTGATGATGAGAAGATCGCCCACGTACACTTACAAGTTACGCCCCTTTTAATTTTTGAATATGTGGATCATCATACATTGTCTCCACCGCTCACTTCTTTTGTTTGATCGGGTTGAATGCAAGATCAATGTTGAGGCGGTGGCGGGCGACATTGATGTCCAACTTAAGCATGTCAACAACTGACCAAATGAAGATGTCCAACTTGGTAAGGTGTCAAGTGATCAGCACGTCTTTATCCTCCTCTTTCAACTCGACATTGATAGACAATGTTCCTTCTCCAAGGGAAATTCCTCCCCAATGGGTTCTTCAGGATTCTCGATGGCTTCGAAGCATTCTTCTTCTTTTGTGTTTTTGGTAGAAGGCAATACTTGATTGCATCGACCAAGCATACGTTGTATTCTCGAGCAATTCAAGGATCACTTCGATCTTGAAGTGCTTTCCTCCCACGATGAACTTCAACACCATGTGGTATGTAGATGCATTGATCTGAAACTCGTTAAGTAACGACCGACAAAAATGGCATTATAACTACTTGGAGTATCAACTAGGGTTGACGGGTTGCTCCGCCCGCACATGGTGACGGAGAGGGTGGCGCTCACTTCATTCTTTTTTCTCTCCCCGGCGAACCCATATAAAGGTCCATCGGAGGCTTGAAGCTGCCTCCCCGCGTTCATTGCCTTGAGCGTGGGTTTAAAAATCACATTTGCAGAACAACCAGTGTCGATGAGGAACCATGACACCGAAAAATTATCTAAGACCGCCTTCATGATTACAACATTGTTGAAAGGGTTGGCAGTCTTTGGGAGATGTCTTCATTGAAGAAGACCTCTCCTCTCATGGGAGAGGTATGAGAAGTAGATACAACCTTTTGAGGGTAAACCCTCCTTAAACTTTCCTTTACGAAGGACTCTAGACCAACTCCTCCATGGATACAGTTGATTTGGCTGAAGAGATCAACATCATCGATCTCCATGCATTCATGGACACAGTTGATACTCCTGACATAGTCGTTATCCACTTGCTCTACACACCCTCATCGTTGAGGGAAGTGTACTTCTGCGACTTTCTTTCCTTTGACAGAGACATGCTTTTCATTTGGCTTGCGGGCAACGTATACTTGAAGTTTTCCCGCCTTTAGCAATTTCTCTACCAGGTAAAGGAGAGCTTTGCAACTCCCCGTGTCGTGCCCATTGTAACATCCCGACTTTTATTGGGCCACCAGAACCCAAGTGGGCCCAATAAAAGTGACCAGAACCCCTACCCGCGACTTGGTAGGAGGTAAGCCTAAGCGGGAAATGGAGCTAGAGTACTCTGATTTGAGTTCTGTCAGCTCCCGTGGTCTCGAATAGTTAATACGAACGCATCGGAACTCGTTGCGTCGCAATCCGAGGTCTAACGACGAATATAGAAATTTTGACTGATTTAGTGCGCCGCGACGCGCAGGTTTTGGACTTTACTGAACGAACACCGATTCGACCCCGGTCAGTGGAATTGGACTCGAATGATCGATACAAAGTCAATAGAAGTTGTCCCGATCAATTTTGATACGAGCAATCAGCCTGTGGTCAAATCATGCATAATCGTGCACACCCAAATTATGACGCGACACCCCAACTTTGACCCAACTCCCGATGTCTTGGACCCACTTTGGCTTTGACCAGCATGGGGGACCCATCCTAGGGTTGACTTTGGTCAAACCCACCTAAAAAATCCACATTTTTGAAATTTTCCAAAAAGAGACGCACACCTCCTCCTCATTAATGGTCTAGGGCCCTTCTCCCCCTCACCCTTGGGCCACCAATCAGCAAGTTTGCAAGAAGAAAGGACATGGGCCAAGATGGGCCCAATCCCTCCTTACCCCTCCTTCCCTCTCCTTAGGAACCAAGGCCTAAGCCCACATAAGGCAAACCCATAGAGGAGGTCATGCCTGCTCTTGGCCTACCAGGAGGAGTCACGTGTCCAACCAAGTGGAGGAGAGGAGCTCCTCCTCTCTCTCCCTCTCGGGTTAATCACACACCGGGGAAGTGAGGGATGAGGCCACCCCCTCAGGCTATAAAAGCCCTTGCCCGGCCTGCTTTCCCCCACACCAACCCACCCGAGCCCAGGGCACCCTCACCGGAGTCCCAGCTCGCCGGAAATTTTTCCACCACCCAAGCTTTTCGCCGCCTCCAATGGCAACTCGGTCGGGGCCGTCCCAAGCTCTTCCAGGCCAGGTAGAACCTTCTCCCCTCTCCCTTCCCTATCCTTGTAACGTTTTGCATGCGCCTCCCGGCGGCCGGAGCACCGCCGGCACGACCCGAGACAAGCTTCAGGTCGGGTGGTGGCTGCAGGAGGTTAGCCCCTCCCAGCGCCGGCAGTGGCGCCGGGAAAGAGTTAAACCACCGGGGATGACATTCCCCGGTGGTAGAAGGCCGGGGTGCCGCCGGAAAACGCCGCTCCGGCGGCACCCGAGAAATAGAGATTCCCTTTGTCTTAGCTCCGGCGGCGGCTGGTCGTCGGGCCACCACCGGAGAGGAGCCCTGTCCCCGCCGCGCCGGCCGGGGGTGGTTGCGTAACCGGGATCAGCATCGGAGAGGCAAGGTAGCGCGACGACGCTGGGAGCAGAGCCACCGCCACCCTGCTATCGGGATGATAATTTCAGGAGGTGGCCGGCGGCGGCAGGCCGCCGGACCACTGCCCAGAAGTTCGTCGACCCCGGACGAGTCGATCGGGGGCGGCGTTGGCGTCCTGCGGTGACTAGCCGACGGAGACAGAGGGCCACCGCCTTATTCTCCGGCGACAGAGATCACCGTCGTTCATCTCACGGAATAGATGAACGGCTGTGATAGCCTTAATTCCCTCCCCCGCCTCCTCTTTTGTGCCCCCCACAGCGGATCGGTGTACGATCAGCTTTGTGGAAATGTTGGCGGTTTTCCCCGTCCGGCGGACCGGCGCAATCCTGGCCACAGGATGGGGCCTTGATCTGCTATATGCAAACCAAACCCTTAATCAGAATTTGCATATTTTTTTATAAAAAAATCTAGGCTCCTAGGGAAAAAGAGTTGAACACAAAAGTTATTTCCCTTGACAAGGGTTTTCTCCACAAAAAATTTGAGAATTTTTGAAAATGATTTGGTATTTTTAAAAACCTAAACAAAATTTATTTGGCCAAAATAAAGGCCCAAAATGGCTCGGAAAATTATGAAAACTTTTCTAGGCTTATTTTATAACAAATTAGAAGTTGTATTAAAATTTTGGAGCATGGTGATAAGAATTGATTTTTTTCCCAATTTCTGGGATTCTAGGGCCGCTCTCGGAATTTATTTCACTCTTTTTCCTCAGAAATGAAAATTGGAGCGCGCAACCACCCTCTCTAATTTGAATACTGAATTCAAATTACCTCATCGACGAGAGTGGAAGAGGCAAGTGGCCAAGCTCTGAGCGTTTCGAGATTTCGTGAAACAGCTGAGCTCCTCGACCCTCGGGTTTTTTGGGCAGACTCGGAAAGTAGAGTACGCGAGTTGCTAATTATCCTCGACGAATAATAAAGGGGTAACTCCTAAAAAGCCTTTGATCCGATTAAATCGTGGACTAAAAAGGCGCAACCAAATTATTGGATCTTAATAATGGGTGTAATCCAAGGAAATCTTGAAAACTGAGAAGGAACTGAATATCTCCTGAGAACGGAGATGAAACTGAAGCCTCCTGAATGGAGTGATTGGACTACTAATCATTGTCTTTATGATTATTTCAGTCTTGCACTGTTCCAGTTCCTTTATTTATTTCAATTCAGTACTTTCAATTCAGTTCTACTCCAGTCCCGTACTGGTCAAGTTCAATTCAGTACTTCCAATTCAGTTCTACTTCAGTCCCGTACTGGTCAAGTTCAATTCAGTACTTTCAATTCAGTTCTACTCCAGTCCCGTACTGGTCAAGTTCAATTCAGTAGTTTCAATTCAGTTTTACTCCAGTCTCGTACTTGTCAAGTTCAATTCAGTACTTTCATATCAGTTTTACTTCAGTCCCGTACTGGTCAAGTTCAATTCAGCACTTTCATTTCAGTACTACTACAGTTTCGTACTGGTCACATTTCATTTTAGCACTCTAATTATGCAGCTTATATTATCAGCAACTTTAATTACTGCATTTTCATCACTGCAATTTACTATTATAAGCACGGGTCCTTGTCTGACGAGCATCCATCTGTTAAAGTCGAGCCTTGGTTGGGGATAACCAGAGTTGAGGTGTTCCTCCAGGATTAGCCCCAAATAAAGTTTTTTTATGCTCTCTGTCGAAAGTTGAGCTGAGCGCTACTGCCCGTAAATTGAAGCATAGTAGGGCAGACCGTCACAGACCCGGTGCGTGCAAGCAAAATTAACTGTTTGATTGCTTGTAAATTGTTTGCGGTGAACTGTGGCGGTTCAGTTCCTTCCACAGACCGTTCATGACGGTGCGGGAATGTCGACGACTCAAGGCGACAAGGAGATGGGTACCATGGTTGACCGGCTGTTATGTTTTCCCCATTGGGTTTTCCTCCGCTGGTCGGCCAATATGTTGTATCTTCGGATGTCGCTCACATCCAATAGTACACGGGGTTGTATGTTTGGGTCTGGTGCTGTGCAGTACGACCACCCTCAGAAGTGGCGGAACTGACCACTGTCACAAACGGCCACATCGGTAAGGCCAGCGGGGCTCGCTACCCTGCTGGAACAAAAGCGGTTCATACTATGTTGACATAGGATATGTGTGTGCGGCTTTGAATGTCTGCGATAAGATACAGGTTGTGAATACCCGATGTGCTGATGTGCTAGTGGAGCCTTTATTATAACTGATGTTATTGCTGCTGCCATTTCAGTTAAATCATGTTGCCCTTTCTTTACCGTTTCTCCTAACTTAAAAATATGAAATGTTGTACTAACTCTCTCGTGCTTTGACTATTGTTTGGTGGGTGTGTATTTGTCCCTAGGATTTGGATCCGGGGAGGAGATTTATTTCCACTTATCTCTGTGACTAACGGTTATTTAAATAACCATTCACAGGAAATGGAGCACCGTAGTGTCCCCCTGCCGCAGGAGAATGCGCCAGCAGTTAGGACTACTCGAGCAGAAGCACCACCGACGTCTTCAAAGTTTCGAGACGTGGGTACCAGCGAGCAGGATAGAGAGGGAGAGAGTGAAGAGTTATGTGTAGAACTTGTAAAGCCTGCGGACTTACTTAAGAACTTAGGCCATGGCCCTAGTACTCATATAAAAATATATGATGATATATATATTTGATAGTGTTTTCCTGTTAATGCTTCCACAAATCTCTGATGTGTTGTGAATGTTGTGATTCTAGCAGAGCAAGACGGCCAACTAGTGCTTAGATAGGGTGGATCGTTACCACTAAGGAACATTGTGTGGACGTCTTGGGCAATTAGTACACCCTCCAACCCGACCCGGGCAAAGGTTGGGGGAGGGGTTCCACACCCAACGTTTATGTGGAACTCACAATAGAGCTCCATGTTCCTGTTCTCATATTCAGCTTTTAGGAGAGAACGTCTCCTGAAGCCTGTTTGTTTCTGGAGGATCTGGACAACCTCCTCCATAAGAAGGATGAGATTAGTTTATTCCTCCAGTAAATCATCATACTAGTTCACTTGGGGAGGAACATAATCCCTCTTCAGATATGGTCGGATGTGGATGAGAATGATTGTTCAGATGACACGGGTCTTTCGGAGAACAGGGTCGTGGTGGTCTCATTTGCTAGTATCATGGTGGATGAGGTTGTAGTGATTGGAAAGTCTTTCCACACTGCGGAGGTGGAAAGAACCCAGGAAAATGCCTCTGATTGCGTCGAGGGGGAAAAGGAAGTTGGGCAGAAAAATTCTCCCATAGCTGCCTCTAGATGAGTTGGGTGAGAGAGGAGACGAAGTCAGGGTTTGTTGTCTCTCCTTCAATGAAGTGGCTGACTATGTTGATCAAAACCCCATAAGAACTTGGTGTCCTTCGACTGTCCTCAAATTTAAAGATCCTTCTTGAAGTCCGCATACAAGAGCTACTTGATACATGGACAGGGCAACGTCATGGATCCCAAGAACTTTCCCCTTGAACTTGTCGATATAATGTCGGAGTGTCTCGAACATCCCATGCATGATCTGGAAGAAAGCTTGGGAGCGCTCTTGCGCATCCAGGAGGTAATAAACCTCACGAATTCCTTTCGGAACACTTAAAAGGAGTTGATGGACTGAGAAGGGAGCATGTAGAACCATTATCGGGCCTTCGCTTCAAGGGTCATTGAAAGCAGCTCGAAATGGGTCCGTCAAAGAGGTCCCAGAGGAAAAGGGAAATTGCAGACTCGAAAGCCTACAAATGATCATTGAGATCTTCTCACCTATTGAAATGGGAGAGATAAGGCTCTCTAAGGCCCTGTTTGGGAGGGCTTTTAGAAAGGAAAAGGAGTGGTGGAAAAAGAAAGGTAAGAGAATGAGTTTTTGGAAAATGTATATTGGAAAAAAAGAATTTTTTGGGTAAACTCCTTTTGTGGAAATTTTCAGAAAGAAGAATCACTTTATAAACCATTTGACAAATCTCTGTCGCAGTGACTTTTTTTATTAAAAATGCGCGTCCGGGGGTAAATGAGCGTTCAGGCGGAAAATGTGTCCGGGCGGAAAATGCGCGTCCAGATGGAAAATGCGCGTCCGACCAAAAATGCGCGCCCGAAGGAAAAGGCGCCATTTTTTGCCCGACACATTTTTTCGTCCCAGAGCTGTTTTTTTCCCCAGCACAAATTTTTCACTCAGGCGCTGTTTTTTCACCCGGGCGCGATTTTTTTTGCCCGGGCGCAGTGTTTTCACCCAACAGCGAATTTTTTGCCCGGGCACGATATTTTCGCCCCGACACGATATTTTCGCCCGGGCACCAATTTTTCGGTCGGGCGCTATATTTTTGCTGGGGCGTAAATTTTTCAGTCAGACGCGAATTTTTTGACCTGGCCCGAATTTTTCGGCCGGGCGCGAATTATTTGAACGAACATGAATTTTTCATCCTGACATGATATTTTCTCACTGACGCGATATTTTTGCCTGAAAGCAAAAAAAATGCATTCGAGCGAAAAACATAGCATTCGGGCGAAAAAATACGGACCGGGCAAAAAAACTACGAACGAGCGAAAAAATCACGTTGAGGCGAAAAATTTGCCTCGGGCGAAAAAATCGAGCTCAAGCGATAAAAATCGCGCTCGGGCAAAAATCGCGCACGGGCAAAAAACGCGGTCTGACGAAAAATATCGCTCACAGGGAAAAATTAGCCACCGGGCGAAAAAACAGCGCCCAGACAAAATTTGTGTCCGAGTAAAAAAATCGCGCCCGGGAGAAAAAACCTCTCCTGGGTGAAAAAAACGAGCACCGATAAAAAATATCCCTCTCGGGTGAAAAATTCGAGTTCGAGCGACAAATTCGCTCTCGGGAGAAAAACCGCTCACGGGCAAAAAAGTCGCGCCAGCCGAAAAATTACACCCGGCGGAAAAAACGCGTCCGTGTGAAAATATCGCGTATGTGCGCGATAATATCGCGTCCGGGCGCGATAAAATTGCGCCCGGACTAAAAAATCAGCTTGGGCGAAAAAAATGCGCCCAGACGAAAAATAACGTGCACGAGCGAAAAAACCGCACTCGGGCGAGAAAAACGCGCCCGGACGAAAAACCCCGCCCTTGGGCGAAAAATGCCAGCCCGAGCAAAAAATTCACGCCCGGGAAAAAAACGCGCTTTGGCGAAAAAAGCGCCAGAGCGAAAAAATGCACCCGGGAAAAAAATCACGACTAGACAAAAAAATCAAGTTGGAGATTTTTTTAAGAGATAAGTGTTTTGTGATGAGAAAGTGCTTTTCGAAAAGATTAAAAAGTAGGTGACAAGTGACTTTTCAAAAAGAGGAGAAAATAGAGTTTTCTGCGGTAGCTTTTCCCACCGGTAGACAATCCAAACGGTTTCTTAGGTGTGGTAGCTTTTTCCAGAAAATGAAACGAAGCTAAAAAATCTCCCAAACAGGCCCTGGAGAGGTTCTAAACAGATCATGTCAAAGAAAGAAGAATGCTCTTCCACTTTCTCAGAGGTGCCAGCTTCCTCGAAGTTGAGTACTCATGTAGAGCTAGAATTTGATGTCACCTGGAAATGCTCTCGCCTAGTGTTGTCGAGATCTTCGTCCTCTGTCCTTACTCGGAAAGCAGTCTAGAGGACCGGAGGGAAAGCTTTAGGGGTTGTTATTTACCTGACAAGCAAGGTTATTTGTTCTAACAGCTAAGTGACTGCAAATACTAGGAGATTGAACTCCCCTATAATAACAGTCTCCTTAGGGTGACTGTGAGATCCCAAAGGAGACTTCCTTGCTGGGCCTGGTCTTGTCATTTCAGCAAGTGTTCAACCACTCGTCGAATATCTGATAGTTGTGTGTTTATTTTATTGAGGTGAAAAATGTAGCCCAATTCCACACTCAGCATACATGTGATGGAGTGGCTGTGAGTGGTTGGGTACTTCGTTGCGAATATTAGGACCCAGGGTCCAGTAAGTACGGGGTGCTGCAAATACCAAAGCAAGGGAAGAAGGGTGCCTCTCGTTGTGAGACCACATTTTGCACAGCGCGAACCTTAGTTTTGCATGATGTTATTAATAGTTCAAAATGGACCACAGTAGTGTTACATGGTTAAAATTCTCCATTAGCAAGTTGTGGGAGTACTTGGCTTGATTTTGAATGACTTAAGAGCTACTGTTCATGGCCTATTTATAGGCTTGGGGGCTCTTCTCGCAAGCAGCTTCCTAAAAATACGGGCTCCCCGTTTACAAGATGCAGTAAAAAATACCAAATACATGGAGCATAGTGGCACACAAGACCTCTGTGATGGTCGTCGAGTACGTCCTGGTGGTCAGCGAGTACTCCTTAGATGGATGGCGGGTACTCCTCTCGAAGTATGTGAATACACCATAGTTCAGACGACCGGTCATCGAGATCTTCGGCTTTGTGCAGAAAGCAAGCTATCATCATGATTGTCGGCGTTGAGTACGGAGGAATTTGGCCAGACATAACATCTCCAACTAATCTTAAGAATTGGATGTTAGCATTGGTATCCTCTGACATTTACCGAATTACAAGATGAATAAAGGTCTTAGGGAGAAGAATAGTGAATATATCAAACAAATAAAATAAAATAAAGAACAAGACATTAAATCCTGACAATTTCAAATATGGGGAGGAGACAAGTTATTATATTAAACAAAAATATTAAGTAAAAAGCAAATCACTAAATCACTAAACTATATAAGCTTTGCATAAGAAAAATAAATTAGGTATCACTAGCAAAGGTGTGCGGCTAATTACAGGACTAAGAAACTGCAAGCCGTCATTGTAAATAAATGAACATACTCAAAAAAGAACGATGCATAAATCCAGTTCCACGTGTATCAGTGCTGAAGACACTTCTGTATCCAACTAGGCCCCTATAATAGTGCAAAAAGGAAAATAACAAATCCTTTGTTATGTTCTCTCCTTATACATCAGAAGATTCGAGAGTTTCATAAATTAAGCCATATGGTACAAAAATATTAATCAGCAGATATCAATTGGAGCTCTATAGAAGTACAAGAAAAATGAAGAAATAAACAAATGTTTATGGAGGATGTCATCCAAAATATATATGAGATTAAGTTTAATAGTATATGTAAAGAAGTACAAAAGAAAAGTGAAACAGAACGATCTATCTTGTATATGTTTCTTCTGTATGTAAATACAATGTATGAGTACACATTTATAGGAGGAAAAAAAAGAGTCTCTTATACACAACGTGGGACAAATACAACAAGAGAAAAAGAAAATAAATGGGCAATTTAGATGGGCCTTTACAATGTCTTTTCTTACACTCCCCCGCAAGCTGGAGCGTATAAGAACTTGTAGAATAGAGTACCAGGTCAGGGCCTTTGTGAGAATATCAGCAACTTGTTCAGTAGCCGGAACATGTCTCAACTCTAGTTTCTTCATTTGAACTTTATCTTGGACAAAGTGACAATTAACTTCAATGTGTTTTGTTCTTTCGTGTAAGACCGGATTCTTAGTTGTGTATAGCAGCTTGACTGTCACAGAGTAAGGTAGATGGTGAGGAAAGTTTTACTCTCATATCACCTAGGAGACTTTCGAGCCAAGAAAACTCGGAAACAACAGACGTCATTAGGCGATACTCAGCTTCAGCTGAAGATCGAGCAAGCACATCTTGTTTCTTACTGTGCCAAGTAATAAGATGACCTCCCAAGTAGGTACAAAATCCACTGGTAGAGTGCCGATCATCCAGAGATCCAGCATAGTCTGCATCTGAATACGCAACAAGCGTTGGAGCAGAAGTAGAAGAGATTTTGTATACCAGCCCTTGACCAGGGGCAGTTTTTTAATATCTCATGATGCGTTCGATAATCTGTAAATGAGACATCCGAGGAGAGTGCATAAACCTGCTGACAACCCCAACTGCAAAGGATATGTCAGATCTTATAACCGTTAGGTAAATTAGTTTTCCAACAAGTCGTCGATAGTATTCCGGATTTGAGAGGAAGTATCTGAGGTTCCCCAGATCTTTTGTTTGAAACACAGAGCTCGGGTGCTTTTTGATCATTCGTATTCCCTTTGCGTCATCACCTGTGATTAGGATGTCGTCGACATATACTAAGAGAAGCACGATGCCTGTTGTGTGATGTTGAGTAAATAGAGAGAATTTCGCTGAGCTCCGAGTAAAACCAACCTCTTGTACAACTCTACTGAATTTGTCGACCCAAGCCCGAGGGGATTGTTTGAGACCATAAATCGATTTTTTGAGGAGACAAAGCCAGGACTGCCTTGTGGTCTCAAACCCCGGAAGTTGCTGCATGTAGACGGTTTCTTGCAGACCACCATTCAGAAAGGCATTCTTGATATCCAGTTGATGTAAGGGGTATTGGCGATACATAGCCACTGAAAGGAGGACACGAACCGTGTTGAGCTTGGCCACGAGAGAGAATGTTTCTTCATAGTCTAGATCATATTGTTGAGTAAACCCACGAGCCACCAAGCGGGTTTTAAGACGGTCAATTGTCAGGTTAGGAGCATGTTTGATGACAAAGACCCATTTGCACCCCACCGTAGTCTGGCTTAGAGGAAGAGGAACCGGATCCCACGTCTGGCCCAGAGGGCTATCATTTCTTCGTCCATAACTGCCCGCCAACCTGGATGTTCGAAGAGCCTCCTGCACAGAGTTATGGACAGAAACAGAGGACCATGAAGTAGCAAAGGTGTGAAGCGTCGGGGAGAGGCGATGTAGAGACACATAATTCGTCATGGGATGAGCGGTGGAGGCCGGTGTCGGATCATCAGGTCGTAGAGTGTTAGAAATCGAAGCCGATTGCACCAGGGCGACGGAGCGAGTAGGATTGCGAGTATAGACACCAATAAGAAGAGATTTTTGAAGAATGGGAGCTGGTTTGGGCATAACTGGAGGTGGAGGAGAGGTAACAAGAATAACAGGCATTGGTAAAGGTTGTGGTGACAAAGGTGATGTTGGAGCATTAAAGTATGGTTGATCTTCCTGAAAAATAACGTCAGTAGAAACGATCACCTTGCTGGTAGAAGGAGAATAACACAGCTTTTTTGGGTGCGGGAGTATCCGACAAACATGTATTTGGTTGCCCGGGGATCCAACTTGTCCGATGACGGACCAAGTGTGTGAACATAGCAGGTGCAACCAAAAATGCGAGGTGAGAGAGAGAACAACGGAGTAAACGGGGAAAGTAGATTAAATGGGGTAGCATTTTGTAGGACAGAAGAAGGGAGACGGTTAATGAGATAGCATGTTGTCGAAAGGGCAAAATTCTAATAGACCTTGGGACGTGCATTTGAATCATAAGAGAGCGAGCAATATCAAGGAGGTTGTCTGTTTTTTACGTTCGGCGACAACATTTTGTTGCGGTGTGTAGGCACGGGAAGTCTGGTGAATAATGCCAAATTCAGAGCAGATATTTGCAAACTCATTGCTAGTGTATTCGCGAGCATTATCAGTACGGAGAGTTTTAATGTTGGTGGAAAAATGTGTTCGAGTTTCAAGAACAAAAGCCCGAAACACAAGAGGAAGTTCGGAGCGTTCACGTAGTAAGTATAACCATGTCGTCTGAGAATAGTCATCAATAAAGGTGATAAATTACCGGTATCCAGATATACTAGATATTTTGTACGGGCCGCAAACATCAGAATGCACTAAAACAAAAGGAGCAGAGCTTCGAGTACAATGAGGAAAAGATGAATGATGTTGTTTTCCTAAAACACATGAATTACACGTAAAAGGAGGAAGAGAAATATCAGGTAGTGCCTTCTTGAGGACTGGTAGAGGAGCATGCCCAAGACGCCGATGTCAATCAAAGGAGAAGACTGATGATAGGATGGTATGATAATCATGAAGAAGATAGAGCATGTTGTGCAGTCGTCTTAGTTATTAAAGACGCAAGACACACCAAGGCGCAAATGGGTCTTGGAGCCTAGCCGCAGGCGTGCACCTGACGAAGGCAAAGCGCCACCACATTCATTTAAAAAAGCATCAAACATAAGTTCATCTTTTTGATCAGATTGTTCATTTATTCTACTCATTAATCATTCAATACTATCATTTATATCTCTTAAAAATAGAATTAATGTAGTTACTTGCATCACATCTACGTACACTCAATTATGTTTCACAAACACTAAACTATACAAAATTTATTGAGTTCTTACATTATTTATTTTTTTCCTTTTGGAAAAAAAATTTGCTACAAAAATCGCACTCAGACGTGCCTTTTATGTTCCAAAGGCGCACAAAGGTGCAAGCCTGTTGAGCCTGGAGCCTTAGGCGCACCTTTAACAACATAGGCAGTCGTCCTTTACCAATGACACTCCGCGTTCGTCGATCTTGCAACATAAAAGAAGTAGAGGTAAATGTGACAAAACAATTTAAATCGGCAGTGACCCGACTAACAGACATTAAATTAAATGGGGAGCCCGAGACATGAAGATTCGAGCAGAGAAATATAGAGGAATTCAGAGGGATATCAGCAAAGCCGGAGACAGGGACGGTAGCGCCATTGACCACAGTGATACACTTGGGATATGAGGAACCCAGATAGTGAGGTGGTTTCAGCAACGTGATATGGTGAGTAGCACAGGAATCCACTATCCAGCACGAACCAGTGGAGAGACAAACGATACCTTCATTGGAGACGGATGCAACAGAAGCAGGCGGGTGACTGAGTAGCCCTTGAAGATGTTGGAGCTGTCTCAGGACGTCGTCAAGGTCAGCATGAGTGGCAGAGGGACTGTGATCAGCAACATAAACAGTCGGACGAGGAGGATGACCATGTTTGCGATAGCAGGTTGCCTCAAGGTGACCACATTTACCGCAGAAAGAACACAGAGGACGAGGTCGACCACTGCGACCCCTTCTCCGAGAGCCAGAATGTCCTCCACGAGTGGGAGGAGGGAGGGGTAGCAATGGCTCAGAAGAACGCTGGAGAAGGCCCGGGGAAGGAGGTCTAGTAGTATCAGGAGGTGGTGACACCTTTAGCAGCATGGAGCACACATCAGAGAACGAGAAAGTTGCAGCAGACGAGAGAATTTGAGATCGGATACTCTGAAGATGAGGTGGGACATGAGTCATCATCAAGGCAATTCTGACGGCTTCCTTTTGAGCATGTTGGGCAGTAAGATCTGTAGTTGGGGGCTGATGCTGAATCCAGGCTTCAACAAGAGTCTTGGAACGAGCAACAAATGAAGTTAAGTCGGGAGCATCACCGGTGTCGAGAGTCTGAAGACCAGTAATGATGTCATACAGGTGCTGAAGACTGTCCTTGCCTGAGTAAAGGGAATGAAACTCATCCAACATGGCCTTGGCCTTCTCGTGATACATGTCCATGCGATAAAGTTCATCATCAAGAGAGTTGAGAAGCCACGTCTGAACACGCTCATCGTTACGAATCCAGTCATCAGCAGGAGTAGCGGGAACCTCCCGTGTTAAGTGATGCAAAAAACCCTTAGACTGAAGAACTCGGCGAACGGAATGTACCCATTTAACAAAGTTCTTCCCTATCAGAGAGATAGTCGTGATGTGTAACTCGTCACGTAGTTCAGGAGCCGGAGCAGACACTGTTGCGGGAGAAGAAGTAGCAGTAAACATATCCATGAGGAAGAGGGCAGCCGGTTACACCGGACAGCTAGCCAGCAAATACAAGCAAACCTCCAGAGAGCTTTGACCAGAGAATAAGAGGAGAAGTCGACGGGCAAACCGCACATGAGAACAGGAGGCCGGCAAGAGAGTCAGTCCGCAACACAGACAAGCCGCTGCAAGAAGAGGTCCCAGCGGCAACGGGCTGACCGCGCGGCAAGCAGAACAATCCACAGGCAAACAGAACAATCTGTGGCGAACATAATACACCAAGCGGCAAGGAAGAGAGAAGTCGTCGCGGTCAGACCGCGCGACAAACAGTCGGCAGACCGCGCGAAAGAAGACGCGCAGGTAGAAGAGAGAAGCAGACCGCACGGGTAGACCAAAGAAGGGGCGGACAAGTAAACAGACTACGCGATCAGGAGAAGCGAGAAGAGTGTGTCTTAGAGGAAGCGGTTAGACAAGATGAGAAGAGGTCGTGGCAAGAGGAGAAATCTGACACTAATAGTCCGCGACAAAAGGGGCAAAGGCCGAATCGGCAAGGAGAGACCGCGTCGGAGAGGGGGGCAGTGAGAAGAGACGCGGTCAAAGGAGAAGAAGGTGTCGCGACTAGAGGAGAGAAGGGCGCGCGAGAAGACTTGTCCTGCGGGTAACCGCAGAGACAAGCGGTCAGAGCACAGCGGTAAAAAAAACGGAAGTCCCGCGGATAGGATGAGAAGACCGCACTAGAAGGAGGGGCCCACCACGCAGTAGTAGAAGACGGCTATAAAAGCCAGGCGAGAGACGAAAGGGGAGAGTGGTTCCACGGAAGGAGAAGAGTGAGGGCGGGAAGAAGTAGGAAGACCGCAGGAGATGAGCTGATAGCAGGGCGGGTAGAACCAGCTCGAAGCTGGCGGGTAGAAGAAAGAAGCCGCAGGAGTCAGGAGAGGCGCGGATAGCCAGCGGATAAACTGCGGACACGAGAGGTTAAAACAAAAATAGCCACCCTAAGCAAGAGGTAGGAACGTATGCCTCTGATACCATGTAAAGAAGTACACAAGAAAAGTGGAACAGAACGATCTACCTTGTATATGCTTCTTCTGTATGTAAATACAATGTATGAGTACATATTTATAAGAGGAAAAAAAGGAGAAGAGTCCCTACACAATGTGGGACAAATACAACAAGAGGAAAAGAAAATAAATGGGCCATTTAGATGGGCCTTTACAATGTCTTTTCTAACAGCATAAAAAGTATTATGATTGTACAACTCCAGCGATCCTAAATATCATGACAATAGCAGTGAAAAGTGAGAATACAAACTATTGTACCATGGATTCATAGTCAAGCAAAAGTCAAACAAAGTAAAAAACTAAAACTATGGAATGGAAATAAAAATGAAAAGGATGTATTATCATTGATTGTCAAATTAGGATAAGTTTGGTTAGTTGATTATATATCATAAAACAATAGCATCCATGCAAGATTCAGCTGATGGGATAGAAGTCAAAATAGAAAAATAATACCAACCTAGAAGGGCATGTAAGTGACATTCTGATTCTACCGACATTCCCTGAAACAGGCCCCATGTCAATCACCTCACCTCTCCTATGTGAAAGAGCTTCCATGATGAGGCCTACATGCTCTTCATTCACCTGAAATTGTATACCAGTCGATTTAGAAAATAGGCAAAAAAAAACTTTCTAATTTATAAGAAAATAGTAATACCTCAATTGTCACTTCTTCTATAGGCTCTAGTTTTTCACCATTTTCAGTTTTATACCTGGTTCCATATGCAATAACTTTCATCAAACATAATAGAACAATATAGTAAGAAACTGACAATTCTGAAAATATTGGGCACTTCTGCTAATCTAACTGAAATAGAAACTCTGAAAATCAGATTAAAATAGAAGCAGAAATTAAAGAAGAGGTTGTAAAAATATGTTTTTGAACTAAGAAAAGAAGGTCAGTAAGAAGATTGTGAGACAGAATTAATGCAGTGCAAAAGGCTTGTGCATAACAACACCACAAGAAGCACTTGCAAAAAAAGAACGAGGATGCATAACATTGGCCGTAGTTAGGATTAGGACATTGACGATAATAATTGCAGTTAAGGATGATCAGAAAACCATTTCTAGAAGCAAGATGCAAAACTAATATAAAAGGTTGGATGTAATAAGAAAAAAACATGCCAAATTAACCATATGGAGATCAGCAAAATGAAACCAGTGCTTTTAATAAAAAAGCTTTAACAGAGAATATAGAATCATAGCTGTTCAAATAGAAGATACCAAAACTTCAACAATATACAAATACAATATCATTACGAGAGAGCATCAGAATAATAGCATTAGATTTGACTCTATTTCTTGGGAAATACAAAAATTCTGCAATGCAGCTAGCTAAAGAAATAACAGTGGAAACCAAAATATTATTCATTGATGCAATAACAAGAACTCACGCATACATATACATGGGCGAAAAACCCATATGACCAACATACCCTTATCGGGTATAAAACATATGATATAAAATTGCGACTTGATATTGAAATTTAATATAATGTCAACTATCCCCCTCAAATCGAACAGAAGATGTCAATCATCCCTATCTTGTGTATATCGTCAGTGAACATATCAAAGCACAGACCTTTGGTGAGGACGTCAGTCAGTTGGTTTTTGTAATGAACAAATAGAGTGATCACATTCCCTTTGAACAAGTGGTCTTTGACGTAGTATCAGTTGACTTCAATATGTTTGGTTCTATTAAGTTGTACTAGGTCGTGAGCTATACTAATGTCGGTTTTATTATAACAACATAAGGAAAGAAGAATGTGTTAAACCACCATACTCATTTTTCATTCCAAAACACGGGTCTTACATTGGAGAGGCGGGGCAATCTTGACATGCTTTTTTTTGTTCATGATGGACCATCCAACACGCCCCCTCAGCGCGAACCTCCCTTCTGATATCATGCTAAACCACCGCACTCATTTTCAATTCCAAAACCCGGGTCTTAGATTGGAGAGGCGGGGCCAATTCTAAGCACGTGTGGACCGTCGGGTAAGTGTCGTGGGACTAATCTTGACACGCATTTTTTGTTCATGTTGGACAGTCCAACAGAATGTGCTCCCGGAATCCCAGATCATGTAACAAAAATTAAACCATAGTCCTTCACAAAGACCTTGGGGCATTGCACTTGGCCTCCACTCTTGATCTGGCCGCTACATTCTGTTTCTTTCTTCCCCAGGTTACCAACTTTTCGCCAACAAATGTGCATTACCCCCATAATGGACTTTATGTCATCACACCTTCCTCCCAATCTGTGTATGTGAGGACTATCTTTAAGTGATTATTCTGTGATAACAATAGTTCTCGACTGTGTCTTCTTCGGGTATCCTGGCACTCGATGTGCAGCCTCTTGATGCCTTGTTTTGGGAGCATGCATATATTTACTCAAACTACCAACCACATATATAATGTAGGAATGTGTGTGGGATAGGTATATTTGTTTCCTAACCAATCTCTGATAACTTGACAGTTGGAGGACCAAGGTGATGGACATAACATGTACATCCAAACACACGAGTAAGAGAGAAGAGCCTCTTAGATGGGTAAAGGAGAGTGATGGGAGCCACAAAGTGGAGGATAGACGAGAACATGCGATTGATGAGGTGGCAAACAGTGAAAACCGCAAAGTTCCAACAGAGAGGAGGAACCTGCATTTGGATCATGAGAGATCTGATAACATCAAGGAGGTGGCAATTTTCTCGTTCCGCTACGTCATTTTGTTGAGGGGTATAGGCACACGAAGTCTGATGAATAATACCAAACTTCGACGCACAGATTGGAGAAGGTGTGACCAGTACACTCACGAGCATTGTCAGTAAGGAGAATTTTTACACTCGTGGAAAACTGGGTACGAGTTTCCGTAAGAAATGTATGGAACGTGGAGGTGAGTTTGGTACGATCACGAAGTAAGTACAACCAAGTAACCCGTGAGTAATCATCAATAAATGTTACAAAATAGCGATAACCAACAACACTATGGATTTTATATGGTCCCCGGATATCAGAATGCACTAAAGATAAAGGGGTATCACTTCGAGTACTGGGAGAATTAAAAGATACATGGTGTTGTTTGCTAAAAATACATGATTCCCAAAAAAGCACGTGAAGGGGAACAGTTGGAAGAGCTTTCTTGAGAATCGAAAGAGGAGCATGCCCAAGACGACGATGCCCAAGACAACTTCAATATGTCTGCTCTATGGGGTAATCCGTCTTGGGAACTGGTCTCTCTTCCTCCTGGCCAAAGTTGTGTCAGTTGCAAGTGGATCTTTACAATCAAGCAAGCGGCGGATGGAACAGTTGATCGCTTGAAGGCTCGACTTGTGGCACGGGATTTTACTCAACAATACGGTCTGATTGTTGTGTAACCTTCTCACGCTCTTCCTTTGTTGTGCGGGATCAACTAACACAGAATATACTTAGTAGGGGGCGACTGTTCTAACGGAATGTATCTTCTCGATGTTCCTCCCGCTGCTCTCACCACTGTCTCTTACACTGATTTACATTGTTTTCCTTCATAATATCTAACAAGAATCATGATCTTCTGATCATGTCTTTTAATGAACATAATAGATCAGACTGTCCATGTTTATAGCCAAACTTTAGTATGGTCATGTGAAACCTACCAAACCATGCTCCGAGTTACTTTTTCAGACCATATAATGACTTCTTCAAATGACAGACTCGCTCTTCTTGTCCATTTCTCAAAAAACAAGTGAATTTCATGTATACCTCTTCATCCAACTCATTGTGGAGGAAGGCATTCTTCATGTCATGTTGATGAAGATCCCAACTTAGACAGTGACACGGGATAAGAGAACTTATAGAGTCCATATTCGCTAATGCAAATGTCTCCCAGTAATCCACTACTTGACGCTGGGTATATGCTTGAGCTACCATCCTTGCTTTGAAACATTCTATCTTGCCATCTTGGATTTGGTTAACTAAGAGCATCCACCTCAAACGAATTGTTTTCTTCTCTGGGGGTGGGGGCGACGAGAAATGTCTCATGTTTGATTCTTATTAAGGGCAGAAATTTCCTCCTCCATTGCATATGCCCATTCAGGAATAGGCAGGTTTTCCTCCCACATCTTGGGAATGGTGATCGAGGATAACGATGTGCCAAAAGCCTAGTGTGCATGGGTAAGAAGATGATAACAAACATAGTTGGAGACAGGGTGTTGCGTCCAAATCGTTTTACCTTTCAGCAAAGCAAGGGTAACATGAAGATCACCTCCAGAATCAGAGTCTGAGGTGGATACTGGTAAGGATGGAACAGTAGTCGCTTCTATACATGTTTGTCGGCGATAATAGTCAATCAGAAAAGAAGACATCAGAGAGCGAGGAGTAACTTGGGTATAAGGTATTGCTTAGATAGAAAGTAGCATATGAGTGGGATGAATGACTAGAAGAGGAACAGATATATCATCGGAAATGTCACCAATCTCCAAAAAGTAGGATTTGTCCTCGGAGAAGATAACATTCATGGGGCAAAAAGTACGTCGTGACAGGGGGTGGTAACACTGATATCCCTTCGTGGTGCAGAAATAACAAATGAATACACAACGTTGGGTCTGAGGATCAAGTTTATCCCTATGAGGTTGATGAACGTAGACAAAACAAACACACCGAAATATACGGGGTGGCAGATGAGATGTATCAATGACGCATTTGGTGGAGAGGGAGAAAGGTCTATTATAGTCCAAGACTCAGGAACGTTGTCGATTGAAGAGATGGGCAGCGGTCAGAACAACATCACCCGAATAAGATTTGAGAAGAAGAATAGTGGTGAGTGTTAGAACTTGGCGGTTTGACGGACTGGTCTCGGCGGTCTGATCTGGAGGTCTGGCGGTCTGGCTTGGCGGTCAGAGGTAGCGGACAAATCTGGCGGTTTGTCTGGGTGGACTGGTGGTTTAGCAAGTCCTGGAGGTTTGACGGTCCGCAGTGCAGTCTTGGCGGTTTGGCAAACCACAGTTGTTGGCTGGCATCCCGCAGAGCTGTCTGGGTGGTTTGTCTACCCGCAGTTGCGGTCTGGTGGCAACCCGCAGTTGCGGTCTGGTGGCAACCCGCAGTTGCGGTATGGTGGCAACCCGCAATTACGGTATGGTAGCAACCCACAATTGCGGTCTGGTGGCAACCCGGATTGGTGATTGGCGATTTCCAGCTAGCCGCGTAGCAGATAGTTCACCAGTTGTATAGCCCTGCGGTTTGACCTATTCAAACCTAAAGCCCGCGCGGATTGTGTTTTGTCCCACATAGTCTGTTGCATTCTTCTCTCTCCCCCATCTTCTATAAATAAGGGGTCATGCCTTAGTATTATTTATCTTTTTGGAGCCAAAAAAATTTGTCTTTATTTAGCCGTTTTTATACGGTATCAGAGCTAACCGGTCCTTTGCACTGATTTGTTGTTCGGCTTCTTGAACGAGCTCGCGGTTTCTTGTTCTAACCACCTGCGGTCACCCTCCCGCCCTCCCTTGGCTAGTCGCTCCTCTTGCGATTTCTTCTTTGATTGCTGTCTCTTTTGTAATCGTGTGGCCTTGTTGTGTTCATGCGTTCTCCTGCTTTGTTCGCTTTCTGCGACAAGTTCTTTTTCAACTTCTCACTCAACCGTGTTGTTTGAGTGTTCTTGTCGCCCTTCTTGCCTTTATCGCGGTCTTCTCTCTCTTTGTTATTCCCTCTCCTGCGGCTAGCGCCCTTCTGGTCCCTGTTTGCGTTTTCCTCTTAACCGCTTTTTTCCGCGCAGTTTCTTTATTCACGCGGTCTCCCTATCTTCTTTTGCGCGACTTTCTCTCTGCGTCTTTTGCGGTCTTGTTATCTAACCGTGCAGTTAGAGTTTCTCTGTCCGTTTTTTCTCTCTTTTTATGGAGGTCTCTGCCTTTTCTCTCTCCATAAGGTCGACTTCTCTTGTCACCTCTTCTGGGAGTGCTCATTTGATTACTGAGGATAAGTGGCTTATTAACTCTGAGGTCACTTCTTACATGACTGACAATTCTTGTTTGTTCTCTTGGTTGAACAAGCATAATCGGTTATCTCCAGTATTTGTTATGGATGGTACTTCCTCTCCTGTCTGTGGTAGTGGTACTGTTCAGCTCACTCCATCTTTGCGGCTAGAGGACACTCTATGTTCTCACCTTTCCATGGAATTTATTGTTTGTTCCTGCTCTCTGCAAACAGTTAAATGCACGGTTATTTTTACTTGCAGTACTTGTTCTTTTCGGGATCCTGTCTCCAAGGATATGATTGCTACTAGGCACTGAGAGTGGTGGCATTTTCTTTCTTAACAATGTCACTGCTCTTTCTGCTTCAAATTATCTTCTGCAATGACATATTCGTCTTGATCATCCTCCTTCCAGTCTCATTCTACCGACTTTTCTCAGCTTCTACCTCAAGGGGACTCTTCTCTGAAATGTGAAATCTGCCAGCTTGGCAAACATCACCGTTCTTCATTTCCAGCAAAGCAAGGACGTAGTTCTTCACATCCTTTTAATCTAGTTCACTCTGATATCTGGGGTCTCTCTCCTACTAGCACTGCTGGTAGAGGTAGCTTATATTTTGTAACATTCATTGATGATTTCTCCAGGTGTACTTGGTTATACCATCTTAAAAGAACATTTTGAACTTTACTGTGTGTTTACTACCTTTTATAATAAGATACGCACACAGTTTAATGTGTCCATTAAAGTTTTTTGTACTGATAATACCAAGGAGTATCTCAGTCGTCAATTTGCAGATTTTTGTGCAAGTCATGGTTTAATTCATCAAAATACTTGTTCTTATACTTCTCAACAGAATGACATTACTGAACGGAAGAATCGTCATTGTTGGAGCCAAAACCTGGTCTCAACAAGAGTCCAGACCCTAGGGTGTAGCTGACACCTACTTCTCTCAGACTTAGGCTCTTGACCAGCTGCTAGAACTAATGAACTGACCCTGGGCTACAGCATGGAGGTCCATCCACTAACCCGGAAGATCTCAAAGTGCTTCCCCTCCTTAGCTAGTGTTGAGCTAAGGATACCTCAGAAAGCGCCTAAAGACTTGAGAAAATGAGAAAGTCTGCTTCTGAGATACCCTGTGGGTTTATTTATAAATTCCAGAAAGCTGGTCTGCCAATAGCATAACTCCGCTATCCTAAATAGTTATATGCAGTCAAAAGTTGTCTGTCAATAGTCAAACTCCACTGTTGCTCTAGAAGGTTATTTGCAGTCCTGCAAGGACATCCAGGTAATTTTACCTCTGGGCCCCACTGGGCGAGACTTTTCACGCCTTCTTCGGGCGAGAGCCACCCTGCCTGTTGTGGGTGGGAGACCTTTTGCCCCTTGGGCGAATGCTGTTCGGGAAGGGTCCCGCTCACCTTCCTGAGCCAAGATCAGAAGGCGTTGACATAGCAAGCTTCACTCAACGGCAAGGGCGGAAGACGTCGACTGAATAGGATTCACTCAACGCCAAGGGCGGAAGGCGTCAACAGAATAGGTTTCACTCAACACCAAGAGCGGAAGGCGTCGACAGAACGAGCGTCAATCAACGCCAAGGGCGGAAGACGTCGACAGAATAGGCTTCACTCAACGCCAGGGGAGCCCTCTCGCCTATCTCCGTGGGCTTTCCTCATATCCAGGCAGAAGCCTTTCCGCCTACCTCTGGCGAAAGGCTTTGGAGTTGACTGGCTGAGTGCGGGTTTGCCTTCCCTACTCGCCTACTCTTATGCAGGAGCCTTCCCTGCCTGCTTCACCCGCCTGAATTGACCCACCTGGGTCCAAGGTTCCACTCAGCAAATACGGGGTTGTACACAAACCTCTCTCTTTTCGGGCTAGTCCCACTCTCGAAAAGAAAAGTCCAACCCCTGATATTTGGTGAGTGCTTGCTGACCTGAAAGGAAATCTTTTGTGGGCCCCTCCACAATGCTATATATATCCCAGGGCATGTCCTCAAGACATCGCTCATTCTGCTACTGCTCATTGCTTGAGCTCTCTCGCTGCTTCGAGAATGTATGTCAAACGAGACTCATGACCACTCCCACAGGAACTTCAAGACCGTCTCGCCGTCGCGCAGAAAAAGGCTCTTGACAAACCCCTCACGTACGCCCCATGGCTTGTGGCCAAGAGGCCTGCATATTCTGCATATAGGACGAGAAGGGCCAAGTCAATTCGGCGGGATCGTACTAGAAACGAGCCAGCTTCGCCGACCCCGACCCCTGTCCGCAAGAACCTGCTCTTTCGCCGGAGGTAGCTTTCTTACCCACTTTGGCGAGAATCTCTAAAATGAGTATGTCATACTGATCTTTTAACCCTTTCGCAGAGGACGATACCAGAAGAGGATGCTGACGTTCCTCCGGCAAATGCCGAGACAGACCAACCTCCTGATGAGAACAAGCAATTGGTTCCGGAGGTCAAGCTCATGGTCGCTCCTGGTAACCTTCTCGCCCGACCCTTGCTTTTTTTGGCCTGTAGCCTCATGCTTATTTAGCTTCCCGCAGCACCCTCTTTCGGAACAACGGGTCTTGCAAGTCCGACGCCGAGAACTTCAGCCGTCAAGGACCCCATTGATCCAACGCCCGGTCTCCTGCCCTCGGCTGATGGGGCCGCTGCCAAGTCATCTGCGCTTGCATCGGGCTCTCGGCCCTTGACGGGGAAGGAAGCCGCCCACCCGTCATTGGCCGAGACCCATACGTCGGCGCGAACGCCATACCTCCCAGGACGAGGAAAGCGCGCCATTCACTTTTTGAGAAACCCTTCAAAGGGCGGCCCGGCACCTCCCGCCAGCCATCAGGTAAAAGTCCCACCTTTGCGCCAGGTAAGCAAGAGCTCACTTTACCTTTTCGCTTCACATTGATCTAACTGAATTTCCTGCTAGATTGGGAGACTGCAGAGGCGGGACCTGACGAAGGCGAGGAGGTGATCTCGCCCCCGCCTTCCCCCAGCGAGATGGAGGACTTTCTTGATGCTTCTGGGGACGACAAGGCATGGAGGAAGGAGAGTGGCGGAAGTCCTGTCGAAACTCATCTGGATGCGGCGAGAGGACTCCTTACAGGCGAGCACACATCAGGCGACAACTGAGCATCGGCTGGGTATGCTCGAGAGAGATTATTCGCACCTCGTCGGTGAGATGGAGCGCCAAGGGGTGGGTGCGAGGAGACCTCTCCCGGGAGGCACATCGCGCGAGCCCGGGACCAGATGCGCTTGGTCCACCAGGAGCTTACCGCCGTGACCGCCTACCACTATCCGCGAGTGGCTCCAAGGACCGGGAGGCGAGGTCGGGGCAGTTGGCAGTGGGTCCAATACTGACTCCTATTGGCTCTAGCCTCCTCTTACCCCAACCTCCTGGCCTACCCCTCTTCCAATGTACCCTTTTTGTTTTATGCAATAGACAATAAATGTATGTTGTTATTTGGCTCTCGCCTAGCGAGTGGCCCATGATATCTTTATGTTTTTCATTTTTTGCGGAACTGCCGCTTCTACCGAATGCCCTGCTCACGCATTATTTTTGTTTTCTATCCCAGTTTTTGTTCTGAGTTTATCTGGGACCCTTCCCGGAGGCTTTCGCCATTCGCAGGTACGGAAAGCGTTGGCTGGATTGGGCGGAATATGCGGCGTCAAAATAAAAAAATTGTTATATGCACTTCCGCCGTTATGAAAAATCTCGTGATTGCCAAATTTTCCTATAAATAGGTCGGCTTACTTACCGCATTTACTTCTATTTGACCTCTGAACCCTCGTTCTCCTCTTACCCACTCGCCTCTTCTCAATTTCACGCCCACGCAAACCAAACTTCCCATCGGCGCACTCGCAAGTTGTCGGGAGAGACTGAGGGTCGAACTAAGTGTGCGCAAGGCTTCCTCGACCATGATTTCCCCCCCTGCCGGCTGACCGAGACGGAATATGCTTCCGCCGTCGCGAAGTGCGTGCCTCTTGGGTTCGTTGTGCGGCGTCCCGGGAGCGAAGACAAGGTCAATTTCATACCAGAAGGGGAGCTCGTCATTCCCCTGGAGCATTTTGAGGTGAGCGCCTCCCCCTCTGTCCTGAGGTGTGTCAGGCTCTCTGGTACTACGGGGTGATCCCTAGCCCAACTCAACCCCCAACTCTGTCTCGCTGCTGGTGGCCTTCGCCTATTACATGCGTGCGGAAAGGATCAAGTTCAACCTCTCGATCTTCCGGAAGCTATTCAAATTTCGGTCCAAGAGTGGGGTCGTCTTCTTCTCCAGGCAGACAATCAAGACCAGCGGTCTCGCCAATAGGAATCATCATTGGCCGGAGAAATTCATCTTCATATACGAGAACTTCGGCAACATTCCCTTTGTGCCTGTCCAGTATGATGAGGCAACCTACAGGCTACAGGCCTCCCGCACATGGGGGGAGCGAGACCGCACTCATCACCTTCTTCGGTACCAAGAACTTCGATGTCCAGTTCTTGTTGCGGGATCTCAACTCCCTTCTACATGTTCCCGCTGGTGAAGGTAACATTCCTACTCCTGTTTTCAATCTATCGCCTCATATTAAGCAAAGCTTCCCCTGTAGTTCTCGCAGGTGAGCGGGAGATTCCCCTCCACCAGCCGTTTGCCAAAACCGGGGCTTCCACCTCCGCAATGGATCTCGCCCAGTCCGCGGCTCTCGCCTGTCGGGAAGAGCCCGGCTCTTCGTTCCAACCAATTGCCCGGAAGCGAAAGCCCGACGCTAACCCTCCCTCATCCTCCAAGAAGGCGAAAACCTCAGGGCAGGACAAGGGCAAAAGCATGGTCGAGGCTCCCACCAAGACCCCGGCCACGACAGACGTGTCCAGCGCCGCCACCAGTTTCGCCGCCAAGATCGCTACCTTATCAGAGACAGCTCCCGCGAAGCCGGTGCCGAGAGTGCATCGGAATTTCGGCCTTTGCGGGAGGCATCTGGACGAAGAGGGCCAACCCTTACTTCAATGGGACCCCGAGGCCAACCGGGTCTCCGTCTCAACACTCCTCCCCACATGGATGGAGCTGGACACTTCTAGCGGCGAGGCTTTCGCACTCGCCTTCGAGCTGTACGGTCGAGTGGACGCCAGTGTCTATGACCAGGAGTCCACCAGGGCTCTTGCGCATGAGACTGCGTGAACCCAGCTGCGTGCTCTGGAGCTTGCGCATATGACCTCGCGTCGCAGCCTCAACATTGAGCGGAACTTAGCCGAGTTCCAGAAATCTTGGGATCTCGCCAAGGACGAGGTGGCCTTTCTGAAGGACGAACTGGCAGCCTCCAAGGCGCTTCTCGCCAGCGTTCGGCGCCCGAGGTGCGGGATGGTTTAACTGCTTTCCGCATTGTGGCTATCTTTTGCTAATTAGTTCTAACGAGTTTTTCACAGGATTCCGCCAACGCCGAACTGTCGCGGGCGTGGAAGGCTAGTCTCGAGCCCTCCTTACGCCGCCCCGGGCGAGAAAGTCAAGCGGCATAAATACTCCTATTACGAGATCGAAGTGATGATGCAGGAGAATTTCCAGGCGACGGACCAGGCATGCGATCAAGCTGCTGCGAGATTCCGCGTTGCTGGCCAACGACGGAGAGAGGCTCAGGGTGCGAGGGCTCCTCCCTTGGTTGTTCGACCCTATTGGCAAACCTGCGGGAGAAGACTCAGGCGAGGATGAAGCAGAGTCGTTATTGGGCGGGAGCGACGAATCCTCTGGAGAGAAGTATGGTGACTCTTCCAGAGCCTTTCTGCCTTTTCATTTCTTTTTGATTGTATTTTTCCCTCTTTCGCGACCGTCGATAGAGCTGTCACTTAAAACTGAAAACCGCAAACCGAACCGGAACCGCAAAGAACCAGACCGAACCGTTCGTAAATTAGTCAAGTTTCGGTTTGAATTTTGGAACCGTGAACAACAATGGTCCAGATGTGGTTCTTACATTTTATTATCCGGACTGGTACCGGAACCACAACATACAAGTCTCAAGCGATTACAAGATTTTTAGACCCGATCCGAACCGGACTGAAATAGAACCGAACCGCAACATGTTTATTATTATTATTACTATTATTATTATATTATTATTATTTTATAATTTATTTATAATATTTATATTTACTATCATGAGTGAAGCTGGTAAAGTTTGAACCCAAACCGCAATTGCACTAAAGGGGGTCGATTTTAGACCGAACAAAACTTCATCGCAAAAAAACTGGTGTGGTATGGTTTGATATTGATGCGGTTTGAAGTCGATTTTTGCAGTGCACTTTTGATTTTTATACAGTTATATAATGTATTTGTCAATTTTATTTACATATTTTTCTGAAATATTTTATTTTAAAAAATAGAAGATATACAACTACTATTTATTAGTAATCATGAAAGACAACTAATTGTAACCGATTATTATGGTTGAGCATGCCGATGAGACGTGCGCAAGTCAACTAGACGTTATGGCAAGTCTACACGCGAAGGAAGGCGATGAATATTATCCCACCGATCATGAAAAAGACCGTCGAGAATGGCGCAACATAATTATTTTTATTTCGAAGTTGTTTTGAGTTTTACTATTTGCAGCTTGCTTTTATTTCATTTCACCAAATTTGATTTTGGTTTTAGTTGAAACCGAATGGAACCGGACCGAACCGCATGGAACCGGACCGAACCGTTAGTAGTCGGTTTGGTTTTGCTTCTTGTTGAACCGTAACCGTTGACACGGCGGCTCCAAAAATTAAGCTGGAACCGGAAGCAGAACCGAAACCGGTCAAACCAAATAAGGTTTTGGTTCTAATTTGAAGAACTGTTATCTTAGCGGTTTGGATTCATGGTTTTAGTAGAACCAGAACCGAACCAGAACCGTGACAGCTCTAACCATCGATATAACGGGCGAGACCTGAGAATACATGTAACAACTTTTTGGAAAACACAATGCTTTGGGCTTTTTCATTCTCTTGATGAGATATTATTATCTGAGGTTCCCTCTTTCGCTTTTTATTACTCGCACATGCTTTCGTGCATTTGCATGCACCCTAAGCTCTTAGGTGATGACCGCAGTCCGTTCGCTGAGCAGATTAAGCAAACGTTCTCGAGAGGGGCATGCCGAGAGAGGCATGCCGAGAAACCCATGACGAGAGGGTTATGCCGAGAGGAACGTGACGAAATGGGTCTGGATTCTTCCATCCCATACATAGAATAGGTGTTAGTTATTTGAAAACCTGTTGTCGGAGCACCTCGTAATGTTCATCGTGAGTCCAACAGCCCTATCAGCTTGGTGAGAGCCTGACAGCGGCAGAGGCTCTAGGTCTAGTTGTTCCAAGCACTTTCACCCCGGCCACCGAGCGAGCCTACGACCCTGCCAGTTTGATGGGAGCCTGATCAGCGGGTCTACTCGGGGTCATCAAAACCATAACTTTCACACTTGTCACCGAGCAAGCCTATGGCCCTGCCAGCTTGATGGGAGCCTGGTTAGCGGGCCTTCTTGGGGTCATCCAAACCGCAACTTTCACGCCTGCCACCGAGTGAGTCTACGGCCTTGCCAGCTTGATGGGAGCCTGGTCAGCGGGTCTACTCGGGGACATCAAAACCACAACTTTCACACCTGTCACAGAGCGAGCCTACGGCCCTGCCAGCTTGATGGGAGCCTGGTCAGCGGGTCTACTCGGGGCATCAAAACCACAACTTTCCCACCTGCCACCAAGCAAGCCTACGGCCCTGCCAGCTTGATGGGAGCCTGGTCAGCGGTTTTACTCGGGGCCATCAAAACCACAACTTTCACACCTGCAACCGAGCGAGCCTACGGCCCTGCCAGCTTGATGGCAGCCTGGTCAGCGGGTCCACTCGGGGCCATCAAAACCACAACTTCCACACCCGCCACCGAGCGAGCCTACGGCCCTGCCAGATTGATGGGAGCCTGGTCAACTGGTCTACTCGGGGCCATCAAAACCACAACTTTCACACCCGCTACCGAGCGAGCCCTACGGCCCTGCCAGCTTGATGGGAGTCTGGTCAGCGGATCAACTCGGGGCCATCCAAACCGCAACTTTCACACCCGTCACCGAGCAAGCCTTCGGCCCTGCCAGCTTGATGGGAGTCTGGTCAGTGTGTCTTACTTGGGGCCATCCAAACCGCAACTTATCATCCAAACTTGGAGAGAAACAAATTTTAAACAATTCATCATAACAAAATATACAATCTTACACAAACTAAGGGTAGAAGTGTTTCAGGTCATCACCACTCCAAGTGTGACCTATGAACTCCCCTTCCACATTCTGGAGGTGGTATCCTCCCGACCCCAGGGCCTTTTCGACTATGTAGGGACCCTCCCAATTAGGATTGAGCTTCCCAACGACAGCAGACCTTCCAGCGGCGTCGACTTTTTTTAGGACTAAATCTCCTTCCTGGAATTGCTTGATCCGGACATGTTTGTCAAAGTACCTGAACATCCGCCGCTTGATCTCCTCCTACCTGACGGCGGTCATGTCCCGAAGTTCTTCTATCATATCTAGCGAGAGCCGCAGCTCCCCTTAGCTTTCTCCCCTCCATTCCTCATCTCCTCTGCTGGCGGCTACGACTCGCGGTGACCGGACCTCAAACTCCACGGGCAGGACTGCATCACACCCATGAGAAAATTTGAAGGGGGTCTCTCCAGTGGTCGTGTTGGGGGTGGTCCGCAGGGCCTATAACACTGAGGGAAGTTGTTCTACCCAACTTCCCCTCAGATTTTCTCTCTTCTTCTTTAGCAGATTCACGATGATCTTATGGCCTCCTCCAATTGACCGTTGCTCCTGGGGTGGTGAACGGAGGCGAACCTGAGATCTATCCCCAGTTGAGCGCAGAAACTGATGAACTCCTCACTAGTGCACTGGGGTCCGTTGTCAGTGACTATGGCATGGGGAAGCCCATGCCGACATATGATCTCGCCCCAGAAAAAATTGCGGATCACCTGGGAGGTCACCTTGGCGAGTGTCTTGACCTCCAACCACTTCGAAAAAGTCTATCATGACCACTAGGAACCTCTTCTGCCCGCTTGCCTGGGGAAAAGACCCAACCAAATCCATTCCCCAAATGGCGAAGGGCCAGGGTGTCGTGATGCTTCGAATCCTTTGGGCGTGCAAGAGTTAGAGCGGGGCGTACAACTGACACTTTTGTCACCTTCTCGCAAATTCTGATGTATCCTTCCTCAGAGATGGCCAGAAGTACTCCTGCCTGACCACCCTTGCTTCCAAAGTTTTGTCTCCCGAATGACTGCCGCACTCGCCGGAGTGCATCTCCTCCGGGACTTTTGGGATCTCATCTTCCGCTATGCATCGTGCCAGGAGCCCTGACAGCATCTTCCGATGCAGCCCTCCTTCATACATCAGGTAGTGTACCGATTTGTGCCTGTGGCCCTTCACGTCCTTGGTCCCTTCTGGAAGCTTACCCGTGATTAAGAAAATTATGAAGGGATCTACCCAAGAGGGGCGCATCGATCCACTTCCATCAATTCACCTCCCTCGATCGTTGGGTGGAACAGTTCCATCAATGCTCCTCCGGCTCGGGGTCCAAACTTGGTCAATCGATCGGCCGTCGTATTCTCCTCCCTGGGGACGTACTGAATGGAAAATGTTCGGAATCCGCCAACGATCGCCTTTACCTTGGAGAAGTATTTTATGAGAGTAGTATCTCTGGTTTTCGTACTGACCCCGGATTTGTGACGCCACCACCAATGAGTCGGTGAATACTTCCACATCATGTACCCCGAGCTCCCTGGCCAGCCGCAGCTCTGTTATGACGGCCTCATACCCTGCCTGATTGTTGGTGACAGGGAAGTGAAGGACCACGGCCTGCTCTATGGTGACCCTCTGCGGACTTACCAGCACTACCCCTCCCCCAGGGAACGTCTACCTGATGCTCCGTCGACCAAAATCTTCTAGGCGTCCTACGGCGACGGCCTCTCTCCCTCTACCTCGACAATGTAGTCGGCCAAGAAATCAACCACCGTTTGTGCTTTGATGGAGAGTCGTGGCACGAAGGTGATATCAAACTCGTTTAGCTCGATGGACCACTTGGCCAACCGCCCCGAGTGCTCCACCCCTTCGAAAATCTTGCGCAGGGGGTGGTCCGTCACTACCTTGATCGAATGAGCCTGAAAGTACGGCCTAAGCTTCCTAGCCAAGATAACTAACGAGAAAGCCAACTTTTCCAGATAGGGTAGCGCAGCTCCGTCTTCTTCAAGATTCTGCTGACGTAGTAGATGGGTAACTGCTTCTTCCCTGACCAAAACAGAGCTTACGGCCTCAGATCCCACTCCTAGATACAATGTCAGGTCCTCCCCCTCCTTTGGGCCCTGAAGGAGCGGCACTCGGGAGAGTTGACCCTTCAATGCTTGGAAAGCCTCTTCACATTCCTTTATCCATTCGAATTTCTGATTCCCCGACAGCACACTGAAGAAGGGTGAGCATTTTTCCCCGACCCAATAAAGAAACCTACTTAGCCCGGTGAGCTTGCCCGCCAGGCGCTGAACTTCTTTGATGTTACGCGGTGACTCCAATTCCATTATAGCCTTTACCTTGTCCGGGTTGGGCTCTACCCCCGCGGGGGTTGGAAGATGACCAAGGAACTTTCCTCGGCTTGCCCCAAAGACGGACTTCATGGGGTTTAGCCGCATCTTGTATTTTCGCAGGGTGGCGAAGCATTTCTTCTAAGTCGAGTAAGTGGGAATCCACATCCCTACTTTTCACCATAAGATCGTCAATGTATACCTGCAAGTTCCTTCCCCTCTGGCTTTAGAAGACCCGGTCCATCATGCGTTGTTATGTGGTTCCCGCGTTATTTAACTCAAAGGGCATCATCTTGTAGCTGAAACACCTTTCCCTTGTGATGAAAAATACATCTTTAACATCGGGTGGATGCATCTGAAACTGATGATAACCTGAAAAAAGCATCTAAGAAACTCATTATAGAAAAACCGACGGCTGCGTCAACCAGCACGTCAATCCGAGGCAGGGGATAACAATCCTTAGGGCATGATTTATTTAAAAGTGAAAAGTCCATACACATTCTCCACCGCCCATCCCCTTTTTAACCATTACCACGTTGGATAACCTGCTTGGATACTGGATCTCCTGATAAAAAACCTGCTTCGAGGAGCTTTTTCACCTCCACGCGGATGGGTTCCTCCAGCTTTCGTGGCGATGGTCCTCTTCTGGCGGATGGGACGTGTTGTGGGGTCGAGGTTCAGGCGGTGGCACGCCACATCCGCATCAATGTCTGGCATGTCCGCTGCACTCCAAGCAAAGATGTCGATGTTCTTCTGGATGCACTCCAGCATCCTCTCTTGATCCCCGGGGCTCAGGTCACCGATAATCCGCACCCTTTCCATCTTTCCTGCCTTGATGAAGACTTCCATCTCCACGCCTCTTCTGTCGGCTCTAGCCGGGACGGCTCCCTTCCGATCCTCGGCTCCTCCCCCTGCTCGAGCTCCTCCTCCCCACCTGCTTCCTCAACCTTCATCGTCTCTGGCTGACTTCCCTGTGGCTCCACTTCGACGCCTCCCTGGGCCTCGACCACTGCTTCACCTTCTCCCTGCCCCGTCGCCGCAGCCTCCTCACCGACCTCTTCCTGCGCCGCCAGCTCCTCCAACTCGTCCGCCTCCGCCACCCAAGATATGGTGTTGACGGTCGTCACGTAGCACTGCTTTGCCACCATCGGGTCTCCCCGGATCCGCACTTGGACTCCCCTGCTGCTGAACTTGAGGCACTGATGAAACGAGGAGGGGACGCAACGGAAGGTGCTGATGAGGGGCCGTCCAAGATATGGCGTTGTAGCTGCTCGGAGCGTCAACAATGACGAAACGGCAGTTCCTTGACCCCCCCCCCCCCAGCGTCACATGCAGTCTTACCCCTCCCTCGACTTTCTTACTTTCCCCTGAAATCCGAATAGGGGTCCGTCAGAGTCCAACACCCTCCGGGCTTCCACCTTCATCTCGTCAAATGTCTTCTTCAAGGTCACATTCACGGAGCTCTCATTGTCAACCAAAATGCGGGAGACCGTGAAGTTTTTGACGGCCGTCTGGATCACCAAAGCGTCGCAGAACGGGTCTTCGCAGTCTGGCATATCTTTCGACGAGAAGGTGATTTTTTCCTCCTGGGGGAGTCAGGGAGGTTCGAGGCGACGCTCCTCCTGTACATGGTCTAGAAGCACCCCTTACGGGTGGCTTCAAGCCCTACTCCACCGTGGATCACTCTAATCCCTCCTCGGGCTCCCACGTCGGCTTTCTCCTCGCATATGCCTTCTCCTCTCTCCGGCAGAACTTCCTCTATTCTCACGGGCGACTGCTGCTGAACCTGTCCTCTGGCTTCCCTCATCTCAAGAAACTCTGGGCAGTGGTCGTCGTGTGACCTTCCTCTTGATGGAAGTCAAAGAAAGGCAACGCCACACTGCCCTCTCTCCTCCTACCTCCTATAACCCCTCGTCTCATCCTCCTTCCTCGGGCAATTGTCATCGCCTCCTGCTGCTGCGGGAGGGGGACCCTCTGCCCCTGCCTCCATGCCGGCAGATTAAACCGTCCCTGTCCACGGAAGTCTCCTCCACCTTGGAGTCCCCCCCTGCCCCTAGGGAGGACCCTCCTGAGGCCTCCAGGCCAATCGGTTGTTTGGCTCCTCATGCCCCCAACCTTGATGTTGCCCCTGGAGCCCCTGGTGCTCCTGTCCTCGGGGCTCTTCCCTCCTCCTCTCTTCTCTCTGCTTCCCTGCTCCCGGCTCCCTCACATCCTCCTCTGCTAACTTGGTCAGCTTCTTGGCGAACGTCGGGTTGGCAACATTGATCTCTATCTCCTTCGTCCGTCCTCTCCATCAGCTCTTCAAAAGAGAGGGGGCACTCTTTTCAGCTCCATGCTGAAGAATCCCGACCCAAACACAGGGTGAAGGCGAGCATCAGCGTGTACCCCGAAACCTCCTGAACCAGAAGGATCTCTTCTTGGAACTGATCGACATAGTGTCCCAGCGTTTCCTCCGGCTTCTGCTTAATGGCGAACAAGCACTCCGCCCCCTTCTTCCTCTTCTTCGAAGATGAGAACCTCAACAAGAACCCTCGACACAGATCTTCAAAACAGTAGATGGAACTCGCGGGAAGCTGATGAAACCAGTCATTGGCCTTCTCCTTCAGAGTGATGGCGAAAAGTCGGCATTTGAAAGCGTCTGACATCTGCCTTATGGAAACGACTTCCTCAAACCACTAAACATGTTGCACCGGGTCGTCCCTGCCCGTGTAGTAAGACATATCTGGTTCCTTAAACCCGTCAGGAACCGGGGCCGAGACAATCAACTCATTGAAAGGGCTTCCGCCCCCAACCGGGCGAGTGGGTACATCTCGCATACTTGGCTCGCTAACCCTATCAGCACTAGCCTGCCCCGAAAAGAGTTCCCGCCCGGCGACATCCCTCTCGCCATTTTCCGTCGGGATCTCCTTCCCAGGACGTTGTCCGGGAGCGTTCTCGCCCAAAGAGGGGGTCGCGACCACCGGAACAGTGGGGGTAGCCCACTCGCCTCTCACGGCAAAATCCAAATGGATGGTTTGCAAGACTTCCCGCCTGAAGTCCTCCAGCATCCCCAATGTCACCCCACTCGCCGGGGGTGGAGAATCTCCCGAGCCAGCTCCCTCGTACTCGCCTCTGGCCATGAAGCTTAGCCCGAGATTTTCTTGTGTCTGACACGGTCCATGCTCACCGCACCAGAGATGTTGGAGTCAAAAATTGGTCCCAACGAGAGTCCGGACCCTGGGGTGTAGCTGACACCTACTTCTCCCAGACTTAGGCTCTTGACCAGCTGCTAGAACTAATGAACTGACCCTGGGCTACAACACGGAGGTCCCTCCACTAACCCGAAAGATCTCAGAGTGTTTCCCCTCCTTAGCCAGTGCTGAGCTAAGGATATCTCAGAAAGCACCTAAAGACTTGAGAAAATGAGAAAGCCTCCTTCTGAGATACCCTGTGGGTCTATTTATAGATTCCAGAAAGTTGGTCTGCCAATAGCGTAGCTCCGCTATTCTAAATAGCTATATGCAACCAAAAGTGGTCTGTCAATAGACAAACTCCGCTGTTTTAGAAGGCTATTTGCATCCCTACAAGGACATCCAAGTAATTTTACCTCTGGGCCCCACTGGGCGAGACTTTTCGCGCCTTCTTCGGGCGAGAGCCACCATGCCTGATTGTGGGAGGGATCCCTTTTGCCTCTTGGGCGAATGCTGTTCGGGAAGGGTCCCGCTCACCTTCCTGAGCCAAGATCAGGAGGCGTCGACATAGCAAGCTTCACTCAACGCCATGGGCGGAAGGCGTCGACTGAATAGGCTTCACTCAACGCCAAGGGCGGAAGGCGTCGACAGAATAGGCTTCACTCAATGCCGAGAGCGGAAGGCGTCGACAGAACAAGCTTCACTCAACGCCAAGGGCAGAAGGCGTCGACAGAATAGGCTTCACTCAATGCTGGGGGAGCCCTCTCGCCTATCTCCGTGGGCTTTCCTCTTATCCAGGCAGAAGCCTTTCCGCCTACCCTGGCGAAAGGCTTTGGATTTGGCTGGCCGAGTGCGGGTTTGCCCTCCCTACTCGCCTACCCTTGTGCGGGATCCTTCACTCCGGCTTCACCCGCCTGAATTGACCCACCTGGGCCCAAGGTTCCACTCAGTGAATACGGGGTTGTACAATCATCTCATGGATGTTGCTAGTAGTGTTCTCATACAAATGAATGTTCCACAATCGTATCGGGGTCATGTTGTGCTCCCCTTTTGTTATCTCATCAACCGTATTCTCTCTTCGATTTTTCAAGCCAAGACTCCATTCTTATTTTGTATCAAGAAGTCATGTCATTTCTTTTACCTCTACGTGTTTTTGGTTGTACGACATTTGTCTGCATACCTTCTCCTGGTCGTGACAAACTTTACCCTCGCTCTGTTAAGTGCATTTTTCTTGGTTATTCTCCAACTCAGAAAAGATAACGTTGCTTTGATTCTCCTCTCTACAAACAGTAAGTTTCTGCTGATGTCACATTCTTTAAAGATACGTCGTACTTTCCTCACGCTTCTTTGATCTTTGTCATCTAATGCTTCCACTTTTATACCTATTGTCTCGGCACCTTTGCCGGAGCCACTTTTTCCCACACCTATTCATGTTACTCCATCTCCTTCTCTTGATACTGCTTCTTTGCCTTTGGAGCCATCCTCGCCAGTTCTCGAGCCAGCCGAGTCTCCAAAAAGTGGATCTGCTACTGAAGACAAGACAGATCTTGATCTTCTCATTGCCCTATGAAAGGGAGTTCGGACATGCACTAAGAATTCCATTGATGATGTTGTCTCATATGTTCGTCTTTCCCCGGCTAGAAAGAGTTTTGCTCTTGCTATCTCTACTATTGTCACCCCGGAGACATATCAAGAGGCACTTGTCATTCCATATTGGAAAGCTGATATGGATGAAGAAATGAAGACCTTAACCAAGAGGGATACTTGGACTCTTGTGCCTACTCCTTTAGGTGTGGATGTAGTTGGTTGTCGGTGGGTCTTCGTCATCAAGTTTCATCTGGATAGCACTATTGACCAATATAAGGCTAGGTCTATTGCCAAAAGCTTTACTCAGACATATGGGTGTGGATTTTTTTAATACCTTCTCCTCAGTTGCTCGTATCAGCACGATCCGAGTTCTTTTCTCTGTAGAAGTTAACAAAGGTTGGGAGATGTCTCAGCTAGATGTGAAGAATGTCTTCCTGTATAGTGATCTGCAAGAGGTGGTATACATGAAGCAATCTCCTGGTTGCTCAGGGGGAAACTCAGGTGTGCAAGCTACGTAAGCCGATTTACAGCCTCATGCAGAGTCCACAAGCTTGGTTCAACAAGTTCAGCAAAGTTGTCTCTCTTGTTGGGTTTACTCGGGGTTCTGCTGATCAATCTCTTTTTATACGCAATACCATTAAGGCCTCATGGTTCTTGCTGTCTACGTAGATGACATCCTCCTTACTGGTGATGATAAGGAGGGAATTGATCTGGTAAAAAGACACCTTCGGTAAAATTTTATTATAAAGGATATGGGAACTCCTAAGTACTTTCTGGGAATGGAGATCTCGTGAAAACACAACTCTGTGGTGCTTTCACAGCGAAAATATGTTCTATATCTCTTAAAAAAACTGGTCTTCTTGGAGCGAGACCTGCTAATTATTTGATGGTCGTTGGTAAAGACAAGAGTTGGACTAAGGATTCTCCCTTCTTCTAAATAGTATTATATACAGACGACTAGTGACAAAACTCATCTATCTGACCGTTACTAGACCAGATATTTGTTATGCAGTAGGGAAGGTTAGTCAGTTTATGCAAGCTTCCAGAGAGTGTCATTTTCGTTCAGCCATGAAAATTCTGTAGTATGTGAAAGGGTCTCCCAAAAAGGGGTTACTGTTTCAAAAACATAACAATTTGAAGATTGAAGCGTATTTTGATGTAAGTTATGCTGATAATAAAGAAGATAAAAAATCTACATCGGGAATTTTTGCACCTTTGTAGGAGGGAATCTTGTTAGCTGGAAAAGTAAGAAGCGGTCTGTGGTTTCAAGGTCAAGTGTTGAAGCTGAGTACAGAAGTATGGCTTCAACAACTTGCGAGTTGGAATGTTTACGAGCACTTATACTTGACTTGGGGGAAGTCTATGATCATCCTCTTCCTATGTTCTATGACAACAAAGTCACTATTTACATATAAAATAATCCATTTTTTCATGAGAGGACAAAACATATTAAAGTTGACTACCATTTCATTAGAGAAAAGATGTTGAAGAATCAAATCTGCAATACATTCTTCACTTCTGACAAAGAACTGATAAACATCTTCACAAAACAAGTTTCTGCTTCTCTTTCAGATGTTCGTGGCAAGTTGAGCATGATTGACATATATGCTCCAGCTTGAGGAAGAGTGTTAAAACTTGGCGGATTGGCGAAAGGGTCTCAACGGTCTGATCTGGCAGTCTGGCGGTCTGTCTTGTCGGTTAGAGGTAGCGGACAAGTCTGGCGGTTTGTCATGGAGAACTGGTGGTTTAACAAGTCCTGGCGATTTAACGGTCCACAGTGCAGTCTTGGCGGTTTGGAAAACCGTAGTTGTTGACCGGCATCCCACAGAGTTGTCTGGGTGGTTTGTCTATCTGCAGTTACAGTCTGGTGGCAACCCGCAGTTGTCGTATGGTGGCAACCCGGATTGGTGTTTGGTGATTTCCACCTAGTCGCGTACCAGTTGTATAGCTCTGCGGTTTGACCTATTCAAACAGCATAGTCCGCGCGGATTGTGTTTTGTCCCACATCGTCTGTTGTGTTTTTCTCTTTCCCCCATCTTCTATAAATAAGGGGGCGTACATTTGTATTATTTATCTTTTTGGAGCAATAAAATTTGTCTTTATTTAATCATTTTTTACAGTGAGAAAGCAACGAGTAACCTCAAAGTGCCTATTTTTGTGTTTTGCAACCCTATTTCGGGTGAAGGTGCGAACACAGGTGATTTGATGTATAATATCATGATTATTGAGATAAGAACCAAATATACTACAATCATCATATTCCCCCATTATTATTGCTAAGGACACAGATAGTGCACTTGAACTGGTTAATCACCATCCGATGAAAACTTGAAAACATGAAAAAACGTCACTTTTTCATTAGAAGATACACTCAAGTAGTTTGAAAAAACAATCGATAAAAGTAAAAAAAGCATGGATAACCAGTCAAGAATAAAAGTGGGGATGGCCACCAAAACATCATAATATACGACATCAAAAGGACTAAGAGCAAGGGGAAGACAAATGTGAAGAGTTATGTCTAACATGTTTAGAGAGCTCACATACATCACAAGACAAATTCTTAATAAATGGTACAAACGAAGGAAACAATTTTTGAAAATAAAGTAGGGATGGATATCTGAGGCGTTAATGCCATCTTAGAACCTCCTCAACAATAGCGGTGCAACCCGTAGTAGAGGAGAGGGCATGAGATTGTAGCTAGCGCTTCAAGAAGTACAAGCCACTATGGTTTCAACCACTCTTAATGTTTTGAGGGCATAATACATTAATTTAGAAAGCGTTAAATTTCAGTGGTGGAGTTTGTAATTTTTGAGAAATGGTTTAATTTCGCCCATACTTACTAAGGAGAGCCGCACTCCTTCAGTTATGTGTCGCCTCCCTGTCGGTTACGGCACAACAGAAGTATGGAGACGTGGGAGAGATATATTCCTCCGATTACACGACTATTTTAGAAGTCGGGCATTGTTAGGGTTATTCTCCTCACAACACCGTCTATCAAAATCAGCTTCTTAGTCTTCATCGCCTACAGGGCTGAAAGCATGAGATTACCTCTTCCTGATGTTTGGAGAAGACGTTGTGCCCTACTTTCTTTCCATAGGAGGCTCGACGACCTGATGTTGTTTCCCCTTCAATCAAGTGTGTATCAGCCTTCTAGGAGATGATCGACTCTCTCTCTCTACAGCTCCAGTAAGCACCACCGTTCATTTCCGTTCTTCTACCTTCAGGTTTAGTCTCACTCCTTCTGGTTAGGACTCGAGCATTTAAATTTTTCTTCAACTGACATTGATTTTCCTCCAGCATTCTTACGTCCAGTCAACATTTGTCCTTCAATGGGTTGATGGTTCGTCTGGTCGCAGATCCGCAATCACATCAACCTTTGGCAGTCGTAGAGCAAATCCAACGCCAAGTCGGATCTAGATTTTTTATTCAGGTTTTTGCTTAATATTTTTTTTCATTTCTTTTTCACATTAGGTTAACTTATTTTTAGGAAATCAGTAATTTTTTGATTCAGATACATAGATGTTGGAGAGGAGTTTTGAGGGTAGATCGGTGAAGGGTCATGCTTAGATTTTAATATCTTACATTTGTGATGCTGCATCGTGTTTTTCGTGCATCGGATAACCAAGGTAAGAAATTCAATTTCTTTTGGATAGACATATCACTTATTGTAAATTTATTTATTTATCATGTCAGAACATATGTGATATTGCAATGCTCATAGTCTATTAATTCATAATAACAAACAGAAGATTCAATACAGAACCGACATCTAATTGAATCAGCAGTGGCATATGAAATCGTATTAAATGTTAATTAAGTAAATTCAACATACAAATCAGTGCACAACAATATCCACAAACAAAAAAGCTATTACAGAATATATGTGAAATTAAATCATCAGTAGTACACAAATTCATACTCAGACAAACAATTTATTGTAGAACACTCGTGAAATCAAATTAGCAGTAGTACATGAAATTAAATTCAAACAAATAATAGTTATAAAACACGTGATATCAGACCATCAATAGCACATGAATTCTAAATCAGACAAATAATTTTCACGAAAAATTGAGTCATTGGTAGCAAGTGAATTCATATTTATACAAATAATTTATTACACAACAAACATGAAATTGTATCATCAGTAGCATATGAATTCATATTAAATGTCAATTAAATGAGTATATTTCGACATACAGATCTACGCAAGAATAACATATTAACGCACAAACAAACTAAGTTGAAGATGTTATATGCAATTAAACTAAAAGCAAAAGGTTAAGATATGTAATAAGCTTCAGATCATTGGCTTTAATTGGATGACATAATGTATTGATTGTGCTAACCACTAGATGATCAGTTCAAAAGGGGAAGGAGAGGTATTTTTTCCTCATAATTGATGGAGGCACTCCATCATTCTCATAGGGCGTAGCAAACCTCATGAGCCTCAAGTTGAGAGTTGACACCCCATATAAGATTAATAAATTTGAGTTCGTGTCTATGACAGAAAGCCACTAGAACACATATGTTGGACTCGAATCATTAGAATGTGCATACAAATCTACTTAACTAAGAATGAGAAGATTAGAAAATATGAGACATCTCAGTTCCAACTGCAAGTCGAAATTTAGAAATCTCTATAGGATAATGATTTTGAAAGGAAAGTTCAGTATAAAATTACACGATAGATGAAACATCTATTGATTGAAGTACTTTATAGAAAAGCGTGTATAGAATATAATTTACATTTATTAGTATAAAAATGTTATTTTAAAAGCAAGCTCCGATAATTTAATCAAATTATATTTTTAGTGTCACCGAGGGGAAACGTCTTTCTACCTCGTCTTTGGGTTGATCCGATTTCGAAATTTTCATTGTTGTTCGCTCCTGCTTCAAAATTGGCTATGTTTCAACTGTAAGGTATTTCACTAATATTATTTCCAATTAGTTATTTTCAATGTAAACTTTAGTTAATCTTGTTATGATACTAATTTTATATTGTTATTTAGTTTGTTTTACATCATAAGTTTCGGTCAGGCTTATGAATTAATGTAAAACTAGGTAAGAGTATCACATGATGTCAGCAAACTAAATGAAAAATCTTTTCAAGCATTTCCTGGGGAAGAAACTATATATTACTTATTTGATGTGATTGATGACAACAGACAGATTTTAAATCCACACGGTTCCTAAATAGTCCCTCACCACGAACTCTTCTGCCAAATAAATTAACACTGAAAAAGGGGCACTAATTATGCTTCTGCGAAACATCAACCAAAATTTGGATTATGAATTGGTAGAAGATTAGTATGCTCAAATATGTAAGCTCACGGGTTCTTGGGGCAACAAAAGGTGCAATTATTTTTTTACAACATTTCCCTTCGAAATTTGCTGACACCAAACTTCCCTTTGAAATGAGACGAACAAGGAACTGTTTGTGATCCACATCCCAGATTACCATTACCAGAGGGTCACCCACTGCATCGGTGAAGCCCTCGGCAACACCCTAGAAAGTATGCGAAGTACTAGCAGAAGGATCTTTCAGAAATTGATCCATTGGTCTCTTTGAACCAGAGGTTTGCCAACCTCCACCGCGCACCATCTATTCTCCCCCACCCTTTATTCTATCTCCCCTCTCCCTGCGATTTTCTCTGGCCGCAACAATGGCAGGAATTTTGACAGGATTTAGATAGTTTACTGTCTTATAAGACTTATTTTCTGGAACCATAAGAACGGCTATAAACAAAAGAAGGTTAGAACTGGCCTTTAGCATTTGTAATCACTAAAATCAATCAAAAAAATATTACCTCCAGTAGAGTCAAAATTTATTATTTCATCCATCCTGGACAAATAATAAGTGATGTCCAAAGGATCTGTGGAAATAAAATCGGCAATCGCCATCTCTATATCAGTGGAGAAGACATCCTTGAAGTTGTCCTAAGATCTCGCAGCTGTATGTAAGACAAGAGGACCAAAAACACCTTGAAGAAGGGGAATCTCTCCACCTAGCAAATGAAAATTATTCGGGAGTCCCAAAACTCGTATTCGAGTCCACTGAAGAAGAGAGTTCCATCAATGCGGGAGAGAGAGTGGAACAGGTTGCGGAAGACCCTTATGTTCCATTGAACTCACTCCAAGAGAGGGTAAATCGCAAACGCGACAACTACATTGTAGTACACAATTGATATGTGTGAGTACTACCCACAGTGATTAAAATTCAGCAAGCTCAGTTCATATGGGAAGCCTGACCACAAGCCAAAGTTATCGAAAGGGATCGCGATTTCTCCTTCCAGGGGATGATTAATCTATTCAGTACATATTGGAAGTCCCGCAGACACTCCCGCCGACAAGGTACATAATTGGAGGAAGTTATATAATTCAATAATTGTGCTCATTGGCGATTTGAACTTATGTTTAAGAAATCTCTCGGCAATCTTTGTTCTATGTGACACTATTTGCTTTGACCTCTGTAATTTCTCCTTAGACCTCACTTTTGAGCTTGCAAACACTATCTAAAATTTCTGAATTAATGATGTTAGAAAATAGTAGAAAAGTATGTAAAAGCCCATTGTAATTGTGGCCCATTTATGAGTCCAAGTTTGTCTTATGTTTAGTCCCACATTGTATTTTTTGGGATTTCTCTCTTCCTCTCTTCCTATATATTTGTACTCATACTTAAAGTTTATACTAGAAATACAACCCACAAGATCCATTGCACTCTTTTTCTACATGGTATCAGAGGAATACGGTCCGGTCTGTCTGTCTCTGTCCGCCTGGTTTTCCTATTAACTGAGCGATTTGTTCTCTGGCTTATCCGCTCTATCTTGCGACCTTGCCTGTTTCTAACCGTGGCTTCCCGCGCGGTCAGTTGTTCCCTTGCTGCTCTTCTTGCTCTCTCTTGTGGCTTCCACCTCTTCTTAACCCCCCCCCCCCCCCCCCGCCGTTTTTATAAACCTCTTGGTCTGGTGGGCCACCCTCACCCCCTAACCGAGCGGTTTTCTTCTTTCTTCTCGCACGGCTTCTTGCCCACTTTCTACGATCTCTTCTTCTACCCGTAGTCTCTCCTTTCTCCTTTTCTTATTGCGCAACTTCTTCAATTGTCGTTGCGACCTCTTCTTCTCATTGCGGCCTTCCGGACCACTGCGAGCACCGCATCTTGGTCGTGGCACCTCTCTGTGCCGCCAGTGATCTCACCGAGACCGTGCGGTCTCCCTTGCTTAAGTCGTTGCGGCTTCCCTTCCCACTGCTGCTTTCCTACCCGCTTCGACTTTCCCTCCCACTCCATTTTTTCCATGGTCTCTGCGGGCTTCCCGCACGGCCTTCTCATGTTGTTGCGGTTTCTCTACCCGCTGCGGGCTCCGCATCTTGGTCGCGGCCTTTTACCGTTGGTGTGTTGACACCAAGATCGTGTGGCTTCTCTTCTTCTCCTCCGACCGCTTTCTTCAGGTTGCGGGATGCCTCTCTTAGCTGATGCAGCCTCTCTACCCACTGCGGGCACCACATCTTGGTCGCGGCCTCTTGTCGCTGGTGTAGTGACATCGAGACAGTGCGACTTCTCTTCTTTTCCGCTCCGTTTTCTTCAGGTTGCGGGTTGCCTCTTCTCGCTCGTCTACCCCTTTGTGTGCGGCTAGTTCTGTCCGCTGCGGTTTCTCCCTGTCGTTGTCTCTTGTCCGTTGCGGCTACCTTCTTCATGTGGCTTCATGGATTCTACCACTGCCTCCGGCGAGTTCGCTGGTGCTTCATCTCTGCCACCTCGGGTTGCTTCCTCTGCTACGGATCTTCGTGATGAACTCGGGATTACCACTATATCTCTCACTTGCAAAAGAAACTTTGTGGAATGGGTACATTCAGTTCGTCGGGTGTTCCAGACGAAAGGACTGCTTCATCACTTGACCCGGGCAACTCCTACCCCTCCTACTGACGAGTGGCTTCGTGATGACGGTCGTGTGCAATCCTGGCTTCTCAACTCCATGGATACCGAGCCATACAGGATGGTCATGTAACATGACACGGCTAAGTCCATGTGGGAGGAACTCCACTCCTTCTATTCTGGCCAAAACAGCCTTCAGCATTTGTTTGACATCACTGATCTTCAATCCCTTGATCCTGGGATACCTGGCGATATGACTTCCTTCGTTGTCAAGGCCAAGACACTTGTTGAGGCATGGATACAACACCAGCCTCCTACTACTGATCTGATTGCCCAACAGACACAAAAAAAAGCTGTCGGGATTGTCATGATGATGGATAAGCTTCTCAGCATTTCTTTTCATGACACCTTTCTCCACACTGGGGTAAATTGTTACCCCCACCTATTGTGATCAACAACTAAGGTAGTTTCTCATATCTCATACTTCCACTATTGTAAAGGAGTGAATTTGATTGGATTCAGCTCTTATATAATGAGCAGTGGAGACCAAGTCAAGAACTGAATCCTCTCTATTTATGAACTCTCTGAAACTCCAATTCGAAACGTAGCAATAATACTATGCATGAGGTAGCACTGGGAGTATTTCGAAGACACAATTTTGCATTAGGTCCCTCTTGAGATCCTCTGGGACTGAAAGTCTTAATACTAATTGATTCAATAGTAAGATTCTATTGATCGTTTTCGTAAACTTTCCTACAATTTCATCAAAATCATGACATGAAGCATAAAAAAATTTCATCCAAATCATGGCATGAAGCATAAATAACAATTAATATCGTACCAAGCTCCTCTAAAGTATCAAACAAAAAGGAAAGACGGTATGCACAAAAATAATTTACAAAATAAAGAATGATATATAAAACAACAGAAATTTTTTCTATATTGCAAACTCACATGACCTTTGGAGGTGAAACAGACAGCTCAAATCCTTCACGCCTCATGTTTTCAATCAAAATACCTGAGGATTTACAACTATTGTAAGCACATAAATATAAAATATATCACTAGGATAGTTCCTATTTTAAGAAGTAATTAAACCTACATGCACTGAATGCTGAACAAATGATAAATATACTGAAATTGGGAAACAAAATCAAAGAACAGACCTAATTGCAGTTCCCCTCTCCCTTGAACTTCATAAGACTCGGATGCACCTGGAATAACATTTATAGCGAGATTTGTTTCAGCTTCTGCCAACAAGCGGTCACCTATTTTTCCTCCAGTCAACTAAAATTCATGATGTTTAGAAAATGTTTAAAGGTTATCACTTCAAAAGAAACTAGACAGATTTCTAAGAAAAATTAAGAAAAACAACATTGGCGATCACAGGTTTTAATAAATTGGATTCCCACGGAGATGCAGGAGTAAATACTAATAAATCAAAATATCACAGGTTATAATAAATTGGATAACATTTTCGACAATAGGAAAAAAATAGACAGAAAATTCTAGAATCAACCTTCAACAACAAGTCCATAACTAGCTCTAAAACGATTTATTTATGTAAATAATGTCACCTACCAGGTACAAAAACAGGATGACACCTAATGACAGTAAACTAAGGGGTGTCTTATTTTCTTAGATTGAGTTGCAGGATAGCTGAAATGTTTCATATTTTAAGCTTAATCATCATTGTGCTCTGCAATGTATCTCCCCTCTCCTAGCCCAGCACCGAATCCAACTACTAGGACACATGCAACATGCACATAAACAATTACTTACTAAATAGAAAGCTAAACTACAATAAAAAAATAATGCAATATATTTCAAATTTTAATATAAAAAGTCCAGTCACATGTCTGCAAAAATGGTCTACATATGATGTTGCTAATTTGAAAAATATAACCATTAAAGCATTTAACTGTTATTAAGCATTTAAAACAGTATAACTAAATCATATAATTGTGTTTTCTAGATAATTTTCAGGTTTGATAATCAGATCACTTTTGACATAAATAAATTAAGCAAAAAAGGATTGTTTGTCGCCCCATTTTCGAAATCCCTACATTTTCATATCATAACTCATTATTTTAAAATTCACCCATTGAAACTTATTTTGTTATAAATAAAACTTAAAAGCAAACGCTCTCAAAAGAGCGTTATTCTAACGACGCTTGCCCTTTGTTGCTTTCTCCTCCCAATAGTCTTAGTTATTAAATACCTATGGTGAAAAGACTGAATATATATGTCCACTTAGTACAAATACAATGAATGAGTACATATATATATAGATGAGAGAAGAGAGAGGACAGTCCGATACACAATGTGGGACTAAAGAGAGGAAGAAAAACAATAAATGCTATACAAATGGGCCTAGTTTAAGTGGGCTTTTCCAACACTCCCCGTGAGCTGGAGCGTTATAGGTCATATGCACCCAGCTTGGACAAACACTGGTAGAACAGGGTATTGATAAGGTCTTTGTGAGGATGTCGACAACTTGATCAGTTCCTGGAACATGCTTCAATTCAAGTTTCTTCAATTGAACCTTCTCACGAACAAAGTGACAGTCGACTTCGATATGTTTGGTGCGCTCATGAAACACCGGATTCTTTGTGATGTGTATGGCGGCTTGACTATCACAAAATAGAACAGCAGAGGAGGGGAGTTTTACTCCCAGGTCAGTAAGGAGACTTTCAAGCCATGTGAGTTCTGAGACAACCGAGGCCATCGATCGGTATTCAGCTTCTGCAGAGGAACGAGCTATCACAGCTTGTTTCTTACTCTTCCACGTAATAAGATGACCACCAAAATAAGTACAGAACCCACTAGTTGACCTTCGATCGTCCAGGGAACCCGCATAGTCGGCATCAGAATAGGCAACCAATGCGGGAGCAGAGCCAGAGGTTTTGTAAACCAGCCCTTGACCGGAGCTCCCTTAAGGTATCGAAGAATCCGTTCAACCGCTTGGAGATGAGAAGCCCGGGGGGCATGCATGAACCGACTGACAACCCCAACTGCGAACGATATATCCGGCCTTGTGACTGTTAGATAGATCAACTTGCCCACAAGGCGACGATAGTATTCCGGGTTCGGAAGTAGCAAATCGTCATCCGAAGCATGAGCGCATAGTTTGTGATTTGCCTCCATCGGGGTACAAGCTGGCTTGCAACCAGACTGACCAGCATCTTTGAGAAGATCGAGACAGTACTTGTGTTGGGAGAGCACCAACCCGTCCGGCCGCCGGCGATCTCGAGACCAAGGAAGTAGCGAAGTTTCCCCAGGTCTTTAGTGTGAAAAACAGTGCTCAGATGTTGTTTGACGTCTTGAATCCCCTTTGAGTCATCCCCAGTGAGAAGGATGTCATCAACATAAACCAGCAGAAGGACGGTGCCAGTGGCCCGGTGTCGGGTAAAAAGGGAGAAATCTGCAGAACTCGAGTGAACCCCATGTCCCGAACCACCTTGCTAAACTTGTCAAACCACGCCCGAGGGGAATGTTTGAACCATAAATGGACTTTTGAGAAGACATACCCGAGACTCCCTCGTGGTCTCAAACCCGGGCGATTGGCGCATGTAGACGGTTTCCTGAAGGTCGTCATTCAAAAAGGCGTTCTTGATATCGAGCTGATGAAGGGGCCAGTGGCGGTGCACCGCGACGGAGAGAAGAACGCGGACAGTGTTAAGCTTGGCCACCGGAGAGAAGGTTTCCTCATAGTCGAGGCCCTCCTGTTGTGTGAAGCCACGGGCCACAAGACGGGCCTTCAGTCGGGCAATAGTTCCATCCGGAGCATGCTTGATGACGAACACCCATTTACACCCAACAGGGTGCTGACCGGGAGGTAAGGGACCAAGACCCAGGTCTGGTTGGCCCAGAGGGCCGTCATTTCGTCGTCCATGGCAGCCCGCTAGCCAGGATGGTGAAGCGCCTCCTGCAAAGAGTTAGGGACCGAAACAGAGGATAAAGAGGTGGCAAAGTGAAGAAGAGAGGGAGAGAAGCGATGGAGAGAGACGTAATTCGTCATTGGATGAGCGGTAGAGACGGGAGCCGGAGCAGCAGGGAGCAGAGCACCAGAGGTCGAAGCCGACTGCAGAGGGGCAACGGGATGAGGAGAGCGACGAGAATAGACCCGGATAACCGGTGGTGGTGGACGGACAGGAGGTAAGGAGGCAGAGAGGATGAGGAGTGAGGAGCAGAATGACAGGACGAACGACGGGATCTGTACTTAGAGCGATATCTAGAGCGGGGAAGAATGGAATATCTTCACGGAACGTCACGTCAGCCGAGACAGTAACCTGCGGGTAGCAGGCGAATAACATACATAACCCTTTTGAGTGCGCGAGTACCCCACAAAGATATGCTTGTGGCACGAGGGTCCAATTTGTCCGTGGAGGGACCGAGGTGGTGAACGTAGCAGGTACACCCAAACACCCGTGGAGGAACGGGAAAAGGCGGAGTTGTGGGAAAGAGGAGGCTGAAGGGAGTAGAATACTGGAGGACGGAAGACGGGAGGCGGTTGATGAGAAAGCAGGTCGTGGAGAGCGCGTAGTTCCAGTATGGTTTGGGAACCTGCATTTGAAGCATAAGGGAGCGAGCGACATCAAGAAGATGACGATTCTTGCGCTCGGCGACACCATTCTGTTGTGGAGTGTACGGACATGAATTTGGTGAAGAATGCTGAACTCAGAGCAGAGAGTGGCAAAGGTATGGCTGGTGTATTCCCGCGCATTGTCAGTACGAATAGTGCGAATAGGCGCAGAGAACTGAGTGCGAGTCTCAAGTATGAAATCCCGGAATACGCGGGGAAGTTCAGAGCGATCCCGAAGGAGATATAACCACGTCATGCGAGAATAATCATCAATAAAAGTAAGAAAATATCGATAGCCAGAAATACTAGTAAATTTGTACGAACCCCATATATCGGAGTGTACTAAAATAAAAGGAGCGGAGCTCGAGTACAATGAGGAGGGAACGATGAACGGGGCTGTTTGCCCAAAATACATGTGTCACAGCGAAAAGCAGGGAGAGTAACATCAGAAAGAGCCTTACGGAGGACTGGAAGAGGAGCATGTCCCAGACGGCGATGCCAATCCAAGAGGAGATAGAGGCGAGGACAGTGGGAGAGTCGTCAAGAAGATAGAGCCCATTCTGCAGCCGTCCTCTACCAATGATAGTCCGCGTCTGTTGATCATGTATGTGAAAAGAAGAAGAAGTAAATGTTACGGAGTAATTAGAATCAGCAGTAAGGCGACCAACAGACAGTAAATTGAAAGGAGAGCCCGGAACATGTAGGCCCGAGCGCAGGAGGAGAGAAGAGGTGAGAGAAATATCAGCACATCCAGAGACTGAAATCGATGCCCCATTAGCGACAGTAATGTACTTCGGGTGAGGTGAAGACAAGTACTGAGTGGCCTAACAGAGGTGATATGATGAGTGCACCAGAATCAAGGATCCAGCGCGTGCCAGAGGATAGGCAGGCGATACCTTCATTGGAGATAGAGGCAGCAGGAGGCAACCGAGGCAGGCGGACGGCTGAGCAGGCCATGAAGATGCTGGAGCTGAAGACGAACCTCGTCGAGATCAGTACGAGGGGAAGCAGAGTCGGTAGTAGCAGCAGAGGCTTGCGGACGAGGAGGTCGGCCATGTTTGCGATAGCATGTGCCTCAAGATGTCCATCTTTACCGCAGAACGAGCACTTAGGCCGAGATCGGCCACCCCGACCCCGGTCGCGAGAGTCAGAGCGGCCGCCACGGGCAGAAAAGGGGAGAGGCAATAACGGAGCTGGTGCCTGTTGAACAAGGGTCGGAGAAGTAAGTCCGGCACATCCGGAGGCGGGGAGACTTTGAGAAGCATGGAGCACACATCGGAAAAGAGATGGTGTAACGGTAGAGGAGAGGATGTGAGCCCGGACACTGTGAAGATGAGGCGGTACCCGGGCCATCATCATAGCGATACCCACAGCTTCCTTTTGGGTACGTTGAGCAGCAAGATCTAAAGTCGGAGGCTGATGGTGGATCCAAGCCTCAACCAGAGACCGGGCCTGAGCAACAAAGGACGTCAGGTCGGTTGCGCCACTGCTATCAAGGGCCTGGAGAGCAGTGATGATGTCATATAGATGGTGGAGACTATCTTTGCCAGAGTAGAGGGTGTGGAGCTCGTCTCACATGCCTTTGGCCGTCTCATGATACATGGCCAGGCGATAGGATTCGCCATCGAGAGAGTTGAGAAGTCAAGTCTGCACACGACCATCATTGCGTAACCATTCCTCAGTAGGGTTTACCGATAACGGCTGAGTCAGGTGATGAAGGAACCCCTTTGACTGCAGGACACGGCGAACCGAGTGTGCCCATTCCACAAAATTCTTCTTGCCAGTGAGAGAGATTGTAGTAATCCGAAGCTCGTCGCGGACTTCCTGGAGAGAGGTCGGGCGTTCAGGAGGAGGAACTGCCGTGCCGACAGAGTCCGCAGATGTAGACATGGGGGCGACCCGGAGGGGAGGAAGCGGGAAGACAGCGGACTGGATGAGGCCGCGGCGAGCTGGAGGAGGCCGCGACGAGCTGGAGGAGGCCGCTGCGGACTAGAGGAGGCTGCGGTGAGTACAGACACGCTCAGCAAGGAGCGGGCTAAGAGAGGCCGCGGCGGATGGGAAAGGCCGAGGCGGACTAGATCAGACTGCGACGGACTGGATCAGACCGCGGCGGACTGGATCAGACCGCGGCGGACAGTAGCGGGCTGAGAAGAGAGGACAAGCCGGGGAAGCACGGCACGTCGCGGGAACAAGAGAGCGACCGCAGCGGGCTGGACCAGTCCGCAAGACTGAAAAATCGCAGAGAGGCGAGCCCGCGGCGGACAGGGAAAAGAACGTGGCCGCCTGAAGAGGAAGGAGAGCAGCCGCAGGAAGGAGAGAAGTGCGGACAGAAGGAGGCCGCCGCGCTTACGGCGGACGAAAGAGAGCAAGAAGAGGAGGCGAATACCGAGTTCGCAGCGGACAGAAGGAGGCCGCGGAGCAAGGGACCGAGTTCGCCGAGGTCGCGCCGGACAAGAGGAGGCCGCAGCGGACTATGGGAAGCAGTGGACCCCACAGGATCAGAGAGAGGGCTATAAAGAAGGGCCTGAAGAGGAGGGAAGAGGAGTGGTTCCACGGGATGAGAGGAAGCGGTTTGGACAAGGGAGGCCGCAGGGGGGGGAAGCGACTAGGAGGCGCGGACACACAACTGCAGTCGCAGAGTACGCAGGGCGGATAGAAGAGGGAGTCCGCAGGAGTCCGGAACCTGGCTTTGATACCATGTAGAAATGGAGAAAGCCAACCTTGTATATATGTCCACTTAGTTATTAAATACCTATGGTGAAAAGACTGAATATATATAAATATTATATAGCTAGTGACTCGAATGACCATCGATCGGGCTTTCGATTGAGGCCTACCATCAAGATGCACATCAATCAATGGCAGCCACATAAACCTAAGCAATCATGGGAATGATACACACTAATCAAGGCTCATCATAGGCAGAGGCAAGTGTTATGATCCAAAATGTGACAGAACATCATATATGTAATGATACATCTGGGATGAAACTAAACCTATAGGGAATTAGGATATGTATTGAATATGAAACTTTTAGGATTCCTGTTACAGGTCCAAGATGGGGGTGATGACATTTGTATCTTTATTTCTCACATTGTATTTATTTTTCGCGCACTCTATTTTACTCACACATCATGTAGTTCACGTGAGGCGCATAACTGAAATATAGTAGAATGTTTCCCTTTCATTATATATGTGAGGGAGTTTAGGAATGGCAGGCAAGTCTCATCTTCCTAACTAAGTTAAGGCTAGGGTTGAGTATGGTTCCCCACTTCTTCCTCTTTTGGTCGAGCTCAGCTCTCATTGTATTCTCCACCATTAAAAACTGTATTAAGGAAGGATCAAGAGGATCCTCTCCGATAGTTCTCCCTCGTACGGCCACCCCCCCCCCCTACATGTCAGTTTCCCAAAAGAACAGTTCACGCATATATTAAGAATTCTAAAGAATCATAGTGTCAGTGTTTCTAGAAACCTATAACAAGAAGAAGAGGTGAAAGAATTTATGCAGGTAATGTAGATCTAAAGGGAATTATAACAAACATTCTATGCCCCAATCACAGAGCTTTTTCACATGCCCAAAAGAAACCTCCCGGCTACAGAAAAAGGGCCAAAAGAATTATAAACCAAGAGACAGAATGAAAGAATAATTGTCTCGCCTCAGGCCTCCATGAGAAACTGGATTTTTCTTAGGATTTGTGTGATTCTTGTTTTTGTTTCTCCAAGTCATGATCTTTAGAGAGAGAAAGGGGATAATAGGTCAAGCATAATACAATATCACTACAAAAGAGAAGATATTTGTGGTGGATAGAGAATACAGAATAAGATATAAATGCAAGAGGTGATCCGCAATAAAATTAACAGCAATAATAAAATACTATAAGACTAATATAGGCACGGACATTCCCAAACTTTAATTTTAAAAAAAACAAGTCTAATTAACAAAGACACTGAGGCGCAAATATTTTAAGCGTTTGTGAAATAAACCCTGCAAGTCAAACGAGATAAATTTCCAAGTACGCAAACAACAATGACAACCACTACAGATAAATTTCCAAGTACGCAACAAAGGAAAGAAATACTCCAAACACATGCAGACGGCGGTGGAGATGGTACTTGACGAGTTGATGATGATCCAATGGCGAGTGACTCCGTCAAGGGTTGCGGAAGGCTGGAAAGTGGCTAATATGGGATATGGAAGAAGTTGGAGGCTGAATAGTGGTGAATTTGAGGCTGGATGAAAGAGATTCTTGAAGGGGTGGAGTAGTCAGCTGTTGTAGGGGTTAGGAAGGAGAAGGGGGGGATCAGAGACGGAGGAGGAACTGCTCGCGGTGTTGTTGTAGGGTAGGCGAGGGTGTTGCGGCAAGGAAAGGGGAAGAGAAGGGGGGGAGACTTGTGGGGTTGTGGGAGGGTAGGAGAGGGTGAAGCGAGAAAGGGAAGGGGCAGAGAAGAGGGAGGAAAGACTCATGGGGTTGTCGTATGTGTGGCGAGGGTGATGCGGGAAAGGAGAGGGGCAGAGGAGGAGGAAAGGTTCGTGGGGTTTGGACGGGGTTGGGGAAGGAGACGTCGTTCTTGGAATCTCAACAAGAATCCTCATCGGTATCGCACCGAGAGAGGGAAAAATTTTTGGTCTGCTCAGCAGACCTTCCTCTATATCCGCTTGGGCACCAAAAATTTGATTTTAGACATACAAAAAATTATTTTATTCTAAAATAAATTATGAAATTTTAATTAAAGTTTTTATCTTTATTTTAAGATCTTATATGCCCATAAAAATAATTTTTTAAAAAAAAACATCGGCCGGATATTTTGTTTTTTAAAATCCAGCCGGATATCATTATTTGAATTTTTAAAATTTGCGAATTTTACTGTCGCTTTGATTTGTGATTGCACGGTCAGATTTCAAGTGGACCGTCCTCTAGGTCCGATCGGTGGACCTAAAAATTTCACACGAGTGGGGGGGATCGGCGGTTCCACTTTTCGGAACTAAAGCATTGATACCCAACCACCGTAACCTGCGTGTATAAGTACGCAACCGAAAAAAAGGACATCCAAATTAGATGGCCCACATCGTCCAAGCCAACCGGGCGCTAAATATGACAAAAAATATAAAACCATACATCAAACGAACTAAAAACGGCCATAAGGGCGCAACCGTGGACTCGGACCACTCGAACAAGTAGCGGTTCACCACCTCCTGCTAAAATAGAACAGTGTCGGTCGTGGCGCGGTATCAACTCCCACCGACATGAAAGCACTCATCTCTGGTGAGTGAAGACGGTTGTACTCTCCGTGTATCCATAGGGAGAGTCTCACAAGCACCTTTGAAGAAATCCATGTAGCATCATATAGCGGGCGATCACTCCAACGGACAACATAACGCACAATATCTCGTCCGCCTGCGGTATAGAAGTCGTGAAAGATGATATGAAGTATGTCACTGGTAAAAGTGGCTCTGCCTGTAATGTATCTCCGTCTGAATAATAGATCGGTGGGACCGTCGATGATGCAAGGTGACCCTCAAGGAGAGACTCCTGAGGTGGAAGTAGGAATGGACTTGTAGGGACCAAAGGAAGTTGAGGCTCTGATATGAGTGTGGAGGGATCCACATACACGCGCTCCTCATAATAAGGATTCAGATCCTCAACGTTGAATACTCGGCTAATGCCCATACCTAGAGGGATGTCAATTTCAAAAGTATTTGTACCAATCCGCTGCACGACTGTATAGGAGCCCATTCGACGAGCGCTTGATTTCTTTGTTGGTCCATGTCGAACCGCTCTTGGGTCGTATGTGAATCATCACATGTTCTCCTGCCTCAAAGGTTTGTTCCCTCCTGTGTTGATCTACTCGATCTTTATAGTAATCATTACTTGATGCAATTTTTTTACGAACAGACTCATGAATTGCATGCACGGGCTAGATAAAAAAACTTAGTTGATTCGCTGGGTCGGGACTCTAAGAGGAACATCAATCAAGTCAATAGGCATTCTGATGCAAGACCAGAAGTTCACCTGCCCACCACCCTGGAGTCCACCAAGGGGCCCACCTTAGAGTCCACCAAGGGGATTTTATTAAGGCTACATCATGTACATATCTTAGATGAGCTCACCAGACATATTTGATATAGACCTAATCAAGGGTTTTGAAAATAAAAAAAAATAATGCCAATTAATTTTATTTGTTGTAGGTTGAGCGGGCCAAATCTAGTGATGCACGCAAAATTAAGCTCGCCATGATGAGCTTTAATAAAATCTTTGAGTTTTGTTAGAGTCGGTTCTCTCGAGCGTTCTCCGAGTTCAATCTTTGTGAGATTCGTACATTCACAAACAGAGCCACAAAAACAATTTATGAAATAACGGTAACAGGAATAGATCAAACATTCGAAGCAAGCTTAGCTCTATTTAATTGAATGGAATAAAATTAGGAGATTGATATACACACCCCTTAATTGGATATACGCAGCCATTTGATATATGCAGCCCATAAACCGCTATTTGTACACCATTTTGTGATTTGCAGCCCCAAAAAATTTGAATTTTGATTTCTAAAATTCAACAATAATTCATGTAAAGAAACTCTTCAGCAATAGGTTTTATACATTGTAATTTCTATATTTGGCCTTCTACAGTTTACATTGAAAAATTGAGTAACTATTAATGTCATTAACCTTGCATTCAATCCAAAATATAAATTTGTTGGAAAGTACATAACAAATATACTAAGAATATAACATTTATGTTGCAAAAATGGCCAAATATGGTTCATCCAGAATGTCACCTACAAAAATAAGAAATTAGATACATGAAAAAAGAATTTGTGGTGAACGTCGATTAGCACACTTTATACCATATATAGTGTAATAGTTGCAAAAAAAATGCATCCAAAAAACATTGGACCAAAATGTTTCAACCCAAAAATGTCACCTACAACAAGAAACTCAAGATAATTAGAGTTCTTATGTACGGAATTTTTTCACATGAATTTAAGTTGCGCAAATTTTTACCTTCTCATTAACCTTCAAGACTTGTTATGTACAGAATGTCGCAATGTTTTGCGACTTCAGAGTGATATCTTGTCCAAACAGAAAAAATTGGTGGTAGTGGGCAAATTTCAGTCATCCGCAATTAAATGAAATGATTGTCGTTTATAAAGGCAATGTAAATAACCATTTTGTTTTTTGGAGGCGCTGAATGTAGTGAGAGAAATGTGAAGGATTGCTCGGTCGATAAATGAACAAGCTGAACATTGTAGTAAGATGCAACTACTAGACCCATGTCGGGCATAGTCATCCATTTATCAATTGGTGTCGGGGTAACATTACAATCAAGAGAGCTAAGTAATTCGGTTCTTTTACATGTACCCAAAATATTATTATACAATTTTTCATGTTGGTGTAGCTCATGTGTTAGATCTTGACGAACTTTCATCCAATCATCATGCATGTTCATCGTCTTGCCAATAACCCTATATCCACAATGGCTATCACTCATGACATCAACAGCCTCAATAATGTGTGCAGACATGCATGATGGTATTTGCTTCCGCATATTTTCTAGAAAATTGTTTCCAGTTATTGTGATTCTCCTTGCCGCATTTTTCATATTAAGTTTTAATGTCTCTTTTCCCCCATCAATACATGTTCGAAATGTGAAGGGTCCCTCTCTGTAGACTTGTAATCTTCGGTGAATTTTTTTCCAACTACATTTTGGCCTCCCTTTCAATTTAAGAGGCAATCTTGGTTCTTGTGATTGATTTGTTGATGGGTTTGCAATATCCTGCAATTTTCTTTTTATTTCCTTCTTTTGGAGGTCACTAGCTACATTATAACTTTGTAATAACCCTTCAATATCATTTCCAATGTCATTTGGTTCAATTGCTTCTTCCTTAACCTTGAAATTTGTTGTATTATCATTTAAGATTAATTATTTCCAATGTTTATAGATCATCCATAATGAAAAAGTACAACCTTCTTTAACATATGGAACCAAACTGTGCGCACATGGTAATCCAAGAGTAAATCTATTTTTATGTGTACAACGCTCAACCTTAACATGTTCGGATGACAATGCATTCTCTTCCTTCTTTATCATTTCTAAAGCCGCAATATATATTGCCTATCAGTTCTAAATATAGCAAACCTTTAAAAGTTCTGTCCACTTATATTTTACTCTGAACAAACATTCGTTTAATCTTTGTATGTTGCAAGTTAATCAATTGATCGAATGTTTTCCAGATAGTTGCAAGATTACCAATGGAAACTTCAAGAAATTTTTTAAGCTGATTGTATACACCCTCTACATGATTTGAAGACGTGTTTCTCAAATGCAAATAATTATCAACCCATGCAGAAATAAAGTACTCTTTGAAAGGCTCCAACCATATAGTAGTGACATATGAAAGCACATTTGGATATTTGGATGCATGCTCACTCACCATTTGATTAAAGAGCATGTTAAATTTATTTTCAGAATGTGCTAGTACTAAGCTTTACCACTCCCAAGAAAGTGTTACATTTCTTCCCCACTTTAAAAAACTTTTTACAATTAGCTAAAATATTTCGGTAAATATGCACACGGCACAATAAATTTTTCGCTTGGGGAAATATATTTTTTATGGCGTTCAGAAAAGTCATCTCCCTATCGGTCACAAAGACATTTGCCATCACACTCTTGTGAAACATACACTTGAAACAATCTAGTGTCCACTGATAACTTGACTCTATTTCATTTGATATGAAGGCAAATGCAGAAAAAAATGTTTGATTTGTAGATGTCACACCAACAATACATAGCAGTGGTAAACGATACTGATTTGTCTTATAAGTACAATCGATAATAAATGTATTGGAGAACATATTACTAAACAGAACTGATGTAGGATGGGCAAAGTAGAAACACTGCAAATTTAGTAACTTCATTCACTTTGTGGTAACTATTGTATTTATACTCCGTTACACATTTAAATAAAAATTGAATTGGAGTTCCACCATCCAATTCAATCTTATACATCCTCGATTTCTCATTGTATATTGTTCTTATTGCAGTTCTATTTGTTGGATCTCTTTCTTTAAACCAGACATTATCTTACGTGGCTTTATTCTTGCATTATACATGTCTTGAACAATTTTTTGCTCATGTTTATCAAGCCTGTCTGCAAAAGCATGTGTCTCAAGATGAACAAAGTCATGATTATGAATTCCATTTAAGACTTATACTTTCCACTCATCCAAATTCTTCAAATGACCCTTAAGAGAGAATTTACAAGCACAACGTTTAGAGCTTGATTTCCTCTCTTTTTTCACATACTCTTTCTTATTTTGACTTTCATGTGTAAATCCGTCTCTATCACAGCCTAGAAAAATCCTAGGTTTTACCCTTGTCTCAATTTTGTATACCCCTTGATAGTAATGATAGCAAATCATAGACATCTCCCAATATTTCTAGCCCATGTAACCAACTCTTTCTTACTCCGAAAAATCAAATTTGTGTAAAAGTAATGTCCAACATCCATCTTTGCACATTGACTCTCTTCGTTGGTTAACAACATTATACCTTCTGAATTCATTTCTATCAAAAAGTGAGATATGAAAACAAATTTAGAATTTAATTTCTAACAAAAATTTTATATATATTTAAAAAAAACAAGCATGCTTTTTATACCTTCACAATTATAAAATGCTCCTAAGTTATTCTGCAACCACAACCTTTTGTAATGAACATGAACCCTAAAAATCACAAAAAAAAAGATAAGGATCAAAACCCTAAACACCCAACATAACTCAATAATCACAGAAAAATGAGAACTCCCCTCAAATCTTGTTGGGAAATCGAACCTAAAAGCAAAAAAAGTAAAGATGGAGCAAGAGATAACCTAGGACATCAATGGAGGCGAAAAAGGGCGCAAATGATGGGACTTCTGGCGCTGGAGGCAGAGACAGGGAGCAGGCGAGTCACTTCAGAGAAACTCGGAGGAAGCAGCTCCGGCGAGATGTGGGCGGGTGAACGCTGCACGTCAAGACTCGGAGGAAGCAAGTTTTCGGAAAAGGTTTGGCAGAAGCAAGTTTTCGGAAAAGAGAGGGATGCGATTAAGTGAGAGGGAGCACATTAGACATTTAATTTTAAACTCAATTTATGGGCTGCGAATATCAAGTTACGGTGTGTGTATATCAATTGTCTAAAACTAATTTAATATTTTGGAGCACATACAAAGTGAATGTTACCCATATTGGAGTGTCTCTTCCAAATCCATCCGTGGAAGGAGGGCGTGTCAACTGTGGCACGAGGACTGTCGGAAAGGGTGTTGTTGTCGATAGCAATCCGTTGCATGTCGAGCGTCTGTGGAGTCGTCAACTCCTTCTGCTGAAACCTACGACCGAGCGGAGCGAGGGCTTGCGAGATTGGAGCGACTGCAGGATCGGACAAGGAGCAGTTGACGGTGAACCGTGCGGTTGGTGCAGGTTCCTAGAGCTTCACTAGGCTGCTGGGAGGACGGACCAGAGAGGAATAACGTGAACAGAGGGCACCAGGTATAGGGAAAACAAAAATAGGTTTTGTTTCCCTACAAATGTCCAGCTACCTGTCTCTTCTCCGTGGATTCAATAAATATAGTCGAAAATGATTTTTCCCCCTCTTCAGAAACTTTCCATTACTTTCCAAACATTAATTTTTTCCCAAACATTCTCATGCAATAATATTTTCCAGTACCTCAAATGATTTATTTCTAAAGCTGACTTCCAAATGTTATCCATCTCGGTTGAGTTGAGGAATAGGTATTTTGGTTTTAATAATAATCGTTCTAATATTTTGGGCTTAAGTTTATGCGTCTTTTAAATAAATTAAGCTTGCATTTTACGTACTAACTACTCAAATTACCGGACCTTTTATTCAGGGTCTCACCGGGTGGCCAAGGCGATGAGCGAGAACTCAAAATAACAATGGTGCAAGGGAAAATGACAGAAAATAACAAATAGTAAAATATAACTGGCGTGTGATGGTATCGCGCATCCACGGATGTGGCGACGACAGCATCAATATCCAACAAGCGATACCTTGGTGTCTATTGTTTGCGGATGATATCATTTTGGTCGAGGAGACGTGTGAGGGTATCAATGCAAAAATTGAATCTTGATGAGACACTTTCGAAAAGAAGGATTTTAGATTTGAGCATGACAAAGACAAAGTACATGGAGCTTAAATATAGCAGTGCAAGAGGACGACTGACTTTGTTATTAAGCTGGGTGATCAAGATATTTACCGCAGTGAGTGCTTTAAATATCTTGGGTCGATAATTTAAGAAGATGGAGGTGTTGATAAAGTTGTGATACTTAGAATCCAAATAGGTTGGTAGAAGTGGAAAGGCGCACCAAGGATCTTATGTGATCATAAAGTACCATAAAAACTTAAAGGCAAGTTTTATCTTGCTGCAATTAGACCGACGATGCTCTATAGTTCTAAGTGTTAGGCAGGGAATTGTGTACATGAGCAAAAAATAGGAGTTGCAAAGATGAGAATACGTAAGTGGATGTGTGGACACACGAGTCTGGATAAAATTAAGAATGAATGTATTAAGGATAAGACAGGAGTGTCACTAATTGTAGAGAAGTTGCAAGAAACTCGACTAAGATGGTTTGTACACGTACAAAGGACATCATTAGAGACACCTGTTAGGCGATGTGAGAGTTTAGACACTAGGCATGTTAAACGGGGGAGGGGTAGACGAATAAAGACTTGGAAAGAAACTATAAGGAAAGACATTATGTACATAGGCATTAGTGAGATTATGACTAATGATAGGGCACAATGGTGACAAAGGATCCATATAGCCGACCCCACTAGTGGGATAAAGGCTTGAGTTGTTGTTGTTGTTTATTTGGTGCATGTATAGAAACAAGAACGAATAATTTTAGTTCTATAAATTTTTGTTCATGTATTGAGTTAAATTAGAGATGATAGCTCTATTAGCATGTGTTAGAAGATAGCGAAAAAATATGTAAAATCTCATTGTAATTGTGGCTCATTTATGAGCTCAAGCAGTCTTAGGTTTTGTCTCACATTGTTGTTTTGGGATTTCTATCTTCTTCTCTTCTTATATATTTGTATTCATACTTGATGTTTATAGAAGAAATACTACCCACAAGTTTCATTACTCTCCTTTTTCTATATGGTATCAGAGGGATACGGTCTGGCCTATCCCTTTCTGTCCGCCTGGCCTACTTGCTAACCGGGCGATTTGGTGCTCGGCTTCTCACCGTTGTTCTCTTCTTTTAACCGCTGCTAACTGTCGTTGCTTGTGCGGTTAGCAGTTTTCTAACCACCCCCACCCCCCCCCTTCCTTTTTTATAACATCTTGCACTGGTGCCCCCCCCCCATCTATTCGCTGCGGTCTCTGCCCCCTTTCCGAGCGACCTTCTTCTCTCTACTCGCTTCAGCGACCTCCTCTACCGCACCTTGGTCGCGGTAACTCTTTTACCGCTGGTGTTCGCACCGAGACCGTGCGGTCACTGCTCTTTGGTCGTTGCGACTTCCCTTCCCGCTACTGCTTCTCCAGTCGCCGGCGACTTCCTTTCTCGCACGGCCGTTTCTGGCCGTCGCGGTTTGTTTTTTCTTCTTCTCGCTGCTACTTGTCTAGTCGCGACGAATTCGGTTCCTACCTACCCGTTGCGGTCTCCGCTCTTTAGCTGTTGCGGTCTCCGCTCTTTAGCTGTTGCGGTCTTCCTACTCGTTGCATTCTCCGCACCCCTGCATAGGCATATCTTACCGCTGCGGCCTCTCTACCTGCAGCGGGCCCTGCATTTTGGTCGCGGCCTCTGACCGTTGGTGTTTTGATGCCCAGACCGTGCGGTTTCTCTTCTCCGCCCCGCTCTGTGGTTGCGGGTTGTCTCCCTTAACTGTTGCGGTCTCTCTACCCGCTGCGGTATTCGCACTTGGTCGCGGCCTCCTGCCGCTGGTGTGTTGCCACCGAGACCGTGCGGCCTTTTTCAGTTACTCTTCGATTGGTTCTGCTTACGGGTTCCTTCTTCTCGCGCGGCCTCCTAGTCGCACACGGCATGTTCTTACCGCTGCGGTTTCTCCCTGCTCGCTGGTGTTCTAGTCGCTTCGGCTGTCTAGCCGCTATTATTGCTCGCGGACTGTTGTTCTAGCCGTTGCGGTTTGGTCTTCAGGTTGCCTCATGGCTACTCCTACTGTCTCTGGTGAGTCCGCTGGTACCTCTTCTCTGCCACCTCGGACTGCTCCGTCTGCTACTGAACTACAGGATGAACTCAGGGTTACTATTATCTCTCTCACGGGTAAACGAAACTTTGTGGAATGGGTCCACTCTGTTCGTCGGGTTCTCCAGACGAAAGGACTTCTTCATCACCTGACCAGGGCCACTCCTACCCTTCCCACAGACAAGTGGCGTCGTGATGATGGTCATGTGCAATCTTGGCTCCTCAACTCTATGGATGTTGAGCCCTACAGGATGGTCATGTATCATGACACGGCAAAGTCCATGTGGGAGGAACTTCAGTCATTCTATTCGGGTCAAAACAGTCTGCAGCATCTGTTTGACATCATTACTGATCTTCAATCCCGGGATACCTGGAGATATGACGTCCTTCGTTGCTAAGGCCAAGACATTTGTTGCGGCGTGGATTCAACATCAGCCTCCTACAACTGATCTGGTTGCCCAACGGGCACAAAAAGAAGCTATCAGGATTGCCATGATGATGGCACGGCTTCCTTCGCATCTGCATAGTGTTCGTGCTCAGATACTCTCATCTGCCACTACTCCCTCTCTCTCTGATGTGTGCTACATGCTTCTGAGGGTCACTCCGCCTCCCGAGGCTCCTTTGCCTCCCTCTCCAGCTCTTCTGCAGCTACCTTCACAACATCCCTCCGCTCGTGGTACCTTGACCCGTGGGGGTCGCAATTCGTCTCGGGGAAGAGGACGTACTGGAAAAACTCCCCTGAAATGCACCTTTTGTGGTCGAGAAAATCATCTGGAGGCTACCTGCTATCGGAAGCATGGCCTGCCACCCCATCTTGCTGCTGCTTCAAAGGCTGAGTCTATGCCCATGGCTTCTACCTCGACTCCTTCAAATGCTCACTCTGATATTGATGCTCTCCGCACCCAGCTTCAGCAACTCCAAGGAGTGATTGCTCACTCATCAGGTTCTGTGGCCTCCATCGCTAATGAAGGTATAACATGTTTGTCTCGGGGATCCCACTGGATTGTGGATTCTGGTGCCACCCACCATATTACCTGCCAGAAGCCATCAAAATACTTGGATTCCCCTCATCCCAAGTTCATCACTGTCGCCACTGGTGACTCCACCCCTGTCTCTGGAGCTGCTAATATCCATCTCACACCCAACCTCTCACTAATCTCGGTTCTTCATATTCCGAGCTCCTCGTTCAACTTACTTTCTATTAGCTGACTTACACAGGACCTTGATTGTCATGTTACTTTATCACCATCTTCTTTTGTTGTGCAGGACCGGCAAACGCGGAATATTATTGGTAGCGGACGGCTGTCGCATGGCCTTTATCTTCTTGATGTCCCTCCTTCTACCCTCTCTGTTGTCTCCTCCGTAGAGTGGCATCGTCGTCTTGGACATGCTCACCTCCCGATTCTCAAGAAAGCTCTTACAGAGGTCTCCTTACATGAGTTTACTTGTGAGTCATGTATCTTTGGTAAACAGCATCGCGTCTCGTTTAGTCATGTCTGTAATCGGAGTAGTACTCCTTTATCCATTATTCACTCTGATATTTGGGGCCCCTATAAGGTCCCTAGTATATTTGGGTACCGTTATTTTGTTACTTTCATTGACGAATACTCTCGTGTGACATGGTTATATTTACAACGGGACCGTACCAAACTCACCTCTATATTTTGTACATTCGTTACTGAACTTCGGACTCAGATCTCTTCGCCCCTTAAAATTATTCGCACAGACAATGCAAGGGAATATACAAACCGAACGTTTGCTTCTATTTGTGCTGAAGTTGGCATTATCCATCAAATCTCTTGTGTTTACACTTCTCAGCAAAATGGGGTTGCTGAGCGCAAAAATCGGCATCTTCTTGATGTTGCCCGCTCATTAATGCTTCAGATGCAAGTACTCGTTGAATACTGGAATTTTACGGTTTAAACTGCTTGTCATCTCATCAATCGTCTACCCTCCTCCGTTCTCAACCTCGTCACTCCATTTAGTCTCCTCTTTTCTTCTCACTCTCTGTTTCCTCTTGCACCTCGGGTTTTTGGGTGTGCTTGCTATGTCCATAACATTGGTCCACCTACGGACAAATTTGTCCCCCGTGCAACCAAGTGTATATTTGTAGGGTACTCTCGGACTCAAAAGGGGTATGTGTGTTACTCTCTTATTGACCGGAAAGTGGTTGTGTCCGCTGATGTTACTTTTCTGGAGGACCAACCCTTTATGTCATCCACGCTGATACCTTCTGATGGCAACTTGTGCCTCGTCCTGCTATTCCGGTCACAACTTCTCTACCTCTTCTTCCAACGCCCCACGTGGAATCACCTGCTCCCACAGCACCAGCATCCAATTAGCCAGGAACCAAACCTCCTCACATCCGTGTAAACAATCGTCTTAATCTGACCTTCGGAGCCCAGCAACTGCTACCGCCTACCAGTATGATTTTGCGGCCAGCTGACCCTATCCCTGCCTGAACGGCTCATCCTATGACCAACTATATTTCCCTACATCGGCTCCCTCCTCCTCTTCGAAAATTTTCTCTTGCTCTTTCCTCTATTTCTCTGCCTAACACTGTGCAGGAGGCTCTCCAACACCTTGGGTGGCATGCGGCCATGGAAGCTGAGATGACAGCCCTTTGGGCTAATCATACTTGGGATCTGGTTCCTCTTTCGTCTGCTCAGTCCTGCGTTAGCTGCAAATGGATCTTTGACATTAAACATGCTCTGTATGGGACTATTGATCGCTTCAAAGCTCGTCTTGTGGCTCGTGGGTTCACTCAGCAACAGGGCTTGGACTATGAGGAGACATTCTCCCCTGTCGTCAAGTTGAATTCTGTTTGGGTTCTCATCTCACTGGCTGTTCACCACCACTGGCCTCTGTATCAACAGGACATTAAAAATGCATTTCTCAATGGTGATCTTCAAGAGACGGTTTTCATGAACAAACCTCCTGGGTTTGAGACCACGGGGGAATCTATGGTGTGTCGACTACGAAAAGATATATATGGTCTCAAACAGTCCCCTCGAGTTTGGTTTGAAAAATTTAGCAAGGTCATTCGTGATATTGGTTTTCAGCGCAGCTCGGCTGACTTCTCTCTTTTTACCAGTCATCGATCAACAGAGACTGTAATTCTGTTAGTATATGTGGATGATATTTTGATAACTGGTGATAACTCTAACGGGATACAGCAAATCAAGCAACACTTAAACTCTGTCTTCCAAACAAAAGATCTGGGAAACCTTCGGTACTTCCTTGGTCTTGAGGTTGCTCAAAGACCTGATGTTCTGGTCTTATCTCAACAGAAATATTGCCTGGATCTTCTTCAGGATGCTGGTTATTCCGGATGTAAACCCGCTGAAACACCTATGGATGTCAACCACAAGCTCAGTGCTCATGGAGCAGAATCAGACTCACTTCTTACTAATCCAGAATATTATCGACGCCTTGTGAGAAAACTGAAAAATCTAACAGTTACAAGGCCCGATATCTCGTTTGTTGTTGGAGTGGTCAGTTGTTTTATGCCTTCACCAAGGATATCTCATCTTCAGGTTGTCGAACGCATCCTCGGGTATTTAAAAGCTGCCCAGGAACGAGGGTTGGTATACAAGACATCCTCCTCTTTATCCCTTGTTGCATACACTGATGTTGATTATGCGTGCTCACTTGATAATCGACGATCCACCTCTGGCTTTTGTACCTACTTTGGAGGAAATCTCATCACCTGGCGCAGCAAGAAGCAATCTGTTGTTGCTTGCTCTTCAGCTGAAGCTGAGTATCGTGCGATGGCTGATGTTGTCTCTGAACATACCTAATTAGAGAGCCTTCTTAGTGATTTGGGTGTCAATATCTCATCTTCTGCTACTCTTTTCTGTGACAGTCAAGCTGCTATACATATTGCGAAGAACCCTGTGTTTCATGAGCGGACAAAACACAATGAGGTTGATTGTCATTTCGTTTGGGAGAAGGTCCAACTAAAGAAACTTGAATTGGAGCATGTTCCATCTTCTGAGCAAGTTGCTGACATCTTTACCAAGGCTCTTCCTCGGCCATTGTATCAACAGTTTCTATCCAAGCTTGGTGCTTACGATTTGTATGCTCCAGCTTGCGGGAGAGTGTTAGAAGATAGTGAAATAAAATGTAAAAGCTCATTGTAATTGTGGCCCATTTATGAGCTCAAGTGGTCTTAGGTTTTGTCCCACATTGTTGTTTTGAGATTTCTCTCTTCTTCTCTTCCTATATATTTGTATTCATACTTGATGTTTATAGAAGAAACACTACCCACAAGTTTCATTACTCTCCTTTTTCTACAGCATGTATTAAGGGGTGTGAGATATCACACCCTCTTATTTCTCTACTAACAAAATCAAAAGAAAAAACTTCTATTCAACGAGCTTCTCTTAGAGGCTGAGTACTTGTTTCATTTTTTGTTTGAATTTTCTAAAATGAAATACTAATTAATAGAATTGAAAGAATTTTATGGTATTTTGTGAAGAATTAAAAGTAATTTAGTGAACAAAATAATTTGGTCACTAAATATATAAAAAAATAGAGACCAAACAAATAATTTTAGTGATCAAAAAATAAAGTCACCACTACATTGCAATTAGTGACCGAATTAAATTAATCATTACAATTTTGGGGTAAAATTAATTTTTGTCCATTGAATAGATGATAATTATTCTAGACGCTAAATATAATCATTTAGTGATGAATTTTATTTTGTTCACTAAAGACATTTAGTGATGAGGGGGATTTGTGACCAACTATATTCGGTCACAAAATATCTTTAGTGACTTGTAGAGAAAGCAAAATCCAATATTTAATGACAAATTTTTGACCTAAAGCCATTTCTTGTAGTGCTCACATATGGTTTTTGTTGTTTATTTGTATGCTTCACAATTGCAAGCTATGTTGAATAATCCCTAATTCATACAGGCATTGTAATTAGTATACTGAAACCTTGCTAGAACCTACCATACATCACCTTCAACAGGTTGTGGTGGTATTAGAATTGTTGCAAGGCTTGGATACATAAAACAAAGCAAGTGTAATACTTTTATGAGAAACATTCAAAGGATCAATGTTTTAAATATCCTCCGGCATGTCCGACATGTCTCCCGACATGTCATTTTTTAGGGCAAAAAATATGTTTTTCTAAAAAAATAAATTATGTGCTTTTGTAAAATATAGGCCGGCGCGTCCAATTTTTTCTGATATATCGGCCGACATGACTTTTAAATACATCATCCGCTATTTTATTTTATGTTATATTAGCAAACCAGCATCATATGTTTAAATTGTCTATATTACTTATTTTTTGATTTTTAATGTTTAATTCTTATAAGCAATTTTGTAAAATTAGTTCACGATCTTTTAATTTTGTATTACAAAAAATATGAAAATATTTAATACACTTATTAGTTAATTTTTTACAGGTTTTTAATATAAATTTGTAAGTTTGAAAATACTTATATTCAATTAAGAATTTTTAACTTTTAATTCTTCTTTATTTGCAATAAATTTAATGTTATCAAAATAAAATTATATTTTGTATCCATAAAAATAAATGGATCACTTTTTATCTATTTGTTATATTATTTTTCTATTTTTATAGCATATAATTATAGTTCGTCTATATGAAACTAAAAAAATTATTATAAGACATGAAAATCCGAAATTTTAAAATATTCCCGACATATTTCCGACATTCGACATTTAAAAACTCAATCTGATATGTCGCCGACATTCGATATTTTAAACATTGCAAAGGACAACAATGATCAATTACTTGATTACATATGTTTCCTCTGCATGAAGAATTTTCCACTAACGTTTAACACATTAAAATGATAACGTTGATGCAATGTGCCATAACTTATTTCAATGATTTCTAATTTGCAAACAAGTTTCAAGAGTAAAAAGCTAATCACGGAGGAAAAAGTGCTCGACTTTCAAATATTTTGTAGAAAATGATGGAAAAGTAATATATGATTTAAAATGGGAATCGCGACACACATAGGTCCACGCGATCGGAGCAGTCTATTATTGGTGAATCGGCGATCCGTGTATTTAAGTAATTTTTGTGAAATTTTTAAATTTTTATTTTGAAGTATTTAAGGGCTGTCGTGATCAGAGAATCATAGAAAGTTGAGCAAACGAAGCCTTTTTTGATCACCGGGTGTCGTATCCGGAATCCTAGCAAAGCTCTGAATTATCACATTTCCTCCCACCCTAACTAGTAGGCCGCTCCCTTCTTGCCCACCTCCTTTGTCCGGCCTCCCCACTCTCTGCCCGCCACCAAAGAGTCGGCCACCCTTCTCCCTCCCAACCTCCACCTCCGGCCATCACCATCAAACCTCCATCGCCTCCTAATGAACACCACCTCCATTTAATTTTGATCTTTTTCAATTTTTTGGCGATCACCCGAAACCACCTCTGGCAACAACCACCGGAGATCACCTCCAGCCAGGCACCATCCTTCCACCACCAGTATAACTTCCAAACCACCTTCCTACTATCTTCACTACCCCATTATCCCCTCTTCCAAAAGTCTAAGCCCACTGCACCCTAAATTTCCACTCCTATTAACCCACTATTCCACTTATCCCTCGTCTCCTCACGTGGAGCCACCCTCTCAGTCCCTAACCGACCCCCCCCCCCCCACTCCTCCCATTCAGCAGCCCGCACTTCGATCATGTGGAACCACATTCTCAGCCCATAACTAACCCCTCCACACACACACAGTCCTCTCATTCAGCAACCCACACTACTCTCATGTGGATCCATATCCTTAGCCCCAACTGTGCCCCCCTATATAACCTTTCAGAAGCAGCCACTTCCTCACGTGGAACCACTCTCCCTGCCGAGCCCATCCCATCTCCAATACAGCCGGCTGCACTTTGCCAACCACCAACCCACGTTCATTTTCCTAGTACCTGTCTTGGGTGGTCGGAATTGTCCCCGGCTGTTGGAATTAAATTTCAGACAGCAGTTTTGCTCCTCCAGAGTGCTCCATTAACCCCAATTAATACATCCCAACCCTTCCTCCAACTCATTCCTGTTTGTTGTTCCTTCATGGACCGCATAACTCCTCACCGGGACTCCCCCAAGCTACTTCCAAGAGTTCTTCCGCATGTTAGCTACCTTCCAGCACAGCCTTCAGTGATTTTTGTGCAATCCAGAGCTCAACATGTCCACTGCCGCCTGCCACCCTCTTTCCCCACAGCTCCCACTTCTTCCACAGCAGTTGCCAGAAAATTCCAGCCCTGAAAGTCCATTTCTAGCCGAGCAAAGTACTGTCCAGCAGCCTGCAACATCATTCGGAGCTGAAAATTTAGTGTCCACCTCTGTCCTGGGCCCGGGAAAGTCCTCCAAGCCCCCTACATTATGGTTGTGTGAGTTTTTGGTTGATAATTATTCTTTGTTGAATTGGAATCTATTACCTTGCGTGCGTCATATCTCTTTTGTAATTTTGTTTCCACGCTTTTGTGGTTAGTGTTGATATTCATTTGCTTGTTTATTTATGATTTGTTCACAATCACATCAATACTCAAACACATGCTCTCTATTTTGTGAAGTTTCCTTCTGGTTTTTCTGTGTTTGTATTTATAAATCATAATTATTGCAAGTTAAAATTCGTCAGAATTGTGTGCATTTAGAAAATACCCTTAGCCTCAATAGGACCATCCTGTGTTGTCCAGAAAAACTCAAATCATTGAAGACTTCAAAGCGAAAAAATATTATGAATTCAATCACTTATATTAGCCTTTACAATAAGCAGAAAGGACAAACATAATGAAATTTAAATATATCAAAAAAGAAGAAAAAAAACTGCTCTACTAACATGAGTCCCATCATGGCCAGCTAATGGAGAATCATTGACGCCAAATGTCATGGAAATAGTTGGTGGATCTAACATAACAGTTGGCAATGCAGTCATCACCTAATTATTTCATTTCAGAATTAATACAGAGTACAGATAAATGGTTATTTGCAGTATTGAAGAACATAAAATATAAGAAATGACCAAAAAGGAACGAGAAATAAAGAAGTGCTAAGCAATATTTTAAAAAAGTAATCATATTATAAGATTTCCTAAATTGCACGAGTAAATAGAGTTGGAATTAAAGAATTAAGTAGAAGCAGTCAAGCAGAAATAAAACAAAAGTAACAGGAAGAAAGTAATTCCAGGTGATTTGTATAGGTTAGTTCCAACACCTCAAACAGCACCTGCCAGGAACGAATAAAAATTGATGATTCACTTAGAGGACCCCAAAGAATATGGGTAGGGCTGTTAATGATGATTATTATTATATGATTTCTTCAAAAATAAACTAGCACGTGAAACTTCTAACAAAAATCTAGTGTTTATAAGGCATTCTGAAATTCTTTTTGTTAACAAGAAATGAAATAGCTCAATAGGAGAAGCTCATTCTTTGAGCCCATATACATTCTCTTTAATCCCACATATATATGTATGCATACATATATATATATGTATGCATACATGTACAGTTGTAATCCAAGTTTGAGAATTTAATAAAATTTGGATTATTTTTCTCTCTCTTGCCTTTTCTTTACAAGCTATCAGAGCTACCAGATCAACCAGGGAGGATAGGTTTTTCCTAACCACATCTTGTTCTCCCTTGGCGGTTACCCTCTTCTAACAGCATGTTTCCTATCCACACCTTGCGGCCTCCTTGCTGTGCGAACTCCAGATTTCTATTTGCTGGTTTCTCCCTCACGTGGTTCCACCCCTCCTTTCCCCACTCATTTCTGGCTTTATAGCTCTTCTCTGGACAGTGGGGCTCACATTTCCCTTGCCTGTTGCAGTCAGCTTTGTGGGGCTTCTTGATCGCCTCAGTCCGTTGTCGTCTCTTCTCGCCTTGCCGTTGTGGTTTGCATCTGTCCGTCGCGATCTCTAGTCAGCTTGTTGCGGTTTACCTCAGCCCGCGCGACTTGCCTCGTCACTGCGATTTGCATGTCCCCTGCTAGTCGCGAACTTCTGTTCGCTAAGTCGTGTGTTCCTACACGCAGACTACTTCTCTTTGGTCGTTGTGGACTAATTCTCTCTGTTGTTAGTCGTGATCTCTTGCTCGTCGTGGATTGTTTTTTCCTATTTTTCGCGGACTGCTGATCATTCTTCTCGCCCCATTGTGGTCTGTTCGTGGCCTTCTCTAGTCGCGACTTCTCAGTTCTACGCACCACCTGTGTTGGCCGCTTGACTGCAGTTTGCTCTTGCAGCCCGACCTTTCTTTGTTGAAAGCCGGCCTCTTTTTCTCGAACCAATGCGGGCTCTCAGGTCGCCTGCCTCCTGCGGACTCTCCCTTCTTGGCTGCTCTCTCAGGCCGCTCTCCTCTATTCTCCATGCCTCTCTCCTCTATTCGTCAAGCCACCTCTGCTCCAGGTCGCCCTCTTCTATTCGCCAAGCCGCAAAGTCTCCTCGCCCACCCTCTGTCGTTGCGAGCTCCTCTTCTATGCTCCAGGTCGCCCTCTTCCAACCGCTGCCTACTGCGATCTCCTCTAGCCGCTGCGAGCTCATCTTGCTGAGAGCTCTGCCCATTGTGAGCACCTTTGCGGCCTGTCCTCTGTTCGCCAGACCGCCTTCCTCTCTCTTACCGACATGGACTCAACAGCTGCCTCTTCTCTTCCCGCTCGTGTCGTTGTTCCTTCTACTAAAGTTCGGGATGAACTTCGGAACACCATCTCTCTCAGCGGGAAACATAATTTTGTGGAATGGGTGCATTTTATTTGTCGCGTTCTCCTGACCAAAGATTTTCATCATCTTACTCGGGATGCTCCTGTTGTCTCCACTGACAAATGGATCAGTGATGACGGTCGGGTACAATCTGGGATCCTTAAATCCATGGACACCGAGCCCTACCGCATGACCATGTATCATGAGACGGCCAAGGCGATGTGGGAGGAGCTTCAATCTCTCTACTCTGGCAAAGACAGCTTATTGCATTTGTTTGATATCATCTTTGCGCTTCAAACACTGGTGTTGAAGCCAGGAAAAATCCCGACCTCAGAAGTTAGACAAAAGCCGCCTAAGGTTACTGGCTCAGAAGCTAGATCAGACGGCAAAGATGACTAGGACGAAGAAACAGGTCAAACAGGACCCCAGATGTTGCGGCAGGAAGGACCCACCACGTACCCGGATGCTCGAAAGGAGCAGACCCTTCTCAACAAAGGATGGCCGAACTGGGTACGTGGGAAGCTAGCTGGCGAGGTCGCAAGGTCGCGACTTGCTCTCCCAAGAAAAAGGAATCCAAAGATTTAGCTAGTATCCCGAAACTGAAGCGCGCGAGTATCCTGCCGAGGATTTCAAGTGCTCCACCTCGTACCCCTGGGATCCTATTTATAGGCAAATGCAAGGTGAGGGGGGGTCATATTTATACCCCACCCCCCTTGCGACCAGGCGACTTCCAGGGGAACTCGCACGGGCTGGGCGAGTATCTCGCCTAGTCGCCTACCGGGCGAGTATGCGAGGAGAGCTCGTCTATACTCGCTCAGGCCTTCCGCGATCTTGAGTGCTGACTTTGACTTCTGTCTTGACTTGTTGACCTTGACTTCTGCTGACCTGGCTGTGGTATGGCCCACTCTCGACGAATACGGGTTGTACACAATCTCCGCTCTTTCTGAGCGACCTCAGAGCTCGGAAAGAAACATCCAACACTTATTCGGCGAGCTGCTCTGCCGAGTATCAGGGTTGCTCGTCTCTTGTAACTGCCTGCCGATCTCTATAAATAGGGGGGCCTAGTTCTTTAGCCGGATCTCCAGAACTCGGGCATAATGTCGAACGCTGAGAAGTTTCTTCATGATAGCCTCTCCGCGCTGACTGGTGCTATTGGCGTCACTAAGCTGAAACGGCTGCGCGAGGAGGACGCCGTTGCCGACTTACCCCCCCTCAAGAAGAAAAAAGTAAAAAAGTCCAAGAAGAAACCCGCCTCTGGTGATGACAACCCGCCGCCACCTCTTTCTCAAACCGCGGCTTCCACCAGCAACCCCGTGCGCTCTGCTAGCACGCAGCGACTGCTCAGCGACCTGGGGCTTGACGACATCCCCAATATCGCCGCATCTGATGCGAGCTTCCTCGACTCGCTCGACATTCCTGAGCTCGCCACGACCCTGGCCCCGGAACTCGCCTCCACTCCGGTGCCGCCGCGGGTTGACATCGTCGACCTGCCAGGTTGTGATTTTTGCCGAGATGCTTTCTTGTTCTGACGGACGTTTCCATTGCTTGCTAACTTGACCATGATACTCGCAGATTCTCCCTCGGGGGGCGCTGGCGTGGTTCTGAATGTCACCCCGTTGAGCTCCGCGTCGCTGGTCGCCCTTCCTGCCGGGAGACAAGTAAAGACCGCGCACACTGTGCGGATCAATATCGGCGCCAAAAAGACGTCTGAGGCCTCGGTTCCTTCGGTGAGCAAGGAACCGTCGTCGAATAATCCTCTGCGGAGGAAGACGACCCTGGCGAGCAGGGATCCTTTGCCGAAGGACCCTCAGTCCAAGAAGGATCCGCCGGCGAGCAAGGGTCTCCCGGCGAGTTCTGCGCTGCCCCCGAGGAGTTCTGCTCCGCCCGCCGCGGGTTCTGCACTGCCTCTGGCGAGGTCTTCTCTGCCCGAGGCGAGCTCTTTGCTACCCCCGCCGCCGCCCCTTTCAAACGTCGCCACCGTCCAGTCGGTAACCGTATCCTTGCCGCTGCCGTCGCCTCTAGTCGCGCCTTCTCAAGTCGCCACGATGCGACTTCCTCCGCCTCCTCCGCTGAAGAATCCTCAGCCACCGGCGAGTTCGTCGCTCACTCTGCCTCCTTCATCACATCCCCCGCGGGTAGTAAGCCAGTCAAGCCGCAGCCGAGCTACTTTCTGCCAAGAGTTGCGGATCCTGGACAAGGGGGACGCGGGCAAGGCAAGGCGGCCGAGCACGCTGGTGGGCCATCTTCAAGCCGGCGAGATGAGCCAACTCGCGGATCCTCTCCTCGCCGATCTAGATCTCCTCGCCGATCTAGGTCTCCTCGCAGCGGTATGTATCGCTATTGATGTCGTATAGGGCGGCTAAATATCTGTCTACTCTGGCGATTTTTATTGCTGTCAGATCGGCAGGCGACTACAGGGGCGGCTTTAATCGATGCCATGGGGTTACCGTGCATGGAATATCGTCATGCTGCTGCTCGCGCCTACCTGGAGCTGGAGAGCAAGTTCGATCAGCTGGCGATATGCAAGTCTCATCGCCGAATATCATCGTTGGAAGTGCGGATGGCGAAAATGGAAGAGCTCAAGAGTACGCTGGAGAGCTATGTATTCCGCTTCTACATGGTAAAGGAGAATGATCTTCAGCTGGCGATTAACAACCATCGCCTCCAGCTTGTCCTTGACGAGGTCGCCGGCATTCGCGCGAGCATGGGCTCTGTCGGCCGGTTGACGAGGATGGAGGAGCAGTTGCGGCTCGGTGATGACGCGATGGCGACGGAGCACTTCCGGCGGGCGCGCGAGATGGGTTGGGTCGGGCGACATCCCCATCCCCCAGAGAGGCCTAGGCCCTAGAATTTTTTCTTTCTTTTTCTTCTATTTGAAACTCGCCAAGTGCGGCTTGATGAACGTTTGCTGATTTGTAATAAGCGAGCTTCGATCTCGCGCCATTATTTACTTTTCTCTGTTTTCAATGTTTGTGCGACATCTTGTCTGGATTGTGCCGAGTTTGTTCTGCAGGTTGCGATCATGTTTTATCTGTTCTGTGCGACCTACGCAACGGAGTCGGATTACTCGCTTAGGACGCGACTTTGTCTGATACTCGTCGTAAGGATGATATACCCCCCCCCCCGGCGCCTATAAATAGAGGGGGTAGGTAGGACATAAGTACGCTGTTGCGCTTTTGAACCCCTAGCTCGCGAGTATCTTTTCCTGCTCGTGCGCTGCGACTTTGCTTTGCTCCTCGCTCTTCCTTTTTCTTCTCCTCTTTAAAACTCGCAAGATGGTTGGAGATGACGTCAGTGCTCGCCGCCAAGCCCATGCCGCCAACTTTGCGGATGCGGCTTTCAAGAAGTCGATCACCACCGAGCGCGACTTAGAGAGCTTTAGGGAAAGGCTCCTCCCCGAGGGATACTCGGCCAGGCTCCCGAGCCGTAGCGAGCGACTCAACACCTATATCGAGGGCGCGCTGGTCCTTCCCCTTCGCCACTTTGACGCCGGTCTGCGACTTCCATTGTGGCCGGAGTATTGCGACATTCTCCGATACTTCGGCATAGTCCCCGCGCAGATCAACCCCAACGACGTCGCCATCATCATGGGGTTCCTTTGTTACTTGCGTGAGGAGAGGATCATCTTTGATCTTTCCGTCTTCCGCAAAATATTCGTCTTCGCCGCGACTGCCGAGGGCATGGTATATTTCAGCAGCCATGTCTGTACCCTGGTGGGGACGGCGAATAAAGTACATCGCTGGAGCGAGATGCTAGTCGTCGTTGAAGGCGACTTTGGTGACGTCCAGGGAAGGCCGCACCAGCCTGCTGATGTCGCCTTCCTTCCATCGATATTGGAGGGTGTGCGCGAGCAGCTCGTCGAATCGTTCCGAGATCGCCGGTTCGATGTTATTTTTTGGCGACTAAACGTGAATATCCTGTTCGAGGTTCATTACAATGAAGGTAAATCTTAGCGAGGAACGTCTGTTGCATACTCGTCGTGATAGTTGTTTGTTTACATTACTCGACCTTTTGCAGAGCCAAACGAGCTCCCGGCGAGGTCGCTTCCTCCAGCCAAAGAAATCGCCACCTCGCTTTTTGAGCCCCACTCGCCGGCTGATATCGGCGAGAAGAAGAAACTCGCCAAGGGCAAAGGCAAAGCCAGGTCGCCGAGCCCTGCGACCAAAAAACAGAAGGTGTCGTCGCCGCATCTTGACGACCAGGATTCGCCGCTCCACGCTCGGCTTCCCCACTTCCACCCCAATTTCAACCTGGGGCTGGACGCGGTGGACGACTATGGTCGCCCGTTGGTGACCTGGGCGGCGGACGAGCATCTGGTGACGTTGAGCACCAACCTCCCCTCCTGTGCGGAGGAAGGGGAGGACAAGGGGGAGGCCTTTGTCGTCCTCCACGCGATGTATGGGCGAGGCGACACCGAGTCAATGCTGGATCTTAGCGAGGAGTAACTCGCCCAGCAGGCGGCCTGCTCGCTCGCACGAGCCGTTGAACTAAATCATTTCGCGGCGAGGAGGATGTTGGAGAGGACAAAAGCCTTGAAGATCGTCAGTAAAAAGGCGATTGATCTCGGCATGGATTCTACTCGCTGGAGAGATTATGAGGTAAGTCGCCTCTACGCGCGATGTCAATGTTGCTCACGTGATTCTTTTTGCTGACTTCGTTCTTCGCCGCAGCCTGCCGAGATGTAAACCGCCAAAAAGCTCTCCGAGTATGAGGCGGAACTCGCCAAGTCTCGGGCTGATCTGGAGGCATCCCAAATCCGCGCGGCCAAGATGGAATCTCGTCTGGCCATTTTAGAAGCCGGCGCGAGTTCCTCTGTTCCTCAGCCGCGGCCGGAGGACGATCCTCACTACGCTATCAAGCGATCTCGCATCTTGTGGGAGGAGAGGTCGTCGGTTCGACGCGAGATAGCCCGTGCGGCAGGCAACGTCGTGCTCGCGAGGCTGAGGATTAGCGGGAAGCTCGACGAGGGGAAGAAGGTGTTCACAGTTGACGAACTCATCCCTGAGCTACTCGCCAAGACAGTCTCGCCAGATCGCCTACCTTCACCATTGTCGGGCTTTGGCAACAGCGGCAGCAGCAGCGGCAGTGGTAGTGGTAGCGGCGAGGAGGAAAGTGATGAAAGCGGCGAGGAAGAGGACGCCGACATTGGAGATGAGGAATATCGGCCTGATACTGGCGACGATGAGTCCTAGTTGCTCGCTGATATTTCTCATACTCGCAAAAGATAGTTAGCGCCTTTTCTTTTTTGTAACAGATCTTTTGTAACTTGTAACTTTTGAAAGAAATATATATACAAGTTTAAGTTACCTTGTTGTTGATGTCTTACTCGCTTGTCTGCCGATAATACTCGCTAGGCTCGTAGGCTCGTAGGCTCGGGGAGGACGAGTGTTCATGACGCTTGTACGTGGGCGTTATTCATAATCGCGTAGTTGATACCCGCACGATCGTAGTCGCTCTTCGTAACTCGCACCCCGGTACTCGCCCGTAGCTACTCGCCATATCATACTCGCACTTTGTTATGTCGTACTCGTATACTCGCTGATGCCTGCGCGCATACTCGCCCAATGCTGCTCGCATTATCCCAACGAGAAACTTGGCCTAGCTCGAGGAGGTCGTTGGCCAATGCGCAGGAGAGGGGCTCGTGCAGGGATTTGGACTTGCTAAGACCTGCCACTCGAGGACTTGAGCATCAAGAAAACTTATCACAGGAAACCCGACGGCGGAATCAACCAGCGCGTCGATTTGAGGCAAGGGGTAGCAATCCTTCGGGCAAGCTTTATTCAACATTGAAAAATCGATACATAAACGACAGCCCCCTCCAGGTTTTTTCACCATTACAACATTGGAGACCCAGCCTGGATATTGGATCTCCGAGACAAACTCTGTCTTCAATAGCTTCTCCACCTCTTCCCTGATCGGCTCGGCCAGCATGGCGGCGCTCTTCCTCTGCTTTTGTCGAACTAGGGCCACCGCGGGATCCAGGTTGAGTCGATGACAAGAAACATCGGCGTCCACCCCCGGCATCTCGGCGGCGCTCCATGCAAAACATCAACGTTGTCCTGCAGGCAAGCAGCCAGCTCTATCTTCCCCCCAAGCGACAAGGATCCTCCCACCTTCAGCAGTCCCGGCTCTCCCCGTCGAGAGATCACCTCTATCTCCTCCACCTCCTCAGCAGCACACAATCTTTTCTCCTTCTCCAGCAACTCTTCCAACTTCTCCGCGTCACTCATCCAGCTGATGGTGCTGACGGCATTCAAGTAGCACTCCCTGGAAGCCTTGGGATCTCCCCTGATCCTAATCTGCACATCTCCGCGGCAGTACTTCAGGCACTGGTGGTACGACGACGGAACGGCCCTGAAGTAGTTGATAAGAGGCCGCCCGAAGATGGCGTTGTAACCGCTCGGTGCGTCGACGATGATGAAGCGTCATCGGATCGACGTCCAACCGAGTGTAACCAGTAGCTCCACTGCTCCCTCCACCTCTTTCTTCTCTCCTGAGAAGCCAAAGAGCGGTCCATCTGCAGCTTGGACCCGGGACGCTTCCACCTGAAGCCCGACGAAGGTTCTTTTGAAGATGAAGTTCACCGAGCTACCGTTGTCCGAGAGGATTCGGTCGACGGTGAAGTCTTCAATGGCGGCTTGAATGACCAAGACATCATGGAAGGGATTCTCATTTCCCAACATATCTTCCTCCGAGAAGGTGATCTCCTCTAATGGCGGCGGGGTCTGTGACGTCGAGGCGACGTTCTTTCGATAGATCTGGTGAAGACTTCCTTTGCGGGAAGCTCCAAGTCCGGCCCCTCCATTGATCACACCTACATGCCCACCTCCTGGGTCATGTATTACTTCCCCATGAGTCCCCAGATCGACTCGGTCCTCGTTCCTCCTCCTTGCTGGAGCTTGGAATGCCACCTGCCCCACCGAGGCCTCCTGCCTCTGTTGCTCTCTTTCTGCCGCTCCTGCCTCCAGCCTCCTCCTTGCTTCCCAGAACTCGGGGAAAGTCAAGGTCTCGTGCCCCTCTACTCGATGAATATCGCAGTAAAGGGGAATCACCGCCTCCTGGCGCATCGCTCGCTGCTCCCTCCGACGCCGCTTGTTGTCTTGGCGAGTGATGGTCATTGTCTCCCTTCTTCCTCCTCCTCGGCCTCTCTCCTGCCGATTTCCATTCCTCCTCTCTTCCTGATACTGCTGCCTTGCTGGTCTCCATTGGGGGCGATTCTCTGGATACTGGAATCGCCTTTCCTCCCTTCCTCTTTCCCGAGCTTCCGCTGGCCTTCTCTCTTCTTCTCTTCGAGGCCTATCCTGCCTCCTTTCTTCAACCCTCCTGGGTTCCTCTCTCTTTCTTCTTTCTTCTCTCCTTGGCTCTTTCTTCTTACTTTCCTCTTTCCCTTCCTCCTTCCTTTCTGGCGTCCTCCTCGACTTCGACCCCGAAGGTCTTGTTCTCCTCCTCTCCGTCGCTATCTCCCCATCCAGCCTTGCTAAGAAGTCTTTGTTCTTGTCCTCCACTCGAACAAAAGTGTTCGCCTTCTCTATCATTTCTTCAAAAGATCTCGAGGGATTGGACCTCATCTCCAGACTGAACAAGTCTTGCTTCAACCCGAACTTGAGGGTCACCATCAAGGTAAAACTGTCCACCTCCTCCACCTCCAAAATTTCCTCCTGAAAACTGTCGATGTAATGACCCAAACTCTCATGCTGCCCTTGGACGATTTTGAAGAGAGTTGTCGCTTCCTTCGTCCTCTTCTTCGAAGTCGCGAACCTTGTCATAAGGCCCCGACGCGGATCTGAGAAGTAGTACACTGACCCTGCCGGTAGTTGATGGAACCAATCCCGAGCATTTCCCTTGAGAGTGATGGAGAAGAACCTGCACTTGAAGGCATCAGACATGTTGCGAATGGAGACAACGTATTCAAACCACTAGAGGTGTCTGACAGGGTCGTCTCTGCCGGAGTAGTAAGTAAGAACAGGTTTCCTGAACCCTTCTGAAACTGAGGCGGCGAGGATCTCGTCATAGAAGGGGCTCCTCCCTCCCTGGCGGTGACGAGTTTCATCCTCGCTGGAGACGTCATATTCGTTGTAGTGTCGAGTATCTCTGAATCTCGCCGGCGACATTGGATCCCGAAAACGGACCCCCTGGCTGCTCGCCGGATAAAGTCGCGACTTCATTGGTCGCTCTTCCCTCGCCCAAGCGGGCTCCTTTCCAGCTCGCCTCGGCGGCGCTTCCTCTTCTAGCGGCGTCAGGCGACGGGGAGAGCTCGTCGTGACCTCTGGACGCTGAGCGAAACCGGCAAGAATGGTTTGCTCGATCTTCTTCGCGAACTTTTCAAACGCTGTCACTGTTACAAACTCGCCACCTCGCGCGGCATCTCCTCATATTGCCGAGTTGCCGACCAACTCTCCTTGTTCGCCACCAATGGTCATCTCACTCAACTTCCAAACTTTCCTCCTTGGCTGCGATCCACGCTCACCGCACCAAGTGTTGAAGCCAGGAAAAATCCCGACCTCAGAAATCGGACAAAAGTCACCTAAGGTTACTGGCTCAGAAGCTAGATCAGACGGCAAAGATGACTAGAACGAAGAAACAGGTCAAACAGGACCCCAGATGTTGCGGCAGGAAGGACCCACCACGTACCCGGATGCTCGAAAGGAGCAGCCCCTTCTCAACCAAGGATAGCCGAACTGGGTACGAGGGAAGCTAGCTGGCGAGGTCGCAAGGTCGCGACTTGCTCTCCAAGGAAAAGGAATCCAAAGATTTAGCCAGTATCCCGAAACTGAAGCGCGCGAGTATCCTGCCGAGGATTTCAAGTGCTCCACCTCATACCCCTGGGGTCCTATTTATAGGCAAATGCAAGGGGAGGGGGGTCATATTTATACCCCACCCCCCAGGCGACCAGGAGACTTCCAGGGGAACTCGCACGGGCTGGGCGAGTATCTCGCCTAGTCGCCTACCTGGCGAGTATGCGAGGGGAGCTCGCCTACACTCGTCCAGGTCTTCCGCGATCTTGAGTGCTGACTTTGACTCCTGTCTTGACTTGTTGACCTTGACTTCTGCTGACCTGGCTGTGGTAGGGCCCACTCTCGACGAATACAGGTTGTACAACTGGATCCCGGCACAACGGGTGATTTGACCTCCTTCGTTATCAAGGCCAAAACTCTGGAGGAGGCCTGGATACAACATCAGTCGCCCTCCACGGATCCCGCTACGCAACGGGCACAAAAGGAAGCTGTTGGGATTGTTATGACGATGGCTCGTGTTCCTCCTCATCTTCACAGTGTCAGGACTCAGATTCTTTTTTGCTCTACAACGCCTTCGCTATCTGATGTCTGCTCTATGTTGCTCATGGTTACACCACCATCTGAGATCCCAAGAAGTTTCGGCTCTCTTCCAGCAGCCCCTTTTGCTTACTCCTCCAGCTCGTGGCTCTTCAGCTCGAGAAGGTGGCCACACGTCTCGGGGACGAGGATGTCTCGGGCGCTCTGCTTTTAAATGTACTTACTGTGATCGAGAAGGTCATCTTGAAGCTACCTGCTACCACAAGCATGGTCTGCCTCCACACCTTACTACATCTACTATATATGCTCCTCTTCCCACTGGTGCCACTCCACAGGATTTTGACTCTTCTACCAAGCAAGACATCAACGCTCTCCGCACCCAGCTTCAACAGCTCCAAGGCGTTATCAGTCGCTCTTCTGGCTCTGTTGCGTTTTTTTTTCACTGAAGGTATATCTTGTCTCACTCATAGCCCTCACTGGATTGTGAACTCGGGTGCTACTCACCACATTACCTCCCAGAAACCACCTCAGTACATACAGTTTGCCTATCCCATGTTCACCACTGTAACAAATGGCGACACCACCCCGGTCTTTGGCGATGCTGGTCTTCGGCTTACCCCCACTCTCCATCTATCCTCGGTTCCTCGTGTTCTGGGGTCCCACTTCAATTTGCTATCAGTCAGTCGCCTTACTCAGGAATTTGACCGTTGTTGTAATATCCCTCAAACAACTAGACCCCTAAGATGTGTACAACCTCATATTCGCTAGGTAGGACCTAGATGCCCCAAGGTCCAGGGCTGGGCTAGTCTTAGGCTAGCTTTAGGCTAGAAGCTAGTCGTGCAGATAGATAGTTGAGAGGGTTCCAGCTCGGGCAGGCGAGAGGGTTTGCTCCTCGCTAAGCGGGATGCCGTCTGGGTTAGCGTTGAGTGAGGCTTTGTCACTCAACGCCCTTTTGATCTCGACGTCGAGTCCTGTTCCGCTACTCAGTGCTCTCATGAGGAAAGCGGCGAAAGGGCTTCCGCCTAGATGTGCGGGAAGCCACCCATCCAATATGGTCCAAGGGTAAATTTACCTGGATACCCTTGAAGGTCTGCATTTAGCTCCTCAGAACAACGGAGTTTGGTTGTTGGAAGACCATTTTGGGATGTAAATAGTCCTTTGTAACAGTAGAGCAACGTTGTTGCCAGACCAGATACTGGAAATCTATAAATAGACCCACAGGGAAGGCAGGATTTCATATTTTCTTAAACCCTTCTAGTTCTTTTTGAGGTACTCCTAGCCCAGCAATTGGCTTTGGAGGGGAAGCGCTCAGACATCATCCGGGTTAATGGAGGGACCTCCCAGCTGAGGCTTAGGGTCAGTTCCAAGTTCTTTGTTACTAGTCAGGGGTATAGGTTTGGGAGAAGTAGATGTTAGTTACAGCACAAGGTACGAACTCTCGTTGAGGTCAGTTTTTGGAATCAACATTTTCCGGTGCAGTGAGCGTGGACCGTAGCTGATACAAGAAATTCTCAAGCTAAGTCTCATGGCTGGAGATGAAGGAGAAGGAGCTGGCTCAGGAGATTCTCCCTCTCGGGAAAGTGGGGTGACGTTGGGGATGTTGGAGGACTTCAGGCGAGAAGTCCTGCAGACCATCCACTTGGTCTTCTCGGCAAGAGGCGAGTGGGCGACGCCCTCATTTTCGGTGGTTGCAGCCCCATCACTGGGCGAAAACGCTCCTGGACAGCGTCCCGGGAAGGAGGTTCCGACGGAGGTTGACGAGAGGGATGTCGTCGAGCGGGAACTTTTCCCGGGCAGGGCAGTGTGGATAGGGCTAGCGAGCCAAGGTCGCGGGACGTGCCCTCTCGGCAGGCTGTGGGCGGGAGCCCTTTTAGTGAGCTTATCATCTCGGCTCTGGTTCCAGATGAGTTCCGGGAGCCAGATATGTCCTACTACACGGGCAGAGACGACCCCGTGCAGCATGTGCAGTGGTTCGAGGATGTCGTTTCCATAAGACAGATGTCTGATGTCTTCAAGTGTCGGCTCTTTGCCATCACTCTGAAGGAGAAGGCGAGGGACTGGTTCCATCAACTCCCTGCAATCTTTATCTACTGCTTTGAGGATTTGCACCGAGAGTTTTTGTTGAGGTTCTAGAAGTCAAAGAAGAGGAAGAAGTCAGCGGAATGCTTGTTTGTCATCAAGCAGAAGCCGGAGGAGACGCTGGGACGCTATGTTGATAGATTCCAGGAGGAAATTTTGCAGGTTCAGGAGATGTCAGGGTACACCGTGACGCTTGTCTTCACCCTCGGGTTGAGGTCAAGCTTCTTTAACATGGAGCTGAAGAGAGTCCCCCCCCCCTCCTTCGAGGAGTTGATGGAGAGGGCGGCGAAGGAGATCGAGATCGAAGTGGTCAATCCGGCGTTCGCTAAGAAGCTAGCCAAGTTGGCGGAGGATGATGTGAAGGAGTCAGGAGCAGGGAGGCAGAGGGAGCAGAGAGAGAGAAGAAGGGAGGAACCCCAAGGACAGGGGCAGCACCAAGGTTGTGGACAGCGCGAGTCGAACAACAGGTTGGGTTGGAGGCCCCAGGAAGGTCACCCTCAGGGGTAGGGGGTGGTTTCCAAAGAAGGGACAACTTCCGCGAGCAGAGGAGGTTTAATTAGCCGGCCTGGAGGCAGGGACAGAGGGCCCCCCTCCCTCCGCAGCAGGAGGCTATGTTGATCGTCAGAGGAAGAGGAAGGAGAGGGGCCCGAGGAGGAGCGAGAAGAAGAGAAGGCAGGGTAGCGTTGCCCTTTTGTGACTTCCACCGGGAGGAGGGTCACGCAACGGCCACTTTCCCGGAGTTTCTGGAGATGAGAGGGGCCATGTGGCAAGTGCAGCAGCAGCCGCCCGTGAGGATTGAAGAAGTTCTGTCAGGAGGGGGAGAAGATTAGTGTGAGGACCGGGCAGATGTGGGAGCCCGGGGAGGGATCGGAGTGATCCACGGGGGAGTGGGGATAGAGGTCACCCGTAAGGGGAGCTTTCAAACCATATACCGAAGGAGCGTCGCCTCGACCTCCCTGACTCCCCCCCCCCAAGAAGAAAAATCACTTTCTCAGTGAGAGACATGCCCGACTACGAAGACCCGTTTTGTGACGTCATGGTGATCCAGACGACAGTAGAGAATTTAACGGTCTCCAGGATTCTGGTAGACAATGAGAGCTCCGTAAAACGTGATCTTCAAAAAAGCTTTTGATGAGATGAAGGTGGGGGCCCGGAGGGTTCTAGCCTCGGATGGGCCGTTATTTGGGTTCTCGGGAGAAAGGAAGTTGAAGAGGGAGTGGGACTTTATGTGATGTTGGGGGGCGGGGGGGTGTCGAGGAACTGTTGGTTCGTCATCGTTGACGCTCCGAGCAGCTACACCGCAATCTTTGGGCGCCCTCTCATCAGCGACTTTTGTTGCGTCCCCTCCTCGTTTCACCAATGTCTCAACTTCAGTAGCGGAGTGCAGGTCCGGATCAGGGGGGATCCGAAGGTGGCGAGGCAGTGCTATGTGACTGCCGTCAACACCATTTCCTGGATGACAGAGGGGCTGGAGGAAGAGATGGCGATGCGGGAGGAGGCCGCGGAGGAGGGAGAGGTGAGCCTGGGAGAGGCTGGAGAGAAGGCTGCAAAGGAGGTTGTGGAGGAAGGAGCGAGCCTAGGTGAGGCTGGAGAGAAGACCGCGGAGGAGAGGCAGGGGGCAGGAGAAGCTGGGGGTGAGGCCCAAGGGGGTGGAGAAGTGGAGTTGTCGGGGGAAAGCCTGTTGGAGGCGATGGAGGTTGAGGAAATAGGAGGGGAGGAGTTTAGGCAGGAGGAGGAGGAGAAAGCCGGCAAGGAGCAGTCCGGGCAGGAGCCGGTAGAGGAAGTAGTGGAGATGGAGGTCTTCACCAAGGCGGGGAAGGTAAGGGTCAGCGGTGGCCTAAGTTATCAAAGGCGCAAGGCGCACTGAGGCGCAAAGGGCCCCTAGAGCCTAGGCGCAGGCGCGCGCCTAAGGTACGTGAGGCGCCAAAATGGGGGGAAAGGAAATTCAGTGAATTGGGCGCCCAATTCGCTGAAATTGAGCGAATTGGGCGCCCAATTCGCTGAAATTGAGCGAATTGGGCGCCAATTCGCTGAAATTGTGCGAATTGGGCGCAAATTCCGCGAATTCGCTCAATTTCAGCGAATTGGGCGCCCAAGTGCGCTCAATTTCAGCGAATTGGGCGCCCAAGTGCGCTCAATTTCAGCGAATTGGGCGCCCAAGTGCGCTCAATTTCAGCGAATTGGGCGCCCAAGTGCGCTCAATTTCAGCGAATTGGGCGCCCAAGTGCGCCTAGGCGGTGCCTCAGGTGCGTCTAAGATCATCTTTTTGCGCATATCAATTTTTAAAAAAAAATATCTTGAAAGGCTCGGGCGCGCCCGCGCCTAGGCGCGCCTGAGGCGCGTCTGGGGCACATCGCCCGCCTCAGCTGTGCTGAGGCGCGGCGGGCTGCGCCTGGTGCGCCCGGCGCCTCAGGCGCGCCTAGGCGCGCTCCTTGACAACTATGGAGGCGTCCTGAGCCCTGATGACCAGGCGAGTATGCGGGAGTGCATCCAAAGGAACGTCGACATCTTCGTCAGGAGCGCGGCAGACATGTCGGGAATTGATGCGGATGTGGTGTGCCAACGTCTGAATCTGGACCCCAAGACGCATCTCATCCGCCAAAAGATAAAGACCATCACCACCAAGCTGGAGGAGCCCATCCGCGAGAAGGTTAAGAAGCTTCTTGACGCAGGTTACATCTCGGAGATCTAGTATCCAGGCTGGGTCTCCGACGTGGTAATGGTAAAAAAGGGGGATGGGAGGTGGTGTATGCGTGTAGATTTTTCCTTGCTCAATAAATCATGCAATAAAGATTTCTACCCCCTGCCTCGGATCGACGCGCTGGTTGATTCAGCCGTCGGTTTTTCTATTACGAGTTTTTGGGATGCTTTTTCAGGTAAGTCCTCAAGGGGTCACCATAGAGCAGGCGGTGGTGTTGCACTTCTCTGTCATAAACAATCAAGCGGAGTATGAAGTCGTCATTGCCGGGTTGCGGTTGGTCAGGGAGCTCGGGATTCACGACGTAGAAGTGCTTACGGATTCGCTAGTGGTGACATCGCAAATCAGGGGTGAATATGAGCCCGGGAGCCCACCCTCATGAAGTACTTATCCAAGGTGAGGGTGATTGTTGGTGGGTTCCGAGCGTTCTCAATCCAGCATGTCCTTAGGGAGAAGAATAAAGTAGCCAATCGGTTGGCCAAGTTTGGACCCCGGGGGGGAGCCTTGACCGAGTTGTTTCATCCGGCGGTTGAGGAGGGGGAGTTGATGGAAGTGGATCGGCGACCCTCGTGGGTGGATCCCTTCATAACCTTCTTCACTACAGGCAATCCCCTCGAAAGGACCAAGGATGCGAAAGGCTTTAGGCACAAAGCAGCACACTATCTCATGCATGAAGGAGGGTTGCATCAGAAGATGTTCTCAGGACTCCTGGCACGATGTGTAGCAGAGGAAGAGATCCCAAGGATTCCAGAGGAAGTGCACTCGGGCGAGTGTGGTTGTCACTCAGGGGGAAGAACTTTGGAGGCAAGGGTGGTTAGGTAGGGGTATTTCTGATCATCCCTAAGGAAGGATGCGGCGGAATTTCCAAGGAGGTGTCAAAAGTGCCAACTATACGCCCACCTTCAACTTTTGCCCGCTCAAATGCTCTGAAGCATCACGGCGCCATGGCCTTTGCCATCTGGGGGATGGATTTAGTGTTGGAGTTATCATTGTGATCTGAAAGTGATCAAACATGTAATCTCACTGTCAACGCGATATGAGCCTGCAGGGTCGCACATAAGAGATGTGGAGAAGTTGGATAATTGACTGTGTTGGTAAAGGTTGCCAATCACCGACCTGAATGGGGTTGTGGGCAAAGTGTTGCCTTAAAGGATCGTCGGGTTGGGCAAATGTTGCCTTGGAGGGCTGGTAAGGTTTGTCGTCCGAGGGTCGATAACATTCGTCGAGAATCGTCTTCTGATTCCCGCCGATCGGCGAGAATCGTCTCTCTGATTCTCGCCGATCGACGAGAATCGTCGAGAATCAATATGTTGATTCTCGCCGATCGACGAGAATCGTCGAGAATCAATATGTTGATTCTCGACGATCGACGACTTCGACATGTATCGTCGACCGCGGCTCGACGGTCGACGAGATTCGACGTGTATCGTCAAGTGAAGCTCGACGATCGGCGAGAATCGTCGAGTATTGTACTCTGATTCTCGCGATCCATGGTGATGCTCGCTGATCGATTCTCGCCGATTCTCGCCGACTCTCGCCGATTGATACTCGCCGATTCTGAACCTTATTCTTGGGTGGTCTGCGGATAGCGATAAGCCTAGCTTTATTTATACCTTTGGTATAAATACAACACTTAGGGTTTTCGGGTTCAATGCTCGCGATTTTCTCCTGTAGCAGATCGAAACCCGCGACGGAAGAGTTCCGTTCCGCGATCGTTCCGCCGATCACGAATCCCGCCGCCGACGGAAGGGTTCCGCTGCCGCCGTGTTCGCTCCGTCGACCTCCTCTTCTTCGGCGACTGTCGCTGGTGCTGCTCTTCCTGGCGCGGACCTAGCAGTCCGTGGAATAGCAAGGTGCGGTCATCGTTCTTCCCGATCTTCCGTGCGACGGAAAGCTCGGCGTTCTCCCGCTCGTGTGGATTTCTGCAGAGACGTGGATATTATTCCACGTATAACTCGCCACTAGCAAGAAGATAAAGTTTGGAGCATCTCTGTTGAGTTGTGACTCAACGCCACCGAGCTAATTTTTGCCTAGTTTTTGCTAACTTCTTGATTCAACGTTCATAGCCCGATCCACATCTCTTTGGGTTTTTCTTGATGTTTTTCTTTTCCGCTGCGTGCACAAGTGTTGTGTCATCCTTATAGAGAAACCCAACAGTGGTATCAGAGCCAGGTTTCGGCCATGATCGTTGTATTGGAAGTTTGTTATTCCAGTGCGTGTAAACCTATGGATTTAGAAGTGTTCTAAATGCCTAGATTTAGTCTTGGTTCCCCGCCAAGAACCTCTGGAATTGCATGGAATTTCTAATTGTTAGAAATTGTGATCTCCTTAGCAGTAACCATCACTCGATTTTGATTTGGATTTTGAATCCAACAAAGAGAGATGAGCTTGTCTACTGTTTTAAGTTGAGCTGTCTTTGCCTTTGTCCAATGCATGTAAATCTGAGGATTTGGAAGTTTCCGGGTGTTCAGATTTATCCCTTCCTTCTATCAATTGTTGATGGTGTTAGGATGTGCACATAAGGGATGCATGTGGTTTAGAATTGTTTTTCTTTGGATGTGCACATTGATCAAATGTTGATCATGGTTAAATGTTAACCTATAATCAAAATCCCTTCATCTAATATTAAGTGTTCGGATGCCTTCCGATGGATGACACTCTTCCTGCCTCGATCGATGAAGTGTGGGCTTGTCAAAGCAAGGTGCATTAATCTATCTTGGTAAGGGTGCGAGCGGATAATTGTGATATCCCACTGTCGACATTGGGTCATACTTAACTAGGTGACCTCAAAGGTTGAGTGCCTAGAGGCATAGGGTTGGCATGCACCATATGATGGATGCGAATAAGGAGTTATTCACCAACCATACAAGAATTGCATGAGGATGAAATTGGCAAGCGTTGCCTACCTAAATAACCGCATCGTGAGAGGAACGCCAAAGCGGACTCATAGTGTTGGTGAAATACGGATCTTGTCCACTAAGAGAGTAGCTCGCATGAACTCTCCGAATTGTTAGTGAGGGCTATCATTTCGAATAAAATAGTGGGAGTATTTTAATTGAAGTCCAAATTAAAATAAATTGTATTTGAAATTTTGGTACTGATTTTATTCTGCATAAATTCTTGTAGAATTCCATGTCAAGTGTTTCACACTCCACGTTGTCTCTGAGAGCCATCCTTGAGAAGGATAAGCTCAGTGGGACTAATTACATAGACTGGTACAGAAATCTGAGAATTGTTCTCAGGCAAGAGCGAAAGCTCTATGTCTTGGAAGAAGAAGCCCCCGAGGTGCCGACCGGGAACTCTTCCTGTGCTGAGAAAGATACTTATAAGAAGTATACTGACGATGCTTTAGATGTCGAATGTCTTATGCTTGCCACTATGAACTCTGAGCTTCAGAAGCAACATGAGAACATGGGGTGCAAGGAGATTGACGAGCATCTCAAGAAAATGTTTCAAGGGCAGGCTTGTCAAGAGAGGTTCGACATCACAAAAGCGTTGTTTCAGTGCAAGATGGGAGTTCGAGACTCAGTAGGGACTCACGTACTCAAGATGATTGGGTATATAGAGAACCTTGAAAGGCTGGGTTTTCCTCTTGGTCAAGAGTTGGCCACGGATCTGATCCTGCAATCGTTGCCGGACAGTTATGAGCAGTTCGTCTTGAACTACAACATGAATGAAATAGACAAGACACTGCCCGAACTCCTACGCATGTTGAGAACTGCCGAAATCAATATGAAGAAGGCCAAGCCTGCCAGCCTCATACTGATGGTGCATAAGGGCAAGGGCAAGGCCAAGGGCTCTAAGAAGACGAAGGTGGGACCTAAGTCATACCTTGAGCCCAAGTCTTCTGCACTGATGAAAAAGAAAAGCACGGTGAAGAAAGGGAAATGTCACCACTGTGTCAAGGCTGGTCATTGGAGAAGGAACTGTCTTTCGTACATTGAGGGTCTGCAGAAATTGAGGGGAGGTATGACTTCCGCTTCAAATGTTTACGTTATAGAGATAAACCTTTCTACTCCTTCATCTTGGGTATTGGATACCGGATGTGGTTCTCACATTTGTACAAATGTGCAGGAACTGTGAAGGAGAAAATTGCTGAGTAAAGGGGAGGTGGACCTCCGCGTCGGCAATGGAGCAAGAGTTGCTGTTGTAGCCGTAGGGGTTTATCATCTTTCTTTGCCCAGTGGGCTTGTAATAGAACTTGATAATTGTTATTTTGTTCCGGTCATAACTAGAAACATTATATCTATTTCATGTTTGGACATGATTGGATTTTCTTTTATAATTAAGAACAATTGTTGTTCTATATTTAAGAATGATGTTTGTTATGCTGTAGCCCAATTGTTTAATGGTCTTTATGTTTTGAACTTGGACCATCTGATCTGTAATGTAGAAAACAATAAAAGAATAAGAACAAATGACTCAAACCCTACGTATCTCTGGCATTGTCGTTTGTGTCATATCAACGAGAAACACATATCCAAGCTCCATAGAGATGGACTTTTGGACTCATTTGATTATGAATCATTTGAGCGATGCGAGTCTTGTTTGTTAGGCAAGATGACTAAAGCTCCTTTCACTGGTTATACTGAGAGGGCTGAGGATCTCTTGGGTGTTGTACATAGTGATGTATGCGGACCCATGAGTTCCATGGCTAGAGGTGGGTATTTCTACTTTGTTACATTTACTGATGATTTCAGTAGATACGGATATGTGTATCTTATGAAGTGCAAATCCAAGACCTTTGAAAAGTTCAAAAAGTTCAAGAATGAAGTAGAAAACCAGTTGGGTAAAAGGGTTAAAGCACTCCGATCTGATCGAGGTGGCGAATACCTGAGTCATGAGTTCCGTGATTATCTGAAAGAGTGTGGTATTGTATCACAGCTTACTCCACCTAGAACACCACAACATAATGGTGTGTCTGAGAGGAGAAATCGTACTATGTTAGACATGGTACGTTCGATGATGAGTCATGCAGAATTGCATGTTTCCTTTTGGGGTTTTGCTTTAGAGACTGCTGCAATGACATTGAATCGCGCTCCAACGAAAACGGTTCTGAAGACACCATATGAGATATGGACTAGGAAGCGTCCTAGCATGTCGTTCATTAAAATTTGGGGCTGTGAGGCATACGTGAGACGTCAAATGTCTGACAAGCTGGAACTCAAATCGGATAAATGTTATCTGGTGTGATATCCTAAGGAAACGAAAGGGTATTATTTTTACCTACCGTCTGAGGGCAAAGTGTTTGTCGCAAGAACTGGTGTCTTCTTGGATAAAGAGTTCTTATCAAGAAAGACTGAAAAGGTAGAGCTTGAAGAAGTTCAAGAACCACATGTAGTGAATGAACCGTAATTGGATTCTGAGACAGGACTACAAGATGTTGTAGCTAGAGAACCTGCTCAGGGAACACAAGTCCTACGTAGATCTGGTAGACCGAGGTTTGAGCCTGAGAGATATGGATTTCTCGTGTCTCAAATAGGTAATGTGTTGCTTATGGATCATGATGATGAACCAGCAACCTACCAAGAGGCTATGAATGGACCGGACTCCGACAAATGGCTTGAGGCTATGAAATCCGAAATGGACTCCATGTATGCAAACCAAGTTTGGAACTTGGTGGAACCACCTGAAGGGGTACGACCCATAGGGTGCAAGTGGGTATTCAAGAAGAAGACCGACATGGATGAGAATGTACAGACATTCAAAGGGCGACTGGTGGTTAAGGGTTTCAAGCAAATTCATGGTATTGACTATGATAAAACCTTTTCCCCTGTTGCCATGGTAAAGTCCATTAGGATATTGCTTGCTATTGCTGCGTATTATGACTACGAGATCTGGCAGATGGATGTCAAAACGGCTTTCCTTAATGGAAATCTTCTTGAGGAAGTGTATATGACACAACCCGAGCGTTTTGTATCCCCAGATGAAGCCACTAAAATATGCAAGCTGAATAAGTCCATTTATGTACTGAAACAGGCCTCTCGAAGTTGGAATCTTCGTTTTGATGAGAAAATCAAAGAGTTTGGTTTCATCAAGAATGAAGATGAGCCTTGTGTTTACAAGCGAATCAGTGGGAGCATTGTTGTCTTCCTGATATTGTATGTAGATGACATACTGTTGATTGGGAATGACATTCCTACCCTGAAAGTTGTTAAGAACAACCTAGGGAACTGCTTTTCAATGAAGGATTTGAGTGAAGCGACTTATATACTCGGTATTAAGATCTATAGAGATAGATCGAAGAAGTTGCTGGGTTTGACCCAGAGTACGTACATCGAAAAGGTGTTGAAGCGGTTCAACATGCTTGAGTCCAAGAAAGGATTTTTGCCCATGTCTCATGGTGTGAATCTCTCTAAGAACCAGTGTCCAAAGTCTTGTGAAGATAAGGACCGCATGAAGTTGATTCCATATGCTTCGGCAATTGGATCAATCATGTACGCGATGTTATGTACTCGACCCGATGTCTCCTTTGCTTTGAGCATGACTAGCAGGTATCAGTCAGATCCTGGTGAGTGTCACTGGATTGCAGTCAAGAATATCCTGAAGTACTTGAGAAAAACTAAGGATGTATTCTTGGTGTATGGTGGAGAGGAAGAGCTCGTCGTAAGCGGTTACACGGATGCTAGCTTTCAAACTGATAGAGACGACTCCAAGTCTCAGTCAGGTTTTGTGTTTTGCCTGAATGGAGGAGCTGTGAGCTGGAAGAGTTCCAAGCAAGAGACAGTTGCTGATTCTACAACTGAGGCCGAGTATATCGCAGCAGCTAATGCGGCGAAGGAGGTTGTATGGATTAGGAAATTCATCGGCGAGCTTGATGTAGTTCCTATCATTGTTGGTCCCGTATTTCTCTACTGTGATAACAATGGTGCAATTGCACAATCTAAGGAACCTAGATCTCATCAGCGCTCCAAGCACATACTTCGGCGGTTTCATCTTATTCGTGAGATTGTCGAACGAGGAGATGTGAACATCTGCAGAGTGCCGACTGAGGAGAACATTGCGGATCCACTGACAAAGTCTCTCGCGCAGAGAAAGCATGATGGTCATACTAGATCGATGGGTATACGATACCTAAATGATCAACTCTAGCGAGAATCTTGTGGGTTGCATGTAATCTTGTATTTTGTTGGCTGTTTGTTCATATGATGAACATTGTACCTAAGTTTTTCTTTTACAATTAATGGCAAGTTCTTTTATTATGTCTTTTTCTATATGATAGTTAAATGTTAACATAATAGATACCCTTAGAATGTTCGCTTCCATGGGACATCAAGTACGTGACTTGAATGTGAGAGCACATGATTTATTTGAAGCTTCATTCTTAAAGGTCCCTGGTCGAGTATCATCATAGAAGCTAAAGGTGATGATGGTACATGAAGACTAGCACGTGTGTTGACTGATGACCGGTTCTCACAGGTCATGATATTGTGATATCAAGTCATCACGTGGGTACTTGTTAGTGAACAAGTTGTACTGGACAGACCCAACCTGAGACTACTCTGTGGATTGTCATCCAATCGTGTCACGAGTAGGTCTCAATTGACAATGGTGTTGTGATCCTTTGACCTGAAGTCACAGCATTCATCAAGTGAGGAAGACCGTGCTTTGATGCCATCTAAAATCTTCCTTGAGAAAGGTTGATGATAAGGGTGGTTGTTGGGCATGTTACGAATCATTTGGGTGTTTGTGTGTGAGCAGATATGGGATTTGTCCTCTTGTATGACAGGAGTTGCATCTATGGGCCCCTTGATGGAACTGGACTGAGAAATGCATGGCCATGCTTGGTTGAGTCAATATGTGATATTGGACTCACCATTCTCTGGAAGTCCGTCCTGGATCAAGAAACTTGGATTGAGCTATTACGAGGGTGACACGGTCCATGCCTCTAGTTCTTTCCGGATGTAAGGGACAAAGGGACAAAGACAACGCTGATACATTGGTCATAAAGGCTTATGAGTTATGAACTCTTATTGCTTGGGGAGCAATGATGCATTGCTAGATGCCGCTCATTGTTTGTGAGGTTTTTGCTTTGATACTTTCGAGATCAAGTGTGAGTCTGTTGGAGTTACCATTGTGATCTGAAAGTGATCAAACATGTAATCTCACTGCCAACGCGATATGTGCCTGCAGGGTCGCACATAAGAGATGTGGAGAAGTTGGATAATTGACTGTGTTGGTAAAGGTTGCCAATCACCGACCTGAATGGGGTTGTGGGCAAAGTGTTGCCTTAAAGGATCGTCGGGTTGGGCAAATGTTGCCTTGGAGGGCTGGTAAGGTTTGTCGTCCGAGGGTCGATAACATTCGTCGAGAATCGTCTTCTGATTCCCGCCGATCGGCGAGAATCGTCTCTCTGATTCTCGCCGATCGACGAGAATCGTCGAGAATCAATATGTTGATTCTCGACGATCGACGACTTCGACATGTATCGTCGACCGCGGCTCGACGGTCGACGAGATTCGACGTGTATCGTCAAGTGAAGCTCGACGATCGGCGAGAATCGTCGAGTATTGTACTCTGATTCTCGCCGATCCATGGTGATGCTCGCTGATCGATTCTCGCCGATTCTCGCCGACTCTCGCCGATTGATACTCGCCGATTCTGAACCTTATTCTTGGGTGGTCTGCGGATAGCGATAAGCCTAGCTTTATTTATACCTTTGGTATAAATACAACACTTAGGGTTTTCGGGTTCAATGCTCTCGATTTTCTCCTGTAGCAGATCGAAACCCGCGACGGAAGAGTTCCGTTCCGCGATCGTTCCGCCGATCCCGAATCCCGCCGCCGACGGAAGGGTTCCGCCGCCGCCGTGTTCGCTCCGTCGACCTCCTCTTCTCCGGCGACTGTCGCTGGTGCTGCTCTTCCTGGCGCGGACCTAGCAGTCCGTGGAATAGCAAGGTGCGGTCATCGTTCTTCCCGATCTTCCGTGCGACGGAAAGCTCGGCGTTCTCCCGCTCGTGTGGATTTCTGCAGAGACGTGGATATTATTCCACGTAGAACTCGCCACTAGCAAGAAGACAAAGTTTGGAGCATCTCTGTTGAGTCGTGACTCAACGCCACCGAGGTAATTTTTGCCTAGTTTTTGCTAACTTCTTGATTCAACGTTCATAGCCCGATCCACATCTCTTTGGGTTTTTCTTGATGTTTTTCTTTTCCGCTGCGTGCACAAGTGTTGTGTCATCCTTATAGAGAAACTCAACATTTAGTTGGGTCGTTTCCCCCGGCAAGCGAGCAGAGAAGGTTCCTTTTGGCTATGATTGGCTACTTTTTAAAATGACTAGAGGTCAAGGCGTTGATCAAGGTAACCTCCCAAGTCATCAGGAATTTCATATGTGGAGAGATCATCTGTAGGCATGGGTTGCCTCAGGCCATTGTCACGGACAATAGACCGCAATTTGCCAGCGAAGAGTTCATCAGCTTCTGCACCCAGCTAGGGATCGACCTCAATTTTGCCTCCGTCCACCACCCAAAGAGCAACGGCCAGGTGGAGGAGGCAAACAAGATCATCGTAAACTTGCTCAAAAAGAAGGTGAAGAACTTGAGGGGGAGCTTGGTGGAGCAACTCCCCTCGGTGTTGTGGACTTTGCGAACGACCCCAAACACGGCCACTGGCGAAACCCACTTCAAACTCTCGCATGGGTGTGAGGCGGTCCTGCCCGTGGAGTTTGAGGTTCGATCCCCACGAGTCAAGCCCTCCAGCAAAGGAGACGAGACATGGAGGGAAGAGAACAAGGGAGATTCGCGGCTCTTGCTGGATATGGTGGAAGAATTTCGCAATGTGGCCCGCTGTCAGGTTCTCACTAGCTGGCAGGGTCGTAGGCTCGCTTGGGGGGTAAGGGAATACCCCGAGAGGATCCCACTGCTCAGGCTCTCATTAGCTGGCAGGGCTGGAAAGCGCACTCGGCCCCGAGTAGACCCGCTGTCAGACTCTCACTAGCTGGCAGGGTCGTAGGCTCGCTTGGGGGGAAGGGAAAGAGGTTGGTAGTTTGCAAGACCCCGAGAGGATCCCGCTGCATAGGCTCTCATTAGATGGCAGGGCTGGAAGGCGCACTCGGCCCCGAGTAGACCCGCTATCAGGCTCTCACTAGCTGACAGGGTCGTAGGCTCGCTTGGGGGGTAAGGGAATACCCCGAGAGGATCCCGCTGCTCAGGCTCCCATTAGCTGGCAAGGCTGGAAGGAGCACTCGGCGCCAAGTAGACCCGTTCTCAGGCTCTCACTAGCTGGCAGGGTCGTAGGCTCGCTTGTGGGGAAATGGAAAGATTATGATAGTTTGCAAGACCCCGAGAGGATCCCGCTGCTCAGGCTCTCATTAGCTGGCAGGGCTGGAAGGCGCACTCGGCCCCGAGTAGACCGTTGTCAGGCTCTCACTAGCTGGCAGGGTCGTAGGCTCGCTTGGGGGATAAGGGAATACCCCGAGAGGATCCCGCTGCTCAAGCTCCCATCAGCTGGTAGGGCTGGAAGGCGGACTCGGCCCCGAGTAGACCCGCTGTCAGGCTCGCACTAGTTGGCAGGGTCGTAGGCTCGCTTGGGGGGAAAGGGACAGGATTCGTGATTGCAGTTGGCACCAAATGGGCCTACCGACCAGGCTCCCACCAAGCTGGTCGGGGGTAAAGGCTCGCCCGTTAACGAGGACAAAAAGGAAGGGTAACCAAATTGAGGGTCACTCCCGTCGTCAGGTCGCCTAGCTGAGGGGGCAATGGGGCCCATGACGAACATCGCGGAGAGTTCCACTAGCAAGCTTTCGGGTAGCCAGTACCCGTTCTAAGTTGAGGGGGGAAGCCCATAGCCTTTCGGCACATGGCATTTCAGCAAGGCCCGCCCGGCGCCCTTCTCTCTCGGCAAGGGCTTCTCGGCACAACTACTCAACACACCCCTCTCGGTGAAGTTTACTTGGATAATCTACGCAATGAACGAGCCGCGGTCATCACCTAAAGAGCCTAAGGTCCAAGCACGGTTGCGGAAGCGCTTGCGAACGATAATGAGTGAAAAACAAAGATGAATAGGTGTAATGAACTTTCGGCAAGAAGCCAAAAAAAAGAAGAAGAAGCCAACTTTTTATATCTGTATCCCAAAATGTTACATGGCATCACGCCCATTACTTAGAAACTCAAAAAAGAAGTATTACAAGGCAGAAAAGGCGGGTGGCTATCAGGTGGAGCCGTCGGAGGACTCGCTGGAGGTCTCGCTGGAACCGTTGTCGAACTCGTCTCCCTGGCCAAGCCCCGGTACATCTTCGCCCGGAGAGCCTCCCTCTCCCGCGGGGTTGGGGATGGGCTCGAACAGCCAGGGAAGGACCCCACGCGCGGTAAGGGTCTCGCCACCTTCGTTCAAAAGGCTTGATTCCCGCAGCACCTTGACCACCATTGTGCTCGCCTTCTGCGCATACTCTTGCATCATCACTTCTATCCCGTACTCTGAGAAGTGACGACTCTTGAGCCTCTCGTCCAGAGACGGCAGAGCCGGCGCTCTGTCTTCTTGCGCGAGCTTGAGCTCGGCCTTCAAAAGTTTGATCTCGCAAGCAAGGCCGGCCCCCCTCGCGCGCGCCAACTGAGCTTGGGCGGAATCCTGCGAAAAAGTCCTTTAAGCTGTGGCAAATGATAAAAGGCAAAAGGTAGCGGAAAGCTCACGTACCTTAATCGACGAGCGAAGGGCGATAAGCTTCTGCGAGCTTGCCGGGTCCACCTTCAGTGCGGCCACCTTGGCCGCGGATTGATCCCGCGACTTCTTCGCGTCCACTAGGTTCCGCTCTATGTGGAGGCCGCGGCGCGCGCACATGTGCGTGAGCTCAAGTGCGCGCATCTGGGCTCGCACAGCCTCGTGAGCGAGACCCTTCGTGGTCTCTTGGTCGTAGACGCTCGCATCCTCCCGGCTATAAAGCCTGACGCCTAGCGCGTAGGCCTCACCGCTGGTGGTTTCTTGTTCCAGCCAGGACGGGAGGAGCGACGAGAGGATGACCTGGTTGGCTTCCTTGTCCCACTTCAGGAGGGGTCGGCCCTCTTCGTCCTGATGATTCCCGCCCAGGCCGAAGTTGTGGTGCCCTTTCGGCGCGGGCTTGGCGGGAACCCCCTTCGAGGGCGCTAGGATCTCGGCGGAGACACTGGCTCCCCCTGGTGAGGCTGGAAGCGTGGTCGGGGTTTCGGCCGGAGGTCCAGATAGGATCTCGGCAGGGGACTTGCCCTTGTCCACCGCGGACAGTTTTGTCTTCTTGGGAGGAGCGGTATGAGGGGAGTTGGGCTTCCGCTTACGGGCACTTGGTGCGGAAGAGGGGTCGGGCTCCTTTCGGGAGGTCAGGGCGGCGGATTTGGCGAGAGCTAGGGTGTTGGCGAAACCCCTAGTCTCATCGAAGGGAGGGTAATTTCTCGTTCAGCTGCGAAAGTTTTAACGGTTAAACTCATAATCTCTGACAAAGGGTTGCAGAAACGGGCCGAAAAGGTACCTTCGACGGGAAGGACAGGGAGAAGAGAGCCCAAGTCTCGCCGGAGGAACTGGACGTCGAAGGTCTTTGTTCCAAAAAACTCGAGGAGGGCGCCCTCACACTGGCGCGAGTGGAACGTTGCCAAAGTACCCAGAAACGAAAACGAACTTCTGGGCCCAGTTGTGGTTTTTATTGGTGAGACCACTAGTCTTCACCGTCTGGCCCGAGAAGAACACCACCCCGTTCTTTGCGCGGAAGTTGAATCGCTTCCGGAAGATCGACAAGTTGAACTCGATCCTTTCCACCCTCATGTAGCAGACGAAAGCCACCAGGATCGCGACGGAGTTAGGGTTTAGCTGAGTCGCTACCACCCCATATTACTGAAGAGCCTAGCGCACCTCCGGCCAGAGGGGGAGGCGGAAGCCCACCTCGAAATGTTCCAGGGGGATGGCGAGCTCCCCCGACGGCGTGAAGTTGACCCTATTCTCGTTCTCGGGGTTCCGCGCAACAAATTCCGGCGGGATGAAATCTGCGACTATCGAGAGGTAGTCCTTCTTGGTCAGCCGGCACGGCGGGAAGTTGTGGTCCAGGAAAACTTGCGCGCACTTAGAATGACCCTCGGTCTCGCCAGACAGCTCGAAGTATAGGCAAAAGGGGAGAGAATGGGTTAGAAGGAGAGAGCGCATGAGTTGCTGATAGCGGCGGGAGCAAGGAAATAAAAGACAAAGGCGCGGAGTCAGAGAAGGAAATGAGGTTGGTGTACTTGTCTATTTATAGAGAGAGAAGTAATCAATAGAGATTTTCTGGGCGGCAGAAGTGCGGTTAGCAAATTTTGATAATTGACTCTTCGTAGTCCACCACGCCTAGCCGACGCCTCTCGCATCTGTAAACGGCGAAAGCTTCCGGGAGCGATCCCGGGTAAGAGTAAGGCAGCATACATATACGAGACACAAAAAGGGTGTGGGAGTCAGGCACTCGACAAGATAGATAAAATAACAAGACATATAAAATCACACCAAAGGTGTCTCGTGGGGCGAGAGCCTTATAAATAATAATCATAAATAGCAAATGTTTTGGGGTACAACGCGGGAAGGGTAGGCAGAGGGGTTGGGGTAGGAAGTTGCGAGATCCTGCGGAGTTCAATACTGCTCCCAACGCCATTGGCCCTGACCTCGCCTTCCTGATCTCGGCGGCACCCGCGGGTAGTGGTAAGCGGTCAAGGCGGTGAGCCCTTGGTTGGCCAAGCGCAGCTGGTCCCGAACTCGCGCAATATGCCTTCCGGGGGACGTCTCTTCGCACTCGACCTGGCGTTCCTGCTCGCCGAGAAGGTGGGCGTAATACCTCTCAATCACAGCCATCCGTCGTTCGACCCTCTCCTGGAGCCTGCTCACCGCCAGCAAATCGGCTTGGCGCATCCAAACGAGCTTTGTCAGGATTCTTGTTATCCGCTTCCGCTGAGTTCTGTTGTTCCCGCAGGCATCGAGATAGTCCTCCATGTCGCTGGGGTAAGGCAGGGGCGAGATCGTCCCCTCTTCTTCATCGGCTTCCGCCTCCGCAGTCGTCGGATCTAGCAAGGAAAGTCCAGTCCACTCGAGCAAAGGCGAAAGGACTGGGCAAAGATCGCTTACCTACGACAGGGGGTGGGCTCTCAGCAGTGGGTTGGCGAGAATGGTCTGGCAGCCCTTCCGTGCTTTTTCCAAAGAGCAAGTGGAGCGGTTTGCCTCGGCCCGGGGGGTACGACGCGCGCTCCAGGATGATGGTTTCCGCCGGTTGGGGAGCGGCGGTATCTTCTTCCGCCGGAGGCCGAGACTCTGACGCAGGTGCGGTTGATACAGTTATAACCCTCCCGGGCGAGAGGGGAAGACCGGTGACAGGATTGTTGGGATCTTTGGGCGCGGGGGTTTGGTGGCTCCGGTGGATGAGCCTTGGGCTGTCAAGGGCGGGAGCTGCAAAGAATCGAGTCAGCGAAAGGGAAGCAAGCCATGTAAGATGGACAGTGGACGTTACCGGGATTGATCGCGGGCTGGACGTGGGTAGTCGAGGGGGGGGTGGCAGCCTCCGAGACCAGCGGCAAGTTTTCGCCGAGGGGGCGAACCGGCTCAGTATCCGTCGGAGGGTTATCGGCGGCAGCTTCCGAAACCTGTCGGCGAGAAGGAAAATGTGTCAGACGCTGCAAAGCGGATTTATGCCAAAAGGTGAAGCGAGAGGAATACCTCTGGCAGGGAAGGAAGGTTCTCGATGCGGTCAGGGGTCGGCGAGGCCAGATCCTTCTTTGAGTGGTCTCGCCTAACCGATTTGGCCTTCTTCTTCTTCGGCCGGGAAGGCGAGCTGGCTGGTCTCTTGCGCATTAGCCAGGGAGCAACCCCAGCGCAATCGGCACGGGCTCTCGCCTGAGCCACGGCGAGACTGTTTTGGAGTTCTTGCGAGAGTGGCCTCTCGTTGCGCTTGGCATACATCGTAACGGCCTTGCGGGAGCTTAGGCGGAAGGTGGCAGCAACAGCGGTGGCCTGAGGGATGGCCCGGCGACATATATATATGTATATATATATATATGTATATATATATATATGTATATATATATATATATAGGACCGAGGTGGGACCCACCAAGATTCCCTTCAGGTCAGCAAGCGCTCAGCAAATATCGGGGGTTGGACGGGTCTTTCTGAGCGCAAGGCTAGCTCGCAAAGAGCGGGGATTGTGTACAACCTCATATTCGCTGGGTGGAACCTAGATGCCCCAAGGTCCAGGATTGCGCTAGTCTTGGGCTAGCTTTAGGCTAGAAGCGGGTCATGAAGATAGATAGTTGAGAGGGTTCCCGCTCGGGCAGGCGAGAGGGTCTGCGCCTCCCTAAGCGGGATGTCGTCTGGGTTGGCGTTGAGTGAGACTTTGCCACTCAACGCCCTTATGATCTTGGCGTCGAGTCCTGTTCCGCCACTCAGTGCTCTCAGCGTTTTCCGGCTTGCCCCTAAGTTTCACATAGGGCATGCGGAAAGCGGCGGAAGAGCTTCTGCGTAGATGTGTGGGAAGTCTCCTGTCCAATATGCTCCAAGGGTAAATTTACCTGGATACCCTTGGAGGTTTGCATTTAGCTCCGCAGAACAGCGGAGTTTGACTGTTGGCTGACTATTTTGGGTTGCAAATAGCCCTTTGGAAGAGCAGAGCAACGTTGTTGGCAGACCAGATACTGGAAATCTATAAATAGACCCACAGGGTACCTCAGAAGGCAGGCTTTCATATTTTCTTAAACCCTTCTAGTGCTTTCTAAGGTACTCCTAGCCCAGCAATTGACTTTGGAGGGGAAGCGCTCAGAGATCTTTCGGGTTAACGGAGGGACCTCCCAGCTGAGGCTTAGGGTCAGTTCCAGGTTCTTTGTTACTAGTCAGGGGTCTGGGTTTGGGAGAAATAGGTGTTAGCTACACCCCAAGGTCCGAACTCTCGTTGAGACCAGTTTTTGACTTCAACAAGATGATTTTGTCATGAGTCATGACTAGGTCATGACAAAACCCTAGGTAGCTCAAGAAGACCAGGTAAACTAGGGAATGAAAGTAGAAATCACCATGGTCTGCAAATAGCACAACCCAATCACCAAACCTGTGGTTTAACATTAAGGGTTCACCTTGACCCCACCTGAACCTTTCTAACTCTTTCGGAGGTTCATTGGGCCACTAAGGGCTCATAGGGGTCAACCCAAGAGGTCAAGTTGAACAAAGTCAACTTAAACCCTAAAATGGTCAAAGTATCCTAATAAGGGTCAAGTGACCACCAAGGTGTCAAACCAACCCTATACAAGTCTCCCTACACCTTAGGGGAGGTCAATGGGTCACTACGGACCCATTGGGGTCAACTCAAAAGGTCAAATTGACCAAAGACAACTCAACCCTAAAATTGGTCAAACTAACTCAAGTTGACCTAACCTACCCCCATCCACTTGGGCTAAACCTAACTGGAGTGGTTCACTAGCTTTAGGAGGCTGACAATTACCCCTTGGTATTTAGTTTGAGGACAAACTAAGCAGCGAAAGCTATGGTGTGCACATGTGTAATGATCACAATATGTAGTCCTTAAATCAATGAGTTAGGTCAACCCAACTAGGAAACTTGACTTACCAAGACGATTCTTAGCGTATCCTGCTCAAAATTGACCTTAGGTATAAATTCAGTTAAGGTCCGAGGATACTCAGAGACTAGAGGAAGAATCTAACGCGAGAGTAGCAACTTGAGGCTTAAACTCTGATATCCCTACTTTACTTATCATGTGGTACTATCACCTGTTACCCAAACTAATAGGACCACCTTAAGGAGAATTGATGCATACAATCCATTAGCGGAATAGTAGGGGACTCATAGACTCAACCCTCGTATCGATGACACGATTAAGATGAGACAACCATCATACCAAATACCAAGGATCGGATAAGAATTCAAGTTCAGAAGAGACCAATTTGGGGCTGGGTCACATGTTGACCCTGAGAGGATAGTCGTAAATGGTAACCTGGAGAGTCTAAAGTATGGAGTATATCAACAAGTTTCAGAATGGAACCTCAAGTCTAAGGTTGCATGCCCTAAGAATTGTGTGCATATCTAGCCCGAATATAACATAGTGATATCAAAGATACTTAGCCCAAGATGGGCACGAGCTTATCTTTTATTTATTATGGGCTTATCTTTTATTTATTTGGCAAATTAGTTACTGACATGGACTTTCTTAGACCTAATTTTGAAAATGTGGTGTCACAAACATAGTGATGTTGAAGTTGATCTTATTCGACGTTACTTGGACGAAGTTACCAGGACAATGGTTAAACATCATTGATCGGACAAATACTTGACCTTAGTTAAACCATTGGAAATTTTGGATTGAAATTAGGTCATTGTAAGTTAGAATTATATTTGGAATTTCTTGTGATTCAGGGCATTCAGAAGTGATTAACAGACGGTCTGTTTTATTAAAAATCACGCCCTCTCATACTTGAATAATTTATACTGCAATAATATTCCTTATACCTCGGGAGCTAGTTGATGAATAAGCGGAGATCCTAGACAAAGGACCTATTGGATTTATAGGATAATGTTTAAGTTTACTATGATTGGAATGACTTAATCCTATCTTATTTCGATCGTACAAAAGTGACCAAGCTCGTCATACATTAAATGTTGGGAATTGATGAATTAAATAAGATGATTGATTGATCACTGCTATCCACGCTTACCTGACATACCCAAATCATTAGGTTTAAAACTTACAGTTTGAGACAGGACAATGTCATGGTAATAAGGAGGAGTAATTACGAGACTTAACTATTACAAGATATCACGAGAATTAGATGACGGGTAATAAGATTCAGGATATCTGGGAAAAATAAGATTAAATCGCTATGTTGTAACATCGGAAGTATGATAACTCCAGGAAACTGCAAGAAGTTAGCAGACAATATATTGAAGACGTAAACCATGACTCTACAGAATTGATTCGGATAGCATCAAGGACCGGAATATATACGTTTGATAACATTATAGTCACGGTTAGCAAGATTCATGACTCTGCAAAATGGATTTTGGATTATCAAGTATAATTATGGCAAAATGACACAAAAATTAATGGGTATTAATGATAATCTCCAAAGATTCACGAGTACACCCTCTTAAATTTTCAGGATGATGGGTCGTTTGACGAAGTGATCATTCTCGTTAATTGATGAAATTGGATGACTCATAAAGTTGAGTTGATTGATTATTCGGGCGTACTCGAAGAAATAAGAACCAGATCGTGTAGAAGAAGTTTATAGACTCGTTGTCTACACTCACAAACGAGAACTCAAAGTACGGGAAGAAAATTGTGTTTATCAGAAGGTGTATTTCCCTGGAATAAAGAAAGACGTCGGGGATTTTGTGACGCATAGTGAGGTTTATCGGCTGGAGAAGGTCAAGTGCCCAAGACAATCGTGTCGGATCGGGATGGACGGTTTATGTCCCAGGAAATAAGATCAGTCTAGGCTTATCTGGGCACTCGGTCGACATTCAGCACAACTCTCCACCCTTAGACAGACGGGCAGACGAAGCGTACCATCCTGACACTGAAGGATCTTTTAGGCTTATGCATTCTAGACCGCGGAGAGCCATAGGAGAGACTGTTGCCGCTGATCGAGCTCTCTTATAACAACAGTCACCAGTCCAGCATAGGCATGACCCTTATGAGGTATTATACGGACGGAGGTGCAGGACTCCACTGTCTTGGATCTAGTATGAGGATCCAATGGCATTCGGCTCGGAATTTGTGGAGAACACAAATTCCCAGGTGTGACTGATTCGAAATAGGATGTTGGAGGCCCAGAGCAGACCGGTCAAGTATTACGAAGTGCTGGATTGTCAAGTAGAGTTCCAGGTTGGAGATTGGGGGTTCCTAAAGATACGTCCGATGCATGGAGTCTCGCGGGTATGCGGGCGAAAGAAGCTCAGTCCGAGGAATATGGGGCCTTACAGGATCCTGGAGCGGATCGGCCCAATGGCTTACAGACTGGAGCTACCGCAGGAGTTAACGGGTTTGCACGACGTCTTTCACGTCTCCTCTCTTAGGAAGGATCTACTACAGTCGGAGCAGCAGCTTCCTACTATAGATGGCCCTAGCAGTTTCTGATTGATCGGTTAGGATAGATGATACGACAGTGCGAGTCTTACGGCGCGAGAAGGTTCTGGTGGTCAAGATCATGTGGGTGAATCGTGGACAGGAGGAGCATACCTGGGAGCCACTGGATCTGATGCAGCAGAGGTACCCGGATCTCTTCGTGTAAGGTATACCTTCAACTTCCTAAGGGATGTTACATTCAGTTATTTTAGTAGAAACCCCGCAGCCCTAACCTGAATTTCGGAGACGAAATTATTATTTTTGTTTATTGAGATTTGTAATATCGCTCAAGCAACTAGACCCCTAATATGGTATTGTCATGACTAGGTCATGACAAAATCCTAGGAAGCTCAAGAACACCGGGTAAACTAGGGCATGAAGGTAGAAATCACCATGGTCTGCAAATAGCGCAACCCAATCACCAAACCTGTGGTTTGACTTTAGGGCCTCACCTTTACTCCTTGACCCCACCTGAACCTTCCTAACCCTTTAGGAGGTTCATTGGGCCACTAAGGGCCCATTGGGGTCAACCCAAGAAGTCAAGTTGACCAAAGTCAACCTAAACCCAAAAATGGTCAAAGTACCCTAATAAGGGTCAAGTGACCACCAAGGTGTCAAACCAACCTTACCGAAGTATCCCTAGACCTTAGGGGAGGCCAATGGGTCATTAAGGACCCATTAGGGTCAACTCAAAAGGTCAAACTGACCAAAATCAACTCAACCTTAAAATGGGTCAAACTAACTCAAGTTGGTCTAACCTAGCCCAATCCACTTGGGCTAAGCCTAATTGGAGTGGTTTACTAGCTTTAGGAGGCTGACAATTACCTAAAATGTCATCTAAATTCTGGAAATGGTGACTAGGAGAGAGAAACCTCAAGTTCTCCTTTAATGGAGGAGAGAAAAAGAGAGAGAAAGAGGGTCATTCATGGCTTGGAAGGCCAAGGGCCTCCTCTCTTCAATTTCAATAGATCGGTCAATCTCCCCTGATCAGTTCTGAAGAGATCAACAGTCATGGCTGGCCCCCTTGGTGGCTGCATTCAAGGGATTTAAGTTGGCCAAAATTTCTCCAACATGGGCATTAATGGCCATTGAAGCTTAGACCCCTCCTCTCCCCCAACTGATCCTTTTAAAAGCTTCCTTAGACCCTCAACAATCAGTTCCAACATTCCCCTGAAGATTTCGAGCTCTCTGGATAGGAGGCAAAGCACCCGAAATCACCACCACCGGCAATGGCAACCCGACGCTCAGCCCGACTTCAGTCACTCCAGAAGGTCCACTTCTCCTCTCCCCTTGTGCTAGCATTGTAGATGGACTAGGAGAGATATCGGGCTCAATTGAGCCCGATCCAGTGAGGAGATTTGAAGAAATTACATGAAAGTTTGAATTTGCGGGTTCGTCGGAAACAGCCCCTCTGGCGGCCATGCCGCCGCCCAGCGATAGCCATCACATCAACGGAGGTGATGGAGGCGGTGGCCGGCCAGGGAGGTGGCCGGAAAATCGAGGTCAAATACCGCCCAGGATGGTGCAATATGAACCGTTGGCGCGCTGGGGACGATGAAGGGATGTCGTCCCTCTTGCGCCAAGATTTGTGGTGTCGGATGTATAGTTAGGGATTAATAAATATTTCATTTCATTGTCACATTTTATGCAGTGGATGGTTTAAATTATTAAAAATACTTAGATCTCTCTACAGTAAAAGTGGCCAACATGAAAGTTTTAGCCCTTGAGATCTACTTTATTTTAAAATTTGTTTCACCCATTTGGATCAATGGTCTGATCACCGCACTCAAAATGTTGCAGTCTATACATAGGGTTAATCAGAGACTAAATTGAGTGCCCTCATCAATACAGCCATCCAAGTGACTTTTAATTTGGACTGGTGGTCACTTATACCTATGCCCCTAACATATCCAAAAATGAGAATTTTTGGAAAACATTTTTCTATAGTTTTTGTAAAAATCTAATAATTCACGTATGGGTTAATTAGAGGATCTAATGACCTCACAATTCCCCAAAATTTTGGCGGATGACCCTTAGGGTCATGATAGATCACTGATAAAAATCTCAGCCCATTTGGGGTTGATTTGAGTAGGTATTGGTGTGACCAAAGTTTCAAAAATGGCAAATTAGGGAAAATGGTGTTTAATGGGTTGTGTGGCCAATCCTCACCCAAAAGGGATGGAAGTTTGGCCTAGGGGTGAGAACGAGTCGAGCTTGGCAAAATTTCCAAGCTCGAGCTTTTCATTTTGAGCTCGAGCTTGACAAGCTCATTTATCCCAGCTCGAGCTCGAGCTCAATGCCAACTTATCAAGCTCGAGCTCGAGCTGCTCGCGAGCTTTTTAGCTCATGAGCTTTATTTTCTTATTTTTTTTCATATTTTTTATATATATTTTTAAAAAATTGGAATAAAAAGCTCGCGAGCCGGCTCGCGAGCTCATGAACATTAATATTCGAGCTCGAGCTCGACTCGTAATCGAGCTCGAGCTCGTCGAGGTCGAACTCGAGCTTCACAGGCTCGAGCTCGAGTCGAGCTTTTTTCGAGCCGTTTCATCGAGCTTTCGAGCCGGCTCAACTCAACTTGCACCCCTAGTTTGGCCACTGATTTATTGTCATACAAAATACCCTTATAAGAGATTTTGGTGGTTTAGGGTTGGTGTGCCCTAGAACCCTAGTGGTAACCCTAGGGTTGAGTTTTGAGCTCAATGAAGGACATAAGACCATATGTTCTTGGAATGTCTTGGAAGTTAGTAGATGAGTTCATAGGGTGGAAATAAGCCCTAGAAAATGTTATTAGAATTTTTAGGAGCATTTAACCCCTCTGAAATAATTTAGGACCAATTCGGGTAATTTTACTCATAATTTTATTGCATGATTATATGATCTTAGATGTTCATGAAATTTAGGCAGTGATTTTTTATTAATGTTAATGTTCTCTAGAAATTTTGCTATGAATTTTGGATGAACATTTATGTTACTTCATTCACAAACCCTAAGTTTGTCTTGATCATAAGATAATTATTTATAGGTTAAATATTCACTGGCAAATTATGAAATTTGGTCAGAGGACATTTTAGGGCATCACTATGTACTGTGAATTTTTATAAAATTATTGGAAGCCTTTTCATATAGTATCCATTCACAAAGTGACCAATGATGAATATTTTTAAATAAATTATCTATGAGACCAAATGGATTTAGAAAATTATTAATTTCTAACCTTTGGTAATTTTGCCTATAATTTTTGAATGATTAATTTTAATATTTCCTGATTTACCCAATGCTTGTGGTTAATTAATCAATAATTTGTTTGGAGGTCAAAACATTTTGGAAAATTGTGAATTTTAGTATTTACTGTCATTTTGATGATATACACTTGTCATAATTTTGTTGAGGTCATATCTTGTCAGGAAATTATACTTGGTGTTCAAAGCCTAGGTAGCCTGATTTTGTAGAAAATATAATAAATGTCAAATAAATTAGAAAAAATATCATCTTCTGGATTTAATCTTAAAATATCACGATTGATCCCCAAAAATAATCTTAGGTTATTTGGATGAATATTTGTATGGGTTCACCATTCATGCACGTCATGTAGTTCATTAGGTCTGAACACAGTAAAACTGCAGAATTAAGGCATCAGGTGAACCTTGGTATGGGATAAAGGAGATAGTGGGTGGACTTGTATTACTCACTTCTCTTTGGTTGGTCTACTGTGATGTGATCGTTTTAGCCGGCAGTATCGGCGTCGTGCGGTGGTGTCTAACATGGTAATTGGAGTTACCGTAAGCGACGGATTTTGGGCTTAAGACCCGGTGGTGAAAAAAATGGAGTCATACAGTTATATAACATTTTCTGCTTCCTCCTTTGTTGTGCAGGATCGCAAAACGCGGAATACCAATGATAAAGGACGGTTGTTGAATGAGTTTTATCTCTTGGATGTTTCACCTACCGTTCTCTTTGTTGTCTCCACTGTTGATTGGCATCTCGCCTTGGGCATGCTCCCCTCCTGATTCTCAAGAAGACCTTCTTCTTGATGTTTCATTGCAAGAGTTTGTTGGATCTTACGGAGCCGTTAGAGGGGGTGAATAAGGGCTTTATGGAATTTAATTCTTAAATAAAAAAATCGAGTTGATTAATGAAGTTTCGAATATTTTATAAAAAATTAAATTTTAATATATCAGAAAATATTATATTAAAATTGTTGTTAGAAAAAAAACAGAATTCAATATTTCTCCACTACCGCCGACGTTAAGTGTTACCGTCGGGCGTTAGTTCATGAATATTTAATTCAATCGTTTGTATCTAATAAAACGAATCTTGCAATATATTTTGTTTTAAAACTTTTGAACGATATATTTGAAAACATTTTATAACATGAAAATAAAATTAAGATAATGAGATAAAGAAATATGATTTTATTTTATTAGAAATTAAATACAAAAATGTTTGATTTCTATAACGCTAGAAATCAAGGCGAAAAGGAAAAAACTATTTTTGATGATTCACCGGTTTTCTCCCAAGAACCGGCTGGCTATAGTCTATCTTACCCCAGATACGACATCTAGTCTCCCACTAGATCTAACCTCGACCTAATCGTTGCTCACAGGCGGCGAATTCCCCCTAAGCCGCACAAGGAGCTAGTCGCCACAAAAGAGGCAAATTTCTTACGGAATCCTTCCTCAGAATTTGACGTTCTCCCCGAACGATTTCTCTTCTCCTGATACAAAAAGATGAAATAATATAGATTACAAGATAATAAAAAATAAGAGAAACTCCTCAAGGCTTTCTGAAGATGAAGATGAAGGCGGTGTAGACGTCGGCGTTCTTGATGTATTTTCCCTTGGTGGTTAATGTGGGTTGTAGCTCTTCTCCTTCAAAATCCCTTTTAGATCTTCATACTTGCACAACGGATTTCTCTCGCTATCTCTAGAGATAACTCACTCTCAAAATTTGGAGTTCTGGCATAATGGAGGAGGAATCACAGCTTCAAAAGATGTCACTCATGAATGCACGAAGTTTTCAGCCTTTTATAGAAAAATCGATATCGTCGAGCGATATCTCCTCAAGCCGTCACGTGTCCCATGCTGCGATGATCGTGTAAGTTGAAAATAGACGAGTTTGGGTCGTGGGGCTATCGCGGGGCGATACCCACTATCGTCGGACGATAGTGCTGAGTAGTGCGTGTCATGGAGATCGTGCGGGACATGGCCGTCGTCATTTTAACTGTCGTCGGGCGATAGTTGTTATCGTCAGCGATAACTTCTCTTCACTTTTGTCATCCAAAACTTTTTCTGATTGTAGATGACATCATTCTTATTCCGGAATGGGGTAGCACGTTCTGTAACTCCTCACAGATTGAAATTTATGGCCGTTTGAAGTTTAGCACACAAAACTCGTCCTTTTGTTTTTTTCTAAATTGTACACATCCTTGGATCATGCCCATGACTGAGGACTTGACTCCTCAGTCAACTTGTACAATCTGCACACTATAAATATATAAAAGACTGGATCAAATACATCACGGTATTTGTTATTCTCAAAACAAGAGATGTGGAACGCATGCTCAACAATCTCCCATTTTGATAATAACAAATACATATATGAGAAATTAGTGAGTTTAATAACATTTATGTTTATAGGTAAGTTTAGTAAAAGATATGCATGAATAATAAGTTTATAACGTGTAGCTTTAAAACAAAGCACAAATGCATACTCTTCCTATATGAAGGCTCTCCCTACATAAATGTTCCATATATATTTTGCTCTCCATAAAATCGATTCAACTAGATTTCTCAGTTTATTCTCTTCATTTTGTTATTAGCAAAAGTGGGTAAGGATGAATATATACCTTTTAAGATTGATTAGATATAACTTATTGGAATAATAATCATGATCGAGCAATAGGATAATATATGCACCTCTTATATGATTACTCCATCTACATAGATATTTTCTATGAAATTTTCGATGTACTCTCTCTAAAATTTTAAATTCATGCAAGTTATTCTCCCTTCTTGATAATATCAAACGAGGGTAGAGGTGAGTGTCTGCAATAAAAAATGATTTGTTTTATGTAGAGAAGAAAAATGTGATGCTATAAAAGGCTTGTTAAATACCACTTGTTAAAAATAAGTATGGTGCAGCATAAATTAGTAAGCAGCATAAATGAAATGATAAAGTAAGCATTTTTATTTCAAGATACCATTTGTTAAAAAAATCAAGAATAAGAGCAAGTAGTAATCACATCGGAAAGTATAATACGCATTCTTAAAAATAAATATCTTTTTTGAAAATAAGAGACATAAAAAGATAATGAGTTTTAAAACTAAAACGTAGATGTTTGAGTTCAAGTTGCAAGAGATGTTATTCTATTGAGATATAATTGCAAGCATGATTTGAAAATATCAATAAAAGATAGAGTAATAATGTAATAAAATTTGCATTTCAGGTAAACAAAATATTGAAGTGATCATGTTTTGTAATCTAGTGCATTTACTAAGGTTTGTAGAGAATAGTTCAGATATGCATTATGATCCAATTCTCATGAGTAGAAGTTTTATATAAGATATGATGTGAACAAAAATGATTTGATAAAGTATACAAATGTATTAATCAAAACGAATGACATTTATAATGAAATAACACAACGTTAGAATACACAAATAAAATTCTTACATAATATTTCAATGCGCATACATAAAAAGTACAACTACCAAGGTGTTTCGCACACACAATGCTCATTAAGATTTATCAGGGAGCGAAGTAATGCTTGGGGATCACTTTTATTCTTTTTTACTTTGTTTTTATTTTTGTGATCCAGTGTACTAAAGAAATGATGAACATTTTTGTTTGCTACAAGACACTTTACAATCCTTTCGAATGTGCTCAACCTCACATTTTTCATTAACACTTATCAGGAGCGTGAGTAATGTTTGGTGGAGTTTTTCTTGTCATTTATTATACGTTTTTAGTTTTGTGATCAAGGACTCCGAATTCACTTGTTTTGCAAACAATATCATTTATTTTATTTATTTAAATTGTCTCTCTAATGAATAAGTGCGGGAAAAAATAAAGAATTAAAGTAAACAATTCAATGTAGTGTAGGTAATCTATTTATGCATTTTAATTATTATGTTATTACACTACACAATCATGTAAGTGTAAGATTAAAAACACATGTAGGTTATCAAAATAAATGAGTGAATGAATCATTATCAAACATAAAACATTACTGATACTTAGAGGCATGTTAAACAATCATACACATGTTTTCTAAAATCAATTTCATTGCACATAACAAGATAATATTCAAGACATGACATAATCAAAACAATGTTTTAAGAAACTTGAAAATTAAATTAAATTTTATATTTAATCTTTAATTGATATAATTAGTCATCTTTGATAGTGGCAATGAATAAGAAACAGTTTTATGATGTTTGAGTTTTATTAAGAAATTCAAAAATATCAAACACACAGAGATAATAAGAAAAACAAATATATTTTTTTGTTCTTTGAAATTGTTGGAAAAGCAGAAATCATTTAATAATTTTATATTTGATTTTCAAATATTTTAAAAATAAATATTTTTCTGGAAAACATAAATTCTTTAAAGAGTTTGTCAGTAGTATGCTATTTTATACTAAAAATAATAATTTATCTTACCCTAGCGTTAGTACTAACACGTGCGTTAGCCACAGAAATATGTTATATAGCATAGAAAACATGATTTTTGATAATTTTTCATTCTAATTTTTTTTATTCATGTTTTCTAACATAAGTGACACCAAGTATCGCAAATAATTTACTTGTGAATCTTGTATCTATGGCAAACAACATCGTACTTATTTTCCTCCTACATGTACTCGGAGTGAGACTCCTTTATTTTTAACGCATTCTGATATCTGTGAACCCTATAAAATCCCTAGTGTTTTTGGACATCGCTACTTTATTACCTTTATTGATGATTACTCGCATTTAAACTGGTTATATCTATTGCATGATCATACTGAACTGAAATCTGTTTTTTGTACTTTTCTTACTGAGACGCTTACGCAATTCTCGACTACGTTGAAAATCATTCGCACAGACAATGTTCGTGAATATACTAGTCGCACCTTCTTAAATTTATGCACTGAGTTTGGCATTATACATTAAACCTTGTGTGCTTATAACCCCCAGCAAAACGGTATGGCCGAGCAAAAAATCGTCACCTTTTTGATGTCGCCCGGTCACTTATGTTTCGAATGCAGGTGCCCACAGAATACTGGAATTTCAGGGTTTCTACAGTCTGTCATCTCATCAATCGCATGCCCTCCTCCGTGCTCGACTTTGCATCTCTGTTTAGTCTTCTCTTTCCTTTCAAGCCTTCGTTCTCCCTCACACCTCGTGTCTTTGATTGTGTATGTTATGTTCACATTCTTGATCTGCATACTGACAAGCTCGCTGCTCGCGCCACCAAATGTATGTTTGTTGGCTCCTCCCGCACTCAGAAAAGTTATGTTTGCTACTCTCCTACTGATGGCAAGCTGATTGTTTCAGCGGATATAAGTTATTAACAAAAAGACAAACTTGTCTCCAGACTAACCGAAGATTGAAGATGTTGATCTCCACCAATAAGAAGAAAAAAAATTGATGAGTTGACTTAAGTTTAATTTTCTCTTTTAATTAAACATATAAGATGTTAGTTTTGTAATATTTATGAATGTTTAATGTTTGAAAATTTCATGTTATGTTGCATTGATTTGTGTACTTGAACTTCAAGTTATGATTTATGTTTGATGTTTTGAGAAATATTTATTGCACTAGTGATATATATATATATATATATTTGTTATAACGTATCATGACGTACCTGTATACTTGTTTTTAAAATTTTGCCGTACTGCCGTACCGGGTACGTATCCTACCCGGTAACCGTATCAGTGTTTCCTAGCTTTCAGTATTTTACAATGCCCACAGATGGCATGGGAAATATCCGTACGTCCAAGAATCTTAACTTATGCACAAAGCAGTTTATTATAACCAATATCTTAAATTAGACTACTGAGAAGGCAACTTCGTAGAAACTATACCCCCAATTACTAAAATAAGGAGAAAAAAGGGTTGCGTGGTTTAGTCAAATAATTTGAGAGAGGGAGTCACCTATTCATGAGAAGCAGGTCCCAAGAAAATGTGTTTTTCCAAGCATTATGAAATCTATGTGTGCATACACACTAAAATAAGGAGAAAAAAGGTCGTGCCCAGCGGTCCAGTCAAATACAAAAAGGGAGGGAAGGGGTCTATCAATCAAATTAGTAGAACATTATAATACACAAAAAACACAAATGCAAGCCGTATTTTTTAAAAAAAAAAACAAATAGCTGCAAAAGGAGTACAAGTTTACCTCAACATTTGCCACTGTGTGGCCAATTGATGGATTTGCGAGGCCAGCAATCAAAATTATATCACCAGCACCAGCAGTGTCAATGGGAACAATATTTGTGCCCATCTTTTTCATAAGTTTAGTCACCTGTAAGCATAGAATACAGCATATTGCACTTGTAAAACATGCTTATTGGGCATTATGATATCCACTATTTAAAAAGTAAAAATATAAAGCAAATTTCTCGATAGGAGAGAGAGGTAATCCTAAATCACAGACTCACAGTCACTGGACACACGTCAACGAAAAGCTTCAGCGAATGGGTAATACATTGGAACTAAACCCTTATTACTCCATATACCACATGGTGCTTAACTTTAAACTGAAGTTCTTGATGTATTACCCTCAGTTTCAATGTACATGATAAATTGAAAACTTCTGATGTTGTAAAGCAAGAAGTGTTTGACAGAATCAAGACCAAAGCTTACTATAACTGAAGTGATTTCAATATGCAAAAAATTGGCTTTAAAAAACAAGTTCCTAAAGCAACAATGCCATCTGTGAAATGACTTCCTTTTTTGTGAGTACATGAAAGGGCCATTCTGTGGAAAGCTGTACCATACAACTGAATCAGAAGTTAAAATCATGCATTACACTTGAACATAAAGTGTTTCACGACAAGTGATAAAAGACTATGTTCACCACCTTGCCTTCTTCAATTTTCTGAACTCCATTACACGTACCACGGAGCCCATGTATCCTATCTCCAACATGAATTACTCCTGAGAATATACGTCCAGTTAATATTCGGCCCAGATAAAAGTCACGCTCCATCATTGAGACCTATATGAGCAAATAAAAAAAAGAAAAGGAAAAAATAATAATAATTGTTAAAAGAACGGGACATCCCCACAAGTATATAGACTCCAAAAGGACGAGTTTCTAAGAAAAAAGGTTGACCGAAGTAATTAATGAATTATCTATCTACAGAAGCACTCAAGTCAAAGAAGCTTTATAGACCGTAGTATGGCAATAATAACAGCTGTCGGTCTCTAGGATAAAGGCTTCCGATGGTATATATGCCTTCTATAATATTTTTAAAATAAAAACTGTAGAAATAAAAGGGTTACATGGTATAAGTAGAGTAAAAACTGTTGAGAACACGAAAAGTGTCATTTTAAACCTTAAGAAAAAATATTACACTTCATCCGTATTTATAAACAAGGAGGCGAGATCCCACAACACCATTAGAGATGTGGACAAAAAAAGAAAAAAGAAAATTGCAACTGGCTTTCTTACGGGGCTTTACAATGGGTAATATTATTATATACGGTTTAACTCTCCCCATCAAGATGGGGATAGATATCAATCATTTCCAACCTGGAGATATTATCAGACCTGGAGATATTATCAATGAATGCGTCACGGTTCTTGTAACCAGGTTCAGGCTCTTAATGAAGGTATTTAGACAAACGATGTGCAAATATGGCCCTTGATGAAGTGTCAGCCAATTTCACAAGAATGGATCTTCCATCTTGCATCTTCAAATCCTACATTACAAACTGAAGGCATAATCTCTCATATTCATTGTGGCATTGCTCTGTACTTTCCTGCTACTCTTAATCTTGCTTTAACACTTAGTTTCTTACTTATCCTGGTTACAAGATTCCACCTAACAAAAGAACAATATGTGATTGTGGATTTCATGTCACCTTGGCTTCTATCCTAATCGGCATCTGTGTATACTTCGATAATCATATATTTGTTTTGGTAGAATAGAATTCCATGCCCGAAAGATTTCTTCAGATGCCTTAATGCCCACAGGGCAGCTTCCTTATGTCTCAATCTAAGAGAGTGCATGCACCTGCTCAAAATCCCTAATGCATACATGATATCAGGAAACTGTGTGATAACATGACATATTTTCTTTGAGAAATAAAGATTTCATGGTCAGACCTCGCAACTTCAATTCCTTAAAAAGTATTTTAGCTTTCTGAAATCCTTAACTGCGAACTCATGGCACAGATAAGTTTTAAGCCCAATGATTTCTTGTAATCATTTCCTTAATAATGTTGTCCATATAGATGATGAGGACAACTTTTCCATTCTTCCTTTTCACAAAGAGAGTGCGATCAGAGTAACCTTATTTGTATCATAGTAGGATTATGACTTTGTGAAATCTTCCAAACCAAGCATTAAGGGATTGTTTTAGATCTTAAAGCAATTTGTTTAGATGAGGACTTTCCCTTCTAATCCCTTGTTTACAAATCCTAACGGGAGCTTAATGTAATCCCCTCTTCAAGATCCTCGTGTAAGAAGGCATTTTAAATGTCTAGCTGCTGTAATTCCCAGCTCAGGCATGTAGTGCAAAAAAAGACCACTCCTGATAAGACTAGTCATTCTAGAAATCAACTCGTAACTATTTAACGATGCAACCCTAAAGTAAATGATTTCCTTGATACAGCAGAGAATGGCGCTCGGCGATAGATGGGACGAGAACCTTGAGAATGACAAGAGCAAGGGCAAAGTTGTAGTGAGTCCTTGCCGCTTTGATTATGCATATTTGAAATTGTGAATTAGGGCAAAGTTGATTCTATTCAATAGAGGGGGGTCCCCTTTACATAGGAAAAAATACATCATAATTGAATCCGTAACGGAATACGGTATAACAGTCCCTCTCAAGTTGGTCATGTTATATTTTTCACACCCAACTTACAAGCACAAAAAATATTTTCTCCAAAACTTTTAGTTAGAATATCAGCAGATTGTCCCTCTAAGGGAAAAAAAGGTATGCAGGTAATCTTCTTTGATTTTCTCCTTAATGAAATGTTTGTCCACCTTGATATGCTTGGTGCAGTCATGTTGGACGGGATTGTTGGCGATGTTGATTGCAGCCTTGTTGTCTGTTAAAAGTAGCGAACATGCAGTAGCAAACGGATAGAGTTTTGAATAATTGAAACTTTATTATCCAAAAAGAATATATATTACAAAGGTATGCCCTCCTTATATAGAATGGAGGAGAGAAAAGAGAATACATTAAGATGTGGGACTAAAAAATACAGGACTAAGCGGACTATACAGAAACAAACGCACAAGGCGCGGTTAGACAGACGGGCTAACCGCACGGCTACCACCAGAGGGAAAGAGAGATTGCCAGCGTAGACCGCTAGACCGCCCGGTCTCCAAGCCGGCTGAGAAAACCGCCAGACGCGCGGTCTTCAACCCGCCAAGACAGACCGCCAGACCGCCCGATCACCAACTTCAACACTCCCCTCAAGCTGGAGCATTATATCGATCATGCTCAGCTTGTCACAAACATGAAGAAACGAGGCGGAAACTGGCTTGCTGAAGATGTCCCCAGCTCTTTATCAGAAGTGACAAAGGGAGTGCAAATTTGTTCATTTAAGATCTCTTCACGAATGAAATGACAGTCGACCTCATGTGCTTTTGTTCTTTCATGGAATACCGGATTTTTAGAGATGTATATGGCGGCCTAGTTATCACAGAACATAGGTAGAGGATGGTTGTAGACCTCTCCTAAATCTAGCATGAGAGCTCGCAGCCATTTTAACTCACAAGTGGTCGATGCCATACTGCGATACTCAGCTTTGCACTGGACCTGGAGACATCAGACTGCTTCTTTGCTCTTCCAGCTCACCAGATTTCCCCAACAAAGGTGCAAAAACCTGAGGTTGACTTGCGTTCACCTTTGTCATCAGCATAACTTGCATCTGAGTATGCTTCAATTCTCAGATGACCATCCTCTGAAACAGTAATCCTTTCTCAGGTGCTGTTTTGATTACTCCAAGTCCGTAAGACAGACTGTAGATGACACTCCCTAGGTGCTTGCATGAATTGACTCACCTTGCCCACAGCATAGGAAATATCAGGTCTGGTCACTGTGAGATATATGACTTACCAACCAGACGCCTGTTCCGCGAACTATCTGAAAGAGGAGGCGAATCATCTGTTCCAGGTTTTGTCTTCTTCAGTGCCATGGGGCTTCGGGCAGGTATCGCTCCAGTCAATCCTGGCTTCTTTAAAAGATCAAGGCATATTACGCTGAGCGAGAACTAAAGAGTCGGGTTCCGAGAGATTTCGATCCCCAGAAAGTACTTTGGAGAGCCATATCTTTTGTGATCAGATGTTGGCGAAGATGACGTTTGTCAGGGCTACCCCTTCCTGGTCATCGCCAGTGGAAGAATATCATCGACGTACACGCAAGAACAACCAGCCCAGAATGAGTTTTGCGAATAAAGAGAGAGTGATCGGCAGAGCTTCGCACAAAAACACGGCCGTCACGATCCCGCTGAATTGTCAAACCAAGCTCGAGGGCTCTGCTTGAGGCCATAGATTGCCTTCTTCAGCCGACATACGCGTGTCTCCCCCTGAGCAACATACCCAGGAGGTTGCTCCATGTAAACGGCCTCATGAAGATCACCATAAAGGAAGGCATTTTTGACATCCAGCTGGGAAATCGGCCAATCCTTATTTACCGCCACAGAGAGAAGGCCCGGATAGTGCTGAGACGAGCCCACGGGGAGAAGAAGGTGTCAAAGTAATCAACCTCATATGTCTGAGTGAAAGCCCTTAGCAACAAGGCGAGCCTTATAACGATCCACAGTGCCGTCGGGGCCCAATTTGCCACAAAGATCCAGCGACAGCAACAACATCAGTGTCGAAGGGAGGAGGAACAAGAGTCAGGTACCCCGCTCAGTTAGGGTCGCCAATTTCCTCATCCATGGCCATCTTCCAATGAGGAATAACAAGGCCCTCCTGGTAGGAGCGGGGTATGGCAGTGGCAGAGATAGCCAGTGCAAATGCTGCGAGAAGGGGTAGACGATCATAGGAACACAGCAGCAAGGGGGTGTAGGGTACACGTCTGCACCTTTGCGAAGAGCTATAGGAAGATCCAGGTCAGCCGGGCCCGCGGCATCGGAGCATCCGTGGTAGAGAAGTGGCCGGGAGTAGAGAGCGACGGCAGCGGAGATGAGGGAGAGGGTGGGGGAGAAGGGAAAGAGAGAGGTGGAGGGAGAGGAGGGGATGGAGACGGTGTAGGGTGGAGATTGTAGTAGGAGGCGAGGGAACGAAGGGAACGGCAGGAGAATCAGAAGCTGGGAGAAGAGGAGAGGGTCATCCGAGAAGTAGGAGGTATTCTCGAAGAAGGTGACGTCAGCAGAGACGAACTGCTTACGAAGGACGGGATCAAAGCAACAATAGCCTTTCTGAGAGGTGGAGTACCCCAGAAAGACACATTTGGTGGCCCGATCACCAATATCGGAGTGGATAAGATCAACGGACGGTAGAGCCACGAACGTGCTTTGGAGGGAAGGAGGAGCGGTGATGCTTGCAAGCTGACAGGCCTCACAGTTGAGCGGAGGACTTTGTGGAGGAAGGTGGCAGAAGTTGACGAAGAAGACGGGGAGGAGCATGACCAAGGCGGAGATGCCATTGGAGAATATCTGTGGAGGTGGAGGAGAAGCTGGAAAAAGCAGAAATGTTGTCCAGGAAGTATAGGCCGCCACTCTCAGTCCAGTAGCAATCGTCTGTTGGGAGTCGGATCCTGAAAAGAGCAAGAAGTAGAAGTAAATGTGACGGAACACTGTAATTGCTTGCAAAAGAGAGGTAACAGATTATAAGTTGCACGGAATGGGCACGTATAGAGTATCCGCCAAGTGAAGAGACGGAGTGACATGAACTATCCCCGTTCCATGGACTGATGATGAAGAGCCGTCCGCGAGAATAACCGGGGGAAACGATCATGTTTTTCTACGAGAGAGAAACACTGGAGATTGTCGGTCATATGATTTGTAGAACCAGTGTCGATCAGCCATTTTCCTGAGTAACAACGTGGCACGACCAGAAGACGTGAAAACCGAGAGCGAACGGCTTGGAGGAGGAGATGAAAGCCATGAAGGGAAGAATAAGAAACTGCAGCGGTCTCGGTGACAGCACACCAGCAGCAAGAAGGGCCACGACCAAGGTGCAGAGCAAGGCAAAAGGGGAAGAAGAGGGAAGCACAAGCCGCGCGACTGAACAGGAGGTCGCGGCGACTAACAAGCAGGAGCGGCTAAAGGAAGAACGGCAGAGAGGCCGCTCAATAAGGAAGAAATCCGCGCGAACATAGAGAAAGCGGGGAGAGGAAAAGAGAGCAACCCGCAGAAACCGCAGCGGTTTAACGGGAAGAAGCCGCACGAACACGAGCGACTAGGAAGCAGAACAAGGCACAGCGGGGAAGAGGTCGCGCGGACTGAAAAGTCCGACGCGAACAGAAGAGAAGAGGAAGTAAGGAGTAGCAGCACAACAACAAGTCGCAAGTCGGGGCGAACAGATTCAGGCCGCGCAGCTAGGGGAAAAACAGGCGGCTAGAAGGAAACAGGTCGCTGCGACAACTAAACAGGTCGCGGCGACGATGAGCAGCGAGAGAAGGGAAGAGAGGCAAATGCCGCGCGAACAGAAGTAGGGGCGGAAGAGAGGACAAGTCGCGAAGACAGGTCGCGAGAAGCAGAAACAAACGGCGAGAAGCAGAGAGCGCACACAATCAGGAGGAAAAGACCGTGTGCTCTGATACCATGTTAAAAGTAGCGAACATGCAGTAGCAAACGGATAGAGTTTTGAATAATTGAAACTTTATTATCCAAAAAGAATATATATTACAAAGGTATGCCCTCTCTTATATAGAATGGAGGAGAGAAGAGAGAATACAAATAAGAGATGTGGGACTAAAAAATTACAGGACTAAGCGGACTATACAGAACAAACCGCACAAGCCGCGCGGTTAGACAGACGGGCTAACCGCACGGCTACCACCAGAGGGAAAGAGAGATTGCCAGCGTAGACGCTAGACGCCGGTCTCCAAGCGGCTGAGACAAAACCGCCAGACCGCGCGGTCTTAACCACCAAGACAGACGTCAGACGCCCGATCACCAATTCAACATTGTCACAGTACACTCGGATAGAACTAAACTCATTTAAACTCAGGTCACACATCAAAGAGTGTATCCATAATCCTTCACATATGCCCTGTGTCATTGCTCTAAACTCAGCTTCATCGTTGGACCTTGAGACGACATATTGTTTTTTACTTCTCCAAGTGACTAAGTTCCCACCAACAAATGAGCAATACCCTGATGTAGATCGTCTGTCTTCAACGGAGTCCAATCAACATCAGTGAGCACTTCAATCTTCAATCCTGTATTGGGAAGGGATCCCCCTTCCTGGTGAAGTCTTCAAATACCTCAAGATTCCATGAACAGCATTCAGATGTCTCGTCTTTGGGACATGCATATATTGACTAACGACTCCAACAGCATAAGCTATGTCGGGACGAGTGTGGGATAGATAAATTAATCTTCCAACGAGGCATTGATAGCAAGCCATGTCTTTAGCAGGATCACCATCATCTCTTCCAAGATTATGATTCACTTTCATAGATGTATCAGCAGGTCTATAGTCACTTATACCAGATTGTTCCAGTATATAAAGGGTGTATTTTCTCTGGGAGATGAAGATATCCCGTTTAGATCATGCTACCTCAATTCCCAAGAAATACTTCAGTTTCCCCAGACCTTTTACTTCAAATTTCCTTGTCAAATTCACCTTCAAAGATTCTACTTCTTCAATATCATCTCATGTTATGACGATATCATCAACGTAGACAATGAGAGCAGTTATTAGAATTGTTATTCGTTTAATAAACAAAGTATGATCAGCATGACTTTGTTTGTATCCAAGTTAAATCATGCCTTCATGGAATCGACCAAACCAAGCCCTCAAAGATTGCTTCAAAGCGTAAAGTGTCTTTTTTAACCGGCACGCTTTCCCTTCAGATCCGAAAGGGAAAAAACCTGGAGGGATAGACATATATACCTCTACATCTAAATTCCCATGAAGAAAAGCATTCTTCACGTCCAATTGGTTAAGTTCTCAACCCTTGCACGCATCACATGATAACAAAACTCGTATGGAGTTCATTTTTGTGACAGGGGCAAATGTGTCTTGATAATCAATTCTCAAAGTTTGAGTATACCCCCTTGTGACCAACCTTGCTTTGAATTGTTCAACCAAACCTTCAGAGTTCTGTTTTACAATAAACACTCACTTACAACTGATGATCTTCTTTCCAGGTGGAAAATGAGTTAGGTCCCAGGTACAATTCTTTACCAAAGCGTTCATTTCCTCAATCATAGTCTCTTTCCACGGTTGATGCCCAAGAGACTCCTGCCATGTGGATGGAATGGAGACAGAAGCGGGAGAGGAGACAAAAGCTTTGTAGGAAGAAGTTAGAGTCTCATAGGAAACATAACGAGATAACGGATGTTGGGTGAAAGATCTGGTACCTTTTCGAAGGGCGATGAGAAGTCAGAAGGATCCGTTAACAGAGTTGGCATTGGTGCAGGTGGCGTAGGATGAGCCTGTGTGCTACCTCTACTCTATCTGGTATACACCTGTAACTCCTTTTTTGTAAGGAGGCTCCCCCTAATTGGGAGTCTCGGGAGTAGATAAAGAATGTGAAGGAGGAATCGGCAACGGTAAAATAGGTGAGCTCACTTCACCCGTATATGTGCGATCCCCCTGAAGTGAGGTCACCTAATAAAGTTCAGATTCACAAAATAAGATATCCATCGTGACAAAAATCCTTTTAGTCGGGGGATGATAACATTTCTACCCCTTCTGAGTGGATGAATAGTCAATGGACACACATTTAAGGGCCCTAGGGTCAAGCTTGGACCTGCCAGAGAGTGTACATGAGAGAAGCAGACAAAACCAAAAGTTTTTGGTGGTAGAGAGGTAGGTGTCACCCCTAAGGCAGTAAGAGGGGTTTGATGTCCCGGTACTGAAGAGAGCATGCGATTTATGAGATAGGTAGTCGTGAAAACGGCATCATCCCAGTAGTATTTTGGGAGGTTCATAGTGAAGAGTAAGCAGCGAGCCAAGACGACGATGCCAGTCGTGATAAACGTTGCATGGATGCAACGGAAGGGTGGACAAGACGATGTCAGGTAAGCAAGGTGGAGGTCTGTGAAGAGTAGAGAGATTGTGGTGGCGTAGCCTCGTAAAAAGAGTCAAACACGTACAGGTCATCATTCATGCTACCAAAGCCAATCACTTGCCCCATCTTTAGATCCTGAAAGACTGAGCAATGAAGACAATTAGTCAAATGACTGACAGAAAGTAGACTACGGGTGAACTTTGGAACATGAAGTATAGCGGATAAAGTGAGAGAAGAACATATAATGGAGCTTTTCCCAGCAATAGAAGAGAAGGACCCATCAGCAATGCTCACTTTCTCTCTGCCTGAAAGAGGGGAAAAGGATACAAAACCTGAAGCAGAACCGTTCATGTGATCGGTGGCACCGGAATAGATAATCCATTGAGTAGGACCAGTAGAAGCGGAATTTGCACTCGAAGTACTTGTGTGGGCAAGAGCAGATGATGGCATAGGGGCATCGACGGGCTCGGTAGTAAGACCGTGCATCAAACGACGAAGGGTCTGCATCTCTTCAGCAGAGAAGGAGGATGACTGAGAAGAACCACCATCGAAAATCTCAGTCAGATGAGCAGAGTGAGGAGATCGGCCAGAAGTCCGACCACGACTGCGACCACCACAAGAAGTCGATCCACCTCGAGGAAGAGGAAAGTCATAGAGGTTATATCAAGTATCCCAAGTATGATGAAGCTTGCCACAATAGTCACATGTGAGGTGATCCATATCTGTTGGCTTAGGCTTGAAATCACAAGAAGCGCGACTGCCAACATTGGGATGATAAGCCACCAGAGCAGATCCCTCTAGAATGTTGGAGGTGTTCCCGGACTATCATCGATCAAACTGTTGAACAATATTGTAAACCTCAGGAAGTGAGGGAATAGGAACACGCCTCAAGATCTGGACAATAATCTGATCAAAATCGTTGTGCAGTCCATGTAGGAACTCAAATACCTGATTTCTATCTTCGTGATTCTTCAGCAAGAGCGCATCCGCATTGCAGGTCATGACGAGAGAGTCAAAATGATCGTACTCCTGATAGATTTGGATAAACTCGAGGTAATAGGCTGAAGGAGGACGATCCCCCTGACGGGGATACCAATCTTGCGGCGAAGCTAGAAAATTTGGACTGCATTCCCCTTGCGATAATAGGTATACTCAAAGCGCGTCCAAATTTCTGCAGCAGTATCCAGGAAAAGATGATTTTGTGCAATCGATTCCTGCATGGAGTTGATAAGTCATGACATGACGGGGGAGTTTTTTTACTCCCATTTAGGCCAAGCAGTAGAAGTAGTAGTCGGAGAAATGGTGGTATCATTGATGTAGCCAAAGAGAAGTCGACTCTTTAAGGCAAGGGTAATAGAGCGGGACCAAGCAAAATAGTTGGTGTCGTCAAGGCGAATTGTGATAAGCTGCGAATAGAGGTGATCTTGACAAGCTCGAGTAGATCCAGTAGCGGTCGTGTGAGTATTGAAATCACTAATCTCCGACATGGAAACAAAGTGCAACCAAACCGCCAAGAAGATTGAATAGTTAAGAGAAGAACACATCGTCAAAGAGAAGAAGGGAGAACAAGAAACAATGGAGGATTATAAGTTACGATCCACGGCAACAAAGGAAAGCCCAGATCGAAGATTAAAAGACATCCAACCGTTGGAATCTCACAAAACTTGAGAGGGAGGATAAGAGAGGCAAAGCGAAACTTTTGTCGAAGTACGAGATCAATCGGACGTCGGAGACACGTCCGAGGAAGCATTATCGTTGATCGGCCGACATTTTGTCGAGCGCCAATCGGCGCTACAGAAGAGTCGCGAGCCTGGGAAAAAGAGAGGGAGAAAGAGAGGGAGAGAGGGAGGTCGGACGAAAGCGGAGCGAGAGCCCGACAGAAGCGGAGTGGGAGCACGAGCGGAAGCGGAGCGGGGATCGTTAGCTGCACGGTAGCTCTGAAACTATGTTAATTAGGGCAAAGTTGAGTCCATTCAATAGAGGGGACCCCTTTATATAGGGAAAAATACATCATAATCGAATGCGTAATAGAATACGGTCTAACAAAATTATTTTGAAGTATGAAATGTGAAATTACTTTAGTCTGAGCTACTTTCTTTGCATGCACACTGCATATTGATTGAATTGAATTGAAAAAATTTGAAGCTTTGAAACCACAGATAATTATTAAATCACTAAAAGGCTAAACATGGACTAGCAAGTAATGGGCACTTTGAGGGAAATATTATAAAAATATTTTTTATATTTTGAAAATGAATAAATATAAGAAGAATAAGAAATTGAGTGTGCATCGATGAAGGAAAATGTTAAGGGTTCGCCTCGTAGGAGAGACAGAACTCCTACAGAATTTTGATGACTCCAAGGAAGGTCATGTGTTCGGTCACCATGAATTGGAATAGAGTTGTCTAATTTAGGAGGCTAGATCCTAGTGTGTGTTTGATAGTCCTAGATTTGGCATTGATTTGATGGGCCCAGAAGACTAGCAGATTTGAGAATGACCCTTAACATTTCAGAAAAACAAAATAAGAAAGCTAATTACATATAACTGATATAAGAAGAATAATAAAAAAAAGAATGAACGTACGGAACATTTTGCTACTTTGCACTTGTTCACTGATAGTACGCATTGATACTACTACTGTACTTTTTTCTTCTTACTTTACTATTTAAATTTTTCTACTACACATGTTTATATATAACTACATATGGATGCTAACCCTTCGTGTTTGTCAGTGGTGTGATTGAACAGGTAAGAGACTCACTTAATTTTCGAAACTAACGGGTTGTTGAATTATGTTTTAAGGATTCGACCGCCGGTGTGCCAAACCACACTAGGAGGTTGACTACAAAGGCTGGGAAAAAGCAGAGAGAGGAAGTGATTAGAGTACAGGTTAGAGTTTTATTATAGTTTGTGTTAGGCTATGGTTTTATTTAATGTCATGCGCTAATGCTTTTATGTTGTCAGTCCTATATATAAAGGAGTGCCTCTTATTTCTAAAGGGAACGTAATCTTTTCATCCTCAACATGGTATCACAGCTAGCGATACCCTAATCAAGCGTCGCCGACCAAGTCTCCACGAAAACGTGTATCGTTCGTTGATTCCACCCGCGTCGTATGACGTCGCTCGTTCTGTCGGGCTGATTCGTTGTCTCCTTCGCTAGCTCTGCCCGCTTCTCTCCACTTCCGCCCCTCCTTCCTCCCGCTCCGCCCAACCAATCTGCTTCTTCTGGACGCCAGATTCCGTGAGGGGATGTGCTTGTAAGGCTGATTCTGGGACATCTAGCATCTCTTTCTTCTATGTGAGGGGATGGCTACCTTCGTTCCCTTTTCTCCCTTCCTCGGCTCCTTCGCTGAGATCATTTGTGTACTCTTTTTATGAGAAGTTTCTAGGTCTTTTCCCCCTTTCTTCCCGCGGTTTCTATTCTCGGGTTGCAATGGAAGGGAGTGTTGAATCTCCAAATATGTCATCCGGTGTGCGCGTTGAATCCTCACAAATGTCGGCATCGGACTCTAACCGCACTCTCCATGACCACGGAACTCCTCAAATTACCACCATGGAGGTCAACGGCGCCAATTACCTTTTGTGGGCTCGGTCTTTAACTCTTGCTCTCAAAATTCATCGTATGTTTGGCTATGTTTCCAACACTACAGCAGACCCCCATCCGGCCTCTATTGAATGGTCTCAATGGGAGTCCGAAAACTCCAAGGTGATGTCGTAGCTACTCAATTCTAGGCAGGAGAGCATTGCTTGGAACTACCTGTTTCTGGACCTAGACGCAGATAATTAGAAGGGAATTGAGATTACTTATTCCTGTTGGGGGAATGCCGCTCTTATCTTTCACTTTGCCGATGGATTTTCCTCTTGCGGCAAGGTGATCGTCCTTATTTCTCCTATTACCTGGAATTTACTCAGCTCTACCAAGAATATGACCACTTTGATGCTCTCAACCTTGTCTCTCCTGAAGATGAGGTTCTTGTACGGGCTCGCGAAAAACGCAATCGGATCTTTAAATTTCTCTATGGCCTGCATCGGGACTTTGATCAAATTAGTGTCCAGATTCTTGGGTGGTCTCCTCTTCCCTCCCTGTAGAAGGTTTACTGTCTTGTTCAACATGAATTCGATCGTTGCCAGAGTTTGCATACCGACCCTACCTTTGATGGCTCAGCTCTTGCTGCTCATGTTCGCCCCGGTGGGCGTCCTTCTCGTGACTTACCACCTAAGTCTGGGGAGAAGCATCACCTTCTCTGTGATTATTGCGGGAAGACCCATCATACAAGGGACGCTTGTTTCAAGCTTTCCTCTGCCCAGAGGGGGTCCTGCTACTCATGGTGGTCATGGCTATGGTCGCTCTCCGGGTCGTCACCCCCAGCCCCGCTCTGCTCATCTCTCTGATGCTTCTACTGATACATCCACTCAGGCAGCCCCACCTGCTCTCTCTTCGGATGAAATTCTTGTCTTTCGTCGTCTGATGTACGGCTATCCCCCAGAGACTTCTGCTTCATCCTCATCCTATGCCCACCAGGGCCCACGGGTGCACATTCTGCTACCAGCCGCGCCCCCACTAAGTGGATCATTGACAGCGGAGCGGCAGATCATATGAACGGCACTGCTTCAGGTTTTGTATCCTACTCTCCTTTGTCAGGTCGTCACAAAGTGAGTGTTGCTGATAGTTCCTTTTCCTCTATTGCTAACAAAGGAATCATTCTTGTTCTTCTTTCACTCTCTCGTTCGTTCTTCATGTCCCTAAATTTATCCAAAATCTTCTTTCTATCAGTCAATTAACTAACTTTATGCACTGCTCAGTGACTTTTTCCCCTCTTCTTGTATCTTTCAGAATCTGACGACGGGGAAGGTGATTGGCTCTGGTAAAACCGTGTGATGGATTGTATCTATTTGACCCCTCCAACTCGGCTCCTACTTGATGTAGACTCAAATTAGGATTTTATCAATTAAATATTTTATCCAAATATATGATTTTTGTTATAAATAAAAACTAGGTTTTTTAAAAAAATAATTTGATCTTTTAGTTTGAAAGAGGGGTCGAGCGGCCAAGTCAAGCTTCCGCGCGCAAAATTACTCTCAACTATTTCAGCATCACGAGATCGTTAATCGTTATTAGAAAAAGATTTTGCGATGCCTAACGAATTGATCCGCTGCGAGATCCATACAACCACAAGCACATCGCAAGCAACAATTTATGGATAACTGTAATTAAATATTTAGAACGTTCGAGACAAGCTTATAATTATTTAATTAGGTTGCATAAAATTAGGCTAAGATAAAGAGCAGTGATTTTTGGTGATGTTACCAAGTGGTGTGCTCCCTATCAGTCCAGTAGTACAAAGAGAACCCATGGTTGACTGACGGAAGACTTGCGTTGATGTCAACATCTGTCCAGAGTACGGCAAGGTGGAGCAACTGCCGGCTAATGGTGGTGTTGGGTTGATGTTCGAAGAGGGTGCCGGAATAGGGTGTTGAGGTCAACGACACCCCTTGAGCAACAAGAGCGGATGGGCATACGGGTGCCGGAGAGGGTGGCGGGGTCGACGGCGCCCGATGGAAGAACGTGGACGGGAGAGGATGACCTTCGGCGGGCGGCTCGTGCGACTGGGAGCGACACAAGGAGCAGCGATGGCCGGCTGGAACTACGCAGGAAACAGGGTCAGCCGGCTCTTCGTCGAGCGGCAGGGCGTTCGCCGGAAACAAGGCCAGCGACCGGCTATTTTGATGTAGACTTAGATAGGGAGCGGCTGACTGGTAATTACAGAGGGAATGATTTTTTCAGTCGTTCCTCTGTCTTTTTCCTGAATACTCCCTTTCCTCATAGTTGGAGCTTTAATAGGGGAATTATTCCTCCAGCATTAATTGATTCCCAACATTAGATTTCTAAATGAAATTTCTCCAAATGATTTTTTTCCTAAACTTTTTCCATTCCAATTAAATTCTTGACCGCAAAGTTTCCAAATAATGAGTTGGCCGGCTATAGGTTAACTTTCACAGAATTTTTCCCTCTTAATGATTTCCAAATAATAATATCTCATAAAATCCTTTTCAAAAGAATACCAATTTTGAATTTATTTTCAACATGATATTTCCCTCTTCTTAGCGCAATAATATTTTGCCTTTTTAAATTTTAACTTTTAACTTTATGTATTTTAAATAATTTTGAGTTTGTCTCTACCGTCTTAATCACCTAAATTACCGGACCTTTTTATTAAGGGTCTCATCGGCCGGTCAAACCAACGAGTCAAAACAAGTACATGAAATGAAAATGGGTACATGAAATGAAATGCAATAACAATGAAAAATAAAAATATGGGTAAGAATTATGATGTGGCGAAAGATACATCAATTCTTCCGGGGTTGAAAGAACTCGACGCCGACGAGACTTTGCAAGAACTGGCAATGGAGAGATCTAACATCATTGCTGGTGCCAGATCGGGTGGAATATCTGGAGCCTTGACGGGTGGCTCAACTGGTGGCTCAATGTGCACCTGATCATGAACTAGACCAAACCTCCTGTAATAAGCAATCATATGACCTCCCTTTGAAAATTACATCTCATGACGATAACGACCAACCGTGAGTTTGTAATGTTCAAACGTTGCTCGCAAAATATTAGCAGTAAATTTATGCAGTTCTTTTAAATAATTAATATGAGTTTCAGCATCGAAAGAAATACTTTCAAGGAATGAAAGATGATGACGATCTGGTGGGCGGGGCAACGTATAGAAAATCTCGAAAGGAGATATATTAAGAGGGCAGCGTTTAGAATTATTATATGTGAATGTAGCTTGTGGAGGCACAAAATCTCATTGATTTAGATTTTCCTTGATTAAACACCTAAGAAAGTTCTTCAAACTCTTATTAACGATTTCAGTCAGTTCATCAGTTAGCGAGTGAGCAGCGCTATTAAACTCGAGTTTGGTGTCTATTCGACCCCATAATATATTCAAAAAATTTATTATAAAATGTTTAACATCTTGTTGCAATTCCACAAATTCGTTTACGTATAACTTAATATCATAAATTTTAAAAATGATTATAATTTTGTCTTTGAGAAATTTCTAAAGAAATTCTTTAAAACGCGTGTCTTTATTAAGTGTGAAAAATTTAGGAGTTCTTATTATCCTTAAAACATGATTTTTCTTGAATATATTGAAAATTCAACAACAATTGTTTTTAAAAAAATTTATATTTCTAGGATGACAAAATAACATAAAGTGGCGTTCTCCAAATACGAAGTCAATATATGGTGATGACAATAGTGTTACGGGTGGGTGACCATCAAACGTAACATCAATAGGCTCAAGTGTTGGTGAGTGTAGTGGGCTGGGAGACTTAGGGCATACGTAGTTCGAGTTTATGTCACCTAAGACGGGAGGTTCATCGTTGGTCAACTCCTCCGGGGGTAGGGGCTCAAGAAGGAAATCAGTGACTACAGTTGGTGACTCAGTAGGGCAAAGTGGAGTTGCTATTTCAACCGGTATGTCATAAATAAGAGGAAAAATTTTTTTTTCCTGGAGCTGGGGCTCAAGGAGAATCTCCTCAACTGGAGGGATTTCTATAGTGGAGACTAGTGGGGTCAAGGTGATCGTGGGGGAAAGAGGACTATTAATAATTTGAAGCCCGGGTTTCACTAGTTGATACGTAGTTGGGACGTAATCAGGAAATTTTTTTTACTTGCGCATTGTCGGTTCAAGGTTATGCACATCGGTGCACAACCCATTCAGATTTAGTTTTAATTATGTAGTGACGAACTCGATGTTTTTTATTAGAATTTTCATGCGCTCTTCAAAATTCTCCATCACAATTAATTTTTTTTAAAAAAAAGTTTAATGATAAAAAAAAAATTTAAACAAGAAATTTTTGTTTTTATTTTTATTTTAAACTCAAAGTAATAAAAAAATTTAATGAAAAACTTAACCTCCTTTTTTTATTAATTTTTTTAATCTTTTTTAATGAGAGGCCATGAATGCTTAAAATTAATAAATACCCAAATATATTAATTTTAGAAACGGATCGATCGACTCGCGATATGAACAAATCGACCTAACTTTGATACTAAACTGATGTATACTCAAATTAGGGTTTTATCAATTAAATATTTTAGCCAAATATATGATTTTTCTTATAAATAGAAACTAGGTATTTAAAAATTAATAATTTGATCTTTTAGTTTGAAAGAGGGGCCGAGCGGCCAAGTCAAGCTTCCGCGCGCAAAATTACTCTCAACTGTTTGAGCAACACGAGATTGTTAATCGTTGCTAAAAAGATTCCGCGACGCCTAATGAATTGATCCGCTGCGAGATTTGTGCAACCACAAGCACATTGTAAGCAACAATTTATGGATAGCGGTAATTAAATATTTAGAACGATCTGACAAGCTTATAATTATTTAATTAGGTTGCATAAAATTAGGCTAAGATAAAGAGCAGTGATTTTCGGTGATGTTACCCAGTGGCGTGCTCACTATCAGTCCAGTCGCGCAAAGAGAACCTACGGTTGACTGACGGAAGGCTTGTGTTGATGTTAACGTCAGTCCAGAGTATGGCAAGGCGGAGCAACTGCCGGCTAATGGTGGTGCTGGGTCGATGTTGGAAGAGGGTGCCGGAATAGGGTGTTGGGGTCGACAACACCCCTTGAGCGACAAGGGCGTACGGGTGGCGGAGAGGGTGGCGGAGTCGACGGCGCTCGATGGAAGAACATGGACAGGAGAGGATGACCTTTGGCAGGAGGCTCGTGCGACTGGGAGCGACGCGAGGAGCAGCGATGGCCCGCTGGAACTTCGCAGGAAACAGGGTCAGTTGGCTCTTCGTCGGCCGGCTGGGCGTTCGCCGGAAACAGGGCCGGCGACCGGCTATTTTGATGTAGACTCAGGCAGGGAGCGGCTGGGCGGTAATTACAGAGGGAACGATTTTTTCAGTCGTTCCTCTGCCTTTTTCCTGGTGCCACCCTTCCTCACAGTTGGAGCTTTAATAGGGGAATTATTCCTCCAGTATTAATTGATTCCCAACATTAGATTTCAAAATGAAATTCCACCAAATGATTTATTTCTTAAACTTTTTCCATTCCAATTAAATTCTTGACAGCAAAGTTTTCAAATAATGAGTTGGCCGGCTATATGTTAACTTTCACAGAATTTTTCCCTCTTAATGGTTTCCAAATAGTAATATCACATAAAATCTTTTTCAAAAGAATATCAATTTTGAATTTATATTCAACGTGATATTTCCCTCTTCTTAGCGCAATAATATTCTGGTTTTAAATTTTAACTTTATGCATTTTTAATATTTTTGAACTTGCCTCTACCGTCCTAATCACCTAAATTACCGGACTTTTGTATTAAGGGTCTCATCGGCCGGTCAAACTGACGAGCCAAAACAATTACATGAAATGAAAATGGGTACATGAAATGAAATGCAATAACAATAAAAAATAAAAAAATGGGTAATAATTATGATGCGACGAAGGATGCACCACTACTCCTCCATGTGCTCTTCATGTGGCTTCATATTCTACTTTGGATTCATATAACTGTCGCCTAGGACATCTCTCTAACTCTGTTATGAAATTTTCCTTTTATTTCAACATTTCCACAAAATGATTACGACTCAATTCAATGCCACTGTAAAAATATTGTGAAGTGATAATGGTAGTGAATACATTGACTCTCACTTTGAACACTATCTGTGTGACTTGGGCTAAGTTATAAAATGCGCAAGGCGCACCGAGGCACAAAGGTCCCCTGGACCATAGGCGCAAGGCGCAGGCGCGCGTCGGAGGCACGTGAGGCGCAAAAATGGGGAAAAAGGAAATTGAGCGAATTGGGCGCTCAATTCGCTTAATTTCAGCGAATTGGGTGTCCAAGTGCGTCTAGGGGTGCCTTGGGTGCGTCTAAGATCATATTTTTTCCCATATAAAAAAAATTAGAAATAACTTGAAAGGCCCAGGCGTGCCTGGGAGCCTGTAAGGCGCGCGTCTGAGGAGCGCCTGGGGTACATCGCCCGCCTCAGCCGTGCTGAGGCGTGGAGGGTTGCGCTTGGTGCGCCCGGCACCTCAGGCGCGCCTAGAAGCGCGCCTTGACAACTAAGGACTTGGGTATCAACCACTAAACTTCTTGTATGTATACCCCTGCTCGGAATGGGGTCGCCGAGCGAAAGAATTGGCACCTCCTGGAAGTTGCTCGTTGTTTATTACTTCATATGCACATACCCAAATACTACTGGGGCCTCACAGCTACGCATCTTATTAATAGTTTGTCAACTCTTATCCTTAACCACAAAACACCGTTAGAAACTCTCAATATCCTTCCTAGTGAGCTCACCCCTCATATCTTTGGATGTGTGTGTTTTGTCCATGTGCACCACACCTCCAAGCTTGATCCTCAGGCGCTAAAGTGTGGCTTCATTGGATACTTTAACACTCAAAATAGTATAAGTGCTTTCATCCTGTGACCCGCAAGACTTTTGTCTCCATGAATGTCACTTTTCATGAATTCGAGTTTTATTACGAGAGCTCTCTTCAGGAGGAATCTATTACCATGGAAGTGAGCTTCCTCGCTATTCCCCTACCTATATATCCTCCATATCAGCCTACTATCTCACCTCCTATTATCCTCACCTATGGTTCCGCCACCGCTTGTGATTCTGTCGTCGCCTTTGCCTTCTCTCCCTACTCCTCCTTTGTAGGTTTATACTTGTCGGCGAAGGGGCATAAACAGTCGGCTTTTGAACACTATACCTGTATCCACGCCTAATTCGTCTACCGGTCCTCAAGGTAACCATGCCCCCACTCGACATCCTTTATTTCATTATATGACTTATGACTCGTCTTCTCGGCATAGAGCCTTTGTCAATTCTCTGTCCTCCATTTTCATACCTTCTTCATGGCAGGAAACTCTGAAGCATAAAGGGTGGAAAGATGCTATGAGAGAAGAGACGATTACTCTTGAGAAGAATTACACAGGACCTTGTTGATCTTCCTCGAGGCAAGACCGTGGTTGGATGCAAGTGGATCTTTCGGTGAAACAAAACCACCAAGGTCTTGTGGACCGTTACAAGGCTAGGTTGGAGGCCAGAGGATACACCCAATCGGCCGGGATTGATTATCAGGAAACATTTGCTCTAGTAGCAAAGATGAACTCTATCTGGATTCTGCTATCATGTCATGTTTGTAAAGGGTGGAGTCTCAGCCAGTTGGACGTGAAAAATGTCTTCCTTCATGGAGATTTGGAAGAGAAAGTTTATATGTCGCTACCTCTTGGTCTTACCTCTGAGGGATCTGAGGGAAAAGTATGCAAATTGAGGAAGACTCTATACAGCCTAAAACAATCCCCGAGTGCTTGGTTTGGGAGGCTCCAACGAGCAATGGTGACATTTGGGTATACTCAGAGTAATGTTGATCATACCTTATTTGTAAAACACAGACAAGAGAAATTGACGGTGTTGATAGTTTATGTGGATGACATTGTCATAACTGAGGATTACAAGGAAGAAATTAAAATTTTGAGGACAAGATTGGAGGTTGAATTTGAGGTAACGGATCTTGGGTGTAACAACCCATGTTTTAGAAAAAAGAGTTTAAAATTAATCAACTAAAAAAATGGCATTTTAGTACATAGCCAAAACCTAATTTTCTTTATTTACTTTTTTGCATAGGTCTTTTCCCGCACCCGCTCCCTGTCAATGCGTCGTTGTCGATCCCACGACTCATGTCTCCCGCTAGTGTCGCTCGCCTCCCACTCCTCTCCCCTGCTTCCGCTGGCGCCTCCTCATGGCGTGGCCGCCTTCTCCTCTTCCTCTTGCCCTAACCACCGGTTTCTCATCCCTACCTGAGCAGCATCAAGAGTTCCTTCCCCTCTTCTCCTTCTTCGTTCAGGCAGGGGCCTGCAGCAGCCAGCATCTCCTCCAATAGGGTCGACAGCATCAAGTCTCCCCTCCCCTCCTCAGGTCACCAACCTCTCCCTCCAACAGCCCTCTTCTTTGTTATCTTGGCCAGGTTTTTGCGAGAGGGATGCCTAGGGTTTCTTGTCCTATCCTCTTTGGCCTCGGATTTGATTTTTATTGGTAAAAACCTCCATCTGATATCAACTGTCACGACCCGTCTCAACAAAAATCAGAGTGCGCTTTGGGGCGAGTCGTGACACCTAACAGGCATGGGTTTTCTTTTCGCCCATGCATGTAGCATCACGACACGCCCCAAAACGCACTCTGACTTTGTTGAGACGGATCATGACATTGGAACCTCAACTACTTCTTTGGCATTGAAGTTGTCAGATCCAAGCACGGTATCTTTATCTCATAGAGGAAGTACATCTTTGACCTGCTGAAGACTATAGAGATGAGTGGGTGTAGACCAGTTGACACCCTCATTGAAGCGAACCAAAAATTGGGGAGGGATGGTGGAGAACCTGTCACGGATATCCATAGCTTCCAACAACTGGTGGGGAGACTCATCTACCTATCTCATACTCGCTGGAATATCTTTTATGTTGTTGGAGTTATCAGTCAGTACATGCATGCTCCCAAATCTCACCACTTGGATGCTGCCCATCGGATTCTCAGATATCTCAAAAACTCTTCGGGACGTGGCATTTTGTTCTCTCCAAATAAAGAATTATCCATTGAAGTTTTCACAGATGTTGATTGGGCTGGGTCAGTTGATGATCGTAGATCTACATCCGGGTATTACACCTTGGTTGGGGGAAATCTGGTGACTTGGAGGAGCAAAAAACATGTCGTCACCAGATCCAGTACCGAAGAGGAATTTAGGGCTATAGCCCGGGGAATATGTGAAGGAATGTGGATTTGGTCCTTTTTTCTTGAACTTGGGATTCAAAGCAAAGGCACGTTGAAGTCAATCGTCATTTCATCAAGGAAAACATAGTGAGTGGAGTTATTAGCACCTCATTTGTCTCCTCGGATCAACGGGTGGTTGATGTGCTTACAAAGGCTATATCTCATAGGTATTTTGGTAACATTATGTTTAAGTTGGGTGTGACAGATATCACAAGTCCAACTTGAGGGAGAGTGTTAGGCTTTGGTTTCATTTAATGTCATGCGTGTATGTTGTCGCTCCAATAAATAAAGGAGTGCCTCTTATTTCTAAAGGGAACATAATCTTTTCCTCCTCAACAGTTTGTATTAGAGTTTTGATATAAATTGTGGATTGTATAATACAGTGTGTTGCATTAGCTCTATTTAGTAGATGTTTTCCTATACTCCGACATAACATGATGTATAACATGCTTAAGTGAATGAAAAGTTGGTTTAATTTTTCTTCTAGTATTTTTCCTTAGTCGTATATTAAAATTGATGTGTGATATTATTGTAAAAAAATCACTCAGAATAACCGAATTAAATTGTGCGGTGTTGTTACAAAAAATATGGATCAGTCAAATAGTGGCCATTAAGAGACTCTAGTGATACTATCGTGGGTCTAAGGGTGACTAATAGGGGTGTTCTTGATACGGACATTTTATTTAGTACTTTCACCTTGTGATTCTAAGCGTTTTCATCCATTCTTATGTTTCTCGTGCTCGGCCATTATGTAATTCCAATGCTGATTTGAGCGATCTGAATTTGGACATGCGCAATTTTCGTGCGCGCGTGTAAACGCACGTGCGCGACTTGGCGCCAGCTCTTTCTCTTCTCGTTGACCTTGTGCGCGCGCGTGCGCTTTGCGACGCACAAGCGTGCGCCATGTTTTCTTTTTATTAGTTGCTCGCGATTTCAGCTGGATCGAACACGAGGAGCATCGTTCTTCCTCATTTTTCATCTCCAAGGCTTGGGTTTCAACTCTAGGTCTCCTCAACCTCCCCAAGCACTCCAAATTGGAGCTCCAATTCGAAGCACTTGACGTTGAGGTGGACAAACCCCGGGAGGGGTCTGGCACATTGGGAGTCAGTGATAGCAATTCTTCTATCCAGGACGCAACCGATGAAGGCGTGAAGGGCTCAGATTGACAACTCGGCGATTTCCATCTCTCTCTACGGCAAATTCTCTCGTCCCTTCTGTATCAAGGAGTGGTAATTTGTATCTCTCCTCTCTCTTTTGAAATGTTTGTATTTATATAGAGATATACTCTAAATCATCTACACACCATGATCATTGGGTGCAGATGTTCATAGATATATTTTCTATTGTGGATGATTTGTAATGAGATAGTGTTCTTGTTGAGATTTTGTGATTGCTCTCTTGAGCTTTTGGTTGAGATGGTGTAGTAATTTGCTTGTTGCAACCTCATTAAGCTAGAAGTGAACAAGTGTGTTTGTGTGGGAAGCGGAGGAAGGCGACCCGCGGAGGAGTGAAGCGGAGGAAGGCGACCCGCGGAAGAGCAAAACGGAGGAAGGTGACCCGCATAATTAATTTAGTTTTTCTTTTTATTTTTTGCAAATTAAAACCACCATAAAACACTGATTAAAAACTTCTATCTCAAGTTTCGTCTCAAAAGATTACTCCACCCTGTCGTATTCCACGTGAGATCGATAATCGGGGGTAACTCCTTGTTTTATATTACTTATACGGCGGTGCACGTGTCGTAATAGCATCAAGTTTTTTGCGTCGTTGTCGGGAAACGTGGACGTATGATTTCTTTGTAGAGAAAGATTAGAGTTATAAGCCATTTTCCATTTGTACATTGTGTTGTCTTAATATTCAATTTCCTTATTTTTGTCATGCTTGTAAATTCTTTAATTTTCTGTTTCAGCTATTTCAAAATTCAAGTTTTAAGTACTTTAATTTTATAATCGTGCATAGTGAGTCTTTAATCTGCTTCTATTATTTTTGAATCCATCTTTACACCAAAAATGTATTCTCGTCAACAATGTAATTTGCATAAAGTGTTAAGTCAGCGTTGTTTTGAGTGTTATGAAGAAAGACGTAAATATAATCTATATGGCACATCGAATGGACCATCCGCATCTCTGGACCTGATGCGATCTTCATATAATGAGCCAAATTATTATAATTACATGTCTCCATTGCGAGCATTGCATTCATCGGGTGGTTTGGCCTCTTCATGGCCGAAACCTACTAGGAAGTGTTGTTTGTGATGTGAGAGTTTTGATCATGCATTGAAGTTCCTTCCATCGATGATGACATACGTTACGACATCATGTCCTCGTGGGAGCACAATAGATATGTCTACTAGCATAGCTATTGATCACTACGATGATATTTTGGAGGTTATTTCCTCTATAGTACCGTAATTACCATTGGATTCAGTATTGGAGGATAGCTCCTATCTTTTAGTTGATTCTATCATGAGCCATGCTTATCCTCCAGCTTTTTCTGACTTCACAACGCATGTGTCTTTTGATCCTGTCGAAGCTATTGTGCAGGGTGATGATTCGGAGCCCAAAGCTGCGCCAAAGTGGGATAAGGATGTTGTTCTCTCCAATGTGTAGTAAGACTACTTGGAGCAAGATGACGAGCTGAAGTGGAATGAGGAGGATATCCTTTCCAATGAGGGGTTTTGCACAACTTCATTGGACGAAGAGGTCCAACTCACCGCCGAGACACTTGAGTTCTCGGATGCCCCTTGCTATGATTCTACTACACCGACAGTGATCATTTGGTGGAGCTTACTGGGAGTGAGACCGGGATCATCATCCTGTTTGTTTCCTAACCCCCTTTCATTGTCTGAGCGTATGCCGGTTGAACTTTCACCGGTACTCCTAAAAGAAATGGAGAATTTTGCTCAAGTCAATGAGGACAGTATCCCCATAAGTGAGGAGGTTGAATCCCCTCCCTCCATAGAGGAAGCTCCATTCATTGTCTTCTCCTCCTACTTCTATCTTGAAGAAGAAGAAAACACATTGCTGGGCAAGGACACTTTTGGTGAAATTAGAGAGGAGAAGCCCTCCTTTTCTTACATCTTATTTCCTTTACATGTGAAATTCAGGTATTATGATAGATTACGCTACTCCTACGGCAGAAAACGGGAAAAATACCTACGATTAATCTTCTTTAATGTCCAAGGAGTGTTGCTGCATCCCCCATACCCAGTCAAAGACCGATTGGGACAACCCGGTTCACTTAGGAGGATGGCGAGACTGAACTAGTGGGTTCAGTCTCCATAATCTTCGACCCTTTTCGATGATAAACAGCGTCGAACCGGCTCCGGGTCATAACATTCCCGCCGTCTTCAAAAAATTGCATGTCCTCAAGCTGAAACTCGGGATATGTCTCCTTAAGTTCGTTGTAGTCCACCCATGTTCGTTCGGACTCCCCCATGCCCTTCCAGTAGATCAACAGTCATATGATGGACTTCCCCTGCACAGTCTTAATCCTCGCTTCAAGAACCTTTTTCGGTATTGACCGAACTTCGCCCAGTTCTGTCACATTTGGCAATGGACTAACATTTGGAACACCCCCTTGTGTAGCCCTTTTGAGTAGCGACACATGAAAGGCTAGGTGAATCTGGGAGCCCGTTGGGAGTTCCAGGGTGTACGCCACAGCCCCCACCTTACTGAGGATTTGGAAGGGCCCATGGTAGCGGGGTGCAAGCTTTTGTTTCTTCACTCCTGCCACGGAGAGCTGTCGGTACGATTGTAACTTGAGGTACACCCGCTCCCCTACCTCGAAACTTTTCTCTCGCTGGTGCTTGTCTGCTCGGGCCTTCATGCAATGTTGTGCTATCTGGAGATTCTCCTTCAACTATTTTAAGATATCGTCTCGTATTTGTAACACAAACTCCACTTCTGACACTACGGGCGATCCTTTCTCATAATTCTGAAGTGTCGATGGTGCTCTCCCATACAAGCTCTCGAACGGTGTCATCTTTGTCGCCATTTGCTACGTCATATTGTACCAGTACTCGACCCATGGAAGTCATTTACTCCCCTGGCGGGGCTTTCCCACAATGTAGCACCTTAAATATGTCTCCGCGCTTCTATTTAGGGCCTCCGTTCGCCCATCCGTCTGGGGATGGAAAGTTGTACTCATGCGTAAGGTTGTCCCGGTGAGACGGAAGAGCTCCTTCCAAAACCTTCTAGCGAGCACGGTACCGCGATCAGAAAAGATGGAGGTCGGTATTCCTTGCAGTCGCACGACCTCCCGGACGAAAGCTTCCGCCACGGACTCCGCAGTGCAAGGGGGCGCAAGCGCAATGAAGTGTTCATACTTAGAGAGGTGTTCCACCATCACCAGGATGACTGTCTTGCCCTGTGATTTGGGTAACCCCTCAATAAAGTCCATCGCAATGCTCTCCCATGTGAGCTCTGAAATGTCCAGCAGCACCAGTAACCCTACTGCGGTGGTCGTCTCGTATTTCTGCCTCTGGCACTCCTCGCAGTTCTTCATGTGATGTGTGACATCCTCCTTCAATCCCCTCCAATACATGTTCTGCTTGATCCGTTGATAGGTTCGCAGCATCTCGGAGTGCCCGTTGTTGGGGGTGGTGTGAAATTCGTGGATTAACTGCTGCCTCAATAAGGATCCAGGTGCCACCACCAAGCATCCTTTGTAATACAAATGGCCATTAATGGCATGGTAGTCTGCCTCCACCCCTCTACCCTCAACAATATTTGCCAAAATTTGACATAGCTCCTCATTTGCCTACACCTCCCGATGGCCCTCCTCCACTATGCCCAAAACAGGCGTTGAAATAGCGAAAAAAGAACTCGTCAGAGGCAAGAGCGAAAGAGCATCAGAGACCTTATTCTCCCTTCCCTTGAGGTATTCAATCTCATAGTCATACCCCAGCATCTTGGACACCCATTTTTGCTGCTCCAATGACGAGACTCGCTGCTCCAGGAAGTACTTTAAACTTTGGTGGTCGGTTCGTATTTTGAAGTGCCTTCCAACGAGATATGGCGGCCATTTCTCCACCGCATGCCAGATTGCCAACATTTCCTTTTTATAAACTGAAATCCCCAATGCCTTTCCCTGAATCACCTTGTTATAGTACGCTAACGGCCTTCGTTCCTGCATCAGCACCGCCCCCAGACCGGCCCCCGGCGCATCAGTTTCCACTACAAACAACTTGGCAAAATCTGGTAATGCTAGCACCGAAGTCGTCACCATTGCCTCCTTCAGTGCTTGGCATGTTAACTATGCATCCCTTCCCCAATCAAACATCTCATTCTAGAGTGATGTCGTCAGCAGCTTAGCGATCGTCCCGTAGTCCATCACAAAATTCCAGTAGTAGCTCGTTAGCCCCAAAAATCCTCGCAACATCGTGATGATGGTCGGCGTGGGCCACTCTGTCATGCTCTGGATCTTCCTTGGGTCCGATCGAACCCCTTCACTATTTACCAAGTGACGCAAATACACCACCTCTTGTGCTCTGAAAGAGCACTTCAACCTTTTCACGTACAATCTTTGCTCCCTGAGAACTGCCAAAACCATCAGCAGATAGTCCATATGTGCCTCCAAACTCAGACTGTAGATGAGGATGTCATCGAAGAAGACCAGCATAAACTTCCGCAACCACGACCTGAATGTTTCGTTCAAGACCGCTTAAAGGTTCGCCGACGCATTTGTTAACCCGAAAGGGATCACAAGGAATTCGTAGTGCCCCTCGTGTGTCTGGAAAGTTGTCTTTTCTACATCTCCCTCTCGCATGCGGATTTGATGGTACCCTGACCACAAGTCCAGCTTAGTGAAATACTGGGCTCCATGCAATTCATCCAGAAACTCGTCGATGACCAGAATCGGGAATTTGTCTTTAATTGTGACCCTGTTGAGAGATCAGTAATCTATGCAAAATCTTCACGTTCTGTCCTTTTTCACCAATAGGCCCGGGGAAGAAAAAGGACTCGTGTTGTGTCAAAGGGTCCCTTCCCGCAACATTTCTCGGACTCATCTCTCAATCTCTTCCTTCTGTATGTAGGGATACCTGTATGGTCGGACACTGGTGGGCTCTGCACTCTCCTTGATCACGATCTGATGATCACATGCGCGTCGGTGGCAACCCCTTTGGTATCTCAAAGACATCCTTGAATCTTCTCAAGACTTCGTGCAACTTTTATAGAATCCCTTCCTTCTGCTCCCTCGAGTCTCCGTCAGTCAGGACCCATGTCATGGGGTAGTCCTGCCCAACCCATTTCTCCAAAGATAAGATAGTGGCTTTTTTCACCCAAGGGCTTGTATTGTTTTGCATCTTGTGCTTCTTCCCCTCATATGTGAACTCCATGATCATGTTCTCTCAATCGTTCGTAATTAATTTCAGCTACCTCAACCATTGCACTCCCAACACGATATCTGATCCCAAACCGGCAATATATACAAGTCCACGTAACACCTGAATCCTTGAATCGTGAGTGGCACCTTTCTCACTGGCCCCATGCATTGTAGGAGATTTTTGTCTACTACGAGCACCTTGAACACTGTCCTCCGTCAGTGTGATGGCTAATTTCTTGGCGACCTCGGTGTTGATGAAGTTGTGGGTGCTCCCACTATCTACCAATACGGAAACCTTTTGATCTACCACCTTCCCTATCATCCTTATTGTGGAGGGTTGCCCTCCCCCCTCTAAAGCATGAACGGATACTTCAATCTCTTCCAAATCGAGGACCTCCCACTCCTCGGCCGCACTGTCCTCGGGTTCCTCCTCTTGCCGCATGTAAACTTGAACCACCTTACACTTGTGTCCGGAAACAAATTGCGCATCGGAAGTGTAGCACAGCCCCTTGGTCCGCAAATCCTGCATCTCCTGTCATGGCAACCGCTTCGCCGCAGCCTCCTTCCGGAAGGATGAGCTGCTAGTTCCTTTGGTCGTTCCTTGTTCTCATTCCTTGCTGCCCCAACGGTACGTTGTGGCCACCTTGCGTCTTCCCAGTTTCTCCTCTTGCAACTGTGTCATCTTGATGGCTTGTGCTATGATCTTGCGTTGAAATGCATGCACCTCATCGCTAATTTTCTCCTTGAGTCCGGCCATAAAGCATTCCAGGAGCGCCTTCTCTGTCCACTGCACCCGATTAGCTAATCTTTCAAACTCCTTTCTATACTCATTGACGGTCCATGTCTGTATCAGCTTATTCAGCATTATGTCGAAGTCCTCATATTCGGTCAGCCCAAACCTCACGAGGAGCCCATCGCAGAATTTCTCCCATTTGGGGTAGTGTCGCTGCTTCCTCCACCATCCCAACCATTGATAGGTATCCCTTTCAAGGTGAAAAGAAGCGATGTGCACCTACTGGTACTGGGGAAGCTCCTGGTACTCAAAAAACACATCGGCCCTCTCGATCCATTCCAGGGGATCTCCGTTTTTGTACTTGGGAAACTCCATCATCGTCAGTCGGGGCAGCACTGGCGGGCGGTGTTAATGCAGTGCCCGCACCTCCGGAAAATCTGAAGGTTGTCTCCAGCGTTGATTCCACGTTCCCCCATTCTTCATCGGTCTTCCCATGCAATGCATGACGGGCCCTTGGCCCAAGTGGTCCTCCGCCAGTGCTTCTTCTTCCCCAATGTTTGGGGTTCAAACGCCCTTGCGCCCTCCCAGGCAGGTTCCGTTGCTCCCTTCTCCTTTCCCCCAACTCACATGAAGCTTCTGGTAGTACTGACCACCTCCTCTTCCTTCTTCCGCCTCCCACAGGTCCCTGTTATCCACTCGCCGAACTTGTCGTTGCTTGTGGAAGCCCCCCGGCTCCCTAGTGAAGCCGCAGAAGCCCCCAGAGTGTTCGTCGGGCGCCCAGACACCGCGCGGCTGCTGGCCATGGGCTTGCTGGACGGGATTGATGGCCCCATGAGCCCTGCACTGCCCTTCGAGCCCGTCGTCCGCTGCAGTCGGCAGAATCCACGTCGCATTGCTCCGGTCGGCGGAATCCACGCCAGCTCCGTAGATATAGACAACATCCTCCGTCGTTAACCCCTTGTCGCGATCTGAGGCCTTCTCGATGCGGCTGAGCTATTCTCCCAAAGCTTTTGTCGCCTCCAGGACCGCCGCACGCGATCGCTCCTCACCGTCGTTGAGCTTCTGCACGAGGTCTTACTTCAACGCCTGCATGAACTCCCGTAAGCTCTGCTAACCCCTCTTCCAGCGCCGTGAGGCGTGTTCCGTGGGTCGCTATGCTCGACGAGGGAGGTTCGATGCTCTGATACCAAATGATAGGTTATGCTACTCCTATGGCAACAAACGGGAAAAATATTTGCGATCAATCTTCTTTGATTCCCTAGGAGTGCCGCTGCACCCCCATATACACAACCGCAGACCGGCTGGGCCCGCCTATTTCACTTAGAAGGATGGCGAGACTGATCTGGTGGGTCCAGTCATCATAATCTTCGGCTCTTTTCGATGATAAACCACGTCGAACCGGCTTTGGGTCATAACATATCATTATTCGGGTAAAGTAGTTGTTTTTTCGGTGTATCGGTACCCGCTACCGACACGGATATTTAGAATAATTATCAGTTCATTTCTCTTTTCATACTCTTATTAGCTAGAGTTTTAAAATTTCTGAATAAGACATGCTGGAGGACAATAAACTCAATAGTTACCTCATGTTTATCTGCATTTTTATTCAAGTTTTTTTTATTGTCAATTTTGTTTTGTTTGCGTTAATCATGTGTGCAGGTTTTGGCTGAGTCGGACATTTCTTTTTGGTCAAGCTTGGATCGAGCGCACACATTTAGTTCAAATCCATTTGGTATTATCTAACTTTGACGAAAGGGTATCCTTTCTTGATTTCTAGAACTTGCCCCTAGCGACTCATGAAACGTATGCCTAGGCTAGTTCTTATTTTGGTTTAAGTATAATTGTAGCTTTCATGTTTAACTTTTGATTCACCGCACGTTAAACTCAAGCCTAACAATTTATCCCAATTCTAAGTCCTATTGATTTGTAAAAATAGATTTAGCAAACGTCGTGGAGAGAGTGTGACCAAGAAAATCGATGGTCATCGACATTGATACATTTCTTTAGAGCATACCCCGTAATCTTAAGAAGATAATGCTAAGCTTAGTGGCAATGCTATTTTCTTTCTATGCAAGATCTAGGACGATCCGATATTCTTTTGTAAAAGCAGATATAACTAGTAATATTTAGTTTTAAAAAGTATAGATTAGTAGTATGCATGGAAATTAAATCTAGATATCTTCCTAATTCATCTTGAGCATAGAACTTTTCTATATACTCCTTATTTTCATATTTTTAATTTTTAGATTAAACTTGTCTAATACCCGGGAGGAGAGCGGTTTGCTCGGGGCGAGCAATCGTTCAAGTCTAGGGGTATTTGATACGTGCATTTTATATAGTATTTTCACAATGTGATTCTTAGCATTTTTCATCTTCTTGTAGTAGAAGCTTGATTAATGCATACATTGCGTCTATTTGCATTTCTGGATTATATAGATGAATTTCTTATACAGGTGTGGACTCGTGTGCGTCTCTTTCCCCTTGGATTAGACGAAATTTGTCAACCTGAATTTGTACGTGCGGTATTTTAACACACACGTGCGCGCACGTGCAACTGCCTGTGTGCGGTCATTCCATGCTTCCAACGCTAATTTGGGCAATCTGAATTTGGGCATGCGTTATTTTCACACTCCAAAGTGCTTGCATGTAAACGTGGGTGCGCGATTTGTCCCCTAGCCCTTTCTCTTCAAGTTGACCTTGCGCACATACGTGCGCTTTGCGTCGCACGCCCGTGCGCCCTATTTTCTTTATATTAGTTCCTCACGATTTCAACCGGATCGAACACATAGGGAGTGTTGTTCTTCTTCGTTTTTCATCTCCAAGGCTAGGGTTTCGACCCTAGGTTTCCTCCAACCTCCCCAAGCACTCCAAAAGAAAAGAAGTTGATTTGCAAGTTGTCATTGGAGATCCAGTCTGGAGCACTTGAAGTTGAGGTGGACAAACCCCGGGACAAGACAGGCACATTGGGAATCGGTGATAGCGATTCTTCTACCCCGGACGAAACCGATGAAGGTGTGAAGGGCTCGGATTGACAACTTTGTGGTCTCCTTCCATCTCTACGACAAAGTCTCTCGTCCCCTCCGTATCAAGGAGTGGTAATTTGTATCCCTCCTCTCTCTTTTGAAATGTTTGTATATATAGAGAGATACACTCTAAAGCATCTACACACCATGACAATTGGGTATAGATGTTCATGGATATATTTTCTATATTGGATGATTTGGAATGAGATGGTGTTCTTGTAGTGATTTAGTGATTGCTCTCTTGAGCTTTTAGTTGAGATGGTGTGGTAATTTGCTTGTGGAAACTTCGCGAAGCGGAGGAGCGAACCGGATGAAGACGACCCGCAGAGGAGCGAAGCGGAGGAAGTTGACCCGCGAAAGAGCAAAGTGTAGGAAGGCAACCCGCATAGTTAATTTAGTTTTTCTTTTTATTTTCACACATTAAAACCACCATAAAACACTGATTAAAGACTTTTATCTCAAGTCTCGTCTCAAAAGATTACTCCACCTCATCGTGTTTCACGTGAGATCGATACTCTGGGGTAACTCCTTGTTTTATATTACTTGTACGACCGGCGCACTTGTCATAATCACATAAGGTTTTTGGCGTCGTTGCCAAGGAACACGGACGTGTGATTTTTTTATAGAGAAGGATTAGAGTTAGAAGCTCTTTTCCATGTGTTTATCGCATTGTTTTAATTTTCACAGGTACTCCTGGAGGAAATGGAGCATTCTGCTCAAGTCAATGAGGAGACCATCCCCTTATGTGAGGAGATTGACCTCCCCCTCCATAGAGGAAGCTCCATTCATTGTCTTCTCCTCCTACTTCCGTCTTGAAGAAGACACATTGTTGGGTAAGGACACTTTTTTTATATTAACGAGGAGCAGTCCTTTTCTTACATCTTATTTCATTTACCTATGAAATTCATGTATTATTTTTCAGATAAAGGAGTAAATGTTTTATCATTGTATCGGTACCCGCTATTGACACGGATATTTAGAACAATTATCTGTTCATTTCTCTCTTTATACTCCTATCAGCTAGAACTTTTAGATTTCTAAATAAGTCATATTGGGAGACAATAAACTCAGTAGTTACCTCATGTTTATCTGAATTTTCATTTCAGTTTTTCTTTATTGTCTATTTTGTTTTATTTGCAGTAATCATGTTCTGTTTGCGCTAATGCTTGACGGACCAGGAGGCTGAGTCGAGCATTTCCTTTTTGCAGTCACGTTGGTAGCTTCTTCGAATGTTGATATCACCACCACCCCTTCGATGAGATCATCATGCAGACCTCAGGGGTGGACAGCATCAGTATTGACCCTGAGAAGTTCAAGGCGGCATGGAAAGGCCTGGAGACGGGAAAGGAGACCGGCAATCACCATGTGACCTTGACAGGACTTCTGAATATCGACGTCGGGACCAAGGCTATTTGCGAGGGAATGCAAAAAATAGTGTTTACCGCCGCTGAAAAGCTACAGAAGAACCAATAAATGCTTCTTGTCATGGAAACAAGAAAGAACAAGAAGAGGAATGTGGCTGCAGTGGGAACTACTGCGCAAGAAAGTGTTAAAAAAGATCAAGAAAAAAAAAATAAGAAGGAATTATTCGTGCGGATGGCCATTGGAAATATCTCCTCCACAGTGAGAGAGGAGGGCGAGGACCTGTTTTCCTCAGCAAGGAATATTCCTATCGCCGATCTGGGCGATAAGAATTACATCCTTGTAGACAAACTCTTTGTTGCTGAATTGCCAGAGCTCAACATCTTCTTAAAGAGAGATGTTGAGGGGAATGGCAGCGAGAACTCCTTGGAGGTCAACGTTAATGTTGCAGCTAAGGAGGCATTGGAGGAGCTGTTGTTGGTACTAGAAGTGCAGCTCCACAACGGCACGCTGGAGGGGAGCTAGAGGGAAAAAGAAGACTGCGAGTAATTGGTTACTAGCGGTCGAGCGAGTATGAGAAAAGAGAGGGTCGCCCGAGCGGCAACACAAAACTAACCCGCCGAGGCAAATACCACTTGCGGCGGGCTATTCATTGATTTGGAAAAAGGCGATTACACTGGTTGAAAAAGAAGAAGCCATGCGAGTAGGAAAACGCAAAGACACTAAAGAGACCGCACCTCACAACAGGCGAGCCCGAGGATTTGAATCAGCGTGCTTTGGAAGTACTACTCCCCCTATTTATAAGCTCGAGCGTCTGCCCAAACGGGCAGAGTTAAGATTACCGACTGCCAGGGGTACAGGAGAACCCGGAAGGGGTGACAACATACATGGTCTACAAATAAAGAAAAAATCTTCCCGACCGTGCGACTAGGAGGTCAAGCTTGAGTCTAGACTGCCTCTCTCTGGACTTTTGTAGCTTGGCGACCTGACGGCTGGTGCAGCTAGATGATATCTGACCACAACTGTTGAACTTAGCAGGAAACTGATCGCGGGCTCTCGGGTAAACATGATCCCAGCATATTTTCAAATTTTTGGAAATTTCGAAAATGTAGGCATTAACCGCGAGACCGCGAATGCCATTAATGTTGGAAAAGCTATAAATACGTCAAAGAGCTCTGCATATTTCAGAAAATTTTCCTATCCACGGGACGTTACTCTCCCCTTGAGGTTAAGATTTTCTAGACCGCAATGTCTGGACCTGGCGTGAACCTGATGTTTGTGATCCTGACGCGCGATGAAAAGCCCAAAAAGAAAAAGGTAGTTGTCAGGAAGCAGGCCAGGTCGGCGAAGCTTCTGGGATGACCAAGACTGCAACAGTAGCTGCGTCGGCACCCGCCGGCACCCGCCGACACTATTTTCAAGTCGACAGAGGATGTGTTGAAGCCCTCCAGTGCGCTGGCGATCGCAGATGCCACCCCGGTCTCTGTAATTAACCTGAAGGGCTCAGATATTGGCGTTACGGTGACGTCGTCTGGCAATGTTATGCTGAAAATAACCGGGCTGGACGGAAGTAGTGTTGACTTTGTAAAGTCGAAGACTGCGATGAAGGATGGAGGGAAGCCTAGTGGCGATCAGGCGGCAACTTCTTTGGCGCCTATCGATGTAGAAGAGGAACCTATCCGCAAGGAACTGCGGCAGCTTGGGCAGACCGCGACTGAAAAATTAGGACAAGAAGGACTCACAGCGAAGATTAGAGAGGAAAAAGGGAAGAAGAGATCCGGACCGACAATTGTCGATGAGCGAATAAAGAAAAAGCTCAAGAAGATGAAATGGAAGAATATATTTGTTAAGACTGGAGTGGCTAGCCTCCAACACAAGCCGAGGGACAAAGAAGTTCCTGATTCCGCCTTAGAGACCCCTGCCATCAAGCCGGGCGGTGGACTGCGCAACTAGCATGTCCACCAATGGAAAAATGAAGAGTTTTGAAGAGCTCCAAGACATGAATGCATCTATGAGAGAGAACTTCCCAGCGATCAAGGATAATATCGCGGCTGAAGATGTCGACTTACAGGTGTTGGAGGAGAAGGTCGGGGAGAAGCAGGCTCTGGCGGTTCCTACTGAAGGAGATGAGAAGAAGAAGTTGAGGAAGAAGATTGATGTCGTGAAGGCAGTTGAAGACCAGGCCGCAACGGATCGGCGAGCAGCAGCGGGCCTCTTGCGAAAGGCAAACTCAAGCCTGCACGCAGAGTCAAAAAGATTTCACCTCCTTAAAGGTATCCGCCACGGAGAAAGCGTCCAAAAGCAATTATAATTCCTACGGACAACATTCTCTTGTCAAAGGAAGAGTTGAGGGCCAAGAAAATGAGGGTTGTGCGGTCTTGGAATGAGCAACTTAAGTGAATAGACCCAAGCGATTAAGGCATCCTATCCGTGATAACCTCCTAACCGCAAATGTGGTTAGGAGAGGAGAAACTTTGCATCCTAATAGTCTTGATCTTCAAAGTATTTGTCATAGTTGCAGTATTTTGTTAACTCTGTAAAATTAAATTCTAACACGGCTTTGCTCCAGGTCCTTAAGGAAATGCTGAAAAAGGAGCAACAGGACGCACGGGAAAGAGGAGCCCTTCGTGCCACCCTAGAGAAAGAGAGGAAAGAGGGAGTAGAGAGAAAATGAGAGAATAGAGAGAGAAAGCTCTCCAAGACCATATTGAGACTCTAGCTTCCTCTTTCTAAAGGGAGAAGAAGAACCAGAGTCAACGCATCAGGGACTTGGAGAAAAATGTTATATAATATAAAAACAAATATTTGGATCTAGCCGACGATGTAGAGAGAAATCTACGGTAAGATCCTGCGGACGCTGAGAGACTACGGCGACCAGACCGCGCGGTCAAGGGGGAAACCTCCATTAATCCTCTTGCAAGTTGATAGGGTGAGCAGCCCGCGCGACTAGGCGATCGAGGGGCGCCAGCAGAACACATGATTCCTCTGAGTCGTGTGGACGGCGACGCTTCCCGAGTTCATCGGGCTCACAATGCACCACCTGTGTCAGAAATATGGTATCCTCCTTCAGGCCAAAGACCGTGTTGCTCACTTAGGTAGGGACCCTGCAGACCGCAGTCGATGGTCGCATGGTACTTTTGTTCAGTTATGTGTAATATTGCGGGTGGCAATGAACAATTTTTCTGGGACAAACATGAATTTATTTAATTGTAAGTGTTTTTTGCAATTATTGCGGTCAGTTAATATGTTTCATAATTGTCGAATTTTTTGGGTGCTTATGTCAGTTAGACTTATCTGTTCGCGCGGACAAGACATTGCACTTGATATGCTTGTTTGTTGTGTGATATGATTGTTCTTGCGATCTGTGTGGTAAAACTATCTTGACTGCATGAGACTTTTATATTAGAGATTTTTTGCAAGTGCAGGTTTGGAGTCGCGCGGGTTGGCGAATAAGTTCGCGGTCAGCTTGGTTATATACAGATCAAGGAAAGTTACAAATAGTGTCATCTTCCGTGATTTCAGCTGAACAACTTGGATGCGTTTAAAACAAAAGTCTGTATGGTTTGAGAGAATGGTTGTCGTGCGAGTAGATGCCTCTGTTGCTTTTCATGTTGTTGATCACAAGTAATACAGGGTTTCGCAGGCCGAGTTTGACAGATTCGTCGGAACTCACATGCAACGTTCAAATTTAGTCGTGCGGCTTTCCGAGCGGCATGAAAGAATCAACACTTCCTCAGTGAATCAACTCGCGGTCCTCATGGATCACTTTAACTGCAGCTTCAAGTTCCTTGTAATGTGGGAGATAATCGTGATCTACAATCATTACGGGGTGGTGCCTGGCCGACTTGCACCAAACTCCATTGCAGCTTAGTTATTAAAGGCGCAAAGGGGTCTCGAAGCCTAGGCTCAAGGCACAGGCGCACGCCTGAAGAAGGCAAGGCGCAATCACATTCATCTTAAATAATCAGCATCAAACATCAGTTCATCTTTTTGAACAGATTCTTTATATATTCTACTTATTAGTCATTTATATCTCTTAAAAAATAAAATCAAAATAGTCTCTTGCATCATATCTAAGTCTTAACGATCGATTATGTTTCAAAAACACTAAATTGTATAAAAATTAACGAGTTCTTGCATTATTTTTTCATTATTTTGAAAACAAAAAATTTACAATAAAAATCGCACTCATGTGCGCCTTTAATGTCCAAAGGCGCACGAAGGCGCAAACCTCTGAGCCTGGAGTCTTAGGTGCGCCTGAGGCGCCTTTAACAACATAGATTGCAGCCATTTTCAGCTTCGTCGCCTATCTACGGATTGAAAGAATAAGGTTTACCCTGAACCTCTTCCGCCACTGTTTTACAGTGTGTTCAATCACAGAGACCGTCAACAAAAGATTCAAAGGTATTTTATACTTTAGATGCTCTAGGATGAACGTTGTGAACCTGCCGAACAAGGTGCATAACTGGACCGAGCAATACCTCATCTTTAAGGGGAACATTGGCTTACTTCTGACTCATCCGCAAACTCGCGCGGACAACATATTCAAGTCATGCGAGCTGGAGAAAATTGAGGAAGACATTATTACGTCTTTTGAGGGTGCGCGATTAGATGTTGCTTACTACATCCTGCTGCTTCCCTCGGTGGAGGAGGTAGTTCCAGAAGATAGTTATTTACTGCGATCAAGCTTATTTAGCCGCATTAGTCGCACATTGACTAGAGATTTGTTTCATTATACAGCCAACCTGATGGTGCCTGCAAACAAGTTGCTAACCACCGATTGACTGACCCTGACGCAACGGGAAAAAAAGGAACGAGTTGACAAGGAAACAATAGGCAGAGGGTGACGTAACCGCGAACTCCTCTGAGGACTCCTTTCCCCCTTAATGGGGTTGGGAGTACCTTAAAGGACCTACATGGCAAGCCGACCATGTGGTGGCACTCCGGCAAAAAATTTGTTCAAGTATTAACCGCTCTTCCTTCTTAGAAGAGCGATAAGATTACTCGCCATGCTGTCGCGGTCCGCGCTGCTACATATAGCAAGCGTAATCTTAAGGAGCTAAGGGAGGTCCCCCGGAGCTCCTTTTGCGTCTAGCTGCCTAGATCCATGCAAGAAGTTTAGTAAAAAGTCACTCCATGGGTCATGCCAATTAATAGGATGTTGAAAGGCAACTTGCAATTCCAGGACTAGGTAGAGCGGATTGAGAAAGAGATCGTGAGATTAAAGGAGGAGAACGCGGTAAGATATTACCAGATGCATTGCGGTTAACATTTTCAGACCGCGCGATCTAGTTGTTCGATCTTTTTGCAGAAAAAGTACGACCCAAAGAACTTTACCTTCCAGGATGCAGTGTTCCCTCACCTGAAGGTAGGCATAGAAGATGACATAGTCTGCCTCAATGGCCTTGGCGGCTTGAAGGACGGTTTTGAACGTTCAACTTTCTTAAACATTTACCCTGCCAGCAAACAAAGGGTGGCCGCCCTAGACCGTGCAGCTAAGGGCAAGGAAAAGGTTGGTGGGAAAGAAGAGGAAGAATGGGAAGAAAAATAAGAAGAAGAAGAAGAAGAAGAAGTAGGAGGAGAAGTTGAGGAATAGGAAAAGGAAATGGAAGAATGAAAACAAAGAAGGAGAAGAGGAAAAGAAAGATGAAGAGGCCAAGTCTGACACTGGTGGTCAGGAGTCGAAGGCCGCTCAGGGTGCTTCAAAAGATGGGGAGACGGAAGACGAGGATGAAAGCGACAAAAGTCGAGTCGGGGAGTACTTGGAGGATGAGGACAATGATGGCAATAGCGGATCAACTTCGAGCTCCGGGCCATCAAACGAGTCGTTGACAGATGTTGACATAAAGGGCATTGATGACTCGGAGCTATCTCGTGCATCAAAGATGGTCAGGGTAGGCGATTAGATACAGTCGACAAAAATAAGTAAATTTTTTCTTTTTAAAGCCCACGGTTTGGCTTCTTTTTGATGTAATTTTTTGGGACATCAATGAAAATACAAGCTTTGCATTACTCCATTTTCTTACCGCCTTCCCGTGATGATGTGGATGAATAGTATAGGTAATGTCGGCGTGTGTGGTCTTTGTTGTCTATTCACTTTAAATACCATGCCAATCTTTTTGAATTATTAATTATGTGTAAGACGTCAAGCCGCGCGATGCAGGCGAACAAGTTCCTTAAGAGATGCTCTTTGAATATAATGCTCTAATCGATACAGCCACGCGGGCATGACTTAATTGAGTTCCCAGACGAGTTTTCCACTCACCTTGTCATAATTCCAAGAAAATAAACTGTGTATTATAGAATCACCAAGCCGAACAGGCGATCTCCTATTAAGTTATTCGAAAGATGACAACCGAATAGTATTTTAACTAAATCGCAAACCAGAGTCAAATTGTCCCCGGAAGACAAAACCAGGACGCGGTTGTAACCGCACTAACCGCGGCAATATCATTATCAGAAATTTTAACCATAGTCAATAGTAGTGGAGAAAACCAAATATGGAGACCGCGATCAATTATTACTAATTGTGGTACTACGAAAGAATGAATCCAGACCGCAATAATATTCGTGCTGACCATAATGAATATTTATACTTGAATAATATTCTTAGAGGGAATCCATTAATACAATGAAGAAACTAGGATGTCATAATTGCCAATCATAATTTGGAAAACAATAAGAGGACCCTTGCGGTCACAGAAAATTATCCGCCCAAAGAAAGAATGTGATCCACAATCCAGGATGATCAATCGGGCAGATGCGCATAAAGCTGCATTATTTTCCACAAGAAATCACCAATGTTGTAGTCCCTCCCAAAGTAAGGCGACCTGTGCGGTCAGAAAAGGTTAATCGTCTTTGAGGTCAACACTCTAAGATGATCAATCGGGAAGGTGCGCATATAGTTGCATTACTTTCCTCAAGAGATCGTCAGAGTTGTAGTTCCTCTAGGGGAGATCATTGCATCAACAAAAGCTAGCCGCACAAGAGGTCCACAATCTAAGATGATCAATCGGGCAGGTGCGCATAGAATCGTTTTGCTTTCCTCAAGAGAGCATTAAAGTTGTAGCCCGTCCAAAAGAGGCGGTTTCTGCGATCTGATGAGGCAAACCGCAAGGTTTCCAAAAGATCTGAGGGAAACAGACTAGAGCGACCAAGTGAGCAAGTGCGTGCAAGGCAGCATTGTTTTCCTCAAGAAGTTGCAGAAGTTGTAACATCATCCCCCTAACGCACGACAGAGTTGATCGATCACGGAGACTTCAACCGGATGCAGAGTTGTATCAGATGTCAGCGGGGATCCTCCTCAAAAAGACAAAAGAGATGTACAGACTAAAATGAACAATCGGGCAGGTGCACATAGAGCAGCATTGTTTTCCTCAAAAGATCATCAAAACTATAACACAACGGCGACCAAGCGGGATTTCGCTGCTCTTATGCCTAGGATTACAGACTAGGTTAATCAATCAGGCAAATGCGCGTAGAGCTGCATTGCTTTCCTAAAGAGATCAACAAAATTGTGGGACCCTGTAGGCACCGCTTGAGAGTACCTAGGAGTGTCACAGGTTAAGATGATCAATCGGGCAAGTGCGTGTATATCTGCATTGCTATCCTCAAGAGATCATCAAATATGTAATGATATCCCTATTGATGCATGGCTGAGCTAACAGTCACTTAGACCTCCCTTGATGCAGAGGTGTGTTAGGTACTAGCAGGGATCCAAGATCCTGAAGTCCTCCGCACAAGATTTGGCAAGCTCCCACTGCACGATGCGAAATCTCCCTGTTACATGTGATCATCGTGGTGTTAAGCTAATGGCTATAATTCGTGGGGGATCAAGCAGGATTCGACGATATTTCTCGGGTTCAGGGACCCTTGACCACAAGCTATTTGAAGATTGAACACTAGACAAGGAAAAGTGTTTGTATGAAGATCTCAGTTGAAACAGTCATTGTATTGATGTAGATGCAAAGGACAAAAGAGGACATCGTTTAGGAGTAAATTCGCTTTAGATCATTGTCACTACATGTGTGAGAGATGTCTTCTCCATCATAGGTTTGGAGTCGGTATGCGCCGTTCTTGAGGATTTTTTGATAATATAAGAACATGTCCAGTTTGGATTGAGCTTTCCAACTGAGTCAGCTCTAGCTAGAGCATCAACTTTATTTAAGACTAAATCCCCAATTAAGATGTTTGATTCTGGCATTCTTGTCAAAATAACTACTATCCTCTTGACTTCTTCCTGCATGATGGTGGCCTTATCTCGGAGCTCTTCGATCAGATCCAGGTTGCACTTCATTTATTCATCATTGATGTCCATCCAATCCTCATCTCAATGCTTAGGAAGCATGACCCTTGGACTGGGCACCTCAAACTCCACCGGAATAAGAACTTCATAATCGTGGGAGAGCTTGAAAGACATCTCTCTGGTAGCCAAGGAAGGTGTAGTCCTGTGAGTCCAAAGAACGTAAGGGAGTTGCTCTGCCCAATTACCTTCGATATTTTAACTTTATTCTTGAGGAGGTTTATAATCAACTTGTCGGCAGCCTCAATCTTGTTGTTGCTTCTGGGATGGTGCACTGATAAAAACCGTAACTCTGTCCTAATCTGACTACAGAAGTTAATCATCTCTGAATTATTGAACTGAGGACTATTATCGGTGATAATAGTGATTGGAATACCATGCCGAAAGACGATCTCCCCCCAGATAAAACTTCAGGTGATTTGAGTGGTAATCATTGATAATTCCTTAGTCTCAATCCACTTGCTGAAATAGTCAATCATAACAATGATGAAGCGGCACTATCCACTTGCAATTGGGAAAGGACCAAAGAGCTCTATTCCATAAACTGTGAATGGCCAAGTCATTGCTATGGACCTGAGCTGCTAAGTTAGTTGAAGCTGGAGTGGAGCAAATTTTTGACACTAAACACACTTCTTGGCGAACAATTTTGCATCTCTTTGCATCTAAGGCCAGAAGTAGCTCTGCCTAAGAATTCTTTTTTTCCAAATTCTAGCTCCCGAGTGACTGTCACACTTATCGGAATGAACTTCTTGAAGAACAATAGGAACCTCCTCTTCTGAAACATACCTGGCCAGAGGTGACAAAAAGGTCTTCCTATAGAAAACTCCTAATAGGAGGTAATAATGAGCCGTCTTCAACCTGAACCTCTTCTTGTCCTTTACAGACATATGGTAAGTGCATGTAGAGAGATAAAGGACAAAAGGATTCATCCCTAATAGATGTTGGTCAACCTGCATTAACTCTCCTTCCTCCACTGCTGGACGAAAGAGCTCTAACATTATTCCCCTTGACAAAAGATCAAACTTGGCTAGCGCATCTGCAATGAAGCACAAATACTTCCCTGAAGGCAGTGTACCCGTACCAGATACGTATCTGGTACCGATACGTACCCGATACTCGACGGATGCACCAGTGTGGACACGCTTGGACTTAGCACATCATTCTACATATTGTGATAGGAGTCGGTTTTTCTATAGTAAACAAAAGTTGGATCTATGCTAAGAAGCGTTGGTACGTCCAATTAAGTTGTGTATCTATACCGAGTATGTTTCTGGTACTGCTATGTTTCTGTGACAAGTACATGTATTGAACGTGTTGATACGACGCAAGTTATTAACAAAAAGGCTAACTTGTCTCTAGGCTAACCAGAAATTGAAGATGTTGATCTCCAACAATGAAGAAAAAGACTGATAAGTATACTTAAGTTTAATTTGATCTTTTTTGGTTAAATATATAAGATGTTAAATTTTCTAATATTTACGAATGTTTAATATTTGAAAACTTGATGTTATGTTGCACTGATTTGTGGACTTGTACTTCAAGTTATGATTTATGATTGGTATCTGAATGTTTTGAGAACTATTTATTGTAGTTGTGATATATATACATGTGTTACAAAAGCCCATGTAATGGGCCCATTATTGGGCCCCTTTAATTATTTTTCCTTCTTCTCTCCTTAGTCCAACACCTTGTATAGGTTTTCTTCTCACCTTCTCTCTCTTATATATTTGTATTGTCTCATTGTATTTTCATACTGAATACATACAAGATTTGAGCTCTCTCTACATGGTATCAAAGGGACTCGGTCTCTCACTGCGGCTAGCACTCTGCTAACCGTCCGGTCTCTCCTTGCGGCTAGCCTTTGCGTAACCGCCCGGATTTCTTTTCTCGCGCAAGGCGCGCCTGTTCTTTTCTACTCGCCCCCCTGCGTCTTCTCTACCCGCGCGGCTTCTTCTCTACCCGCGCGGCTTCTCTCTAGCATCACCTTCTCTCGTTAGTTGCGTGCTCTTCCCGCGCTAGCCGCTACCCGGTCTTGCCGCTCAAGTTCTCCTACTCACGGCCAAGTCCTCTCGCGGCCTCTCCTCTCGCGGCCTCTCCTTCTCGCTGGATCTTCGTGTCTTCCCGCGCAGTCTCTCCCTCGCCACTGCGGTCTCTCTCTTTTTCGGTCCGCGCCGACCTTTCTTGTCGTTCCTTCTCTGGCCGCTAATGTTCTCACTGTGACCGTGCGGTGTGTTTCTCCGCACTTAGGTCGCGGCCTCCCTCTCTCTCCCTTGCTCTTCGCAGCTCTTATCGCTTTGACTACCCGCTGCGGCCTCTCGTGTAACCGCGTGGGCTTGTCGTGCAAGAGTGCTCTCCCGCGGCAACCTCGTCTACCCGCTGCGACCTCATCAGCCCGCGGCGACCTCGTCAAACCGCGGCGACTTTTTCCACCCGTGGCGACCTCGTCAACCCGCGGTGATCTTCAAACCGCGGCGACCTGGTCAACTCGGGGCAGCCACTTCTACCCGCAGCGCCCTCTTCTACCCGCAGCGCCCTTTCCTGCTTGTTGCGGCCTCTCCGGTCTCTATGGGCTCCTCCGTTGACTCCACCAGCCCGGCGGCTACCTCCTCTGCAGACCGCCCGGCTCCTCCTGACCTCCGCGATAAGCTGCGGATCACCACAATTTCCTTGTCTGGAAAGAAGAATTTCATCTCATGGGTGCACTCGGTTCGCGGAGTTCTTCAGGCCAAGGGCCTTGTGCTTCATCTCACTCAGGGTCCTCCTTCTCCTTCTACCGACGACTGGCTGCGCAACGACGGTCGTGTTCAGACATGGCTCCTCAACTCCCTGGAGGGTGAGCCCTACCAGATGGTCATGTATCATGAGACGGCCAAAGCTATGTGGGATGAGCTTCACTCATTATACTCTGGCAAGGACAGCCTCCTGCACCTCTATGATATTATTACCGGTCTTCAGGCTCTCGACGCTAGCGGGACTGCGGACATGACTTCGTTTGTTGCTCGTGCTAAGACTCTTGCAGAAGCCTGGATCCAGCATCAGCCCTCCACCACTGATCTTGCCGCTCAGCAAACTCAAAAGGAGGCCGTCTGCATCGCCGTGATGTTGGCTCGTGTCCCGCCACACCTTCAGAGTATCCGGGCTCAGGTTCTGGCTTCGGTTACTACTCCTTTATCTGATGTCTGCTTTATGCTACTTCGAGTGTCACCGCCCCCGGATACTCCTGCCCCCTCCTCTCCAGCCCTACTCCAGCAGACCCTCCCACCCTTACTTCCCCCACCGTCTTTTGCTCGTGGTGGACGTTCGGGCTCCCGCGGAAGGGGGCGTGGTGGTCGGGGCCTCCCAAAGTGTTCCTATTGCGGTTGGGACGGTCACACTGAGGCAGTTTGCTACAAGAAACATGGTTACCCTCCTCGTTCGAATGTTGTTGTTGCAGCTGGCGGATCTTCTGCCCCAAGTGCCGACCTTGAGGCCGTTTGCCTACAGCTACAGCAACTCCATGGGTTGCTCAGCCCTCCTTCGGCCTTTGTTGCCTCCACCTCCACTGCATGTACTACTTGCTTTTCCTTGAGTCCGCGATGGATCTTGGACTCGGGTGTCACTGATCACATCACCTCGTTGCGGCCACCAAAGTACTCGGATGCTCCTCATCCGAAGTGTATCACCGTGGCTAATGGGGCGCTTGTTTCGGTCTCCGGCTGCGCTGACCTCTCTCTCAACCCCTCCACCTCTCTTCGCTCGGCTCTTTATGTTCTGGGCTCACCATTTAATTTATTGTTTGTTTCTCGTCTTACTAATGATATGGATTGCTCTGTCACATTTACCTCTTCTGTTTTTTTTTATACAGGATCGGCAGACGCGGATTACCATTGGTAGGGGTCGACTGCAAAATGGGCTCTACCTTCTCGATGCCTCTCCTACCGTCCTCTCCTCCATCTCCTCCGTTAATTGGCATCACCGTCTTGGGCATGTCCCTCATCCGGTCCTCCAGAAGGCACTTCCTGATGTATCTCTTTCTCTCTTTCAGTGTGATTCTTGTATTTTTGGCAAACAGCCGCGTTCTTCCTTTCCCGCACATTGTACTCGGAGTTTGGCCTTTTGATTTAATGCACTCCGATGTTTGCGGTCCATTCAAAATTACTAGTATTTCTTGTTATCGCTACTTTATCACCTTTATTGATGATTACTCTCGCACGACGTGTCTTTACTTACTGCGTGATCGCTCCGAGCTTTCTCGCGTGTTTCTAGCTTTCGTGCTAGAGACTCGTACGCAATTCTCCACTACAATTAAAACATTGTGCACCAACAATGCTCGCGAGTACACTAGCCACGAATTTGCAAATCTGTGTGCCAAGTTCGGTATTATTCATCAGACATCCTGTGCCTACACCCTCCAGCAAAACGGCGTCGCCGAACGGAAGAATCGTCACCTGCTCGACGGGGCCCGCTCCCTCAGGATTCGCATGCATGTTCCCAAAGTCTACTGGAACTTTGCGGTCTTCACTGCTTGTTTCTTCATCAATCGTCTCCCTTCCTCCGATCTCAACTATGTCACTCCATTCAGCTTCTTATCTCCCTCCGCTCCGGCCTTCCCACTCACACCCAGGGTTTTTGGTTGCACCTGTTTCGTCCACCTTCTGGGTCCGTCCACAGACAAGTTGGATCCTCGGGCGACTAAACATATTTTCGTCGGCTATTCACGTACTCAGAAGGGTTATGTGTGTTATTCTCTGGTTACCCGAAAGGTCTCCGTGTCCGCTGATGTTACCTTCCGAGAAGATCAACCTTTCTTCTTTCCTCCTCTGCCACCGACACCTCCACCACCATCCCTACCACGACCTGTCATCCTCGTTATTGCGCCTCTTCCACAGGTTCTTCCTGACCCCGCTCCTGCTCCTTCCAAGCCGCATGTTATTCGTGTCTACAATCGCCGCCCTCCTCGTTTTGTTCCCCTTCTGCAGTCGGCCTCGACCTCGGCTTCTCCTAGCCCTGCTGATCCGGTGTTCGCCTTCACTGCTCATCCGATGGCGAACTTTGTCTTCGTGCATCGCCTCTCTCCCTACCTTCGGACATCTGTTACTTCACCGTCGGTTTTTGTTCCTAACTCTGTGCAGGAGGCTCTCCAACATCCTGGCTGGCGCACCGCCATGGACGGGGAAATGGCTGCACTCTGGGCAAACCAGACTTGGACCCTGGTACCCCTTCATCCTGGTCAGAAACCGGTTGGGTGCAAATGGGTCTTTGTCATCAAGAATGCTTCTGATGGGACCATTGACAAACTCAAAGCTCGTCTGGTGGCTCGCGGCTTCACCCAACAACAAGGTCTCGACTATGACGAAACCTTTTTTCTTCTGTGGCCAAACTCAACACGGTTCGTGTCCTCATCTCCGTGGATGTGGACCGCCAGTGGCCCTTACTTCAACTCGATATAAAGAATGTCTTTCTGAATGGCGATCTCCAAGAAACGGTTTACATGCAGCAACCTCCCGGGTTTGAGGCCACGGGGGAGTCTCGGGTTTGTCGTCTTCTGAAGTCTCTCTATGGTCTCAAACAATCCCCTCGGGCATGGTTTGACAAGTTTAGAAGGTCATACGGGAAATTGGCTTTACTCGGAGCTCGACAGATTTCTCATTATTCACTCGCCACCAGGCAATGGGAACGGTTCTCCTATTGGTTTACATCGACGACATCATCATTACTGGAAACAACTCTAACGGAATACAGGAGGTCAAACAACATCTGAGCTCCGTATTTCAAACAAAAGATCTGAGCAACCTTCGGTACTTCTTGGGTCTGTAGGTTGCCAGACAACCAAATGGCCTTGTCCTCTCTCAGCGAAAGTACTGCCTTGATCTCCTTCATGATTAAAGCTACTCCAGTTGTAAGTCTGTGAACACTCCAATGGATGTAAATCACAAGCTATGTGCTCAGGCTCGGAGTCTGATCTTCTGCTTCAAAATCCGGAATACTATCGTCGTCTTGTTGGGAAACTGATCTACCTAACGGTAACAAGACCAGATATATCCTTTGTTGTTGGTATCATCAGTCGGTATATGCATTCACTTTGAAGTTCTCATCTCCAGTCCGTTGAACGGATTCTCTGATACCTTAAAATAGCTCCTGGCAAAGGATTAGTAACAAAACCGTGTCTTCAACCCCAACATTGGTGGCATACTCTGATGCTGATTATGCGGGTTCCCTTGATGATCGACGATCAACCAGCGATTTTTGCACATATTTTGGAGGGCATCTGATCACCTGGCAAAGCAAGAAACAAGCGATGGTTGTTCGATCATCAGCTGAAGCAGAATATTGAGCAATGGCATCTGTGGTTTCGGAACTCACGTGTCTTGAGAGCCTTCTTGTTGACCTTAGGGCAAAACTTTCTTCACCGGCTCTCCTCCTTTGTGACAGTCAAGTTGTCATACACATAGCCAAGAACTCAGTCTTTCACGAACGAACAAAGCATATTGAAGTAGATTGTCATTTCATCCGGGAGAAAGTTCACATGAAGAAGATTGAACTGAAGCATGTTTCGGGTACTGAACAAGTTGCTGATATCCTCACGAAGGCTCTATCTAGTACCCTCTTCTATTAGTGCTTATCCAAGCTTGGCGCATACGACTTGCACGCTCCAACTTGCGGGGGAGTGTTAGAAAAGTCCATGTAATGGGCCCATTATTGGGCCCCATTAATTATTTTTCCTTCTCTCCTTAGTCTCACACCTTGTATAGGTTTTCTTCTCACTTACTCTCTCCTATATATTTGTATTCTCTCATTGTATTTTCATACTGAATACATACAAGATTTGAGCTCTCTCTACAATATATATGTTATAACGTATCAGGGTGTACCCGCATCCTTGTTTTTTAATTTATTTTGTACCACTGTACCGGGTACGTATCGTACCCAGTACTCGTGCTTCCTTGCTCATCTGCCTTTGAATTTTCCAACCTCGGGATGTGTTGGATAGTAAAAATTTGAACTTCCCAATTTCGTCTTTGACAAGAATAAGATATTTCTGAAGAGTTTGGTCTTTAGTCTCGAAGTTACCGAGCACCTGGGATGTCATTATCTGCTTTGACCTATATAACTTCGATCCTCAACTCCTTTGCAAATCATAAACAAGCCAAGAGTGCCTCATATTCCTCCCGATTATTGGTAGTCGGGAGGTAAAACTTCACCGCCTGATCCAACCTCACACAATTTGGATTGATGAGAACAACTATTGCACCTGAGGAATCCCTTCCTGAAGCTCCAACCACATAAATAGTCCAAGCCAGGGGAGATTTAATTGCTTTATCCGGGTAAACTTCCATTGAGTCTACTAGGAAATCCACTAACACTTGAGCAATCCTTGGGACATAGGAGATACCAGCTTCACTGAGCTATATTGCCTACTTAGTCAACCTGCTTGAATGCTCGGTTTTCTCAAACACACTCTTCAAGATAAGATATATCACTACTTGGATAGAGTGAGCTCCTTCGGGTTGAGATGATCAGGATCAAGTCCAACTGCTCTAAGATTAGATATCTTGACTCAGCATTTTTAAGATCTTGCTGATATATTAGACTGGAAACTGCTTTTTTTTTCTTCTCTGGCAAGAACTGAACTGAACTGACTGCCTCTAAGCCTACCCCCAAATAAACATAGAGTTTTTCCTACACGAGGGATTTGGGGCAGAGGAGTCAACATTAGCTGTTTCTTATGTTGCTCAAAAGCTAAGTCACACTCCTTGCTCCACTCGAACTTCGAGGCTCCATGAAGGGCCCTGAAGAAAGGAGTACTCTTATCTCTTGACCTGGAGATGAACCTGCTAAGGTCTGCCAACCTCCCTCCTAACTGTTAAAATTCTCTTGGAGAACGAGGTGTCATGTCAAGAATGGCCTTCACCTTGTCTGGATTGGGGGTGAGGCATTCGGGTGTAAGGAGATGGTCAAGGAACTTCCCCTTACTAGCACCGAAGACACACTTAAGAGGATTTAACCTCATCTTATACTTTTGTAGAGTGGTGAAGGTCTCTGCGAGGTCACCCAGGTACAACGAGAAAGATTTACTCTTGATTAGAAGGTCATCAACATAGACTTCGAGATTTCTGTCTTTTTGCTGTTTAAAAATGAAGTCCATTCGTTGATATGTCGCACCCGCATTTTTAAGCTCAAAAGGCATTACGTGATAACAATAACAGCCGTCATTCGTAATGAACGATGTATGAGGCACACCGGGCTTATGCATTCTAATCTGGTGATAACCAGAGAATGCATCTAAAAAACTCATGCATGAGTACCCAACCGCTGAATCAACTAAAGAATCTATTCGAGGCAAGGGGTAAGAATCTTTTGGGCATGCTTTATTGAGTTTGATAAAATCGACACATATACGTCATTTTCCTCCAGCCTTTATAACCATTACAACATTCAAAGTCATTCAGGATATTGAATTTCTCTAATAAACTTGGCTTTTAGGAGTTTGGTCACCTCCTCTCTGATAGGTTGGGCAAGATTCACCGTCACCGCCCCCTTCTTCTACTTGATTGGCCAGAAGCTTGGATCAATATTGAGGTTATGACAGGTGACATCTGGAATCTACTCATGGCATATCATCCGCTGACCAGGCGAACACATTCAGGTTCTTTACGAGGCAGGAGATCAACCGGGCCTTCTCCTCCTCTGGCAGCTCGGCATTGATGGAGAGCTTCTTCTCTCAATCCTCAACAATAGAAACCTCTTGAGTGACCTGAGCAGGTTCCAGGTAAGCTCCTTCTCGGGCCTCTTCCTCCATCGGTTCTTCAACGGCTTCTGAATGGCTTGAGATCTCGAGGACTGGCAGAGCCGAAGGAACCTCCGGGGGAAGAACTTTCTCGGTCACATTGACCGTCCTGACATAACATTCTCGGATTAGCTTTGGATCACTTCTAACACGGTATTGTTTCCCTTGGAGAGAGAATTTGATGGTCATATGGAAGGTGGACCCCACTAGTATAGGCCTTCCAAAGATAGCATAGTAGTTGTTTGGAGCAACTACCACAAATTGCACCAGCTTGGTGATCCCACCGAGTGTCACAGAGAGAGTAATACTCCCTTCCATTTCCTCCTCTCGCCCGAGAAGTCATAGAGCGGCCCCTCGGTGGAAAGCAGAGGTTTCCTAGTCATCAGGACCACGAATGTAAGCTTAAAGAGTAGGTTGACGAAACTATCGGTGTCTACCTATGTTGCTAAAAGCGCGCCTAAGGCTCAAGGCTCACCAGGCTCAGAGGTTTGCGTCTTTGTGTGCCTTATTTGTGCCTTTAGAACGTAAAAGGCGCGCCTAAGTGAAATTATGTTGTAATTTTTTAAAAAAAACGAAAAAAATAATGTAAGAACTCAATAATTTTTTATTGATTTGGTGTTTGTAAAAGATAATAGTGCATTGGAACTTAGATATGATGCAAGTGAGCAAAGGTGACGACCCCCCTAACAGGAGCAGAGGAGAAGGTGGCAGCTACTTCTTGCCAGAATACCCATGAGAGGCTGGTCAGCCCCTACATGGATATAGAAGAGGTGGCCGAGGGAACCCTCGCCATCTGCGTTGATACATTCTCGTTCATAGTTAATGTTGTCGAGGAGGCCAACGTAATCAACTTCTTCGCATTCTTAAAAACTTCAGCCACCTCCTTGCCCTTGGAGGTGCACGGCTTGGCAGCATCATTATTTAAGACTAGGTCCTGCAGCTTGCCCTCCTTCAGCAGCTTCTCCACCGTCAAGCAGAGAGATCGACAGTTCTTTGTCAGATATCCCCACTCCCTATGATGTTCACAGAAAAGAGAGATTACGGGACTTCAATTCTGCCTTAAGAGGAGCAGGCCACTTGTAGAAAGGCTGCTTCTGAAGAATCTAAACGACCTCGCTCATGGAAACATTGAGCTCAGTGAAAGACTCCTGAGAATCATCATACTGTTGTGGATGTCGAACAGCTGAAGGAGGCGGAGGCTGAGTGTACTGCGGTTGGTACACTGGCATGACTGGAAGGATTGGAGCAGGTGGTGTGGATGGAGTAGCCAACGGCAGTTTCATCTGTTAAAACTGTTGGTGGCGAATATGCAGGCGGTGATGGTGGACGTTTGTTCCCTTGGTGCAAGAGCACGAAACTCTTGGCGAGGAGGTCTCGGTGCTGAGCAACGGAAGAGGAGCTAGCCACATCCCTTTGATTAGCTCTGGCAGTTAGGGAGGAGATATAAGAGGGATTGACTATCTTGCCCTGAATATTCTGATTTGCTAAGCTAATCAACTCTTGGTAAGTTCTTGGCTCTTTAACACTAGCCTCGAACGTCAGGGGTTTTTCCGGAGGCCGTTGATCAGAGCAACCTTGTAGAGCGCAGGGTCTACATTTCTTACTTTCATAATCCCCTTCTGGAAGCGATCAACAAAATGAGCCGAGAATTCATTTTCTCGCTACTTAATTTGGAAGAGGGCAGCAGGGCCGCTCTTCCACTTTTTTGTGGTGAAGAACCTCAGAAGAAGCTCCATTCAGAGCTCAGCGAAGCAGGTGATAGACTGGGGATATAGTATGTAGAACCACTCCCTTGCCTGCACATCGTCGCATCTGAAAGAGTTCTCAGAGCGACTGTCAATTCAAAGACATGTAGATGTGAGATCAGATCGGTCTCCCCGGTATACATCAGCAAGCGAGGCTCCCTAAAGTTGTTGGGGGCAGGATCCCAGCAAACTCTATCAGGGAAGGGAGAGGGCTCCTCCACTTGATCAAGAGCGGGAGGAGATGGAGGATAAGCAACAGCTGGAAGAGCAGGAGGAGGAGGGTAAGTTGCATATCCCTCCTAGAAGTTCAGTACCCGGGGTGGACTTCCTGGGGCCGCCTCCCGAAAAAATCTCGGCGGGTAGCAAATTCTTCATCTTGAGGTCGCAGGGGAGCTGCGGGCTGAGCACGAGTAGAGGGTGGTGGAGGAGCCCCCACCACAGAAGTTGGAGCAACTGGGAGAGTTGCGGTCACCGCGGCCTGAGGGCCTAGCTGCTAGGTCAGCACGGCTTCAACCTGGCCGATTGCTTTGAACTGTTGGACAGCCTCGTGGAGAGACTGCTCGGCCTCACAGCGAGTCTGCTTTAAGGCCTCCTAGATGGTGGAATCGCTGAGACTGGAGAGACAAGGGCGCTGGACGAACTCGCGGTCTGACAGTTCAGACCGCAGACTTCACTAATAACTCACGATCTTCACTAATAACTCGGCGAGACTTCACTTAGAGAAAACAGCGAGTTAATGGTTAATAGTGGTCGAGCGAGTGCGAGAAACGAGAGGGCCGCCCGAGCGACAACACCAGACTGACCCGTCGTTGCAAATACCACTTGAGGCGGGTTATTAATTGATTTGGAAAAAGGTGGTTATAGTGGTTGGAAAAGAAGAAGCCGCGCGAGCAGTAAACCGCAAAGGCACTCAATTCAAGACCGCGGCTCATAACAGGCGAGCTCGAGGATTCGAATCAGCGTGCTTTGTGAGTATTGCTCCGCCTTTTTTATAGGCTCGGGGGCCTGCCCAAACAGGAAGGGCTAAGATTACCGGCTACTCGGGGTACAGGAGAACCGGGCAGGGGTGACTGGATACATGTCTACAAATAAAGAAAAAACTTCCTAACCGCACGACTAGGCGGTTAGGCTTGAGTCTGAACTGCCTCTCCCTGGACCTTTGCAGCTTACAGACTTGGCGGCTGGTGGGGCTAGATGATATCTGACCGCACCTATTGAACTTAGCAAGAAATTGGTCGTGGGCTCTAGGGTAAACGGTTACGGAGGGAGATCGCAGGGGAGAAGACCCCAGCGGTAATCACTGGCGCCACGGCCAATGAAGCGGAGAAGAGTTGAGGAATCTCCTAATTGGCCAAGAAGTGGGCCTTTACGTTGAGCTTACTCCTAGTTCTTCTACAAAAGCAATAACCACATTTTAGAAGGTAAGCTTGCTCCTAAGAAGATTATATTTGTGTAACTGACAACATTCCAGAATTAAAATCTGATATATAAGATTTAAACCAACGCTATTAGACAAACCAGCATCCGGAAAGGATCATCCAAACTAGCTGAGGGAGAAGGGACATGCTGTACAATGGCATCCAGCAAAGGGGACATATTTCGAGCATCATCAGCAGGAGTTTTAGTATATGTCAAAGAAGCCCATCCCTCTTTGGCAGAAGCATAAAGAACAGGAAAATCCAGTTGTTCCTCTGTGAAACCAAATTAAAAAACTCATTTGAAACTAACTTTAATCAGAAACATCTCTGATTACATGTAGACAGCAGTATGCAAAAGTAAATCACAACTGCACCTGTAGCACCAAGATTCGCAAAAAGATCAAATACCAAGCTCTCGACCTCATTGCATGTCTCCTCAGAAACTGTAGAAAAAGCAACGAAAATGAATAAATTTATTCAAAAGCTGCATTAAAATTATCATACATGTAACTAATAAGTAGTTTAAGAAAATGAGGTTGTATTATTTTTATTGCATTCATCATAATCAGTATCATTAGCCTTAATCCAACTACTCATTGAGTCAACATTAACTATATGAATTTTCCTCTTATAATTCCATTTTAATTATAGATAAACTATTAACTCTATTTTCAGGAGTTCTTTTATTAGCTCATAGTCATGTTATCTTTAATATAGCCACTTTTCTTCATAATGTTGACTAAGAAATCCCAAAATACAGTAACCTACGCTGACTCCATTTAGTAAGCAGGCCCTCAACACTTCTACCCTACATTATACATTCACAAATCATTTAAACAAAGTTTCCACTACCTCGCTTCAATAAGTGCTACTTTACCATTTCACACACTTTCTCCCGCTAACATCAGTTTACCATGGGCATTAATCTTTGTAGAAATGGAGAAAGCCAACCTTGTATATATATGTCCACTTGATACAAATACAAAGAATGAGTACATATATATAGATGAGAGAAAGAGAGAGAAAAGGCCTATACACAATGTGGGACTAAAGAGAGGAGAGAAAAGCAATAAATGCTATACAAATGGGCATAATATTAAGTGGGCTTTTCCAACACTCCCCCGCAAGCTGGAGCGTATAGGTCATATGCACCCAGCTTGGACAAACATTGGGAGAACAGAGTGCTTGATAAGGCCTTTGTGAGGATGTCGGCAACTTGATCAGTTACTGGAACATGCTTTAATTCAAGTTTCTTCAATTGAACCTTCTCACGAACAAAGTGACAGTCAACCTCGATATGTTTTGTGCGCTCATGAAAGACCGGATTCTTTGCGATGTGTATGGCGGCTTGACTATCACAAAATAGAACAGCAGAGGAGGGGAGTTTTACTCCCAGGTCAGTAAGGAGACTTTCAAGCCATGTGAGTTCTGAGACAACTGAGGCCATCGATCTGTATTCAGCCTCTGCAGAGGAACGGGCTACCACAGCTTGTTTCTTACTCTTCCAAGTAATAAGATGTCCACCAAAATAAGTACAGAACCCACTAGTTGACCTTCGATCGTCCAGGGAACCCGCATAGTCGGCATCAGAATAGGCAACCAATGCGGGAGCAGAGTCGGAGGTTTTGTAAACCAGTCCTTGACCTGGAGCTCCCTTAAGGTATCGAAGAACTCGTTCAACCGCTTGGAGATGAGAAGCCCGGGGGGCATGCATGAACCGACTGACAACCCCAACTGCAAAAGATATATCCGGCCTTGTGACTGTTAGATAGATCAACTTGCCCACAAGACGTCGATAGTATTCCGGGTTTGGAAGTAGCAAATCGTCATCCGAAGCATGAGCGCATAACTTGTGATTTGCCTCCATCGGGGTACACGCTGGCTTGCAACCAGACTGACCAGCATCTTTGAGAAGATCGAGACAGTACTTTCGTTGGGAGAGTACCAACCCGTCCGACCGCCGGGCGATCTCGAGACCAAGGAAGTAGCGAAGTTTCCCCAGGTCTTTTGTCTGAAAAACAGTGCTCAGATGTTGTTTGACGTCTTGAATCCCCTTTGAGTCATCCCCAGTGAGAAGGATGTCGTCAACATAAACCAACAGGAGAATGGTGTCAGTGGCCCGGTGTCGGGTAAAAAGGGAGAAATCTGCAGAACTCCGAGTGAACCCCATGTCCCGAACCACCTTGCTAAACTTGTCAAACCACGCCCGTGGGGACTGTTTGAGACCATAAATTGACTTTTTGAGAAGACAGACCCAAGACTCCCCCGTGGTCTCAAACCCGGGCGGTTGGCGCATGTAGACAATTTCCTGAAGGTCGTCATTCAAAAAGGCGTTCTTGATATCAAGCTGATGAAGGGGTCAGCGGCGGTGCACCGCGACAGAGAGAAGAACGCGGACAGTGTTAAGCTTGGCCACCGGAGAGAAGGTTTCCTCATAGTCGAGGCCCTCCTGTTGTGTGAAGCCACGGGCCACAAGACGGGCCTTCAGTCGGGCAATAGTGTCATCCGGAGCATGCTTGATGACGAAGACCCATTTACATCCAACAGGGTGCTGACCGGGAGGTAAGGGAACCAAGACCCAGGTCTGGTTGGCCCAAAGGGCCGTCATTTCTTCGTCCATGGCCGCCCGCCAGCCAGGATGGTGAAGCGCCTCCTGCAAAGAGTTAGGGACCGAAACAGAGGATAATGAGGTGGCAAAGTGAAGAAGAGAGGGGGAGAGGCGATGGAGAGAGACGTAGTTCGCCATCGGATGAGCGGTAGAGACGGGAGCCGGAGCAGCAGGGAGCAGAGCACCAGAGGGCGAGGCCGACTGCAGAGGAGCCACGGGATGAGGAGAGCGACGAGAATAGACCCGGATAACCGGTGGTGGTGGACGGACCGGAGGTGTGGAAGAGAGAGAGGATGAGGAGTGAGGAGCAGGAATGACAGGACGAACGACGGGAGCTGGACTCAGAGCGATATCCGGAGCAGGGAAGAATGGAAGATCTTCACGGAAAGTGACGTCAGCCGAGACAGTAACCTTGCGGGTAGTAGGCGAATAACATACATAACCCTTCTGAGTGCGCGAGTACCCGACAAAGATCTGCTTGGTGGCACGAGGGTCCAATTTGTCCGTGGAGGGACCGAGGTGGTGAACGTAGCAGGTACACCCAAACACCCGTGGCGGAAGGGGAAAAGGCGGAGTTGTGGGAAAGAGGAGGCTGAAGGGAGTAGCATACTGGAGGACGGAAGACGGGAGGCGGTTGATGAGAAAGCAAGCCGTGGAGAGAGCGTAGTTCCAGTACGGTTTGGGGACCTGCATTTGAAGCATAAGCGAGCGAGCGACATCAAGAAGGTGACGATTCTTGCGCTCGGCGACACCATTCTGTTGTGCAGTGTACGGACATGATGTTTGGTGAAAAATGCCGAATTCAGAGCAGAGAGTGGCAAACGTATGGCTGGTGTACTCCCGCGCATTGTCACTACGAATAGTGCGAATAGGCGCAGAGAACTGAGTGCGAGTCTCAAGTATGAAAGCCCGGAATACGCGGGGAAGTTCAGAGCGATCCCGAAGGAGATATAACCACGTCATGCGAGAGTAATCATCAATAAAATTAAGAAAATAGCGATAGCCAGAAATACTAGTAAATTTGTACGGACCCCATATATCGGAGTGTACTAAAATAAAAGGAGCGGAGCTCCGAGTACAATGAGGGGGGAAAGAAGAACGGGGCTGTTTGCCCAAAATACATGTGTCGCAGCGAAAAGCAGGGAGAGTAACATCAGGAAGAGCCTTCCGGAGGACTGGAAGAGGAGCATGTCCCAGACGGCGATGCCAATCCGAAGAGGAGATAGATGCGAGGACAGTGGGAGAGTCATCAAGAAGATAGAGCCCATTCTGCAGCCGTCCGCTACCAATGATAGTTTGCGTCTGCTGATCCTGTATGAGAAAAGAAGAAGTAAATGTCACTGAGTAATTTGAATCAGTAGTAAGGCGACCAACAGAGAGTAAATTGAAAGGAGAGCCCGGAACATGTAGAGCCGAGCGCAGGAGGAGAGAAGAGGTGAGAGAAATATCAGCACATCCAGAGACGGGAACCGATGCCCCATTAGCGACAGTAATGTACTTCGGGTGAGGTGAAGACAAGTACTGCGGTGGCCTAACAGAGGTGATATGATGAGTGGCACCAGAATCAAGGATCCAGCGCGTGCCAGAGGATAGGCAGGCGATACCTTCATTGGAGATAGAGGCAGCAGAGGCAACCGAGGGAGGCGGACGGCTGAGCAAGCCATGAAGATGCTGGAGCTGAAGACGAACCTCGTCGAGCTCAGTACGAGAGGAGGCAGAGTCGGTAGTAGCAGCAGAGGCATGTGGACGAGGAGGTCGGCCATGTTTGCGAAAGCAAGTGGCCTCAAGATGACCATCTTTACCACAGAACGAGCATTTAGGCCTAGACCGGCCACCGCGACCCCGGCCGCGAGAGTCAGAACGGCCACCACGGGCAGAGGGGGGAAGAGGCAATAAGGGAGCTGGTGCCTGTTGAACAAGGGCCGGAGAAGAAAGTCGGGAACATCCGGAGGCGGGGAGACTTTGAGAAGCATTGAGCACACATCGGAAAAGGACGGTGTAATAGTAGAGGAGAGGATGTGAGCCCGGACACTGTGAAGATGAGGGGGTACCCGGGCCATCATCATGGCGATACCCACAGCTTCCTTTTGGGTACGTTGAGCAGCGAGATCTAGAGTGGGAGGCTGATGGTGGATCCAAGCCTCAACCAGAGACCGGGCTTGAGCAACAAAGGACGTCAGGTCGGTTGCGCCACTGCTGTCAAGGGCCTGGAGAGCGGTGATGATATCATATAGATGGTGGAGACTATCTTTGCCAGAGTAGAGGGTGTGGAGCTCGTCCCACATGCCTTTGGCCGTCTCATGATACATGGCCAGGCGATAAGATTTGCCATCAAGAGAGTTGAGAAGCCAAGTCTGCACACGCCCATCATTGCGTAACCACTCCTCAGTAGGGACACCAATAACGGTCTGAGTCAGGTGATGGAGGAATCCCTTTGACTGAAGGACACGGCGAACCGAGTGTGCCCATTCCACAAAGTTCTTCTTGCCAGTGAGCGAAATTGTAGTGATTCGGAGCTCGTCGCGGACTTCCTGGATAGAGGCCGGGCGTTCAGGAGGAACTGCCGTGCCGACGGAGTCTGCAGACGTAGACATGAGGGTGACCTAGATGAGGTCGCAGCGAGCTGAAGGAGGCCGCAGCGAGCTGAAGGAGGCCGCAGCGAGCTGAAGGAGGCCGCAGCGGGCTGGAGGCCGCAGCGAGCTGGAGGAGACCGCGGCGGGCTGGAGGCCGCAGCGAGCTGGAGGAGACCGCGGCGGGCTGGAGGCAGCAGCTAGAGGAAACGGACAGACAGCGGACTGGGTGAGGACGCGGCGACCTGGATGAGGTCGCGGCGAGCTGGATGAGGTTGCGGACTGGGTCAGATCGCGGCGGTCTGGATCAGACCGCGGCGGACAGGAGCGAGCTGAGAAGAGAGGACAAGCCGGGGAAGCAAGAGAGCGACCGCGGCGGGCTGGACCAGTCCGCAAGACTGAAAGAACGCAGAGGGTCTAACCCGCGGCGGACAGAAAAAAACTGCCGGAAGAGGAAGGAGAGCAGCCGCAAGCAGGCGGACTGCGGACAGAGGACGCTGAGCTTACGGCGGACGAAGGAAACCAAGAGGTTGAGGTCGCCGAGGTCGCGCCGGACAAGAGGAGGCCGCAGCAAAAAAGGGAAGCAGTGGACCCCACAGGATGGCTATAAAAAGGGGGCCAGAGGAGGAAGGAGAAGGCGGGAGGAGAGGTGGTTCCACGGGAGGAGAGGCTGCGGACTGGACAAGGGAGGCCGCAGGAGTGAAGCGGCTAGAAGATGCGGACACTTTCGCAGGCCGCAGAGGAGAGGTGGTTCCACGGAGGGAGAGGCTGCGGACTGGATAAGGGAGGCCGCAGGAGGTCGCAGGCCGCAGGGCGGACAGAAAGAGGAGTCCGCAGGAGTCAGCAACCTGGCTCTGATACCATGTAGAAATGGAGAAAGCCAACCTTGTATATATGTCCACTTGATACAAATACAAAGAATGAGTACATATATATAGATGAGAGAAAGAGAGAGAAAAGGCCTATACACAATGTGGGACTAAAGAGAGGAGAGAAAAGCAATAAATGCTATACAAATGGGCCTAATAATAAGTGGGCTTTTCCAACAATCTTAATAGTCCGACTAATAACATTGTCAAATATGCAACTTTGTTACTAGAATTCAAATCAAATATCAAATATGCAACTTTGCTACTAGAATTCAAATCAAATATTTATATAAACTTTAGTTTTATTACATCAAAATATTCACATATCACACAATAATCATCATCTTTTTCATTCTCAGTAACTTATCCCTACTGTTGAAACCAAAAACTTGATCTATATGGAGTTCGGGGTCCCAAAAGAGGGGTGACCTCACACCTACTACACTCAAAAGAACGTCACGGACCAAAGGATCAAGAAGCTAGGAACAGACCCTCGGCTCTAGCGCGGAGGTCTCACCTCACACCCGGAAGGCTACCTGAGCACTTCCCCTCCCTAGTCAATGCTCGAGCTAGGGTGTCTTGGAGGAGCTCTCTCTACTCTACCAAGAAAAAGCTAAGGGAGGAGGAAGCAAGCCAAAAAGTCCTCTCCAAAGGCACCAAAGGGGGTCTATTTATAGTTTTCCAAATCCCATGGGCCAAAAATGACCAAAATACCCTTACGACAAATACATCTTGGGCCAATAGGAAACGCCCACACCGGGGGGCAGAGGGGTAAAAACACCCCCTGGGGCACAGCGGTAAAAGCACGCCGCCAACACCCTGCCCCAAACACCCGAGGCGGCTCCAGGCCGCCGGGCAGGACGCTTGGGCGAGACCAGGCTGCCCGGGCGAGAGCCAGGCCGCGGCCGTCTCGCCCGCGAGCAGGCCGCCAGGGCGAGACCGGCCCCCGGCCGTCTCGCCCGCGAGCAGGCCGCCCGGGCGAGAGCCGGCCCCCGGCCGTCTCGCCCGCGAGCAGGCCGCCCGGGCGAGAGCCGGCCCCCGGCCGTCTCGCCCGCGAGCAGGCCGCCCGGGCGAGACCGGCCCCCGGCCGTCTCGCCCGCGAGCAGGCCGCCCGGGCGAGAGCCGGCCCCCGGCCGTCTCGCCCGCGAGTAGGCCGCCCGGGCGAGACCGGCCCCCGGCCGTCTCGCCCGCGAGCAGGCAGCCCGGGCGAGACCGGCCCCCGGCCGTCTCGCCCGCGAGCAGGCCGCCCAGGAGAGACCGGCCCCTGACCGTCTCGCCTGCCCCTACCTCGGACTCAACAGGCTGGGGCGGGTGCTAGCCAACTTGCCGCACCCACCCCCCAACAAAGGAGCCATTGGGGGAGGCCAATTTTTCCTCCCCCTAATAGTATATTTCCAAACTAGAGCCAAAATTGGCCACCGAGAGTGCAAAATCTCCAAAAAGCTTAAAAACGTGTTTGCCTTGTTTGGGGCGCACTCTTCGCGAATACGGGGTTGTACACAATCCCCGTCCTTTTCGAGGTTGGCACAAGCTCGGAAAGAAACATCCAACCCAACGTATTCGCGGAGTGTAACTTTCATGTGGGGTCAACCTGGCATGCCAGCTATGGGAGCCTGGGTGGCGAGACCTCCTCTGGGTGAAAACATTTAGCCTCCCCGAGGGGTCAACCTGTCAAGCCAGCTAATGGGAGCCTGGGTGACGAGACGGCCTCGGGGTGAAAACACTTAGCCTCCCCGAGGGGTCAACCTGTCAAGCCAGCTAATGGGAGCCTGGGTGATGAGACGGAATCGGGGTGAAAACACTTAGCCTCCCCGAGGGGTCAACCTGTCAAGCCAGCTAATGGGAGCTTGTGTGACGAGACGGCCTCGGGGTGAAAACACTTAGCCTCCCCGAGGGGTCAACCTGTCAAGCCAGCTAATGGGAGTCTGGGTGACGAGACGGCCTCGGGGTGAAAACACTTCACCTCCTGGAGGGGTCAACCTGTCATTCCAGCTATGGGAGCCAGGGTGGCGAGACCTCCTCTGTGTGAAAACACTTAGCCTCCCCGAGGGGTCAACCTGTCAAGCCAGCTAATGGGAGTCTGGGTGACGAGACGGCCTCGGGGTGAAAACACTTAGCCTCCCCGAGGGGTCGACCTGTCAACTCAGCTAATGTGAGTCTGGGTGATGAGACGGCCTCGGGGTGAAAACACTTCACCTCCCGGAGGGGTCAACCTGTCATTCCAGCTATGGGAGCCTGGGTGGCGAGACCCCCTCCGGGTAAACAACACTTCACCTCCCAGAGGGGTCAACCTGTCATGGCAGCTATGGGAGCCTGGGTGGCGAGACCCGCTCCGGGTAAGGGACTTAGCTTCCACGAGAGATCAACCAGCTCTGTCAGCTACTGAGAGTCTGACAGCGGAATCATCATCGGGGCAAAGGACTTGGCTACCACGAGAGATCAACCAGCCTTGCCAGCTAGATGAGAGTCTGGCCGCGGAATCATCATCGGAGCAAAGTACTTGGGCTACCACGAGAGATCAACCAGCCTTGCCAGCTAGATGAGAGCCTGGCCGCGGAATCATCATCGGAGCAAAGGACTTGGGCTACCACGAGAGATCAACCAGCCTTGCCAGCTAGATGAGAGCCTGGCCGCGGAATCATCATCGGAGCAAAGGATTTGGGCTACCACGAGAGATCAACTTGTCCTGCCAGCTAGTGGAAGTCTGGCCGCGGAATCATCATCGGAGCAAAGGACTTGGGCTACCACGAGAGATCAACCAGCCTTGCCAGCTAGATGAGAGCCTGGCCGCGGAATCATCATCGGAGCAAAGGACTTGGGCTACCACGAGAGATCAACCAGCCTTGCCAGCTAGTGGGAGCCTGGCCGCGGAATCATCATCGGAGCAAAGGGACTTGGGCTACCACGAGAGATCAACCAGCCTTACCAGCTAGTGGGAGCCTGGCCGCGGAATCATCATCGGAGCAAAGGGACCGAGCATCACAATCAAACCTTATCAAATCCTACATCCTCAAACGGGGAAAATAGATGGGTTACATGACCCCCCCCCCCCCGACTCAGTTGGTCGGGGGTTGGACTCAGTACAAGATAAGATACATACAGGACTCTGTCGGGGCGAGGCTTCCTCCGGGGGTCTGGGCATGATGGTCGTCTTCCGCATCCTTCTCCTCGGACACTTCCATCTTGCTCAAGCTCTTCATGACCTTCTCCATCTCCTCTGCCTTGGCCAACCAAGAGATGGTGTTGACGGCCGTGACGTAGCACTGCCTTGCCATCCTGGAGTCTCCCTTGACTCTGACCTGGATCCCTCCGAAGTTGAACTTGAGGCATTGGTGGAAGGAAGATGGCACGCAACGGAAGGCGCTGATGAGGGGCCTTCCGAAGATGGCGTTGTATCTGCTTGGAGCGTCAACAATGACGAACCGGCAGTTCCTTGAGACTCCCCCCAATTTTACTTGGAGCCCCACTCCACCCTCGACCTCCTTCCTCTCCCCTGAGAATCCGAACAGGGGTCCGTCCGAGGCCAACACCCTCCTTGGCTCCACCTTCATCTCGTCAAACGCCTTCTTGAAAACGACGTTGACGAAGCTTCCGTTGTCAACCAAGATTCGGGAGACGGTGTAGCCATCGATGGCCGTCTGGATGACCAGCGCATCACAAAACGGATCTTCATGATCCGGCAGGTCCTTCACCGAGAAAGTGATCTTTTCCTCTGGGGGCGGGGTCTGGGAGGTTGAGGCGACGCTCCTTCGGTACACGACATGGAGGCTTGCCTTCCGAGTGGCCTCAACCCCCACTCCACCGTGGATCACTCCTATTCCACCTCGGGTTCCCACGTCGACCCGGTCCTCGCATACATCATCACCCCCTCCTTGGGGTAGATTTCCTCCAGCCTGCGCCGGCGGCTGAGGCTGAGTTGGGCCTCTCGCCCCCCTCACCTCCAGGAACTCGGGGCAGGTAGCTGTGGCGTGTCCCTCCTCCTAGTGGAAGTCACAGTACAGCAATGCTCTTTCTCCCCTCTTTCGGCGGGCTGGGCGTTCTCTCCTGTTACCTCTTCCCCCTCCTATCGCCAAGGCTTGCTGTGGCGGGGGCAAGAGCTGTCTTGGGGCTTGCCTCTGGAAGTTATACCTCTCTTGGCCCCCATGAAAGTTCCCCCCGCCCTGGATGAGAGCTCTTCCTGGACATTGGGCAGGTCCTCCCTGCTGCCTCCAGCCTGGTTCCGGACCCTCCTGTCCTTGGAACCCCTGAGCTCTCTGTTCCTCTCTTCTTCTTCCTTCCTGATGCCTTGAGCCACCCTGCTCTTTTGACTCCACCTCCGTCAACTTCGCCAACCTCTTGACAAATGCTGGGTTGGCTGCCTCCATGGCAATCTCCTATGCCGCCCTTTCCATCAGCTCCTCGAAGGAAAGGGGGGCCTTCCGGGTCAAGCTCATCTTGAAGAAGCCCTCCTTCAGCCCAACGGTGAAGGCCATCTGGAGAGCATACCCTGGCATCTCCTGGATATCCAGGATATCTTCCTGGAACCTGTCAACGTAGTGGGTCGGCGACTCATCGGCCCTCTGCCTTATCAGAAAGATGGATTCAGGACTCCTCTTCCTCTTCTTGGAGGTGGAGAAGCGAAGCTGAAAGCTCCGGCTCAAGTCCTCGAACCCATAAATCGACCTCGGAGGGAGTTGATGGAACCAGTCCCTTGCCTTCTCCTTCAACGTGATCGCAAAGAGGCGACACTTGAAGGCGTCCGTCATCGGCCTGATGGAGACGGCATCCTCGAACCACTGTAGATGCTGGACGGGGTCATCCTTCCCGGTATAGTAAGTCATGTCTGGTTCTCTGAACCCCTCGGGAACGGGAGCTGAGATGATCAGCTCGCTGAAGGGTGACCACCTAAGGGGTGGTCTCGCCACTTCTACTCGCGCGGCCTGCTCGCCTGGGAGGTTGGCACTTGCCGGGCTAGAGAACAACTCCCGGTCGGTGAGGTCTCGCTCGACCTCATCTCCCATCCTCTCCTTCCCTGGCCTTCTTCCTGGTGCACTTCCTTCTCCCCCTGCTGGGGTCATCTCGCCTAGACCCCTGGGAGTCGACTCATCGTGAGGGAGGGGAGCTAGCTCCTGGGGGGTTGGGGTGGAGCTGCCACCCTGAGGAACAATGCTTCGCAGCATCTCCATGATGCCTTGGATAGAGGCCATGAACTCTTGCCTCCCCACAAAGGGTCCGGGGTTGGGGAGCTCGCCGAGATCATCACTACCTCCTTGACCTCCCGTCATGACACTCTCTCGAGATCTTCTGTGTTGGTCACTCTCCACGCTCACCGCACCAAAATGTTGAAACCAAAAACTTGGTCTCTGTGGAGTTCGGGGTCCCAAAAGAGGGGTGACCTCACACCTACTAAACTCAAGAGAACGTCACGGACCAAAGGATCAAAAAGCTAGGAACAGACCCTTGGCTCTAGCGCGGAGGTCCCACCTCACACCCGGAAGGCTACCTGAGCACTTCCCCTCCCCCTGCTGGGGTCATCTCGCCTAGACCCCTGGGAGTCGACTCATCGTGAGGGAGGGGAGCTAGCTCCTAGGGGGTTGGCGTGGAGCTGCCACCCTGAGGAGCAATGCTTCGCAGCATCTCCATGATGCCTTGGATGGAGGCCATGAACTCTTGCCTCCCCACAAAGGGTCCTGGGCTGGGGAGCTCGCCGAGATCATCACTACCTCTTTGACCTCCCGTCATGACACTCTCTCGAGATCTTCTGTGTTGGTCACTCTCCACGCTCACCGCATCAAAATGTTGAAACCAAAAACTTGATCTATGTGGAATTTGGGGTCCCAAAAGAGGGGTGACCTCACACCTACTACACTCAAGAGAACGTCACGGACCAAAGGATCAAGAAGCTAGAAACAGACCCTCGGCTCTAGCGCGGAGGTCCCACCTCACACCCGGAAGGCTACCTGAGCACTTCCCCTCCCTAGCCAATGCTCGAGCTAGGGTGCCTTGGAGGAGCTCTCTCTACTCTACCAAGAAGAAGCTAAGGGAGGAGGAAGCAAGCCAAAAAGTCCTCTCCAAAGGCACCCAAGGGGGTCTATTTATAGTTTTCCAAATCTCATGGGCCAAAAATGACCAAAATACCCTTACGCCAAATACACCTTGGGCCAATAGGAAACGTCCACACCGGGGGGCAGAGGGGTAAAAACACCCCCCGGGGCACAGCGGTAAAAGCACGCCGCCAAAACCCCGCCCCAAACACCCGAGGCGGCTCCAGGCCGCCGGGCAGGCCGCTTGGGCGAGACCAGGCCGCCCGGGCGAGAGCCAGGCCGCGGTCGTCTCTCCCGCAAGCAGGCCGCCCGGGCGAGACCGGCCCCCGGCCGTCTCGCCCGCGAGCAGGCCGCCCGGGCGAGAGCCAGGCCGCGGCCGTCTCGCCCGCGAGCAGGCCGCCCGGGCGAGACCGGCCCCCGACCGTCTCGCCCGCGAGCAGGCCGCCCGGGAGAGACCGGCCCCGGCCGTCTCGCCCGCGAGCAGGCCGCCCGGGCGAGAGCCGGCCCCCGGCCGTCTCGCCCGCGAGCAGGCCGCCCGGGCGAGACCGGCCCCCGGCCGTCTCGCCTGCCCCTACCTCGGACTCAACAGGCTGGGGCGGGTGCTAGCCAACTTGCCGCACCCGCCCCCAACAAAGGAGCCATTGGGGGAGGCCAATTTTTTCTCCCCCTAATAGTATATTTCCAAGCTAGAGCCAAAATTGGCCACCGAGAGTGCAAAATCTTCAAAAAGCTTAAAAACGCGTTTGCCTTGTTTGGGGCCCACTTTTCGCGAATACGGGGTTGTACACCTACTATTTGGGTTAAGCTTCATGAAACATTATTTTTTATTTGTTCTTTGGCAAGTGTTGCCCAGGGTGTTAAACCTGCACTATGCAACCACACTTTACAATTCTCATGCATACTATCTTGGGTGTATGATGGAGATTGGCGCTGAACTATGGGTCACCAGTCGGCAGGGCCCGCATTCGTATATTCGTGCAGGAGACACCAATAGGATCGGCGATTCGAGACCGCGAACGTGTCTGAATCGTCGTTTTATTATTTATATGAATTTATTTTTTTTGGACGTGTATAAACTTTAGTTTTATGGCAGCCGCTTGCAAAAATGCAGGGTAACGTTTGCCTACATTTAACCCTTGTGGTGGGATCCTTCCCCTGCCCCTTGCAGCGCGGGGATGCTTTGTGTACTAGGTTGTCTCTTTTGAAGAGATCAAATAGAAATATTTTATTTTGCGCTTCATTTTGTGCATCTATCTAAGTCTAGTGTTGACTACTTTCTCATCTCGCTCTCATTTGGTGATCATTATCTCATTTTTTGCAATCGACGACTTTTTTTTGTGTAATTTATACTCACACAATGTGTATATATGTTTATTGTGTAATTTAAAAACATAAATTAGGTATACAATTATAAATATTTATAAGAATTGTGTATATATATGAATAAATTTTTTTTAGTATTAAAATTCGACATTGTAAAATATCCTCGATATATCCCCGCAATCGACATCCGACATTTCGAACTCAAGCCGACATGAATCTGACATCCGACATCTGCAACCTTGGAGAGGACACTAGTGTCACTGCTTCCCAGTTCTGTCCTGGATTGAGACCGGATTTACGTAGGGAGCTTATTCCCCACCGGTTGGAGAAGGTAGAGCAAGTTTATCAGATGGACCTCGAGTATGAGCAGTACCTGCGACACGCTTGTACCCGTCAGACTTCTACTAGGTCAGACAGGTCCACATTTAGGAGGCCACCATCAGCCACTTAGGAGACCATCCCTGCAGGACCCTCTCATGTTCCCATGGACACGAAGGGCAGGACTGTCATCACCGGAACTTCCACGTCCTCCAGATCAAGGAACATCCAGTGTTATCATTGCTCGGGTAGGGGCTATGTGGCTTCCTAACGCCCTACGAGAAATTTGTTAGATGAGGAAGGTTAACCCAGTGTTGATGCTGAGGAGAACGTCGATGAGGAGATTGTTGTCACCGCCGAGGATGGTTGGGAGAGCTATGTTGAGCTCTCCCTGGAGTTAGGTGTTATACAGCGTCTCATTTACACCATGCATACTGATGAGGATTGGCATCATACGACGATCTTTTATACCTTTTTTTCTAGTGCAGGTGGTCTCTGCAAGCTGTCAATGATAGCGGGAGTTGCGTGAGCATTGTAGCCCAGTGAACATTAGAGCAGATGCAGGTGAACTCAGAGCCACATGCAGATCCTTATCGAGTCATTTGGGTCAATAAGATGGCTATATAGCTCCTCCAATTCAAGTTGCCCACAAAATTTTTTGCTTTATTGAGTTCATATTTCAATTTTTCATTCTCTAATTTTAGAAAATCGACTTCGTCTTTCAGCTTAAAATTCTCCATTATTAATTCATAATTTATTGCAATGGAATTTTCTTCTTCTAATTTTTTGGTGAGATAAAGTTATTTCTACTCTTAAAACTTTTATTTTACTTTCTGCAGCCAATGTGTCTTGAAAGAAGGTATAAAATGTAGTTTTAAATTCTTTGGAAGAGAAATAAAAATTCTCAAATTAAGTTACCTCATCATTTTCTTCTAAAAGGTCGCCTTTCTTTTGAGTGTGTTATAGATCCATCATGCAGACATATTTTGCTCCGCTCTCATCTCCATCAGAGCCTTGAAAAGTTGTCTTCACTATCAATCCAAGTCTCTACAATGAATCCATTGCTCGACTCCGCACATTGAGTGCTAGCGCGACTAAGTTTGATCGTTTATCTAGTGATTACCCCACCTGTCCTGATTTTGGTGAAATTTATTCTGTATTTTTGAGAGATCCTCCTGAGCTCACTGAGGGGTTTGATATTGTAGAGGGATACTTATATCATGGGTCTCTTATCTACATGCCCGGGACAATCTTTCGGGACTTCTTGATTTGAGAAATACACATTGGTGGCACAACTGCTCACTTTGGCAGCGATAAGACGATTGATTTAGTCGAGGATGCGGCACGTGTTGTGTGACATTGTGACGCGTGTCAAACAGAGAAGGGTTCAAAACAAAATACTGGACGTTATACTCCTCTGATCCCACACTAGCCTTGGGTTAATATCAACATGGATTTTGTATTGGGCCTTCCTCTCACTCTGAGAAAGCATGATACTATTTTCGTAGTGGTAGACAGGTTTTCAAAGATGGCACAATTTATTGCCTGCCGCAAGACCGACGATGCGGCTTATGCGGCCGCCCTTTTCATAAGAGACATTTTTCAGTTAAACGGATTACGTAAATCCATAGTGTCTGACCGCGACGTTCGACTTATGAGTTATTTTTGGAGAACGTTATGGTATAAGACTGGTACAACTTTAAAGTTTGTCACGTACCACCCACAGATTGACGGCCAGATTGAAGTCGTTAATATGAGTTTAGGGAATTTGTTGCGATATCTAGTTGGTGATCACCCATCGGTATTGGGATTTTGTGTTACCTGTAGTTGAGTTTGCATACAATACTTCCATCAATAGGACTACTGGCATAAGTCCATTTCATATAGTGTTTGGTTATGAGCCTAGGAAGCCCATATACCTTGTCCTAGTTCTCTTAGATTCACGTCCTATTAAGTCTATTGAGTCTTCCATTCATCACATACATGAACTGCACGAATTGATCTGGAAAAAATTGCTAGTAATAACAAATTATATAAAGCACAGACAGAGCAACACAAGCATGTGCAGCATTTTCGGGTAGGCGTGCAAGTCATGATCTGACTTCTCATGAAGAGGCTCCCAAAAGGAGTAGCTAAGAAGCTACAACCGAAACAAATGGGCCATTATAGGATTATAAAGAAGATTGGAACAAATGTCTATGAGGTTAACCTCCTAAAAGATATGGACATTCATCATGTATTTAATACTAAAGATTTAACATTGTGCTCTGAGCCTCTCGAGCATAGGGATCCATACCTTGAGTTGCTTCCTATATTCTCTCTGTTACAGCTTGACCCTTCTCTGGCCACCTTGGACAAGCAACTACGGACTTGCCCACACCACCTATGATTCAACCGGTTCTTCTTGATCCACCAGCACAAGAGGAGAGAGTTGAGCGCATTGCTGATACTGTGGCGCATGAGTGCATTTCCAACGCAGACTGTCCTTCTTGCAATTATTTGGTGCACCGAAGTGGACGCCCAATATTAGATGACACTTGGATATCTGTGGCAGAGCCTGATAGACTTTCTCTGATCTTCAACGTTAGTACGATCATCTTCATTCATTCGAGATGAATGTCTTTCAGTACGGGGGAGTTAATGGAGAACGGTGCAGGACTACGGGTCACCAGTCGGCGGGGCCCACTTTCGTATATTCACATAGGAAGCACTGATCGGATCGGTGATCCGAGACCGCGAGCGCGTCTAGATCGTCGTTTTATTATATATGTATTTTATTTAATTTTTTTGGACGTGTATTTAGCATTTTAGGACATCGGGCATAACAGCTAATCATAGTCGTTCACGCTCAGTGCCCAACCGCCCCCTCTTATTATAAATAGAGGTGGACGCTTCCTTTATTTTCATTGTTAAATTTGTGAGCGAATCCAGATCCAACAATCATTTGTGATGCGATGCCGCGAGACCCGGGGTGCGACATCCCGATTAATTTCAGTTATCTTTTTTTTCATTTCTATAAATTATTTCTGAGCATTGTTGATCTCCTATCGTGGAACCACCTCTAACTTCCCCTATATACCCTAATTCCCCTCGAATTGGAGGAAACTGCCGGCTCCTCTGTGCAGATCCCTCTTTCGACGGAAGATCAACGTCTCAGTCGTATTGTTTTCCCCCTTTGTTGTTACGCAACTCTGAGTGTTTCCATCCCATCGTTCATCTTCCTCTATGCACCCTTAACTCCCATGTTCACCTCCCTCTTCCTCGTCTCAGTCAGGAGACGGTGATTTCTAATGGCATTTAGAACATGAGGGATGTCTAGATTGGTGCGATAATATGGATCGTTTCTTGGGTTGAAAGCAATTGTCTCAAACTAGACAAATTGAGTATGTTACCATTAGGTTGAAGGGATCTGTTTTGGTTTGGTGGAGACAGCTTGAGCATTCTAAATTCAATTTAGGCATGCCCCCAATCACCACATGAGCAAAATTTAAAACATAACTTCGGAAACGATACGTTTCACCCGATTATTTGTTGACCCGCTACCGTAGGTGCCACAACCTACGAAAAGAAAAACTATCGGTGGATAAATATATGAGCAAGTTCCTAGTACTGTAGTCTCGGCTCGATCTCCGAAAGGATATAACATGACCATGTCCCGCTATCTGAATGGGTTAAGATACTTCATTAGAGACCAGCTAGAACTCTATGACTACAAGGACGTTGGAGAAATCTCGAGTCATGCACGGAGAGTGAATTCCTTACAGAAGCAGACATCCAGAGTTAAGTCTACTGATAGACCCACACCGAGCGTCGTCACTGCCCCCACTGCTGGGATCTTAGATTTCCATCACCCCCCCCCCCATTTCTGTTGGGACTCTGACCCTATCCACTATCCCTTCCAAGCTATGTTATTAAAGGCGCAATGTGCACCGAGGCGCAAAGGGTCTCTGGCGTCTAGGAGCAAGGTGCAGGTGTGCGCTTGAGGCACGTGAGGTGCAAAAATGGGGAAAAAAACAAATCAATGAATTTGGTGCCCAATTTATGGAAAATCAGCGAATTGGGCGCCCAATTCGCTAAATTTCAGTGACGCCCAATTCACTCAATTGCAGCGAATCGGGCACCCAATTCGCTCAAATATTCGCTCAATTACAGCGAATTGGGCGCGCGCCCAAATATTCGCTCAATTGCAGCGAATTAGGCGCCCAACTCGCTCAATTGGAGCGAATTGGGCGCCCAACTCGCTCAATTTCAGCGAATTGGGCGCCCAACTCGCTCAATTTCAGCGAATTGGGCGCCTTCGTGTGCCTTAGGTGCGCATCGGGTGCGCCTCGGGCACATCGCCTGCCTAAGTCATGCTGAGGCGCAAGGGAGTGCGTCTGGTGTGCCCAGCGCCGCAGGCACGCCTACGTGCGTGCCTTGATAACACAACTTCCAAGGATGATGAGATTATAAGGACTAAGCACAACACTAAAGTATTCTGATGCTTCAAGTGCATGGAGTCGGGGCGCAAATCATTTGAATGACTGCGACGCCACTTTGTCGCAATTACTGATTCCACTAATGGACGAGATCCTAAGTATGGACTTTACATTAATGAATCTCGTCCTGAGCCTGAGCTCGAATCTGAGGATGTCATAGAAGTAGAAGGCGAACATGCTAAACACTTGGTCTTTGTCTTATGTTATAGCATGATCACACCTAGCGAGTCTACCGAGGATGACCGTAGAAGGCACGATATTTTCCGCACTACTGCACACATCTAGGGACAATTTTGTTCCATTATCATCGATAGTGATAGTATGGAAAATTTTGATTTTCAACGTACAGTCGACATTTTAGGGCTTGACAAGCACTCATTAGAACAACCCTACAGCTTATCCGGCGTGAAAATTCATTTGACTATGCTCATTACTAATTATTGTTTAATAGAGTTTTTTATAGAGAACACATATTCAGATAGAGTATATGTCAAGTCACTGTCATGGAGGGGTGCTGGAAGGTGTATGTTGGAGTGTAGATGTGTGGGAAGGCAAGGATATGCAATGGCCAATAGGGTGTAAGGGGAGGTACGGATCTAAGGTAGAGGGGCATGATACCTATTAGGGGATGGTATGAGGCGGTAGTAGGTGCTACAAGCTACTGGATAGGGCGGCAGAAGGTCGTGGAATGGAGAAACGGTGAGAATGGCGGAAGGAGGCGTAGTCGACAGACTGGAGAGGCATTGGAGGCATGATCGGCGGCTGAAGAGGTGAAGGATGGTGGCGGAAGGGGGCGTCGCACCTCTTGGAGGAGAATCCCGCGACGTCGCACCGTGGGGAGGCTTCGGCATCGCACCGTGGGGAGGCTTCGGCATCGCACTGAAGATGACCGAGCGGTTTTTTCTTTTGCAAATCCTCGATGCCCTCTTTTTGCAGCTGCTGGGTGATATAAAAGAGGAGTTAGGTTAAGAATATCCAACGTCATGATTGTCTGATGGATATTTTAACATAACTCCCCAAAATACAAATAAAAAATACATAAAATGTGAAAAATCATGATGAGCGGGATGGCGGTCTCAGATTGTCCATCCGAAGATCCAAAAGTCGCTGATCTCCATCAATCTCCCTGATTCAAACATTTATCTCTGGTGAATGGAGACTATATGCTCCCAAAGCAAGCTAGGGGAAGACTCTTTGTCACTCCAAGTAGGTCAACTTAGCACGTATCTCAGATCGAAGCTCGGGCCGAAATCGGAAAATGGTCATAGATGGCTACGTTCGGATGTCGCCCCTCACTCCTAACTCATCAAAATGATGCATATACTCAGTGACAGAAGTGGATCCCAGTTGAAGGGAGAATAAATGCTCGAGCAGGCAACTCTGATAGGAAGCAGGTAAATACTTCTGACATAAAATACGCTTCATCTTCACTCAACTAGTGATGCGGCGAAGACGTTCCCGCTCATGGATTCTTTCAATGCTAAGCCAATATGCCCTCGCATGATCTATCATCTAAGTTTCGCAAATTTTACGAGTGGCTCACCGTATAACTTGCAATGATCGAGCTAATATTTCATGTCTCCGAGCTAATAACTGATGGACTCGGGACTCGTTGAGTCGTCAAAAGAATGGACAACAGTACGAAACTGACACTTGAGATCTCTCTCAAAACAGTGATCCTCATAAAAATCATGTTTAAGGTAATCGACTCGTGCTGAAGGATCAACATGTTCCGCTCGCATGCAGGGATATGAACGGCGACAATCATCATACTGATCGTCTCTAGCATAGTGGGATCGTGTCGGTGGATCAATACGATCTATGGAAGTGGTGTGCGGGGATCGAGAAAATTCATCGTAATAATAAGAGGATCTCCCTGAAGGGGCTCTATGGGAGCGGGTGTAAACAGACTCGGGATCCCCAAATAGAATAGAGGAATAATGGTGATACCTAGTCATGAAGAAATCTATAGACTACGACTGTGTATTAAGCTAAAGACCGAACCTAGTTCTGATACCAATTTAATGCATGACAAATTTATAGGATGTGGACTTACGATGCCCTAACACTAAATGCATTACACGTGAGCACACAATGAGTATAAAGAACCGAAGATGAACCCTAAGATGAATATATAGATGAGCACAAGCACACAATCCAATAGATTAACAAATGATAACCCTAACGTGATGCACATGTGATGACTCAGAAATGCAAATATTTTTTAGCACACAATTAATTAAACAAATTAATTTTAAAATCTCATGCAAGCGACGCACTTGATTACAAATATTGCAATGAAAGAAAGCAGGTAAAAATTATAAGTTATTTAACAGTGCACTAAAATTAAAATGCAAAGCAAATAAATCTTTTGCACGCCAATAAAGAAATACAACAATCGAGTTAATTCAAGCCAAGTATTACTAGTAATACAAGATATTGATACAATATGCAGAAATAAACAATAGAAAGTAAAGTCTCACCAAGTAATTGTAGTCGATGGTGATGAGAAAGCTCCGATGGTGGTGATAGTTGTCCGACAATGAAGATACTGCAATGTGGGGGCTTTCGGAGATGGTTAATGGGTGTTTGGTGGGCTGGAATGGGTTGGGAGGGTTGTTGGAAGAAGGGAAAAGACTGGAATAGTGTTGGGGAAGCGTTGGAGTGGATATATGGAGGAGTATTACAGTGTAAATGGAGGAGGGCTAGAGAGACTTCAGGAAGGCGATTGGGAGTGGATTTGGCAGTGGAAAGGGGTTGAACAGCAGGGAATAACCACGGGAAGGTGCTAAATGGTGTAATTTTGGAGCGGGGAGGGGCTGGAATGCTGAAATAGAGGGAGAGTAGGGTCAGCCTACTGTGGGAGGGGTGTTGAAAGGAGTATTTTGGAATGTAGATGTGTGAGAAGGTAAAGATACGCAGTGGGGTGTAAGGGGAGGTGTTGATCTGAGACAGAGAGGGGAGGAATACCTGGTAGGGGATGGTAGGAGGAGGGAGGTGGTTCACAGAAGGTCGCGGAATGGAGAAACAGTGAGAATGGCGGAAGGAGGCATGGTCGACGGACTGGAGGGGAGCTGGATGCGTGATCGTCGGCTGAAGAGGAGAAGGATGGCGTCGGAAGGGAGTGTCGCACCCCCTTTAGGATAATCCCGCAGCATCGCACCATGGGGAGGCTTCTGCGTCGCACGAAGATGACAGAGCGGTTTTTTCTTCCGTAAATTCTTGATGCCCTCTTTCAGCGGTTGCTGGGAGATATAAAGAGGGAGTTAGGTTAAGAATATTCAATGACCACGATTGTCTGATGGATATTTTAACAAAACACCCCAAAATACTTATAAAAAATAAAAATATACATAAAATGTGAAAAATCACGACGAAAGCGATACCGGTCTCCGATCATCGATCCGACCATCAAAAAGTCGATGATCACCAATAGAGATGGAGCGGCAACCTCCATCCTTCTTATTCAAAGTTCCTCCAAACACACATACACGAGGAACCTTGCTAGCAGGAAGAGACTCCTTTCTAGCAAGAAGAGGATACTTGAAGAGGATACTTGCCAACAAGAAGAGGATACTTGCCAACAAGAAGAGGATACTTGCCAGCAAGAAGAGGATACTTGCCAGCAAGAAGAGGATACTTGCCAGCAGAAAGAGGTCTTTGGGTTGCGTTAGTGGAGGTAGCTCCACCTATCCACTTTTTGAAATCTTTACATGAGGAAAGCTTACGTATCTTTCAAAAATTCGCTAAACAATGGTTTTATTTACCATTGTTAGTTTTGCTAATCTCTAATTAAGGCTTCATTTGTTTGGGCGGTGGCGGGCGGAACCAGCGGGTGCAACCCCGACTTTCGAACTAGAGGGACTGAGGGAGGAGGCGGGGGATCGAAATAGAGGTTTTTACCTCCTTTTCTCAGGCGGGTGGGTGCATACGCGGCAAACGCCGCCGCTGCTTCATTTGTTTGTCCGTCGTGAGACGACGTTTGCCCCAAACGCTCACCGAAAACGAGGAAACAAATGAAGCCTAATTAACATACTTGAACATATGTTTCTTGCTGCTCAGGAAGTGGTGGACAGGAATATCAGACCGCACAGGTCAGCCAGTCCGCAGCGGTTTCTCAAATAACCCTCAGGTCACTGCGGTCAAAATGCCTAGACCATACAGCTCCGACAGACCGCAACAAGCAACCGCCCAGCAGAGAGCCCCAGACCGCAACAAGCAACCGCCCAGCAGAGAGCCCCAGACCGCAAGGGTTAACCGTCCGTTCATGCGGTCTGGTAGTTTGTCATTTTCTCCTTTTTTCTATCTCGTCAACACTGCTCGATGCTCCTGTACCCCGGGCAAGCGGTTATTTTAGCCCTGCTCGTTCGGACAGGCTCCCGAGCCTATAAATAGGGGGGTGACACTCCCAAATAACGCTGACTCGAATCCAGAAACTCATCTATTAAGAGTTGCGGTCTCGATTCCCGAGCTTTGTGGTATGCTGCGTGCACAGCTCTCTTTTTCCCTTTTCCTTGTAACCATTGTAATCACTCTTCAATCAAAGGAAAACTCGCCGCAGGAGTAGCATTCGCCGCGACGGGTGAAATCTGGTGTTGTCGCTGCAAGCGGCACTTGCTATTCGCGTCCACTTAACCACTGGTAACCAGCTACTCGCAGCATTCTCCTTTCCCAAATTCCCCTTGTACATGTGGTGCATTTTCAGCGCCAACATCTAGGATAGCCTGTAACTAGGAAAACATCATCAGAGAATCACGTTAATACACAGTATTACTGTCCATGGCAGCAATCATCAGTGCTTTGTTTTCCTGAATGTTTTAATGTCCACAAATAATATAACCATAATGCAACCAAAATTGTAGATGTCGGATGTCGGGTTCATGTCAGTTTAAGTTTGAAATGTCAGATGTCAGATTACGGGGAATATATTGGGGATATTTACAATGTCGAATTTTTATATTTAAAAAAATTTATTCATATATATACACAATTCTTATGAATATGTAAAATTGTATATATAATATATGTTTATAAATTACACAATAAACATATAAAAGCATTGTGTGTGTTTATAAATTACACAAGAAAAGTCGTCAACTGTAATAAACGAGATAATGATCACCAAATGAGAGCGAGATGAGAAATTAGTCGACACTAGACTTAGATGCACGAAATGAAGCACAAAACAAAATATTTTTGTTTTGTCTCTTTAAAAGAGACAACCCAGTGCGCAAAGCATCCTCGCGCAGTAAGGGTCTGGGGAAGGATCCCAGCACACGGGTGAAATGCAGGCAAATGTTACCCTGCATTTTTGCAAGAGGCTGGTTCCAAGACTCGAACCCGTGACCTCAAGGTCACACGACAACACCTTAGCCGGTGTTTGGTCTCTTCAAAAAATGGAAAAAATTATTTGTAATACTCTCAATGATATGTCGGTCGCGAAATATCGCCTGATATGTCGGGTTAAACGGGTATATCGGTCGATATTTTCAAAACAAGATTTTTGCTTAAAATATTGATGTCGTGATGTTTTATCCACAAAACTTTTATGTTGGACGACATCTACAACACTGAATGCAATGTAGAACAAATGTTACGTAGGCGCAGATACAACTGTAATTTGAACTGTTAATACGAGATTTTTTTGAACTTAGGTACGACTGTAATTTAAACTGAAAATACAGTTCAATTACGATCGTAATTGCAATTATGACTATAATCTAAACTGAAAATACAATCTCTGCACGATCCTTGTATATGTTAAGCGTACCTAAAATTCTCCCATGTAACATAATATTAAAATGAATGCAGCGTAATATTAAAATGAATGCAATTTACCAGATGGCCGGTCAACTTTGTTTAGAAGAAGAATAGGACGTAGTCCATACTTCAGAGCTTTTGCTAAAACAAATTTTGTCTGTGCGAGTGGACCCTCTCCAGCATCAACAACTAACACAGCACCTTCGACCATTCCAACGACTCGTTCAACCTACAACATATGGCATTGCAGCTGATTACAACCTAATCAAAACAAATTGTCTGGTTCCATAAGCAAATGGAATTCAAATTGATCCTAAACAACATACTTCCCCACCAAAATCAGCATGGCCAGGAGTATCAACCATGTTGAGTTCAATGTCCTTCCATGAAATTGAAGTAACCTGCAGAAAATAACTTCATCTTAGTGCAACTATTTTATCTAATGGCATCCAAGTATATTTGATGAAATGGAAAACCATAATAATTCAAGATATTTTTCAAGCAAGAAAAAATGGATACTTCAAGATATATTCAAGTAAGAAAAAAGGGATTAGGGTCATAAGTTAATTAGTGCACTGGATTAAAAAAGCAGTAGTCATTAGTCTAAAATCTTCTTCTATTTAATTAAGTAAGCAGCAATTTTGAAAAGATTTTCAAAGACCAATATATATATGAACAAGTTTGAACATGATCCATTTGCTCGCTTATGTTCATGAACGTTTGTTTACTATATCAAGTGAAGTAACTCACAAAAATACTGATAAATAGGTAATTAAATGTTAATTAGAGGCTTAACAAATTACTAAGTTCATGTTCTTGTGTAAGGCTTCATTTGGTTCGGCGGTGGCGGGTCGATCCGGTGGGTGGAAACGGAGTGTTCGAGACGGAGGGGGGAGGTGGCTGCTCCAAACGGAGCTTTTTGAGGCGTTTCTCAAGGCGGGCGGGTGGAAACGGAGCAAACGTCGCCGGAGGTTCATTTGTTTACCCGCCTTCCGGCGGCGTTTGCCCCAAACGGAGCAGCGAAACGCCGAACCAAATAGAGCCTAAACTTTATGCACTTTAGAAATGAAGGTATATTGATAAAATTACACTTATGATAAAAGGTTGTCTTGAGGGGATAGCTAGATGATATTAACTAATTTTGACCTTTATTTCATTAAAATTGTGAACAAAATATTTTTTAAAATAGGGATTTCACCAGTGCAAGGCCAATGCTTTGGATGCTGAATGAAGGAAGCATGGTTATGTGCACATAAATCAAAATGGATTCTTGGGTCTGCCCTCTCTGATGTCTTTGACTTTGATTTGAGGGCATGATTCTGCAGCAAACGTGACGGTATAGGGGGCCACTATTTCAATGGTATCTGTGAGCAACCACTTTGTGCATTTATTATCAAAGGTTAGGTCTTTCTCCTCTGAGAGAAGCCACTTTGTGCATAGTGTCAAAGGTTAGGTCTGTTTCCAATCTTCCCCCGCCCATACCCCCAATGATTGGGGACTATATGGGTTCTGTTGTTGTTGTTGTAGGGATTTCACTTCTATACAGGCAAATTTTTGAAAGAAAAAAATTGGTAGAGTCAATCCTATTTTTCAAACCCTTACCAAACCGCTTCATAATAAACTTTAAACTAATTAGAGGTAGTTCACTTTAGCTTCAAACTTTAAGCTAAACTTTATATTCTACTTTCTAATGTTTCATTATTCCTCACACAAATTTTTAAAGGCCTTGTTTCATATAATCCCAAGTTGTGCACATAGTCACATCTATTATCATATCTTGATCCTTTTGAGGACATATTTGGATATAATTGTAAGTTGTATCGTATCATTATTCATTATACCTTCATTTATTTCACAAAATAAGGATTTACATGTTCGATGACAGTATCATTTCTGATTTGTATTTTCTTCATAGGAAGATTCAAATATAATAAAGAACACAATTATAATTTTCTTAAAGGGAGCATTAAAAGAAAATGAATGTCTTTCTTTATAAATAAGTAAAAAATGTATTTAATAAAAATATTCAAAAGAATATCATTTTAACTTAAGGGAAAATTCCTTCACACTAACAACAATTAACTAGAGTGGTCAATTAATAAGAGTTCATAGAACAGGATCATTTATACTATATTAAAGGGGAAAAACACTCTTTAGTTAAACATTCAACTTTCTGATTTTACTCCTATTTATGAAGAAATTTTCAATCTTATTAATTTATGTGTTTTTTAATTTAAAATATGTGCTCTCATTTAGGCAAAATCTCTTACCTACAATAAAATATGTGCTCTCGCCGCAGCTCGCAAACCCTCATGCACAAGTAAAAAACGAGCGATGGATGGAATATAGCGCTTGGGGGTTTGCAAGCGATAGGAGCGCAGTCACGCTGGGGGACATTGAGGCTTGCCCCGTGCACTGTCGCGATCGGGATACTGTCATATTGACGCGTTGGCCGTAGTGGCAAAGCCCCGTGCCTGGCACTCATATATAATAATATCTAAACAAACTGAATGGGAGTGAGTAGCATTAAAAATTAATGGTGCTGGTAAAAAATGAATGTGTGTGTGATGTTAAAAATCACTATAAATAATGTTGATGAATGACGATTTTGATAAACAATTATGAACACTATCCATGCTCAATAATTAATCTTATTTTGGACATTAGCATTTCATCGAATTCATTTAGGCTCGATATATCTCTATAACAGGGGCTTTTGGCACTCTGCACCCCCGAAATAGGAGGGTGTTTTAAAATTGACACTTTGTACCCTCAATTATCAATATCTGGCAATTTGCATCCATAAGCCAAAATTTTAAGGGTATTTTGGCCCGAGCATAACCAAAAATACTCATTCGAGGGTATTTAGGTCTGAGCTGCACCAATAATGTGTGGTGCAAAGTGACAAAATGAGTATTTTTTGTGCTTCTTGGACCTAAATATTCTTGAAATTTTGGTTTGGAGATGCAAAGCGACAAAAATCGATAATTTGGGGTGCAAAGTGCCAATTTTAAAGATTCAAAGTGCAAAGTGCCAAAATACTATATTTCAGGGGGTGCAGAGTGTGAAAAGCCCATATGACAGCTATAATTCAAAAAAAATTAAAATGAAAACAAGTTTTAACAGAGTTGGGGTAGCAACATGGCTTTAAGTCCAAAAAAGTATCATTGGAAATACAAAACATGGAGAGTTGTTCTTGCATGCCTTGGAAGCAATAGTAATTCCCCGCTCCCGCTCGAGGCTATTAGAATCCATGGCCCGCTCATGGGGGATCTCTGCACCGCACTGACGGAGAAGACGGTCCATTAGAGTTGTCTTCCCATGGTCTACGTGTGCTATGACGGCGACATTCCTTAACCTACTAGGGTCCATCGAGCTCCCAGCAGCGGCGGCGGCGGACAAAGCCGGCGAGGTTGAAACAGCGGAGAATGGTCGAAGCGGCGAAGGGGAGGTATATTGCTGCCAAGGAAAGGAAGGTGCCGCAATGGATGTAGAATGGAAGAAGAAGGTGCGCCGCCCTGCGGACCGGAGGCCGCGGAGGAGGAGTTTCGCCATTACTCTCCTGAATGTAGTCGGGGCGACCTTTTAGAAGTTTAAGGGTTTATTGTGTTTATTTTTTTTTTTATTTTTTTTTGGTGATTGTTAACCACAACCCGTAATTGGTTAGTCGCACCTCACAGTCTCTCAATTATTCGCGCCTTTTCGAAATGTGTCTTGTACATGCAATATCAGGAAAAGTGTTCAATACTAAAGTTGTAGATATCGACGAGATCTACAACTTTCGTGTTGAACAATTTTCCTGAAATTGCATGTACAAGGCGTATTTCGAAAAGGCGCAAAACCTGAGTATATTTCCAAAGTACGTCTTGTACATGCATTTTTAGGAAAAGTGATCAACACGAAAGTTGTAGATCTCGTCTATATCTACAACTTTCGTGTTGAACACTTTTCCTGATATTGTATGTACAAGGCGTATTTCAAAAAAGCGCGAAAACTTGGGAGATTTTGAGCTGCGACTAACAAAATAATGGGTTACGGTTAACAATCACCTTTTTTTTTGCAAATTATTAAAAAAAACAAGTTATTGCAAATCATTGCTACAAAGGGTTGGGGGGGACCACTCCCACATCATTGCTTTTAGCCTCTCTAGTTTGCGCCCGAAAAAACTCCTGTAAAATTCTAAAGGACGCCTCTAGGTTATGTCGGCAAGCTTCATTGTTGTGGATATCCTCCGACATGGCCGACAAGTCAGCCGACATAAAGGTTTCATGGATCAAACGTCATGTTTCCGATATTTTTTTTGCAAAATATTCTTTTGGAATATATCCTCTGATATGTCTGCTATTGACCGATATATTCGATGATATATCGGCTGATATATCCCGACATTTTATTGACTGGTTTTTTCAATTTATTTTAATTAGTGTATATGATGTAATAGACAATATACCAAAATTGTTTCATTGTTTAGGTTGTTTTCCCCTTCCTCTTACTTTCTTCCTTGCACAAGTTCATCACCGACTTCAATTTTTCCCGATCTTTGAATTATGAACTGAAGGTTCTTTATCTTCCTTTGTCATCGACAACTTCTCAACATTTTACTTTCTATTATTTTATACTTCATGTGTTATACCGTTATTACTTGTGCGACACGAAATGTTAATATTAATTTGATAAATTTAGGAGTTCAATAAATATCAAATTATTAATATATATATAAATTTAAAAAAGATTAAATTTATAAATAATTAAATATTAAAACTCGTTATGTGAAATATCCTCGATATATCCCCCGACATACTAAAACCGACATGAAAAATCTAAACTGATGTGACCCCGATATCCGACATCTACAACCTTGGCAAGCTTCCCCCCATTTTTTGGCGATGTTCATCGGTGTCGATCTCTTACATTTTGATTCAGGTAATGGCAATATGACGACTCTCTTGTTTCCTATAGTTTTCTCTAGTTTTCCCTTCTTTTTTCAATTCTGATTCGCTCATCCATTCTAATTGTGTGAAAAAAAAGCCCACTAGGCCTAGGCCAGACTCAAGCCCCGCTAGACCTCGCTATATTATGGGGGCCTGCCCGAGCCCACCACATCGGCCCCAATCGGGCCCTAAAAGGGTCGCCCAATATTTTAAAATGTTGTCTATCATTTTTTAATGCTGGGGAGTGCTGTTCAGCATTAAAAAATGTTGGGCCGAGCATTAAAAAATGCTAGCCCGACATTTTATTAGTGCTGACAAGCATTGGACAACATTAAAAAATGTTGGGCCGACATTTTTTAATGCTCGGCCCAGCATTTTTTAATATTCGGAACAGGGCTTTCAGACCAGGCCTGGCCCGTGCCGGGCACCAGGCCGGGTCTTAGCCAAATAAGGGGGCCTGGTGAGCCCCCTTAGGCCGGGCCCGGGCCTAACTAGACCCAGGCCTTACCGGGCTCAGACTCGGGCCGGGCAATCATGCCCGGGCCAAATTTGCACCCCTATTCAGGAGGCAGTGTCTAGGCCGAGCTATTACATTCTGATTCGGATTTGCTCATCCATTTAGAGTTTTCTTCAGAGATTGTTCGTGGCTTTCCAATGAATTTGAAACTTTTGTAATACATTAAAGTTTGTGATTTTGATGTTATACTATTAGTTCATATTTTGCTAAAACATTTAGCAAGATTTTGTTTTGGTTTGCATGTAACAATTTTGTTTAAACATATAAATTTTTGTTTTAACCGTAAAAATGATTTGCATCAAGGCAAAATAGGTTTGCTCATAACAATTACCAAAAATAATCAAATAAATGCAAAAATCTAATTCCTAAGCGATTTTAATGGCACACCAGGCCTGCACTTTTATTTCTTTGTACCATCGGCCACTTCCTCATTTTCATTCGGGCTCTGTTTGGCATAGTGGTGGCGGTCGTAAACGCATAGGTTAAAGCGTCTTTCGTTAAGGATCACCTAACAAACATCATTCGTTTGACATAAAATTGAATGAAGCTCTTTAGGTGGGCGTTAACGAATGACAATTTGACCACCCATGTTCATGACCGCCACCACCGTGCCAAACGGAGTCTTGGTTTCGTGATTTTAGTTGTGTGCGGAACACCGGCTCATCTTGCTCGGAACTGGCTTCAAATCAGAGTATTTCAAACGGGTGAATGGAGCTACTCTAGTCAAGTTCAAAAGGGAGTCATCATGTAGCCAAAATGGTTTCTCAGACGGCGTCTAACACTTGCTGGTCATTTTTTTTGGACTAAAATGAAGGAAAAAGAGGTTCTCAAACATAGCCTTTGAATAACAGGATGTATTCCTATTCACGAAGAGTGGCAGCATTTAAACAAGCTTGCAAGTGGTTCCTATGGAGACGGATGTGGATAATGAGAAGTTGGTATTTGTTGCATATGTCACTCTTTACGAATATCTAGATGGTTTCTTGAAAGAAAGAGGAAGAGGCGAAATCAAAGATAATGCCTTTCTATGAGAAGAAAAGGCAAGGCTTGTTACGAGGACTAAGGGTAACTATAGTTTTTATCCAGACACGACTCTAACCATCACTCTTTGAAGGCATCAACAGTGCGGCGAGGGGAAGGTCTGGTCTCGCCACGTGCGCTCTAAAAATTCGAGACAGTGACTTCGTGAATGATTTTAGTGAAGACGCCTCCCCGAATTCGCCGGAGAATTCTCCTAAAGGTCTTCGCAAGTAAACATTGGAATCCATTTGAAGTTTACATCTGCATTCAGTGTATCATGTATTATTCCATCTTTTGTATCATTGATTCCCATGTCGAATGGTCCTTGAATGCCTATATGTACTGGTGGGTTCTCACTGCACTACTACTATCTTTTTGCTTGTTTTGATAAAACCCTATGTATATGTATGTGGAATTCATACACAATAGAACTAGAAATGTTATGGATAGGATTTCCCCTGAATTTTTTTGAGCTCAACCAATGTAGCGAAACCCCGGAACACATAAAAGCGTGTGTGAGCGCCACTAATACGGACAGAGATCTCGCAAGGTCCGAGTGTGTGAGCGCCAGCAATCACGCGGGCACGGCCATTGTGTGCCACTAACGTAGACGAAGATTGCAAGGTCCGCACGTACGAGCGCCCGCAAACACGGGCGCACGACAAGTGCACTGTGTGCGCCTTACGTGTGTGCGCCTTGCGCGCGTTGGCACCTGACAAGCTCCCTGCGCACGCTGGCACCTAGCAAGCTCCCTGCGCACGCTATCGTGCTCCCCAAAATGGAGCGACTCCGTTCACGAGCTCAAGACTCAGTCAGACACAATTACCGGCATGTACCTCCAGAAAACTATAAAAAGACTTTAATGCCTTCATTTGAAGACAAGCAACTTCAGATAATAGAGAGAGCTCTGAGGTTTTCCGGCGAGAAAGTTGGACTTAAATTATTCATTTGCTCATGATTCGTTGCTCCCTCTCTCTAGTCCGTTCAATGCTCAACGTTCGCGTGGACGCTTCAGTGAGTCATAAAGAAGGCACAAGAGAACGCTCAAGGACACATCGTGGAAGCTCCGTGGACTTAACTTTTTTTTTCTCATTGTCCTCAAAGCTTATAATGGAGAGGTGTTCTGTCACCCACCGAGAAACTCCAAACACTTGAAAACAAAGCTAAATAGCGAGTTTTGGCCTTGCACGGATTCGACCACATGGTTTTTCGCTTTTTCCCAGTTTTCCACAATAAAAAAAATTATTGTCATTATTGCTTTGTTTTCACTTGACTATTTGCGCGTCCGGTCCGACTTGGAGCAAAAGGGGTTTGATTCTCTGGACTGGAGGAAAATCGGGCAGCCCGTAACGGTTTAATATCTGTGGGAAAGTGTTCTCAACTCTATAGCAACCTCCTAGAAGCAGCACATACCCCACTCATGCACCTCACTCGATGACAATGGCAAGAGGAGGCGCACATGCCACGGACTAGATAATTGGCAAGGAATCTTACAATCAAGCCTACAGTAATTTGCCTGTCAACAACACGCCACGCCTCAAAGAAATTATTGCCGCACTAGCATACTCAGTGGTGGAGCGGTTGCGCCAGATGGGGGAGCGTCAAAAATCCAATTCTTAAGCACTTTTAAATGGCACACTAGGCCTATACTTTATTTTTGATTCGTGACTTCCTCATTTTCATTTGGTTTCTTGACTTTTAACATCAGTTCCTCGCCGCTATTCGGTAAGAGTGACGACATTCAAACAAGCTTGCAAGTGGTTCCTATGGAGACGAATGTGGAGAATGAGAAGTTGTATTTGATGCATATGCCACTCTCTATGAATATTTATATGGTTTTTAGAAGGAAAGAGGAAGGAGCGAAATCATGATAATGCCTCTCTATCACAAGTGAAGGCAAGGCTTGTTATGAGGACTAAGGGTAACTGCAAAGTGATTTTGAATGTCTGTTTTTTTGCGGGTCGCTCAATCTTCCTCTGATCCGGAGAATCAGATTGCCTTAGCTTTGAGTCGGACTGGGCGCGCAAACAGTCAATTGAGAACCAAACAACAATGACAAGAGACTTTTTACTGTGGAAAATCTGAAAAGGATAAAAACAACGTGGCAGGATCTATGTCAGGCCAAAATCCAATATTTAGCTTTGTTTATAAGTGTTTGGAGTTCCTCAGAGGGTGACTGGTCGCCTCTCCGTTAAAAGCTTCGAGTACAACGAGAAGAAGAAAAAAGCTATGTCCACAGAGCTTCCACGATGCGTCCTTGAGAGCGTCCGCAAGAGTGTTCTCTTGTGTCATCATTGGGGCTCACTGAAGCGTTCAAGTGAGTGTTGAGCGACATAGGGAGGGAGCAGAGTGAATTCCGAGTAGAGGAACGATTTAAGTCATATGTTCTCGCTGGAAAACCTCAGAGTTCTTTCTACTTTCTAGAGTTGCTTGTCTCCAGATAAAGGCATGTGGTTTTATAGTTTTTTCGAGGAATATGCTTATAATTGAACTTGGCTGGATTTTGAGTGGAAAAATGGTGTCGCTTCGTTCCGGTCTCCCAGATCACCAATTTTCTCAAAATGACGAACTTCGCATTGGGCAGTCCGGGTGGCCCGGACAGGTTTGTCTGGCAACGGAGGTGACCGGAGGCAATCGAGGCAGCTGGAGGTTGGGGAGGGGGCGCTGGCGTGCGTGTAGTGCAGATGCTAATGTATGTGTAAGGCTTGTGCTAGCTCACGCACAAGGCACGCACATAGAGCATCAGCTGCGTTCGTGTCGTGCACGTGAACTGGCTACCAAGCGGGTGTGGCAGTCGTGCACGCGGACTTTGCACGGTCTTCGCGCATGCTTGGCCCCGCTCTCTTTTTGGGTTTATTTTGGGCCCTTCGTGTTAGTGTGGCTTGCTTGATAATTTTGGTTGAATGCCTTCTGGTTTCACTCGAAAAATTCAGGAGGAGCCCCATCAAATGCCCTTAAATTTTTGTGAATCGTAATCCGTGAAGAGACAAGTGCAAAAAAAATGTCATGATGTTAGCGACGTCCTCGAGAATGATTATAAGCAGACGTCGTGAATCATCATCTGCATGTGATTCGAACTCAGGTATGGTTGTAAACGAGTCGAGCTTGGCAAAATTCTCAAGCTCGAGCTCGAGCTAAACATTTTGAGCTCGAGCTCGACGAGCTCATTTTGCATGGCTCGAGCTCGGGCTTTCAAGCTCACGAGCTCGAGCTGCTCACGAACATTTCAGCTCATTAGCCATTTTTTATATTTATATATGCATTTAAAAAAAGTCAAAAAGAAAGCTCGTGAACCGGCTCACGAGCTCATAAACAAGAGCAGGCTAGCTCGAGCTCGCAAACGAGCTCCAGCTTGTCAAACTTGAGCTCAACTGGATCAAGCTCGAGTTGAGTTTTTTTCGAGCCGACTCATCAAGTTCACGAGCTGGCTCAACTCAACTTGCACCCCTAACCTTAGGAGAATCTTTTTTAGTTGCTTGATCGAGTATTTGTCATGATTTGGAGTGTTGAAACCGGAACTCAGTTCCTTGAGGAGTTCAGACCTAAGGGGGGTAGCTAGTACCTACTTATCTCAAGAGAGAGCACTTGGTTAGCTGCTTGGAATTAAAGACAGACACTGAGCTGCAACAAGGAGGTCCCGCCGCACACCCTGAAGATCAAAGAGCGCTTCCCCTCCCTCTCCAATGTTGATCTGGGCACCTTGAAGGGACTTAAGAGCACTCGCTGACCGGAGTCAGCCTTGGGGGAGGGGGAAGCAAGAAGAAGTCCCCCTCCCAGGGTGCCCATGGGGGTCTATTTATAGTTTTCCAAGTTTGGCCTACAAATAGCGGAATCTCACCTTTTGATTTTACTATATGCATCCCAAAACAAACTGGCAACAATGTAACTCCGCTATTTGGAGGGGATATTAACAGACCTAAAGAGGTATCCTGGGGTTGGTGAGTGCCCGGTGAAGCTGGTACTCGCCACTCGCCCCAAACTTGGAACTCACCCCTAGGGGGCTGCACTCACCTCGGGGAGCCTGGATCTCCCCCATAGGGGGCTACAGTCACCCCAGGGAGCCTGGATCTCACCCTTGGGGGGGGGGGGCACTTGCCTCAGGGAGCCTGGAACTCTCCCATGGGGGTTGCACTCGCCTCAGGTAGCATGGATCTCGCCCTTGGGGGGTTGCACTCACCCTAGGGAGTCTGGATCTCGCCCATGGGGGGTTGCACTTACCCCAAGGAGCCTGGATCTCGCCCCTAGGGGCTGCACTTGCCCCAATGAGCCTGGATCTCTCCCCTAGGAGGTGACTTCTTTTGCACTCGTCCTAGGTGGGTGAGATCCTCTAAGCCATCATCGATCGCATTTGATCTCGATGAATTATGGGTTATACAAGGAGGATATTTCATGCCCTTTCCGTGAAATACCTGATTGGATTATGATTAGCTATGTTTCCGTTTTAGGGAGAATGCAGTCTGTCAGGATATTTCTTTGTCTTAAATGAGCTTTCCATTATGAGTCTCCCCATAGACTTTTTAAATTGGAGAGAACTTTACTGCCTCATTCAGATTGTTGTAGATCTTTTAGAGTTCTTATTTGGAGTTGATGGAGTTTCCTTGTTGTCACGTCTCCTCCTAAGAAGGTTAGTGTTTTTCCTGTGAAATTAGTTCAAGTCCATAGAAGGAGAAACGAAGGAGAAACAACGACCACGACAAAGGGTGTCAGTGAACCGCCCCGGGCGGCCGCGCCATAGAACCTGGGTTGGCGCTCACTCCAGCATCTACGTGGGAATATGCAACGGTGTCCGCGGGGGCACCCACACTGGTGGGTGCTGTTGAAATTTGTGAAGTGGAAGTGGGTGTTGGACAGGCTGGGCGGTCTAAGCGGCCTGTGCGGACTGAGTCTGTGGCCTGGGCGGACTCCTGGTGCAGCCTGGTGACTAGCTGTCTTGGTGGCTTGGCTGTTCTTGAGGAGCGGCTTGTGCGGCCTGGTGTACGGCTTGATGTGCGGCCTAGGCGGTCTACTATGCGGCTTGGCTAGGCTATGGCCAAGGTTGAGATTCTAGCGAAGCGGTCTGAAGGATGTGATGATCTGCGGCCCTGTGGTTTTGCAAGCTTGTTATCCGGCGGTTTGGGAGTTCTTCTACAGGAGGCTTGGTGAACTGGCGAGTCTGCGGTGTCTGTTGTTGCGGACTGGCCTTGGAGTTCGGCTGTGGCCTTTGCTGAGCTCAGGTGGTGCAGCGATGTTCTGCTGTGGAGGACTGCGCGGACTGGTTTTGGAGTCCGGCAAGTGACCGTTGTGGAGAGCTGTGTGGGTAGAGCTTGCGGACTCTGCCCTTTTCCGTGCTTTGGCGTCCGCGGAGTCCGCATCTGTGTGGACGGTGCCTTACTTCTTGCTGAGCTATCCATGATGAAGTGGATGTTACCCATCCTGGGGCGGACTGTCCTGTTAGTTGGCGGTCTGGAGCTTTTGTGTCCGTCGTGCTCGCGCCAGTGCTTGGTGGGCTGCTGGACTTGATCATTTGCTATGACAAGTTCTCAGTGTCCGCAGTGTCCGTAGAGTCCGCTGTTGACTGGGCAGACTGCCTGTTGGTCGTGGACTCTTGGCGGGGTGGCGTTGTTTGCTGAGCTCTACAGACTGTCTCCTGAGTCTGTGTGATATGGTATTGCGGGCTGTTGTAGCTTGTGTTGCGGGGGTGTTCGCGTGCTGTATTGGGTGGCGGTCTAGCGCTGTTTGCTTTGGAAGGACTGGCTTTGTGCTAGTGTTAGGCAGGTCAGCAGCATGTGAGTCCGCATAGAGGTAGACTGACTTTTTTTTGTTCTGGCTCCTGGAGGTATGGTTTGGTCAAGTCCGTGCGGACTTGGCGGACTGGGTTGAGTTAGCGCGCAGGCTGGGGCCGTGTTTCTATTCACTAGGGTGGTGAATAAACTCCTCACCTCGCCTATAAATAGACCCCCCAGCATTTCTGCAGTAACAGAGTGAACAGTAAGTTGGGCTTGGGCAAGTTTTGCGGTCTGCGGTTTTCTGTCAGCGCGGATTGAGTAATGCTGATGGTGTGTTGTGTGCAGGTCGCGCGGCTAGCTTCAAGGAGCCAGGAGTTGGGCATTGAAGTGTGTGCTCTCTACGGTCTCAACTGGTCGCTTCGGCGGCTTGTCAGTTTTCTGCTTTAGCTTGTTCAAGTTCTAATAACCTATCCGCCGGTCTCAGGCGGGTAGGCGGTCTGTTCCTCAGTTCTTCAGCAGGCAACGAATAACAGTGTGTCCGCTTGACCTCACGGTCTCGGCGAATTCCATGTGCTATTCAGCTTGTAGCAGTTGCAGCTCGGGCAGCTTCAGCAACCTTGGCGGACTAGGCGGTCTCCAGTGCTGTCCACCCGGCTTGTTTTGTTCTTTCTGTTGTAGCATGTGTACTAGCGAAATCATGTCTCGCTACGTATACCTCGCCTTGTAAAGAAGTGTGAATGAATATAAGACATGCTTGTTCTTCCATTTGTGGTTGGTGTTAACTTGCTCCTTGGGTTTCCGCATGATCAAAGTGTGAACTGGGTAGTTCTGAGAATATTAATTTGGCTTTAGGCTACCTTGCTGACCGCTTTGAGAAAATTTAACATGGTATCAGAGGCAGGTTTAGTTGCTTGAGCGGTGATCAACTTGAGCGATGGTCAACTAGTGTTGTTGCTCTGTTGTTGCTCTGTGCTTCTGATAAGCTTATCCAAAGGTTGTTGCAATGGAAAGGAGCTATGGGAGGTCGTCGGCGGTGACGACAGACAGGAAGTGACTGCTGCCTTTGAAACTGCTGAGCAGGTGAGGATCTAGAGAAAAATAAATGCTAAGGCGGAGTTTGTTCTCAAGAGAGGTGTTTCACCAGAGCTGTTTGATCACATCATTGGATGTGAGTCAGCTGCTAACATTTGGACAACTATTAATGAGTTGTTCAGTAGGAAGAACATGGCGAGGCTCCAGTTCTTGGAGAATGAGTTGGCAAGGGCAACTCAAGGAGACCTAACCATCTCGAAATTCTTTCTAAAGATGAAGAGCTTGTGTGCTGAGCTGTCAGCGCTTGATCCCGATGAGCCTATCTCGGAGGCTAAGTTGAAAAGACACATAATCCGCGGCTTGCGGAAGGAGTATGTTGCCTTTGTTACATCAGTTCTAGGCTGGGCCACTCAGCCATCTCTGCTGGAGCTTGAGAATCTGCTTGCTTCGCAGGAAAGCTTGGCCAGACAGATGGCTGGTGTTACTGTTTCTGAGGGGAGCAGTGGAGCACTCTTCACGAGCAAGCATAAGAAGAGATAGGAAGGGAAGAAGAAGCAAGTCGCCGCTGAGAATGATCCTTCAACTTCGTATCAGGCAGAGAGGAGCACTGCTCCTAATAAGGACTGGAAGAAGAACCTAAAGTGCTACAGGTGTCATTAGCGAGGACACTTCAAGCATGACTGCAAGGTCAAACTGCAGCCTGGGCATGCTGTAGGCAAGGAGGAAGCTTGCTCTAAGAGCGAGGAAGCTGGATGGGGTGGAGCCTTCATGACGGGCACTTGTGTCCGTGCCTTGTTCGCTACCGACTTCAACAACGATTGGATCGTGAACTCCGGGTGTGGTCATCACCTCACCGGAGACAAGTCAAAGTTCTTTTCTTTGCAAGCCTACTCAGGTAACAAAGCTATTATAACTGCTGATAATACTGTTTATGTAGTTGAGAAGGAGGGGGGTTGTGTCTTTGGGTAGTGATAAGGGACCACTCACATTAAGGAGTGTGTATCACGTACTGGGCATGAAGAAGAACCTCTTCTCTGTGACCAACGCGGTCGACGTGGGTTATCACGTTCTATTTGGGCCAACAGAAGTGAAGTTCCTTCGCAACGTATCAGCGGTTAAAGCAGATGTTGCTCATGTTGGGAGAAGAGTTAAGAACTTGTTTGTTCTTACAACTAACTCTTATATTGATCGGATGAGAGCAAACGATAGCGTGGCTATATGACATGAAAGGCTGGGACATGTAGGAATGGAGAAGTTGAAAGCTATGATAAACATAAGCCTTGTAAGAGGCTTGCCTAAGCTATCTTCCTATGGTGACGGTCACGTTTACGCGGGATGTTAGTACGGCAAGGCTCATCGCCTTCCGTTTGATAAGTCACAAACGAGAAGCAAGAGACTATTGGAGTGCATCCATGGAGACTTTATGGGAGCAACTATCACTGTAAGCCTTGGTGGAAGCAGATACATGCTTGTGCTGATTGATGACTACTCAAGATACACTTGGGTATATTTCTTGAAGGAGAAGTCTGAAGCCTTCCGATTTTTTGTGGAGTTCAAGGAGTTGGTGGAGGGCCGGCTTGGCTTGCGGATTATGAAGCTTAGAATAGACAACGGCGGTGAGTTTGTCTCCTCCGAGTTTTCTAATTTCTGCAGGAAGCATGAGATCCAACGAGAGCTCACTTGTGCTCATACTCCACAACAAAACGGAGTAGCAGAGCGGAAGATCCGTCATCTGACGGAGACTTGCAAATGCTGGCTTCATGCAAAAGACATTCCTAGGTCCTTCTGGGCAGAGGGGATGTCTTGTGCTTCTTACATTATCAATCAGATGTCGCTTATCCCGATCAATATGAAGACTCCTTTTGAGTTGTTGCTGAAGGAGAAGCCTAGTGTGGAACACCTCCAGGTGTTCGGATCAACTTGCTACGTGCATGTACCGGATGCTTCAAGGACCAAGCTGGATGCAAAGGCAAGGAAGCTTGTCTTTGTTGGCTATGATGAATGGAAGAAGGGATGGAAATGCATGGATCCAGCGACAAAGAAGTTTGTTGTGTCAAGAGATGTTGTCTTTGACGAACTAATATCGTATGGAGGTGGCTCGGTTGAGCTAACCGGAAGCAAGGTTGATGAAGAACAGAACGTGGTTGCTGAAGGCTTGGAAGAGGAGCTTGTTGTCCTACCAGCAGCTCCTGTTGCTTCAAGTTCTAATGCTGAGACTTTTGGCTCAGGAAGTAGGGGGAGCATTGCTCAAAGCTTGCCTGAAGGTGTTGTTGAGCCTGAAGAAGCAACAGAGGTAGTGAGCAAGGAACAGCCTCTTCAGAGATCGAAGAGGGTTGTGAAGCCACCTGCTCAGTACTGTGATGGGAATGTAGTGAGCTTTGTATCCTGCTTCTTTGCAGGACCTCTGGATGAGCAAGAGCCTGTAAACTTCAATGAGACCACTGGAGTCAAGGAGTGGGATTATGCCATGAAGGAAGAGATTGCTGCTCTCAAGAAGAATGAAACCTGGGATCTCGTGTCCAAGGTTGATGACATTACTCCAGTGACTTGCAAGTGGGTGTATAAGTTGAAGAAGAAGGCTAATGAGAGCATTGATAGATACAAAGCTCGTCTGGTCGCTCGAGGATTCTCATAGCAGTATGAAGAAGATTATGAGGAGACATTTAGTCTGGTTGCAAAGATGACTTCAGTTAGAGTGGTGATCGCCTTGGCTGCTTGCAAGGGATGAAGGATGTGGCAGCTTGATGTGAAGAACGTGTTTTTTTACAGAGAGATTGACAAGGACATCTTCATGGATCAGCCACTTGGATTTGTTTCTGAAGTTCATCCGGTCTATGTCTGCAAGCTCAGGAAGGCTCTCTACGGGTTGAAGCAAGCTCCTAGAGCTTGGTATGGGAAGATAGCAGAGTATTTGCAATTCTACGGTTATCTTGCTTCCAACTCGGATTCTAGCTTGTTCGTCAAGAAGAAGGGGGAGCTTCAAGTCTTGGTCCTGCTGTATGTGGATGACATGATCATCACAGGGAATTCAGAGGAGGAAGTAACTAGGCTCAGGGTTGAGCTTGCTATACGCTTCGAGATGAAAGACTTGGGAGAGATTCATCACTTTCTCGGTCTTGAAGTAGAGAGGAAGGAGTGCGAGATTCTCATTTGCCAGAAGGGATATGTGGATCGCATTGTGAGTCGATTCGGTATGGGCGAAGGGAAGAGTTGCTCTACTCCACTGGAACATGGGCTGAAGCTTCGACGGGATGAAGTAAGGGTTCTTCCTGATCCCTTGGTGTTCAGAGCTCTTGTAGGGAGTTTGATCTACCTGACGATTACAAGGCCAGACATTGCTTATGCTGTTGGCCTAGTAAGTCGGTTTATGGCTGAACCAAGGAAGTCTCATCTGATGGCGGTGAAGAACATTCTGAAGTATGTCAAGTCAACTTCTGATATGGGACTCCTCTATAGTAGAGATGCGGACTTTGCTTTGCTTGGGCACACGGATGCTGACTATGATGGTGACTCGAATGATCGGAGATCAACTTTGGGTTATGTTTTCACTTGTGATTCAGCTTATATTTCGTGGTGTAGCAAGAAGCAGGATTCAGTGTCCGTGTTTACTACAGAAGCTGAGTATAAGGCTTTGGCCTTGGCTGCTCGAGAAGCCATCTGGTTGCGGAGGCTTGTAGAGGATGTTCATGAAGAAGTACAAGGACCTACTTTACTCCGGGGTGACAATGAGAGTGCTCTCAAACTGGTAAACAATCCAGTGTGGCACGCAAGGACCAAGCACATTGAGATCGAGCACCACTTCATAAGGGAGAAGGTGTTGTAGGGATCTCTTCTGGTCGGGCATGTTCAGAGTCAAGATAATCTTGCTAACATCTTCACGAAGCCGATGTCAAAGGGGCCATTTCAGCGGTTACGTAGCTTGCTGGGCTTGATCACCACTTCTCACTTCAAGGGGGAGTGTTGAAATTTGTGAAGTGGAAGTGGGTGTTGGACAGGTCGGGCGGTCTAAGCGGCCTGTGCGGACTGAGTCTGCGGCCTGGGCGGACTCCTGGTGCGGCCTGGTGACTGGCTGTCTTGGTGGTTTGGCTGTTCTTGAGGAGAGGCTTGTGCGGCCTGGTGTGTGGCTTGATGTGTGGCCTAGGTGGTCTGCTATGCGGCTTTGTTAGGCTATGGCCAAGGTTGAGCTTCTAGCGAAGCGGTCTGAGCGGACTGCAGTTCGCGGGCTGAAGGATGTGATGATCTGCGGCCTTGTGGTTTTGCAAGCTTGTTATCTAGCGGTTTGGGAGTTCTTCCACAGGAGGCTTGGCGAACTGGCGAGTCCGCGGTGTCTGCTGTTGCGGACTGGCCTTGGAGTTCGGTTGTGGCCTTTGCTGAGCTCAGGTGGTGCAGCAATGTTATGCTGTGGAGGACTGTACGGACTGATGTTGGAGTCCGACAGGTGACCGTTGTGGAGAGCTGTGTGGGTAGAGCTTGCGGGTAGAGCTTGCTATTATGCTGAATGTATAGTCATTCTTCTTGCTTGATCCCCAGCTATACACTGTATCGTTGTCTTGACAGCTTTTGTCTTTGTAGTTAGATGAATTGCACGATGTCCTGCTCACTTAGGACAGTAGTTATGTGTCCATGAAGGACGAGTTCTTATCCATTCGAACAAAGTTGGCCTCATTGGAGGAGTCATTGGCAGCTGCTCGGGTGGGGAGTGAGAAGGCTCTCTCCAACTGGACAGGTTAGAGTATGGGTTTGCTGCTTCCAAGGTTGAGGTCAAGGAGCTCTGAGGAAAGCTTGATGCAGCCAAGGTGGGGCTCATAGAGTCGTTTCATTGTACATATGTGGCTAGGGTGGAGATGTCCAAGTTGGAAGCAAATGTGGAGCTGCTGAAGGAGGAGAGAGCCCAATTGTCTTTGGTGTAGATGGACGTTGAGGTTGCACGAGCTTCTGCAGTGGTGGAATACAAGGAGTCTTACTGTCTTCAGGGTGGAGCTTGTCCAGATCGTGGAGGAATCCCGCTCTGAGATGATGGAATCTGAGGTCGATCCACTTTTGTAGGATAAGTGTGATGTTGTGTTCCATCTGGGATTTGAGAAGGGATTGCGGCTTGTTCGAAGGATGCTAGAGCGCTCTGATCTTGGCATTGAGGATGCCTCGAATGATGGCCTATATGTCGATATCGACGGATGACCTTCTTACATTTATGAGCCTAAAGTCAGTACCTCATGAGTATTGCCACTACCCCCCCCCCCCCCCCCCCAATTTTTCTATAAATAGACCCCCAGAGGTAGTAGAAATGACACCTTTGGAAGAGGTTGAGCTCCCCCCAAGCTGGATACTCGCCAAGTCCATGGTTGCATAGTACCTTGCCCAGCTTTTGGTTGTGGAGGGGAAGTTTCTCCCAAACTTCTGGATACGTGGTGGGACCTTCCTACTAGATCTCTTGGGGTATGTTTATAGACAGTTTTCTCTCTCCCGCACTAGTCATCTGAATTTTGGCATCAGACAGCAGAATCTGTAACCTTAAGCTACTTTGATCCAAATATATTGGAGTTGGGATTTTTTGGGCTTCAACACTACTAAATATAAGAATAACTTGTATAGGCTTCTAGCCTTCTACACATAACCTATATATAGAAGAGGAAACCTAAGCATATAGACTATAATATATATAATAAACATATTTAGCGTATATATTAAGCAAAATATATATACGCTTAATATAGTCTATATGTTGAAGCTGGGAAAATTCTTTCTCCATAATTAGAATTTAAGTGCGGCCCGAGGCTATTGGTCTCACGGTTTGTCTTGTAGTCTCTGAAGATAAAAATAAGAAAGAGAAAGAAGAAGCTAAAGAACCTCAGACGATGCAGCTGGGAGGTCTCACCACATACCCGGAAGTTTGGAGAAAACATCCCCTCCACAACAAAAAATGGCTAAGCAAGGTACGATGAAGGAATCACCTAGAGAGTAGTGTAATACCCCAACTTTTATTGGACCACTAGAACCTAGTGGGCCCAATAAAAGTGACTCGAACCTCTACCCAAGATCCATAACGAGGTAGGAGGTAACCCTAGATGGGGATATGGAACTATAAAACTCCAATATGAGCTTTGTCTATTTATGTGTCCTTGTATAGTTAATATGAGTGCGTTGGAACTAGTTCCGTTGAATTCTGATGTTATATGGTAGATATGATCGTTCCTCGTAGAATGTCGCGAATGCGAGATTTTTGATTATCGAGCTATACAACTCTGATTTGAGTTCTATCAATTATTATGATTTTGTACAGTCGATACGAGTGCATTGGAACTTGTTATGTTGTGATGTGGAGTCAAATGACGAATTTGACCATTATAGTGTGTCGCGCCGCGTAAATTTTGGATATTTATCATACGAACTCCAATTTGACCCCGATCAGTGGCATTGGATTCATATGATCTATACAAAGTCAACAGAGTTTACCCCTGTCAGTTTCGATAATGAGTGGTCAATTTATGGTCAAATCAAGCACAATCATGCACCGAAAAGCATGTGCACATCAATTATGACACGACGGCCTAACTTTGACCCAACTCCCAATAACTTAGACCTACTTTGACTTTGACAGTAAGGGGGACCCACCCTAGTGTTGACTTTGGTCAACCCCTCCCTTTTTATCTATTTTTGGAATTTTTCCTAAAGAGGAGTGCACCTCCTTACATGGTATTACTTGGGCTCTACTTCCCTTCATCCCTTGGGCCACCAAAACTAGCAATGAGGTTTGAAATTGGGCCCTAAAGAAGGCCCAACATCAACTCCCCCACCCCTCCCCTCTTCTTCTTCTTCTTCTTCTCTTTTCTCAAATCCCAAAGCCCAAAACCAAGCTCTCTCACCTTTGGATGGAAGCCACATGGTTGTACCAGCACTCTAGATGGATGCCACTTGTCCAGCTAGTTAGAGGGAGGAGGAGATCAATTCCTTCTATATGGGATTAATCCTGCATTGCCCCCAAGCCAAAGATAGCCTCCTCTTCACCTATAAATAGGCATCGCCCCTTGCTCTTCTCCTTACTCGGCTCAGGTAAGCCCAAGCCATCCCCTGCCTGAGCTCAACATCATCGGAAAGCCATCCTGCTACCTTTTTCCTCCACCACCTTTAATGGCGGCCCGACCGGGACCTTCCCGAGCTCCTCCACAGTAGGTGGAACTTGACCCCTCCCCCTACCTCATCTTCCTGATGAGTTACATGCCTCCTCTGGTCACCGGAGCATCGTCGAAGCCACCCGAGCCAAGCTCCAGGCTCGGGATCTGTCCGTACAGGAGGAATGTCGCCCAGTGTCGGGAGTGGCCGCGGGGTGAGGCTACACTGTCAGAGGAGACCATCCCCAGCAGTGGAAGGTGGCGATGCAGCCAGAAAACATGATTTCGGCGGCACCCGAGTGATAAATATTATTTTATCGGGTTCTGTCTTGATTTTCCGGCGATGGCCGGTGGCGTCAAGCCGCTGAACCACCGCCGAAGGGAAGCCTGATCCTGACCTCCGGCGCGTTGATCGGGGTGGTGTTGTGGCCGAAAAGCCACCAGAGAGGCAGGGCAACACAACATCATCGGGACCAGGACTGTCACGCCTCCCCAATGTCGGGTTGAAGAATTCTAGCGATGGTCGGCGACGCTGGGCCGCTGGACCACCGCCTAGTTATTTCCCGGCCCCCGGCGAGCCGATCGGGAGCGGCGCCGGAGTGATCCGGCCTCCGGCCGACAATGACAATAGCAATCACCGCTATCGCTGTCGGCGAGCAGCAGCCACCATCCGATCATCTTGATGAAGATCATACGGTTTAGATCGGGTTAAATTACGCGCTGCATAGTTTTCTGGATCCCCATAGCAAATTCGCTCCTGATCCGCTATGGGGACAGAAGGACCAAATCCCCAGTCTGGCTCGATCTCAGCCACATGATTAAGATTGATTTGGCTAAATGCAGACCAAATATTAAATAGAAATTTGGGAATTTGTTTAAGAAAAATCTAGGCTCATAGGGAAAAAGTTTTGAACTTGAAAGTTGTTTCGCTTGATGAGTGCAATCTCCATAAAAACTTTAGGGATTTTACAAGTTGATTTGATATCTCAAAAAGCATAATAAGAATTATTTGATCTATTTATTGGCCCAAAAATGCTCGAAATGTTTTTGAAAAATTACTAGGATCTTTCTACCACTTTCTATATTGAAGAAACCCTAATTACTAGTAAAAGTTATGTTAAAATTTGGGAACCTTAGGGTAAAAATTGAAGAAACCCTTTCTACCACTTTCTATATTGAATATTAAGTTCAATTGATTAATCAACGAGAGTTATCAAGACAAGATTTCAAGCTCTGAGTGTTTCGAGATTTTTGCAAAATCACTGTGCTTTCTAACGAGAATAAAGTCCAACCTTGTTTTTGGCAAAGAATTTCCCTCATGTGTTGGAAATGATCTTCGAGGTTGAAATTCGAGGAATAATGTGCTTTTTAACAAGATTCTTGGATTCGATCTGACGCAAGCAATTAAGTTGCTTTTTATTCTCGGATGAATAATAAAGGTATAACTCATAATAAGCTACTCGATCTGATTAAGCCATGATTGAAAGGCGCAATTGAATTATTATCAGGTCTTAATAATGAGTGAAACTTAAAGAAGCTTCCTAAAAACTGATTTGGAACTGAACTTGCCTCCTGTTAAAGGAGATGGAATTGAACTTGCATCATGAGAACGGAGATGGAACTGAACTTGCCTCCCATGAACGAAGATGGAACTGAGCTTTTCTCCTATGAATGGAGATGGAACTGAAGCCTTCTGAATGAAGTGATTGAACTACTAACCATTTTCTTTATAATTTATTCCAGTCTTGCGTTGGTCCAGTTCCTTTATTTATTTTAGTTCAGTACTTTCTTTTTAGTACTCCAGTCTCGTACTGGTCCTACTTATTTACTTCCACTTTAGTTCATTTCTTTTAAACACTCCTTCTAGTCTCGTACTGATTCTACTTTTTTACTTTCGGTTCAATTCATTTCTTTTAAGCACTATTCCAGTCTCGTACTAGTCCAGTTCCTTTCAGTACTTACTTTCAGTTCTTTCAGTTTAGTACTACTCCAGTTTTGTACTAGTCATATTTCATTTCAGCATTTCAATTCTGTAGCTTATATTCTCAGCAACTTTTATTACCGTACATTTATTCCAGCAATTTACTATTTTAAGCACGGGTACTGCTCTGATGAACAATTATTTGTTAGGTTGAGCCTTAGTTAGGGATAACGGGAGTTGAGATATTCCTCCAAGATTAGCCCCAAATAAAGTGCCCCCATGCTCCTTCTTGAAAGTCGAGTCAAATGTCGCTTTCCCGAATTATTTGAAGCATAGTAGGGCAGGCCATCACAGACCCGGTGCATGCCAATATAATTGATTAAAACTAATTACTTGTAAATTGCTTGTGGTAAATCGTGCCAAATCAGTCACTCCCGCATATCGTTCGTATTGGTGCGAGAAGTTATACGACTCAAGACGACAGGGAGATGGGTACTACGAGTGACCGACAGTTATATCTTTCCCCGTTGAGTTTCCTCAGCTATTCGAGCAAAATACAAAATCGCCGGATGTCGCTCACATCCAAGAGTACACAAGTTTTTACGTTGGGGCCTGGGTAGTGCGGTACGACCACCCCCAGAAGTGGCAGGACTGGCCATTATCACCGATATCCACATTGGTGAGGCTCGCAGGACTCGATACCCTGCTTGAATAGAAGCGGTCAATACTATGTCGACATAGGGTGTGTGCGCGTCTTTGAATGCCTGCAGAGTATTGGAAGGTTTGAATACATGTAGTGTAAATACATGTTGTGAATACCTGTCGTGTTAATAGCCAGTGGAACGTTTATTATAACTGACGTGTAATGATGCATCCATTCCAATTATACTATGTCACACTTTTCATTCGATAGTTGCTCTTAGCTTATATATGAAATATTGTACTAACCATCTTGTGCTTTGACTATTTACTTTTGTTGGGTGCGTGAGCGCATCCCCAGGATATGGATCCTGAGAGGAGATGTGTTTCCACTTAGCTCTGTGACTAACAGTTATTTTAATGACCATTCACAAGAGACGAAGCACTGTGATACCCAGCTGCCATAGGATGATATACCAGCTGATAGGAAGTCCCAAGCAGAGGCACCCATATTATCTTCGGACTTTCGAGATGTGAGTAGTAGCGAGCAGGCTTGAGAGTGTGAGGAGTTGGTAGTGGTAGTACTTTTGCAGCCTATGGGCTATATGTATTAAACAGTGGCTACATCCTTAGTTTACTCTCTTTAAATATATATTGATATATATTTTTTGTTGGATCTTGTCGCCAACCATAGAGGGGAGTGAATAAGGTTTCGAGCATTTACTGTAAATTTAAATTATTTCTCCCCAAAAATTCGAGTTCTGGAAGCTACCGCGAGGCGTTAGGCAGCTAACGCATGATAATAAGTCTGTGTACTCAATTTCCTGTGCAGATTTGTTTGTATACCCCACAGAAGAATAACAATAAATAATCTCTACAGACAACAATGATGATAAATCAGTAGTAATATAATTCCATTGCAAGAATTAAAACAACCAATGTTTAGACAATTACAAAATTGTGATCCCCGTGACGCCGGAGATCGAAGGCGATGAGAAAGAAGAACTCTTTTGTTTTCTATACCGACCCACTCCACGGAACGGCTGACTCTCTCCCTTTCCCTCCAAGAAAGATCTTCGAGCCGGCTCTTCACCTCCACACAAGGAAGGGTCTTAGAGCCCCGCTAGATCCACCGATCTAGACGTCCCTATCTCGGGATGATTTTCCGCAGAATCCTACCCGTATTCCGATGACCCTCACTGATCAATTTTCCTCACCATAAGATTAAGAAAAAGAGAAGGTTACAAAAATAAAGGTATAAAGAATCTAAAAGATTAAGTTCTCCCTCTAGATGATTTCTCTGTCGAGCGATCTGCAGATGGTGCTTGAGATCTTCGTATGGCATCAACCGGTCGGTTCTTCATAGTCAGTGTAGATCTTGGATCGTCGGAGTTCTTCGTATGCGAGCGGGAGACGGCTTTCTTCTTCTTCGATGAAGACGATCGGAACGGAACGCAAAGAGGAGGCTGAACCATGGAATACACGAACTTGTCCTCTTTCGTCTTACGTAATGAGCATAGAAATCGAGGCAGCTTTATACACGTCTTCGTGAAAATAGGCTACCACCGACGGTAAGACTAGCGCTCGGCGGTAGGTTTGCACGCTTTTTGTGCCAGCTGTCCTCCAAATTTAGAAAAATATTCAAAATGAATATTTTCCTTTTACCAATGTTAGAGCGACGTGGTAGGAAGATAGCGCCCAACGGTAGGCCTATCTCAACGCACTCAATGCCTCGAAGCGTTGAGTGGACTACCGCGACACGATACCAAGCTAGCGCCCGGCAGTAGGCCTGTCTCAATGCACTCAATGCCTTGAAGCATTGAGTGGACTACCGCGATGCAGTACCAAGCTAGCGCCCGACGGTAGTACAGTCTCCACACACTCAATGCTTTGGAGCGTTGAGTGGACTACCGCGACGCGGTACTATGCTAGCGCCCAGCGGTAGTGCTGTCTCAACACTCTCAACGCCTTGAGGCGTTGAGTGGGTTACTGTGACGCGGTACCATGCTAGTGCCTGTGCGGTAGGATCCCGAGAACTTTGTCCAATTAATTCATCGAGCTAGTGCGGACAGTAGAACTAGAGCAAAGCGGCAGGTTCCCGAGAGCTCTGTCCAATTAATTTACGGCTACCGCTCGGTAGTAACTTCTATCGCTCGACGTTAGCATCCATAAGAGACTTTTTTTATTTGCTTGAACCTGTCAACATGCACACTCTATCAACACAAGACGTGATCAAATACAGCATGAGATTTGATTTTCTCAAACATAGGGAATGTAAAACAACAGTTCCAACAAACTCCTCCTTTTGATAATATCAAATCCTGTTAATGAGAAATAACAAAGTACATAATAGAGTGAGTACATATAAAAAGATAATCTTGAACGTTCATGTTTCAGGTTTCATGTTCTCTATATAGCTCCCCTATACACACGCTCCCCCTACCCACGTGTTCTACACGCTTCCCCTATCTATGTGCATGTATTGAAACAAGCTCCCCCTACATGAGATCATACTCATGAACAATTCTCATGAATAATCTCATCTCCCCCTTTGATAGTATCAAAATGGGTGGGCCAGACCAAACAGTCATGCAGGAGGAAAAAACAGGATATAAGATAAGCGTGAAAGAAACAATAGACAGTGCACACAGTGAGTAAAGCAAAAAAATGAGAAACATAGGGGTGACCCAAAAATGCAAATCAGAGAAGATGAAGCACATGGTCAGACATAAGAGCGGAGTACACGAACATAAAAAAAGTCATTCCGCTTAGATTATATGGATTGGACAGCACAGAGTAGACTAAGCACACAACGAGAAACAATACAATGTTATAAGAGTTATAGAGTTAATCACATTTAAACATTGTAAATGTCAAGAGTATAAATCGTGTGCTAGTGACTATGTGCGAAAATATATAGTGTAATTTTAGTCCAATTCTTATGCATGGAAGCGTTAAATAGGGCAATGATATGTACGTGTAGCATCAACAAGAGAGAAAACACCAAGTAGAAATATCATATTTTACATGTTTATCTCGATCCGTTAAAATGCTAACACAAGAGAAGTAGAGTGAATACTCACATCACATAGCTATCCATGTCATACCAAGACTTGAACTAGGGGCTCTAAGCTTAAGTTAGAGTCTATGCACAAGATCGAAATGACTCTTTGAACCAAGATGCTCATTCTCACAATGCTCATAAATACTTATGAGGAGGAATGAGTAGTGCTTGGGGGGTCCTTGACATGAAGTTTTATAGTATGCATAGTTTTCTTTTTGATTTGCTTTGAGCTATCACTTATATATATATTTGTGAGTTCATGGAGCCCTGAGTAAATTGAAATCTATCCATCTAGATAGATACACTTTAACTTGTATACATAAGACTTTAGCACTAAAGATTTGGCTCAAAATTTTGATCTTCATATGTGCATATATATATATATATATATATATATATATATATATATATATATATATATATATATATATATATATATATATATATATATATATATATATATATATATATATATATATCGTGACATTGATTATTCAAAAGATTTCTAATGTGTTAAGATGCAATGTCACGAGTTATATCATGTATGGCTAGTATTTGTACATGAGTGCTCCGTCTAGGGATGTGTGAATAGTGTGAAGTCATTCTCCTATCTAAATCCTCACACATACCTAGATGCATAATCAACATACACTAACATGTAATGTCACACTTAGTGACCAAGCACCTATAGATTTGACACACCATGACCCGGGACAATGTTCACATGGATTAGCACTTCTTAACTCAAACATTATATGTACTTGTTATAGCCTAAGTTCATGTCATGTGTGCCTGTAAGACATGAGCAATGCACAATTTTTTTGTTTTGGTTTTTATATATTTTTTGTGTTTTTTTTTTAAAATCGATAAAGGAACTCAAATAAATAATACACAAGCAAAGAAACAAAAAAAATGAAACAAAGACAAAAACAACCAAAGAAAAAACACACAAGCAAACAAAAATGATGACTAGGAAGAGAAGTCCAAAACGCCCAGCTCGAGTCGAAGTAATGAGAAACGTGCATATGGGAGTGGTTTAGTGAATATGTCAGCTAGTTGGTCATCGATTCCAATGAAGCTTACTCTCACGTTCTCCTTTTTAATGTGATCTCGAATGAAATGGTGACGCACGTCAATATGTTTTGACCTTGAATGATGCACTGGATTATTTGTCAAGTCTATGGCACTCTTGTTGTCGCACCTAAGTGTAACGTTCCTACAGGTTAGGCCAAAGTCTTCTAACATTTGAGACATCCACAGTGCTTGTGCGCAATAGCTTCCTAAGGTGATATACTCAACTTCAGCGGCAGAGAGTGCAACTGAGTTCTGTTTGCGGCTTGACCAGGAGACTAGTGCAGGGCCTAGGAAATGACATGTACCACTTGCGCTCTTGCGATCAAGTGAACATCCATCATAATCAGAGTCAGAGTACCCATAAAGTGTGAAATCGGTGGTGTGTGGGCACCAAAGTCCAAGATTTTGTGTTCCTATAAGATACCTAAAGATATGTTTACTGCTTTCAAATGTGACTCTCTAGGGTCGGCTTGGTACCTAGCACACATACCTACCGCAAATGTGATGTCAGGCCTAGAGGCACTCAAATATAGCAATGATCCTATCATACATCTAAATATAGTTTGATCCACGGAAATGTCACTTTCATCCTTTTCCTAATTTAAGAGATGCACTCATAGGAGTTTTGACTTGTTTCAGATTCTCAAACCCAAAACGCACAAGCATATCTTTGATATATTTTGATTGACTTATAAAAATACTGTCTTTGCGTTGAGCAATCTGAAATCCTAAGAAATAGGTAAGCTCTCCTACTAGGCTCATTTCGAATTCGGATTGTATTAGGGTGACAATTTCTTCACATAACTTTTCATTCGTGGCCCTAAAAATGATATCATCCACATAGATTTGTAGAATAATTAGATCTAAATTTTCATTTTTCACAAAGAGAGTGGTGTCCTCCCTACCCATCATAAACCCATGTTCTCGTAAAAAGGTCGCGGGCCTATCATACCAAGCATGGGGTGCTTGCTTCAATCCGTATAAGGCTTTCACCAACTTGTATACATGGTTCGGGTATGCAACATTCTTGAATTTGGATGGTTGCTCCACATACACCTCTTCCTTGATATATCCATTTAAGAATGTACTCTTAACATCCATTTGATATAATTTCATTTGTTTATAACTTACAAATGCCAAAAACATACGGATGGACTCAAGACGTGCAACCAGTGCAAATGATTTCTCAAAATCCACTCCCTCTATCTGAGAGTATCCTTGTGCCACCAACATAGCTTTACTCATAGTTATCATAGATTCTCCATCAAGTTTATTTTTGTAGACCCATTTCAAACCTATAACTAGATGACTATCTGGATGTTCTACTAAAACCCAGACTTTACTCCTCTCGAATTGATTTAGCTCCTCATTTATAGCCAAAAACCATGATTCATCATTTAAGGCTTCTGATGTAATGTCCCGATCCGCACTAGGCCCCTCGTGCGCATTTTTGAATCAGGAGAGCTGACTTGGGCTCAGGGAGGTGCTGGTGGTTGGGCTTACACTAGTGTAGGGGAGGTGAAGTCAACCCAGAGAAGGACACAGGTGGAGACACGGTCGTGTCCCTACCTGTGTGTGTCCACCCACTATTCGAGTCGACGACTCGAGTTATCCCCGAGAAGGACACGGGTAGTGACACGGGCATGTCCCTACCAGTGTGTATGAGGACACGGTAGGTACACGACCTGTCCCTCCCCACGTGCGTCGAGTAGAGGTCGACGAAGAGTGTCCCAAAAAGGACAAGGGTAGAGGCACGGGCGTGTCCCTACCAGTGTACCTCCAGCCAGCACTCGAGTCGATTACTCGAGTAGTTCCAGAGAAGGACACGAGTATGGACATGGGCGTGTCCATACCCGTGTGTGTGAAGACACGGGTAGAGACACGGGCGTGTCCCTACCCATATGTGTCAAGAGGAATTCGATGAAGCAAGACTCCAGTAGGACACGACCAACCACATGGCCGTGTCACTTGGACACGGGTAGAGACACGGGTGTGTCCATACCCGTGTTTGTGTATCAAAACGGCTGTCGAAACCTTCGACGATGCTTCGCCCGAGTAGGACACAGGTAAGGACACGGGCGTGTCCCTACCCATGTCACTTTTCACTTATAAGGGAAATGAAAACCCTATCCGTTTTCACTCTCATTCCAAGCCCTTTTTCTTGGAGGAACTGCTGTGGAGAGGGAGAAGGTGCTGGAGCAAGTCCAAGAGGTGAAGATCTGCCGCTGCCGAGGAAGAGAAGATACTGGCGAGAAGAGTTACAAGATCCTTGGCCGGAAATAGTGGAAACGTCGGAAATAAGGTGAGCTTCCTCCCCTATCCCTTGGTGCTAGATCTCTAGTTATTTTCTTAGGAGAGGTATCGACTCAAGAGAGTCTTGATGGAGAGAAGAAGTCTTCTAGGAATGGCCATGCTAGGACATGTGTCCTAGGTTTTAGATGTCTTCAACCTCTCCTTTCTTCTATGTGATGATGGGGGATGGTTTCGTGAAGAGACGTGGCCTTGTGAGGGTGAATAAGGGAGGATGAAATATGGATGTGATTTTTGGGAATTGGCTTGAGGAGGAAGATGAACCGATGCTGTTCATTCCGCCTCAAGATGCGTGCAAAAATCTGTGTTCTGCGTGCAACGATCTTTGTGTTCGTTTTCAAGTGTGATACGTCCAGATCTGGGCTTTCGACTAAACACGAAAGTTGTTACCACTGTAAATACCTTTCAAACGAGGGGTTACACGCCTTCACCGGATTTATGTAGCTTAGGTAATCTCCGGTCTAAAATGCTACACTGATATGTTCTGTACTTAGAAATCTGGTTGGGTATAAAATCGGGTTTGGATTCGGTGGAGACATTGTAGCAAATTTAACGTAGGGCTGGAAAATTCCTTTATGTTTAAATGTCATAAGTTAATGAGTGATGAAATTGTTGGATGAACCCCACGTAAACAAATGGAGAAGTAAATTATACTTGAACAAATCTATTTGGTAGAAATTGGTGAACTAACGTTTGACGTAATGGTAAAATTGGAATGATTTTCAATTGAGTAATATTGACGACGTCACGATACGGTAATATGTCGATTAATGATAATATTGACTCGAATTTGTATACTCGATCGGTGGTGATTGTAATGAACAAACGATCGTTACTATTTAGATTGTTGATTCATGTGCACACAAATGTTTGAACTTGGTTAAAGCATGCTAATCAGTTATGTTAAATCTTAACTTAAGCTGATTAGAGTTATAAATATCACAGCACAAATATAAGATAAGAAATGTAGAAAGAAATCAAGCAACACAGAAGAGACACACGGATTTTATAGTGGTTCCCCAAATCTGGGTAGTCCACTCTTCTACCACCCTGGTAGGAGTCCACTCAGGTTTTTGATCAGGTGCTTGACACCAATGGATTTTGATCAGGTCCCCAAAAACCAAAACCTCAAGTCTTTTGGAAGGAGACTTGCAACCATGAATCACTTTTGAAGGGAGATGATAACCCTTTATACAGGAGGGGAAAAGAGGTGATGGAAATCTTCTCTTTCTCAATAGCAACTAAGAAGACTATATGGATATTGATGTTAGCAGATACTCCCCCTGAGATATTGATTGGTTCAGGAGAGATCTGGAGCTTTGCTTCAGAGTGATAGGTCTTCTAGGTGATGATGTCTCCAGTAAGCTTCTTAGACTGATATTGAATGGTTATCCCTTAAAGCCTGAAGCCAATGAAGAACACTGATGATTGTTCTGATTGATGCAAAGTTCTTCTGTAGAAAACCTTTTGAATCGTTCTGTTCACTATTCTCTACAGTGAGTTTTCTTCTTTTTCTATCTATCTTGTTTGTTCTCTCTTCTTCCCTGTATTTGAATTCCGTAGACTTGATAGTGGAAGAAACATTCCCGAGAGAGAAGATGCTTTGGAAGCAAATCCTCACTTAATTCTTCTGTAACTGTCCGTTTGAACGACTTTTTACTGGAAATGTTGACTGTAATTAATCCTCAATAAATTCTGCCAACTATTACTGATTCTAGAGAAATCGTCGACCTGAGCATTCGTCGAGTTCATCAATCATCGACCTGAGTTCGACATTCATCGAACTCAGCTAGATTCATCGAGCTGAATATCTTGCCTGCATTCGTCGACCGGAGCTTGCAGTTCGTCGAGCTCAGTTTCTGTGTTCGTCGAGCTGAGAAACTGACTTGATAATTTTGTCGAGCTGAGCAAGTGTTGTCCACCAATCGTCGACCTGAGTTCGACGTTCGTCGAACTCAGCTTCTGTCATCATTCGTCAACCGGAGATCACCGTTCGTCGAACTGCGTTCGACGATCGTCGATCTGATTTTCTGCCTTTGTCTTAACTGCATTTCTTGGACTTCTTTCAGCAATTCTGGAGAAACCTTCTGAATGACCAAGCCTAGAAATAATCCTATGACCCATGACTATACATGTTGGGTCAATCTAATATTCCTAATAGTGGTCCTTGCCCAAATCAGAACTAGGGTTCCAACAATCTCTCCCTATTTGGGTAAGGACACTATTTACATCAAAAGCAAATAAAATGCAAAGCAAAAAGATAATCTGCTGATTTATATGATATCAGCAAATACACATGGAAGCTTTGAAATAGAACAAATAATACAAGAACTAAATTACTGCAACTAGCCAAACTCCCCCTATATAGAAGACCTTGCTCAAAGTGTTTAGCCACTGATATCCTCTGTGTGGGCTGAACAGAATCCTTTACCTACAAGGAAATGTTAGGAGTTCTGGACCCAGATAACCTTGGGTCCTGGATCTTTTTTATAATAATCAGAAATAAAAGAATAAAAATTTCTGTTTTGAAATTCTGAGTTCGACGAAAAATATGTTCGTCGATCTGAGTTCGACGAATGATATTGAGATCGTTGATCTCTATTCACAGAATGATAATAATTGTTTTCTGTGATCCATTTTTGTCGATCTCTGTTTGACGAATTAAGTTTGTTTCGTCGAGCACAGAGTCCTGAATAGTTCAAAACAAAATCTTTGTTCATAGTTCGTCGATCTGAGTTCGACGAATAGTATTGATATCGTCGATCTCTGTTCGACGAAATATTTTGAACTAAGATTTTCTGATGATTTTTATGTGATAATCTGAAATCAGTGTTAAATTTAGCTGAAGAAGAGTCAAGAGAAGAAATAACCTGATCCTCTTCATCTAATTCATACTCTGATTCTTCAGATTCTGTAGCATAGCTGCTGCGAGAAGCATTTATTACCATTAGGCAAAATTCTTTTGCTCTTGCTTCTTCTTCATCACTCCAGGATTCAGCTTCAATTGTTCTCCCTTTTGCTGATACAACAGCCATTTCTGTGGTGGAGTCCCACATCTATTTTACAGATGAACATTCAGCAAGTTCTTCAAAAATGTCATCATACATTGATTGAGCCAGAATGTTCATTGCTTGTGCATCAGCAAGCTTCATCTTTTTCTGGGCATCTGTCCATTGAGATGATGGAACAACATTTGGACATGTTGTTTGCTGAGTTTGAGCTGGACCTGACAAAAATAGATTTAAAGATGTTTTCATTAATGGAGTCCATATAAAATCTAATCCTTGTCTTCCATAGTGCAAGCTTATCTAGATTGCACATGGGCTGTCTGGTGCTTGAAAAATCTGCAATTTGTGCCATAATAAAACTCAAAAGATTTTTAAGATCTATCAAAGGATCTTTTGGTTCAGGTGTTAGCCTGTACAAACAATTAACCTCTTAAGGTGTGGTGGTTTAACCAACCTCGCTCTGATACCAAGTGAAAGTGATAGATCTTAACTTAAGCTGATTAGAGTTATAAATATCACAACACAAATATAAGATAAGAAATGCAGAAAGAACTCAAGCAACACAGAAGAGACACAAGGATTTTATAGTGGTTCCCCAAATCTGGGTAGTCCACTCTTCTACCACCCTGGTAGGAATCCACTCAGGTTTTTGATCAGGTGCCTGACACCAATGGGTTTTGATCAGGTCCCCAAAAACCAAAACCTCAAGTCTTTTGGAAGGAGACTTGCAAACAGGAATCACTTTTGAAGGGAGATGACAACCCTTTATACAGGAGGGGAAAAGAGGTGATGAAAATCTTCTCTTTCTCAATAGCAACTGAGAAGACTATGTGGATATTGATGTTAGCAGATGCTCCCCCTGAGATATTGATTGGTTCTGGAGAGATCTGGAGCTTTGCTTCAGGGTGATAGGTCTTTTAGGTGATGATGTCTCCAACAAGCTTCTTAGACTGATATTGAATGGTTGTCCCTTGAAGCCTGGAGCCAATGAAGAACACTGATGATTGTTCTGATTGATGCAGAGTTCTTCTGTAGAAAACCTTTTGAATCATTCTGTTCACTGTTCTCTACAGTGAGTTTTCTTCTTTTTCCATCTATCTTGTTTGTTCTCTCTTCTTCCATGTATTTGAATTCAGTAGACTTGATGGTGGAAGAAACATTCCCGAGAGAGAAGATGCTTTGGAAGCAAATCCTCACTTAATTCCTCTGTAACTGTCCGTTTGAACGACTATTTTTATTGGAAATGTTGACTGTAATTAATCCTCAATAAATTCTGCCAACTATTACTGATTCCACAGAAATCGTCAACCTGAGCATTCGTCGAGTTCATCAATCGTCGACCTGAGTTCGACATTCGTCAAACTCAGCTAGATTCGTCGACCTAAATATCTTGCCTGCGTTTGTCGACCGGAGCTTGCAGTTCGTCGAGCTCAGTTTCTGTGTTCGTCGAGCTGAGAAACTGACTTGATAATTTTGTTGAGCTGAGCCAGTGTTGTCCACCAATCGTCGACCTGAGTTCGACGTTCGTCGAACTCATCTTCTGTCATCATTCATCGACCGGAGATCGTCGATCGTCGAACTGCGTTCGACGATCGTCGATCTGCGTTCGACGATCGTCGATCTGATTTTCTGTCTTTGTCTTAACTGCATTTCTTGGACTTCTTTCAACAATTCTGGAGAAACCTTCTGAATGACCAAGCCTAGAAATAATCCTATGACCCATGACTATACATGTTGGGTCAATCTAATATTCCTAATAGTGTTTCTTGCCCAAATCAGAACTAGGGTTCCAACACAAATGTTTGAACTTGGTTAAAGCATGTTATTCAGTTATGTTAGAGTTATGTGAACATAGACTGTAGATAGTCTTAATGACCGCATTGATTCGGGTAATGTTGAGAAGCAACATAGACAGACGGATGGGCTTGGTCCTCGGTGTTCATTTCCCGGGGCTCCTTCCGTGCCGAGTGGACGGTCGGGCTTGGTCCTCGTGCTTTCCCCGAGGCTCCTTCCGTGCTACGGTGATGTGAAATTGCATATGGTGTGAGTCGACACACAGTGTCGTAATCCTGGGTTAAGGATAATGTGGCAGGTCTACGGGCTCGCCAGTCATCACAATGACGTGAGTCGACAGATAGACCTTGGGCGGTTGGGTTTGGTCCTCGGTGTTCATTTCTCGAGCCTCCTTCCGTGCCAAGTGAATGGTTGGGCTTAGACCTCGTGCTTTTTCTGAGGCTCCTTCCGGGTCACGTAAGGCCAGTTAGGGCTTGGTTCTCGGTGCACATCTACCTGAGACTCCCATTGGTCCGTAGTACGCATGGGCTCCGCTGTTGTGTTCTTAGCGTTGAGGCATACAAAGGCCTAAGCGAAGTAGCATGGATACCCGCTTAGTAGTAGAGATGTCCGCTCTACTGTCACCGCCTGGCCACGACGGTTAATTCCTGAGAGGTTAGCTACCTGCTCGAATAGTGGGAAGTACAAGTCTGTGTCGACATAGTGGTTGCATGTGTGTGATCATGGGTGAGTCATTGCATAGCATACATACTATTACAATACATTGCATAACAAGATCCTCATCGTATAAGTTTGTATGGGCACTCCTATATGATGAGTTACATTTCCGTTAATCCGATCCTTAACTTATAAGTTTGTATGGGCACTCTTATAAGTTAAGTTACTTTGATATTGTAGATCTTTGTACTTGATGGATTGGTGTAGCTCTTGTAGAATTGCTAGATTAAAATGTTGTTAATCATATTGTTCATTTCTTCTATTACTACTCACGACTATTGTACATATTTCACTTGCTTGTACCTGCTTATATTACTTATTATATATTGTACCCTGATTCCTTTCTCCGCCCGGTGCCGAGGTGTCGCCGGGGGAACGAATGTGAAGCCACTTAGTCTTTTTGACTAACAGTTTCTACGTCTTCCTTTTTAGGAGGAAACCCCGCAGGTAGAGCAGCCGCAGACTATGCAGTAGGACAGCCAGGCCAGGACGACAGGGCCTGAAGGGACGGTGCCATCGTTACCATCGGTCACTGATGTGAGTGTTTGAAAGGTTTCGATGTAGCCCCTTTGGGCATATGTTAGCTGTACTCTGATATTTTAGAAGCTGGTTGAAGCTTCTTTTATTGATATACTTTTGGACTTATATGCTTATGTGTGGATTGACTTCTATATTATACTTTGTTATCTTTTGGTTGGGTTGGCATTTGGTTGATATTGGTTATAGCCGGCAGGATAGACGTCTTGTGGTATAGGTTAGCCCGTGTGCTAATGTTACCGCAAGGCAGCTGTTCTGGGCATAAGACCCCTTTAGTGCCGTGTTTTGTGTTCCGGGAGGGGGGTTTTACATCTGAGATGTTCTTGGGTTCAATTTCAGATATAAAACATAAGTTTGAAAATGATTCATGTAGTGTAGATCGAGTTCTAACTCTATGAGAGGGCTCTCCTATCACTAGTTCTTGAGGATGCTCTTTCAAGAAATTTAAAGTACTCGGAGGCTTATTTTCATCTACATGAATTGGAACGTCATTCGGCGCTACTCTCTCCTCACTCCTTACTTCTAACTGAGCACCATCATCAATTTCTTCTTCATTCAGCCTAGGAACTTCGGTTGGGATAATTTCGTCAAAATGTACATGAGCTGATTCTTCAACAACTAAGGTTCTCTTATTGTAGACCCTATAGGCACGACTTGTACTCGAGTATCCTAAGAAGATGCCCAAATTTCTCATCAAATTTTCCTAAGTGATCCTTACTGTTTAGAACAAAACATGGGCAACCAAAGACCCTAAAATACGACACGAACAATTTTTTATCAAAATATAGCTCATACGGAGTTCGCTTCATAAGGGGGCGAATCATGACTCGGTTCATCACATATCATGTCGTGTTAACCGCTTCAGCCCAAAAATATCGTAGCAAGCCAAACTCAGCGAGCATTGTGCGTGCTAACTCTTGAAGAGTCCGGTTCTTTCTCTCTACAACTCCATTCCGTTGTGGGGTGCAAGGGGTAGAAAATTCGTACCTTATCCCTAAGGTGTTACACAGGTTTGTGAAGTTCTCATCCTCAAACTCACCTCCATGATACGATCTAATGCATTTTATTTTTAGCTCTTTCTCGTTTTGAAGTCTCATGCAAAGATTTGAGAATTCGCTAAAAGTGTCAGATTTATTTGCAAGAAAGATCGTCCAGCAGTAACGTGAATAGTCATCTATAATAATGAACATGTATCTTTTACCACCTACACTATACGTATTAAGGGGGCCAAACAGATCCATGTGAATGAGTTCTAGTGGTCTAGTCGTTGAAACATCATTTTTACTTTTGAATGAGGTTTTAACAAATTTGCTTTTTGGGCACGGATCACATAAAGAATTTAAACTACCACTAAGTGTGGGGAGTCCCCGAACTAGCTTGTTCTTAGATAGTTTAACAATAAGTTGAATTCCAAAATGTCCTAATCTTCAATGCTAGAGTTCTAATTCCTCATTCTTGGTAACTAGACATTTCAAATCAGATGCAGATATATCATCAAAACTAACAGTATAGACATTATGAGTTCTACGAGCTATAAGTAATATACTAGTAGTTTTAGCATCAATAATTTTGCATGTGTTTGTAGAGGATTCAAATATAACATTGAGACCCTTATCACAAAGTTAGCTAATAGAAATAAGATTATGCTTAAGTCCATCTACAAACAGAACATTAGAAATTGAGAATGTCTTGTTACCTATGGTGTCGATTCTAATTATACGACCTTTGTTATAGTCCCCAAATGTCATCATGCCTCCCTTCTTCTTCTCCAGGCTAAGAAACTTGTCTTTATCTCCATTCATGTGCTTGGAGCAGCCAGAGTCCAAGTACCACACATTTCTCTTATCCTTAGCCTGTCAAGACACCTAATAAGAAGATGAGGGTAAAGATATGGTTACCCAAGTTGTCCTACCCATATGATAGGTAGAAGACTTTGGTAGTCAGGCTTGCAAATTTTTCTTGGCACCTTTCCTCAAACACGAACCAGATGTATGACCAAACTTATGACAGTTTGCACATAATGTGTAGGCAATGGATGTTGTCTTTATCGTGTTACTAGAGCTTGTGCTTGAGGATGATGATAGCCTTCAAGAACTTTTGACCTTATTTTGAGATTTGTTAGTGTTAGTCCTAGGTTTGGCATAATGGTGATTTCCGCTCGGTGGTAATGTTGGACTCACGTAACCCAGTCCAAATTTCCCAGATCCATGACACTGTGCTCCCAATAGAATGTCCAATGATTTTTGGCCGATTCCAAATTTTTGTACAACACGGTTGAGATCAAGGATCCTCTCCTTTAAGGCGATGTTTTCAGTAACCAACGTTACACACCGATTTGCTAATTGTTTTTTGCCTTCCTCTATCTTGGCAAGAGACATTTGAAGTATTTTCTCCAAGGCATTCTTTTCATTGATGAGACTGGTTTTCCTCAATGATGCCCTAGAGAGACTTACTTTCAGTTCTTTGATCATTGTCATCGAGTGAGGACACTCTAGACATTCAATCTTCTCTTTGCCACTTTTTATTAGTTCATTCTTTAAGTTTTCAAAGTCCTTTTTAATTTTCTTATTCTCATCTCGCATGGACTTCTTCTCAAGAATCACACTATCTAATTTCTCACATAAATATCCATAAATTTCAAGAAGTTCAGTATATGTGGGTGGAGTTACCTCAGTGTCGCTCTGGACACTAGACTCATTGTCGGATTCTTCTCGACTCCTTCCCATGAGGCACGGATTTGCCTCGTCTTTAGAGCTATAGTTTGAGGTGCTTGAATCGTCAGATCCATCTTCATCCCACACGATCGCCTTCAGTACCTTCTTCTTCCCTTTGTGTCAACTTTGCTTTTCCTTTTCCTCCTTCTGGAGCCTTGGGCAGTACCTCTTTATGTGCCCAGGCTTGTGGCAGTGATAACACTCAGGCTGAGACTTCTCATCCTCGCTTTCTGCTTCCTTCACCAGCTTGGTCCACCTTCGGGCTTCTCTAACTCCTCTCTTTAGGATTTTCTTAAATTGTCCCTGCTTCTTTGGATTCTTCATGAATTTTTTGAAATCCCGAACGTAGAGGCTTTCCTCGTCATCTTCCTCAGATTCTTCAGCAGCCTTTTTCTCCCATGCAGCTCTCAACAACAATCCCTTCTTCTTTACTTCCCTAGGATACTACTCCGCTTGAATCTTTAGTTCAAGTTCATATGTCTTCAGATTGCCGATGAGGCTTTCTATCTCCAGGGTGATGATATCATGAGATTTGGCGATCGCAGTCACCTTCGGGTTGAAGCGAGGAGGCAAAGATCATAGGATCTTCCTCACCAGATCAACATTTGAAAAGCTCTTCCCGAGGGATCTTGAGGTGTTGACGATCTTGGTGAATCATGTATACATGCTGTCAACATCCCCGTCAATCTCCATCTGGAACTGTTTATATTCAGACTCGAGTCAGAATAGCTTCGAATCTTTCACCTGCGAAGTACCTTCGTGAGTAAGTTCGAGTAAGCGCCAAATATAATAAGTAGTTTCGCAGTTGCAGATTCTATTGAATTTAGTACGTTTTATCTAATGCGCAGAATAGAGTTCATAGCCTTAGCATTGTTCGTACATCTAAGTATATCTGCAGTGACTGTTGGTGCAGTGTATTTTGTCTCTACCATGGCCCATACGTCCATGCTTTAAGTCATCAGAAAAAATTTCATCTGGGTTCTCCGGTGACTATAGTCACTCCCCGTGAATAATGGAAGTCTACTCACACCTTGTCCCTCAGAAAATGCGTGAACAGAGTTGGCCATCTTACTTCAGGATTTTAAGCCTTTTGAAGTAACCTGCCTATGATACCACTTGTTGGATCTTGTGGCCAACCTTAGAGGGGGGGGGGGGGTGAATAAGGTTTTGAGCGTTTATCATAAATTTAAATTATTTCGCCCCAAAAAATCGAGTTCTGGAAGCTACCGCGGGGCGTTAGGCAACTAACGCGTGACAGTAAGTCTGTTAACTTGATTTCCTATGCAGATTCGTTTGTATACCCCACAGAAGAATAAATTAAATAATCTCAGTAGACAACAACAATGATAAAGTAGTAGTACGTAATTCCATTGCAAGAATTGAAACAACTAATGTTTAGACAATTACAAAATTGTGATCCCCATGTCGTCTGAGATTGAAGACGATGAGAAAGAAGAACTCTTTGTTTTCTATACCGACCCGCTCCACGGACCGGTGGATCTCTCCCTTTCCCTCCAAGAAAAGTCTTCGAGCAGGCTCTTCACCTCCACACAAGGAAGGGTCTTAGAGCCCGCTAGATCCACTGATCTAGACATCCCTAACCCATGATGATTTTCGGCAGAATCCTACCTGGATTTTGACGGCCCTCACCGATCGATTTTCCTCACTACAAGATTAAGAAAAGTGAAGATTACAAAAATAAAGGTGTAAAGAATCTAAAAGATTAACTTCTCCATCTAGACGATTTCTCCATCAAGTGATCCGCGACCGGTGCTTGAGATCTTCATATGGTAGTAACTAGTCGGCTCTTCGTAGTCGGTGTAGATCTTGGATTGCCGGAGTTCTTCGTGTGCTAGCGGGAGGGAGACAACTTTCTTCTTCTTTGACGAAGACGATCAGAACGGAACGCAAAGAGGCGGCCGAATCCTAGAATACATGAACTTGTCCTTTTTCATCTTAGGTAATGAGCACAGAAACCAGGGCGGCTTTATATACGTCTTCGTGAAAATAGGCTACCGCCGACGGTAAGACTAGCGCCCGACGATAGGTTCGCACGCTTGATGTGCCAGCTGTCCTCCAAATTTAAAAGAAATATACAAAAAGAATATTTTCCTTTTACCAATGCTAGAGCGGCGCTGTAGGAAGATAGCGCCTAGTGGTAGGCCTGTCTCAACACACTCAACGCCTTGAAGCATTGAGTGGACTACAGCAGTGCGACACCAAGCTAGCGCCCAGCGGTAGGCCTGTCTCAACACACTCAATACCTTGAAGCGTTCAGTGGACTACCGCGGCGTGGTACCAAGCTAGTGCCCTAGGGTAGTACAGTCTCCACACACTCAATGCTTTGGAGCATTGAGTGGACTACTGCGGTGCGGTACCATGCTAGCGCCCAGCGGTAGTGCTGTCTTAATACTCTCAACGCCTTGAGGTGTTAAGTGGGTTACCGTGACGCCGTACCATGCTAGCTACTGCGCGGTTGGATCCCGAGTGCTTTGTCCAATTAATTCATCGAGCTAGTGCAGGCAGTAGAACTGGCGCAGAGCGGTACATTCCCAAGAGCTCTGTCCAATTAATTCACGGCTACCGCCTGGCGGAAACTTCTATCGCTCGACGTTAGCATCCATAGGAGAATTCTTTTCTTTGCTTGAACCTGTCAACCTGCACACTCTATCAACATAATACGTGATCAAATACAGCTTGGAATTTGATATTCTCAAACATAGGGAATGTTAAACAATGATTCCAACATTTTTGTGGCTTCCTGTTGATGATTCCTCATACTCTGTGATATGATGTGAATGTTGTGATTCAAGCCGAGTAAGATGACCAACTAGTGCTTAGTGGAGTGGGTTGTTGCTACTTAGGGAGCACTGGGTGGATGTTTTGGACAAGTAATGCATGTCTCCGACCCGACCCGGGCTAAGGTTGGGGGAGGGGGTCTTACAAGTAGCTAGTCTCAAGAGAGAGAATAAAAAGGGGCAAGATAATAAGGTTTCAAAGTGTCATTCCTGGTACCCTTGGGGTCCTATTTATAGACAAAAATCCGATGGTTTCTAGGCGAGGAGACCCAGGCTTGCGAGGTTACCTTCCCGGGCTTAGTGATCTTGCAGCTTGATATTGAGTGTGGTTACACGTGGCGACTATTGAAGGATATCACTGGAGTCTGACGAGATATTATTGAAGGTCACCCATAGACGGGTATCTCAAATGTTCACAAAACCTCTTTGTTGATTGCTCGCTTGGGCGAGTATGTTACTCAGCAGTAATAAAGGGTTCCTATCCTGACTACTTGTTGACTTTGTCATGTCTTCTAATGCTGACCTTGACCTTATGTCTACGTGGAGCCACTGGGTCCTCCCTTGACGAATAAGGGTTGTTCATAATTCCAGCTCTTTTCGAGCAATCTTGGAGCTCAAAAAGAAACATCCAACTCAATATTTGACAAGACTACTGGTGAGGTAGCCCCCTGCTCGGCATATGGCTAAAGCCCCCCATCCTCTATAAATAGAGAGGGAAGAGTCATTCCCCAGACACCCCTTCTGAATAATCACAAGACGTCGTTCACTGCTAACGAAAGCACTCAGAAACTTTTGCTCTTAGGGGATGTGCTCGACCCACTGACCCCGACCTCCAAGAAGCATGATCGAGATGATGATGATGAGGAAGGTGATCACCGAATGTAGAAGAAGGAGATAAAGAAGAAGAAGAATGTCCTAGTAGGGGAAGGATCCTCCACCCCGGATAAGAGTCTTCTTGACCCTGCCGAGCACTCCACAATCTCGGCCATGACCAAAGAAGTGTTGAACTAAATGGGCCTGGGAGAGGATACCGACATCCCAGCAGGTGATTCTGCTTGCTCCAGTCCACTACTGAGTGATCCTGCTACCACCCCGCCAGTGCAACCTGAGATAGGTCGCTCTGTCAAGGTATTGTCCACCTTGTCAAGGAAACCTGATGTTGACCACTCCACCAAGCTGTTGGCCACCTCGCTTGTATAAACTGATGTCAACCACCATACCAAAGTGCGAGCCACCTCACAAGGTATGAAAAGCGGATGAGGGTTATCTCCATGACTCTAATCATGATTACCTCTTTTGATGATTATAACTATTGCAGGATAGATGCCACTGATGAATCCTATTAACTTAAGCTCCGTCACACCAAATCAGAGTACCTACCAACTTTCCTGTCTGATGCGCCGAGCCCCATAGTTCACCACACAATGTGGTTTTATATGGGCACCAGGAGGCTGACCCCTGGTTTGACTACTCCCCGGTGTGGAACACGTTGGCGAGCACTCCAACAGGAAATCTGCCCACTCCACCTCTTTTGCTAGCTGGATCTTTGCTTCCCCTAGTGGATACTCCAAACACACCACCTCCACACTCCTCGCACAATGATGAGAATGGGAGCCCATAACCATTCGACTGGCTCCTAGGCTCCTAGTGATCACCGAACACCAGACCTTCGTGGGAAGGTGCTTGTTGACCCTTATGCTGACTCCTTCTTACACCCTGAGACCTCGCATCAACACACCTCGCAGTCCCACTTGGGAAAATGTGAGGGAAATTTCTTTGGGCATCGAGATCCGCACTATCGAAGCCCCTCTCCACACAAGGTATGCTCCCCTTGACAGACCCTGTAATGCCCCTGAATTTTCGCTAATTATTTTAATCTCCGTAGAGTCATATTAATGACGTAAGGGTGTTACGTTGACGCATAGTTAACGGTACGTCATCGTTATTGTGTTATTTTGTTCGTTAGGGCGAGTCAACTAATTTTTAGACCCATCAGAATTAGAGTTTTTGACTTGGATAAATTAAAGTGATTAATTTTAAGCGTGCTTGTGAAGTTTCGCTGCAATCAGGGCATAATTGGAGTCCCGGTGAATTTTATAAAGATTGTTGTGGTTTTGATTTCGGGAATTTTTATCTTGAGTTTGGCTCGTTGCATTCTGATTACGACTTCGCCGTTGGATTCGTAGCACCAACATTTAGTTCTGGTGCGATTTTCATCGAAAACCGAGATGATTTGGTCACTCTCGTCGTTTGACCTTTTCCTAGTTATGATATTAATAAAATAATATATATATACTTATTAAAAAAAGGGGAACCCTATTCTTCATGTTCCCCAACTTCGGTCCTGAGAGAAGAAAGAAGAGACGACGATCCATCTCTGTGAAACTTCCGCCGTATTGGGAGCTCCGGCGGGCGAAATCTTTGACAGAGCATAAATCCAGAAATCTCTCGTCATGATCTACGTGCGTGCAGTAAGATTTTTCTGTTTCGTGGATTTTTGGGGTTGGAGGTAGTATCCTAACACTTGTTTTGCCCCAAAAAGTTTCAGAGATCGTAGACGGGGAGTTATTGCGGCTGATTCTTGAAGCGGAGCACTTGAGAGGCCAGTTTCCTGAAGATTTGAGCCAAGTGGTGGTTTGTCGTCCTTGCACCATTCTGTTGGGTCCATTGCCCTCAATGTCCCAGATTTGAGTGAAATCTGTCTTGTCAATGATATACATAAAAATGTATTGGATGTCCTAGTAGCAATGATAGGACAGATAGCCTAAGTGGCTAAGTCCACATGCGTTGAGTGAAGTCAACTCACTCAACACCATACAACAAAAGACTGTGAGAAAGGCTAATGTTGTCAAGGACTAAAGTGAAATGGGTTGAAAAGTGGCTAAGTCCACAGACATTGAGTGAAGATCATTTACTCAACGCCATAGGTCCATAATCGTTGAGTATTGCTCAGTCAATCAACGCCACAGGAAAACTGTGAATATTTACCAAGTCTACAAGCATTGAGTGAGGCAAGCTCACTCAACGTCATGTGATATTGCGTTGACTAAATTCTCAAAGGAGGTTTTCATCTTGACAAAGAAATTCATCGAGCTGAGTTCAGAGTTCGTCGAACTAAGCCCTGAGTTCATCGATCTAAGCTTTCACTTATTCGTCAAACTGAACTATAAATTCATCGAACTGAGTTTTTACTTGTTTGTCGTGCTGAGCTCATAATTCATCGAACTGAGTTCTGAGTTCGTCGAACTCAAACTGATTTCTGAAATAGAAAATCTGGCTAAGGAAGAAAGCATTGAGTGAGGCGTGGTTACTCAACGCTCTCAACGCCATGATACAGAATTAGTTAAAGCAAAAAGCGTTGAGTGAGGCATGCTCACTCAACACTCTCAATGCTTAAAATGCTGAAGAAGTAGAAATGGCTAAGGCAGATATCATTGAGTGAGGCATGTTCACTCAACGCCTAAAATGCAGAATGTGGTTAAGGCACAAGGCGTTGAGTGAGGTGTATTCACTCAACGCTCTCAACGCCATGTATGCAGAAGAGGCTGCAAAAAGGGTTAAGGCAAAAAGCATTGAGTGTGCATTACTCACTCAACACTGTCAATGCCTAGATAGACAGAATTGTCTAAGTACTTTGACGTTGAGTGAAGCTCATTCACTCAATGCCTATTCTACTGATGCTCAATTTTGGCTAAGTACACAGGTGCTGATGTCAGCAAAATCTGCAAGATCTACAAAGTCAACTTATTTCAAATCAAGTACAGTGAAGCTAAAGAACACGACAAACTCTGTCGTGAAGCTACTGTACATCTTCTTTCGTTGAAGCAAGATGCAGCTGGATGCTACAAGTGGGCCCCACTAAGTTCAAAAAGAGTCATTGATCGACGAGCTACAAAAAGAATTGTGTGGGGCAAGTCAAAAGAACTTTTCTAGGGTTTTCAAAAAGAAAAGATGCAGCTGGACATCATCGTCTTCTCCGATGAGCTTGAAAGAGCTGTCCAGCAGAGCAAGCCAGGTGGCAAAAAAAGTTAGGTGAAGCTTCTTCCACTCCAGCAGGATAGTTCTGGGGATAACAAGATAGCTGTTGAAGAGGACTCATTCCTTCAACAACAAGTTACTGAGTAAATCTGATCATCAAAGAAGTTAGCTGCCTAAGAGGACTCTTGTCTTCAACAACAAGTGTCTGAACTAAAATCTGTTCAGTCCAGCAAGGTAGACTCAGAGATTAATCTCTAAGTTAGATACTTAAACACTTTATTTTATTTACCCTATAGGACTCAATGTGTACTGAATCTGAGTGTAGGCCTAAGTAATTAGGCTGAGTGCTAGATCTGTTTAGATCTGTGCAGTAGGAACACTTAGTGTTCTAAGGTAGGTGATTGTTGAATCATTGAGCTGGAGGATCCAAGTTTGTATCTGAGTTGTAGGGCTCTCTGAGCCTGAGGTAGGACAATATTGCCTGAGTTGTAGGAGAGTGAAGTTATTTGAGTTGTAGGATCCAACTGAATCTGAGCTGTAGGACTTGGTTTCAAGTCTGAGGTAGGTGATTAATTAATCATTGAGCTGTAGGAGTGCTACAACACTCTGAGAGTAGGGCTGTGTGTAAGACCCTCTTTTTTTCTTTTAAACCACCGGGGTTTTATGCCAGAACCGCCGCTTTGCGGTGACACCAACATACTCGAGAAGGTCGTTACTACAAAATGCTGATCCTGGCGGCCATACCGATCGCAGAAGAGTATAATAAATATAAGAGTACATGAAAACTCAAATACCGGTCCACAAAAATCACATGAAATATAATAAAATTCTCCACGAAGGGAGAGTCCACAGTAAAGATAAATCCAAGTACTAATAAAAAGGGCTCCTGCCCGATACATCAAATCCTCACTACAAATCACTCAACCGCGGAAGCAGATCTATAATATCTACTAATGGTCGGGACTTACTGTCCCTACTGGCTGGACTCTCGTGCTTGACTGCCCCGTCTCCATGCGCACCGGCCTCTGGGGCTGCTTCTCCTAGTTCGGCTCCAGGATCCCCTAAAATGATTTGGTCAACGACCGTTAGTCTAAAAGACCAAGTCCTATCATCCCCCACCCCTCCCCCATGGCTCCTAGGCACCAAGCGGGGAGGAGGAAAGGAAAGGTAATGAAGGTGGAGAGTAACAAAGTAAGCCAGTGGTGGCAGAACTAGTCTAACATGAGCATATAATCATAGTAAGTATAAGTAAGCAAATAGTAGGTAAGCAGTACGAGTATACACATGAACATAATGAGCAAGTAAAAGTATAAGAAGGTAAACTAAGCAAGTAACCATGACCTATAGGAATTCCCATACAAACCTATAGACCCAGGGGTCGTTTTGCAAGGACTATTGTATAAAGAGTCTCATACCAATTTATACAATAGGTATCAAGGGTTATATGCAATGATGATACTATGTCATGCAAGTATGCTATGGTATGAACATGCAAATGCAACTCACACACCCGACTCTGTGCACACAGACCATTAGTTCCCCCTTTCTGGAGACTAACCTCCTAGGATACCTTCGTAGTGGCAAACAGAAACGGTGGGTTGGGCCTCACCCACCTCTAAACCGGTATCAGCACTACCAGTCAGACTCATCGTACGCCTCAACGTTGGTGCACTAAGCGGGGCTCCTGCGTACTCTTGCTGGTTGCCGCACTAGACGTTATTTGGCCAAGTGCTAAACCACACTTGCCGAGTCAATGTATTGGTGTCGGTTCGACGACTCTCTAATATCGAAGACCCACTGTAAATGTTTACTTTAAGATTGAAAATGACCTACATGGGGGTTAATAGGTCCAATTTAATTATGGCTCCCCTTTTCTTTAGTCAGAATACTACTTTGAATAAAGTGATTTACTCAGTCAGATAATCAACATAAACTAAATAACAATTAACAGAATTAACACAGCACAACAAATCAGCACACACAACACAATGCATACAGATTTATAGTGGTTTCCCAATTTATGGGTACATTCACTTTTCCCCTTCGCCTATCTAGCAATGAACTAGATTCGACCAAACTTCTAATCTTTCCTTTTCTCAGATCTTTAGATCTTACAGCTCAGAGCCCGCCCGTCTCAACTTCTCCTACCTCAGGCAATCCTAGCCCTACTACAACCTTTATAACACAGGCTTACAACAACAAGAGAATAAATCTCCTCCACTCAGATCTACAGATAGATCTTACAAATTGAATATAACAGTGAAAAGAATCAGAAAATGTCACCCAGTTTGAGAGTTGAGTAACTGCTTATTGATCTGATCTTGATGATTGTGCTTCCTTTGATTCTGACAAGATAGATCTGATCAAACCCTTCTTAGCTTTTCAAAGCTTCTTGAAGTAGAAATTAGAGTTGATCTAGGCTGGAGAGATGTTGTAGATGATTCTTGATCAAACCTCTCTCCACCTTTTAAATTATAGCTGAAGCTTCAAACTTCTATCTTAAAATTTGCTGCTTCTTTTTTCTTTGACACACGTTCTCTGAAGACTGATTCCCTTTAAATAGGCTCTGACAGGGGTAACCGGCTGATCCGGTTAATAACTGACAGTTCTGACAGCTGTCTGTACTACAGTCTTGATATCTGTACTTAGGAAATAATTCTACTGAAGTGTTGAGACTTGGCTGTTAAATGTGTTGACACAAGTACTGGGTGTCGACACAGCTCCTGTAGTGGTGTCGACACACTTCTGAATGTGTTAACAAAGCTCTTCAACATGTCGCGACACAACTTCTGTGGAATGTGTCGACACAGTAGTCTTCAATCTCATTACAGCTTGATTATAGTATTTCGACACTAGTCCTGAGTGTCGACACAATTGTCTTTAGTCTTAACATAGTGTGTCAACACAGTTATCTTTAGTTTGATGCAGCTTGAATAGAGTGTGTCGACACTAGTCCTGAGTGTCGACACCGTTGTCTTCAGTCTTGATACAATGTGTATAGAGTGTGTCGACACTAGTCTTGAGTGTCGATACAGTTGTCTTTAGTCTCGACATAGTGTGTCGACACAGTTGTCCTTAGTGTCGACACAACTTTTCCTTGTCTCGACACAACTTGTTTAGTGTGTGTCGACACTAGTCCTGAGTGTCGACACAATTGCTTTCTTATATCATAGTGTTGGCCTAAGTCCTGGGTGTCGACACAACTTTCACCTTGACTCAGCACTTCTACCTTAAGTGTGTCGACACTAGTCTTGAGTGTCTCGACACTTTGTACTTAGCTTAAATTACATGCACATATGAACTTAACATCCATCAAATACAACAATGTGTGTATCATTGAGCTGAGAAGACTTCTTCAAATCAAGTACATTGAGACCAATGTACTCAACAATCCCCCCCTATTTGGAGAAGTCATAACCCCAATATAACGATATACAACAAGATACCACAAAATAAAGATAAGGATATTTAAACATACAGTGCAGTTCAGTATGTGAATTATCACAGATAAACACACAAACTTAATAATAATGTTGAGTAGAACATAAGGCAAACTATTTCAGTCCTAATAAATCAACACATGAAATGTAGAATAAGCCATGATTTCCATTATTTGTTTATCACATAATTTACTGATACAAGTTTTTTGTCTACTGAATAGTTACAGATCAAAATGTTCATAAGAAATATAAAACTTAGAAAGTCCTAAGGTAGCTCAGGTTCCTTAATAACTATGCCTTTTCCTGATTGTATCTTGGCTTTCATTTCAAGCTCCTTGTCCTCAACAACTGCCTTTCCTTTGGCTTCCTTAGCTTTAGCTTTTGCTATTGCTTCTTCCTTCAGCCTTTGCCTCTCAAAATAATGATATGGCTTTGGGAAATACGTGCTGGGTTCTATGGATGTAGTAGGAAGCTTTCCTCTCTTCAAATCTTGCCTGAATTTTTGAATCACATCTTGCTGTTTCAAGTGTTTATCCCATTCCTATTCAGAATACCATTTCCCTCGGTCAGTAATATTAGCATTCATAGCTTTCCATGCAGTAAGAATGATTGATCTGGTGGTTGGACTCCATTGCTCAAAATTAGGTTTAGTCTCAGCCCGTTCTCTAAACCTTTTCTTTGAAAACTGAGCCTCAGTCTCTGGAGTAGTAGCAGGCCTGTCCACTTTCTTAAATATTACATTCTTATCTATGCCTTGAGAAGGACTATACATGTGGTGAATAGCTGCTTGAATAGACTCAAAATTTGTTGGGGCTGCAGGAGGAAATAATTCAGCAGGAGGTGCTTGAAGTAGAGGTGATTGTTGACAACCAGATTCAACTATTTGATCACCCTCATACCATAGGGGAGGAAAGCCTAGAGTATCTCTGATATTGTTTGCAATCCAGGTAGCTTGTTCAGCACTTGCCTGATTATGACTCTCTCCCCCTTTATGACTTCTCTCTCAATATGATCTCTTAGACCATTCTTGTGAAATCTGACATGTCCATCAACATAATTGATACATGTAGTCACTGTATTCTTAACCCTCAGTAAATTGTTATCCAAAGTTTTGTAAGAATCTTTGATATCCTTAAGGAAAGATTCGGAATGACTTTGTAGTTTGGTATTAATATCTATGCCAGTAGAATCAATTTTGCCTTCCAAAGCAGTAGTTTGGGTCCTAATTTCTCCCAAGGTAGTTTCATGCATCACTATCAGATTCTCATTCAATCTATTCTGATTTTCAAGGACACATCCTTGCTTGATTGCTACATCATCTTGTAGTTGCTTAGCATCCTGTTGTTGCTTTGTCAGATAAACTACTGCATGAGATCCTTTCTCAAAGAATGAAGTCATTTCAGTTTTCAAAAGATTTACTTAAAATCTTATTGACTTGATCTCTTGGGCTAGCTGAAATTGCAACTCCTTATTCCTTTCATCCACATATTTCTCTAAATCTCGCCTTTGCTTATCAAGCATTAGTTGTAGTTGCACTAGCAGAGAGCTATAATCTATTGTAGGAGCAGATGGTGGTCCTGACTGAAGATAGTACTTGTAGCTCTTGCTCTTCTTCTTCATTTCAGAAAGTTTTCCTTTCTTCTGTTGAGAAGCATCTGTATCCTCAGATTCAAAAGAACTAACCTCTTCAACTTGAGGTGTTTCTATAGTTTTCTCAGTAACAGGGGCCAACTCCCCCTTAATTCCTGTACCTTCTTGATTAATAGGAAAATTATCCAAAGTTATATCTACATGCTGAATTTCAGCATCAGGTATCTCAATCTGAGAATCTGCAATTCTCTCTTCTTGAATATTTGTATCCTTTGTCATTGGAACTTCTTCTTCAGTCTCTTGTAGAGTTGCTTCTTCTATCACTTGATCAGAGATTTCATGTGCAGGAGCTTGTCACTTTTCTAGGTCTTGTACCACATCCATTATAATGGTTGTTACTGTATCCTTTGACAATTCTGTGAGGTTCTCCCCCTCAGCTAATTCTCTTTCTGGGATGATCTCTCCCTGCACTTGTGTACTGGTCTCATGGAATTGCCTAGGAGACCTGCCTTGTACTCCCTCTAGATTTTCATCTGAACTGATGTTTACCTCTTCTTCAGAATCACTAGTGGATACTACTTCCTGTACCACTGATTTCTTACCTTTTGTCTCACTCTTCTGCTTTGGTGCTGGAGATTCCTTAGTTAAGACTCTGTCCCACCTAGATAGGATTCTCAGGTCCATTCTCCTCATATGATTGATCTTAGTTCCATATTTCAGATTGATGCAATCTGGAATTACCTTTACCAGATACAAACTAATTATTCTCCCCATATCGGGCTTCTGAATTCCTTCTACAATCTTATTAAATAGCACTCTATTCAAGTTAGTTTTGATTTTGAAGATAATTCGAGTCATCAGATTAAACATGACTTTTGAAAGTCTGTCATGTGCTCCAATCTTGTAGAAGAGCACCTTGCCTACTATCTCAGATAAGAACTTTCCTTAGGAATTCATACCCTTCCTGTTTAAATTATTTCCAAAACTAGTGGTTGGATCTAGTCCACACCAAACTAGTGCCTCAACTGTCTTGGTTGAATCCAATTCATTTTCCAATGCAGTTATGGGGATCTTAAAGACTTTAGAAAATTTTTTGGTAGTTATCTTTATCCTATCTCCATTTACAATGGATTTTATCTTGTCAAAGTTGTAGTTTAAGGAGGCATTAGAGAAAAATTTAGATACCTCTCTATTCCAGATCTTGGTTGGTTCTGAAAGAAGATACTCCAACCCTGCCTCATTCACAAGGTCAATTACTTTCCTTATATCTTCAGAAGCGGTGTCGAAAGCATTGCGCACCAGTTCATATCACTCGTTGATGTGATCGTCCATCCTTGGTGCCATTCTTGTTGAAAGATCTTGAGTTTGAAGGGTGTCGACTATGGATTTCTAGGTCTTGACACACAACAATTAGTCTCTCAAGAATACTGGCGAGTGAAGTCGACAAAACCTAACACCTACTATTTATAGTATTCGTTTTTGAAGGTGAAAAGGCACGCTGCATTTAGTGATTTTCTCATTATTGAGAAATTTCAGGAGTCGACAAAGAAAACCTAAGCTGTCGAGATGTGTCGACATGTGTCAACACAAGGTTTATGTTTCTCGGCAAAGACCTAAAGGTCTCGACACAAACTTGTAATGTCTCGACACACATCCGCTAATCAGTATCGACATACAGTAACGTGTCTCGACACACCTTTTCTACTAGTGTCGACACACACTGTGGTGACTCGACACACCTGTACTAATAGTGTCGACACACATTCTGGTCTCTCGACACAATTCTTTGACTTAGACAAATTTTGTGTTCTGACTTATATTTCCTGACTAATTAAAGTACAAATTTTAAAATATTTGTATTCCTAATTAGTCATCCTTTTAAGTGTAATTATTTATTCAATATTCAATATGCCTAGTTCAAAATTAAAATAATTGAACTTAATTTCATCTAGGGGTTTTGTAAAAATATCACCAACTTGTCTTTCAGTTGGAATATGTTGTAAGCAAATATTTTATTTTTCTACATTCTCTCTGAGAAAGTGATATCTAATTTCTATATATTTAATTCTACTATGTGAAATAAGATTATTGGCAATAGAAATTGCACTAGTAGAATCACGGAACATAATAAATTTACTTAGCTGAATATTGTAGTCCATTAGTTGATGTTGAATGCACAACAGCTGTGCATAATAATTTTCAGCAGATATGTACTCTGATTCTACTGTAGAGATAACAACATTTGTTTGCTTCTTGCTACTCTAACTGATAAGTCTTTTCCCTAGAAACTAGCAAGTTCCAGAAGTGTTTTTTCTGTCTTCTTTACACCGTGCAAAATCTGCATCTGTGTACCCGACAAATTCAAAATCACTATCCCTAGGATACCAAAGCTCAAGATTGGGTGTGCCCTTAAGATATCTCAGTATTCTCTTAACAACAGTATAATGAGACTCTTTGTGGCATGCTTGGTACCTAGCACAGACACATGTTGAGAACATAATATCTGGCCAACTAGCAGTTAAATACAGGAGTGATCCAATTATGCCTCTATATAAGGTTTCATCAACTGGTTGTCCCGATTCATCCTTGTGTAGTGACACTGTAGAACCCATTGGAGTTCTCATGGTAGAAGAATTATCCATCCCATATCTCTTAATCAACTCCTTAGTGAACTTAGATTGAGAGATAGATATTCCATCCTCAAATTGTTTAACTTGGAATCCCAAGAAGAACTTTAGCTCACCTATACTGCTCATTTCAAACTTGTCTTGCATAAGCCTTGCAAATTTGCTACACAGCATCTCATTGGTAGACCCAAAAATTATGTCATCTACATAAATCTGGACTAAGATGCCTGATCCTTTGATGTTCCTAAGGAATAGTGTCTTGTCTATCTTTCCTCTAGAGAACTTGTTCTCTATAAAAAAGGTAGAGAGGGTCTCATACCAGGCTCTAGGTGTCTGTTTTAACCCATACAAAGCCTTGTGTAATCTGAAAACATAGGTTTTGTGTTTAGGGTCAACAAAACCTGGTGGCTGCTCTATATAGATGTCTTCCTTCAGTGTACCTTTTAGGAATGCTGACTTTACATCCATTTGGTAGACCTTGTATCCTTTGAATGTTGCATGGGCTAAAATAATCTAATGGCTTCTAGCCTAGCTACAGGTGCAAAGGTTTGGTCATAATCTAATCATTTCTCTTGTCTATATCCTTTAGCTACTAATCTAGTTTTGTTCTTGACTATAACCTCATACTCATCTAATTTATTTCTATAGATCCACTTAGTGCCTATGATGTTGTGATCACTAGGTCTAGGTGTACAACCCTATGTCCGGCGAGCGGGTCCCACCAGGGAGGTTGAACAGGCCTGCCCCCGCGACTCGCACCCAAGCGGCAGGACGGGCTGAACGACTAAAGGGCTGGCCCGCTCCTGCCCATCTCAGGCGAGCGAGCTGGCGACCCGCAGCAAGCGGGCCGGACCCGAGCTGGCGACCCGCCGCAAGCGAGCAATACCCCGAGCGCGACCTGACCGCCGATCCGCCCGGCAAAAGGCAGGCGGCTCGCCTATATCGGCTCGCACTCGCCCAGTGAGGGTAGGCGAGCCCCAGAGCCGGGTCGCGCCCGCCTCCTGCGGGAGAACTGAAGGCGAGCTGACCGCCCGGGGGTGCGAATAGCTACTCAGAACAGCGGAGCCTCGCTGTTGGCAGACCAGGTTGGACTGCGCATAGCTGTTCAGAACAGCGGAGTTTGGCTGTTGGCAGACCCATCCAGGGGCCTTTTTGTACTTCCAGGTCAGTCCTTTTGGTTATTGGCAGTTCAGATTCTGAAAATCTATAAATAAGACCCAAGGGGTACCTCAGAGGACACGCTTTCAGTGCCTCCTTGCTCTCATTTTCAAGTGTTCTCTGAGAGTACCTTAGCTCGGCTCTTGGCTAAGGAGGGGAAGCGCTCAGAGATCTTCCGGGTTTGTGGTGGGACCTCCCTGCCGAGCCCTTGGGTCTGTCCTTTCTTGTCTCTCTCGTTGTTTTTCTTGCAGGTGCGAAGTAGGCGCGAGACCACCCCTTCCCCAAGGGTCGAACTCCACAAGAGGCCGGTTTCCAGTTTCAACATCTTGGTGCGGTGAGCGTGGAGAGTGGTCAGTGCAGAAAAGCTTCGGCGAGCTCAATGACGGGAGGTCAAGGATCTGACAGGCAGAACTCGCCGACCAACCCACCTCTCGCGACAGTGGGGATGTTTGAAGACTTCAGGAACGAGGTGCTGGATCTTGTTAAGATCGCACTCGGCGTGCGGGCCGAGTGTTCGACTCCGGCAGCCCAGATCGCGGCCGCCCCCTCTCTGGGCGAGGACGCTCCTGGCAGGCGAGCCGGGAAGGAAGTGGCTGAGGAAGGTCGGGGGAGCGAGCTCTCGGGGCGCGAGCTCTTCCCCGGCTCGGCAGGCCGAGGCCGATTCGGCGAGCTGGGTCCACGTGACTCGCCGGCCTGCCAGGTGGGGGGAGGCAGCCCTTTTAGCGAGCTGGTCTCCTCAGCTCCAGTACCAAACGGGTTCAGAGAGCCAGAGATGACCTACTACACCGGGAAGGGAGACCCGGTTCAGCACGTCCAGTGGTTCGAGGACGTGGTCTCCATCCGTCAGATGTCGGACGGATTCAAGTGCCGTCTCTTCGTCATCACCCTCCGGGATAAGGCGAGGGAGTGGTTCCACCAGCTGCCGGCCAGTTCCATCTATTGCTTCGAGGACCTACGCCGAGGGTTCATGTTGAGGTTCACTACCGCAAAGAAGAGGAAGGAGTCTGAGTCCCTGTTCCACATAAAGCAGGGGGTGAACGAGACGTTGGGGAGCTATGTCGATCGGTTCCAGGAGGAGGTTACCCAAGTCCAGGAGATGCCGGGCCACAGTCTGATGATGGCCTTCACCCTGGGCCTGCAGCAGGGTTTCTTCCGCATGGAGCTGAAGAGGATTCCCCCTCTCTCCTACGAGGAGCTGATGGAGAGGGCGGCGAGAGAGGTCGACGGGGAGGCGTCGAACCCAGAATTTGCGAGGAAGTTGGCCAGGTGGGCGACTGAGGAGGAGAAGGAGTCGAAGGGAGGAAGAAGACAGGAAGAGAGGAGGGAGGAGCCCAGGCAGAGGGAGCAGAGGGAGCAGAGGCAGCTCCAAGGACAACAGCCAGGATGGGGGCGTCAGGAGCCCGACCGTAGGCTGGGCTGGAGACCAGAGTGGCAGGGGCAGGGGCCACAGAGGGGATACTACGGGAGAGGTCGCTATCAGGGGAGGCAGGACCAGTTCCACCCCTCAGGCTGGAGGCAGGGTCAGAGGCCGCGGCTCCCCGATCAGGAGGAGGCCATGGCCATAGCTCTGGGAGCAAGGAGAGGGGTCATGAGGAGGAGGAGAAGGGAGTTCAGGGTGGAACTGCCCTACTGCGACTTCCATCAGGAAGAGGGGCACGTAACGGCCACGTGCCCGGAATTCTTGGAGATGAGAGAGAACAGGGGGCGGCAGCAGCAGCAGGAGGGGGTGCGGCAGGAAGTAAGGATCGAGGAGGTCCTGCCTCGGACGGAGGAGGATCGCTGTGAAGACCGGGTGGATGTGGGGACCCGAGGAATGATCGGAGTGATCCACGGGGGAGTGGGGGTCGAGGCTTCCCGCAAGGCAAGTCTCCACACCATGTATCGGCGGAGCGTCGCCTCTACGTCCCAAACCCCGCCGCCAGAGGAGAGGATCACTTTCTCCAGAAGCGACATGCCGGACCACGAGGATCCGTTCTGTGATGCGCTGGTCATCAAGGCCGCCATCGAGAACTTCACTGTCTCTCGAATCCTAGTGGACAATGGGAGTTCCGTGAACGTCGTCTTCAAGAAGGCGTTCGACGCGATGCAGGTAGAAGCTAAGAGGGTGCTGGCCTCAGACGGGCCCTTGTTCGGGTTCTCGGGAGAGAGGAAGGAGGTAGAAGGAGGAGTCGGCCTCCACGTAACCCTGGGGGGGCAGTCCCGAAACTGCAAGTTCGTCATTGTGGACGCCCCCAGCAGCTACAGCGCAATCTTCGGGAGGCCCCTGATCAGCGCCTTCCGCTGCGTCCCCTCATCTTTCCATCAGTGCTTGAAGTTCAACGCTGAGGGGGCGCAGGTCAGGGTTAGGGGAGACCCTAAGGTGGCACGGGAATGCTACGTCACCGCGGTAAACACCATCTCTTGGCAGGAAGGGGCCGAGGAGATGGGGCGGAGGATGGAGGAGGACGAGCAGGAAGCCGGAGAGGTAGAGCTGGAGGTGAAGGGCTGCGCAGAGAAGGTGGAAGGAGGGAGTTTGGAGGAAGTGGTCGAGGTAAGGGCCGTGACGGAGGAGATGGAGGTAGAGGTCCCCGCTCAGGAGGAAGGGGATGCTGAAGGACGGGGGGAGCGGTCCAGGCTGGAGGTCGCAGAGGAGGTGGTGGAGCTGGAGGTGCTCACCCGCGGAGGCAGGGTGGAGAAGATCCGTGTCAGCGGGGGGCTGACCCCGGAGGACCAGGGCAGGATGCTGGAGTGCATCCAGAAGAACGTGGACATCTTCGCCTGGAGCGCCGCGGAGATGCCGGGGGTTGACGCGGATGTGGCTTGCCACCGTCTCAACCTGGACCCGGGAACACGCCCCGTCCAACAGAAGAAGAGGTCCACGGCGGACAAGCTAGCGGAACCCATCAGGGAGGAGGTGGCAAAACTTCTCAAAGCGGGCTTCGTGTCCGAAATTCAATACCCCGGCTGGGTCTCGAACGTTGTGATGGTCAAAAAGGGAGACGGCCGCTGGCGCTTGTGTATCGATTTTTCCCTTCTTAATAAAGCTTGTCCTAAGGATTGTTACCCCTTGCCTCGGATCGACGCGCTGGTTGACTCAGCCGTCGGTTTTTCTGTAATGAGTTTTTTAGATGCATTTTCAGGTTACCATCAGATCAGGATGCACCCCCCGGACATAAAGGATGTCTCATTCATCACAGGGGACGGCTGCTATTGCTACAAGATGATGCCGTTCGGGTTGAAGAACGCCGGTGCCACCTATCAAAAAATGATGGACAGGGTCTTCAAGGAGCAAAGGGGGAGAAACTTGGAGGTCTACGTGGACGACCTCATGATCAAGAGCCGAGACGTGGACTCCCACCTCCGGGACCTGGAGGAGACGTTCGTCACCCTGCGCCGATACAAGATGCGGCTGAACCCCCTTAAGTGTGTTTTCGGGGCTAGCCGGGGGAAGTTCTTGGGGCATCTCCTCACCCCCGCGGGGGTCGAGCCGAATCCCGACAAGGTCAAGGCTATCTTGGAGCTGGGGTCCCCGCGGAATGCAAAGGAGGTCCAACGGTTGACAGGGAAGCTAGCAGGACTGAGCCGCTTCCTCTCTCGGGCAGGGGAGAAGTGCTCCCCCTTCTTCAAAACGCTGAGGGGGGGCCAGAGGTTCGAATGGACTAAGGAATGCGAGGAGGCGTTCCAGGCCCTCAAGGCGCAGCTAACACAGGCCCCGCTGCTCCAAGGGCCAAAGGAGGGTGAAGACTTGTTCTTATATCTCGGGGTCGGGGCAGAGGCCTTGAGCTCCGTCTTGGTGCGAGAAGAGGGGAAGAGGCAGCTCCCTGTTTATTATGTCAGCCGGGTCCTGAGGAAGGCCGAGCTCCGATACCCAATCTTGGAGAAGCTTGCGTTCGCACTAATTATCTCGGCTCGGAGGCTACGACCATACTTCCAGGCACACTCAATCCGAGTGGTGACCGACCACCCCCTCCGCAACATCTTCGAGGGGGTGGAGCACTCGGGCCGGCTGGCCAAGTGGTCGGTGGAGCTAAGCGAGTTCGATGTTTCCTTCGTGCCACGGCTCTCGGTCAAAGCTCAGGCGATGGCCGACTTCCTGTCCGACTACGTAGTAGAAGTAACAGAGGAGGAGCTCACTTGCCCGGCTCCTTGGAAGGTGAGGGTGGATGGAGCCTCAGGAAGGCATTCACTCGGGATAGGAGTGGTCCTGGAGAGCCCCCAAGGGACTCAGATTGAGCAGACGGTGGTGGTACATTTCCCCATTACCAACAACCAGGCCGAGTACGAAGCAGTGATAGCGGGACTACGCCTGGCCAGAGAGTTGGGGGTGCTGGATGTGGAAGTTCTGACCGACTCCATGGTGGTGGCTTCCCAGATCAACGGGGAGTTCGAAGCAAGGGAGCCCGCTTTGAAGTTATACTTGGCCAAAGTGAAGGGGGTCATAGGGACCTTCCAGACCTTCTCCATCCGACACGTGCCAAGGGGGGAGAATGAACAGGCCGACCAACTGGCGAAGCATGGCCCCCGGATGGGGGGCACCATCACCGACCTGTTCCGCCCCTCCATCGAAGAGGGGGAGCTCATGGAGATCGATCAGCAGCCCTCGTGGATGGACCCAGTAACAGTTTTCCTCTCCACGGGAGAATATCCGGAGGGAGTAGACAAGAAGAAGCTGAGGCATAAGTCCGCCTACTACCTCCTCAAAGACGGGCAACTATACAGAAAGACCCTTTCCGGGATGCTGGCTCGCTGCGTGTCCGAGGGCGAGGCGCAAAGGATCTTGGAAGAAGTCCACTCCGGGGAGTGCGGGAGTCATTCCGGGAGTCGGACCTTGGAGGGGAGGATAGTCCGGCAGGGGTATTTCTGGCCCACCCTGGGCCGGGACGCCGCGGAGTTCGCAAGAAGATGTCATAAGTGCCAGCTATTTGCCCCCCTCCAGCTACAGCCGGCCCAGCAACTCAAGAGCATCACGGCCCCCTGGCCCTTTGCAATCTGGGGAATGGATTTGGTTGGGCCGTTCCCCCAGGCTAGCGGCCAGAGAAGGTTCCTCCTGGTGATGATCGACTACTTCTCAAAGTGGATGGAGGTGAAGGCGTTGGCAAAGGTGACCTCCCAGGTAATCAGGAACTTCGTTTGGGGGGAGATCATCTGTCGCCATGGGCTGCCCCAGGCCATCGTCACAGACAACGGGCCTCAGTTCGCCAGCGCTGAGTTCACCAGTTTTTGCGAGCAGCTTGGGATCGACCTCAGATTCGCCTCGGTCCACCACCCCAGGAGCAACGGGCAGGTGGAGGCGGCGAACAAAATCATCGTCAATCTCCTCAAAAAGAGGGTGGAAAACTTGAGGGGGAGCTGGGTGGAGCAGCTCCCCGCCGTCCTTTGGGCCCTTAGAACCACCCCTAACACGGCCACGGGGGAGACCCCCTTCAAGCTCTCCCATGGGTGCGAGGCGGTGCTCCCCATAGAATTTGAAGTCCAAACGTCGCGAGTCGGGACGGCCAGAGAAGGCCGAGAGGAATGGCAAGCCGAGAATGGGGAGGAACTGAGGTTCTCCCTCTACATGGTGGAAGAGTTGAGGGACCTTTCGGCCATCCGGCAGGAGGAGGTCAAAAGGAGGATGGCAAAATACTTCGACAAGCATGTCAGGGTCAAGCAGTTCGCTGAAGGGGACCTGGTACTGAAGAAGGTGGACGCGGCAGGGCGGTCAGCGTCCGTAGGGAAACTCAACCCCAGCTGGGAGGGGCCATTCATTGTGAAGGAAGCTTTGAAGTCGGGGGGCTATCGGCTCCAAAATGTAGAGGGCGAGGCCCTGAGTCTCACCTGGAGTGGAGACGACTTGAAGAGATTTTTTCCCTAATTTCCTGTAAGCAACACGATTTACTATAATGAAGCTTTTCTTTTCCCTCCCCCCAGGATTGTCATACCTAGGCTCGCTCAGAGAGTGGGAATGAATTTGGACCCCGAGAAGATCCCGCTGCCAGGCTCCCACCTAGCTGGCAGGGCCGGAAGTCACTCGGTGTCATCCCTAGCCTCGAGAAGATCCCGCTGCCAGGCTCCCACCTAGCTGGCAGGGCCGGAAGTCACTCGATGGAATGAATTTGGACCCCGAGAAGATCCCGCTGCCAGGCTCCCACCTAGCTGGCAGGGCCGGAAGTCACTCGGTGTCATCCCTAGCCTCGAGAAGATCCCGCTGCCAGGCTCCCACCTAGCTGGCAGGGCCGGAAGTCACTCGATGGAATGAATTTGGACCCCGAGAAGATCCCGCTGCCAGGCTCCCACCTAGCTGGCAGGGCCGGAAGTCACTCGGTGTCATCCCTAGCCTCGAGAAGATCCCGCTGCCAGGCTCCCACCTAGCTGGCAGGGCCGGAAGTCACTCGATGGAATGAATTTGGACCCCGAGAAGATCCCGCTGCCAGGCTCCCACCTAGCTGGCAGGGCCGGAAGTCACTCGGTGTCATCCCTAGCCTCGAGAAGATCCCGCTGCCAGGCTCCCACCTAGCTGGCAGGGCCGGAAGTCACTCGATGGAATGAATTTGGACCCCGAGAAGATCCCGCTGCCAGGCTCCCACCTAGCTGGCAGGGCCGGAAGTCACTCGGTGTCATCCCTAGCCTCGAGAAGATCCCGCTGCCAGGCTCCCACCTAGCTGGCAGGGCCGGAAGTCACTCGATGGAATGAATTTGGACCCCGAGAAGATCCCGCTGCCAGGCTCCCACCTAGCTGGCAGGGCCGGAAGTCACTCGGTGTCATCCCTAGCCTCGAGAAGATCCCGCTGCCAGGCTCCCACCTAGCTGGCAGGGCCGGAAGTCACTCGATGGAATGAATTTGGACCCCGAGAAGATCCCGCTGCCAGGCTCCCACCTAGCTGGCAGGGCCGGAAGTCACTCGGTGTCATCCCTAGCCTCGAGAAGATCCCGCTGCCAGGTTCCCACCTAGCTGGCAGGGCCGGATGTCACTCGATGGAATGACTCAGAAAGCAACGGCCTGCGACCTAGAGCAAATCGCGTTGTCAGACTCCCACCTAGCCGGCACGGCCGGGAACTACCCAAAAAGCGTGCGCAGCAGGACGGAATCGCAAGAGTTAGCCAGAAAAGAAGGAAAGGGGTCTAGCACAGCCCCACCCTCAAGCCCCGGGAAAGGTGGTCGAGTAAATGCAAAGGCCTGGGCGAGAGTCCCCAGAAAATTAAGCGTGCGGCCGAGGAGCGAGTCGGCTCGCCTCGCTCGGCGGACGAGCCAGCTCACCTCGCTCGGCGGACAAGCCAGCTCGCCTCGCGCGGCGAGCGGGCAGCGGCCTCGTTAGAACCGGACCGCAGAAGGGGGTCGCGTCGCCCGGCAATGACATCGTTGGAAAAACAAGGCAGGCGAGAAATATAAAAGGAACAATAGCTGAAAGGAACAATAGATAGAAATATAAAGTATAAGCGCAACTCGCGCATACCAGATTGTTATACATCATGTTCATCCACAAAGTATATTACAAAAAGGGGGGGGGGGGGAAACGCGAGATCTAGAGACCCTAAAGCGGCTGGAAGCTTCTGTCGCCGGGCTCCGGCACGGGGAGGAACAGCGCCGGCACCACGTCTTTTGCCGAGAGTCCCGCTGCCTCGCTCGTAAGCAGATCCGCACGCCTCAGCGTCTGCATCGTGTATCTCGCTGCGCTGGCCGCGTTCTTCTGCATTAGCACTTCCAGGTCGTAGTCGGAGAGGTGCTCGCGCGGGCAGACCCTGCTGTCTGGAGGAGGGACAGCGGCGACGGCCTCCAGCTCGCGTACTCGCGCCTCCAGCGCCGCCTTTTCTTGGCCAAGGGTGGCGATCTCGGCGCCCATCCGGCTCGCCGTCGCCGCGTCCTGGGGAAAATGAATAGGAATAACCGTGAGCTGTGTTAACGAAAAGGAGGAAGTACGATTCAGGCGGAGCACGTACCACCCCGCCTAGATACCGCACGAGGGTCTCCTCGGCCGCGTCAGCTCGCCCCCTGTGAGTGTCCGCGTCCGCCTGGGCGAGCTTCCGGGCCTCTTCCTTCTCATCCGCCATCTTTTGGATAGACGCGGCGTTCCGCTCCACCTGGGTGCAGCGCCTCCCCACCATGTGAGCCAACTCCAGACCGCGCAGCTGGGCCCGCGAGCTCTCATGTATCAGCACTCGCGTCGCCTCCTTGTCATAAATGGCGGCGTCTTCACGCGAGTACAGACCAAACGAGAGGCTGTACGCCTCCCCGCCGATGGTATCCTGCTCCATCCAGCTCGGCAGCAGGGTCGAGATCGTTGCGCGATTCGACTCCTTGTCCCACGACAGGAGCGGGACGCCGAGCTCGTCCAAATACTTCTCGCCGTAACCGAAGTTCCGATGCCCTCTCGGCACCGGCCCCGCAGCGGCTTCAGACTCGCCCGGCGGCGCGGAGGTGCCCGCCACCCCGACCGGGGAGTCGCTGGTCAAAGCAACCAGCGGGGGCGAGGGGGCCTCAGTCGGCAAAACTGCGGGGGCTTTGCCTTTTCTTTGGCTCGCGGAGGGTTGCTGATCCGCGGTCTTCGCCGACTTCGGCGGAGGCGCTGACTGTCCGCCGCCCGGTCGCTTCTTGGCCGGGATCGATGAGATGTCGCGCTGGGCGGCATCCGCGGCCTGGGCGCGGGCGAGAACCCCGGGGGGGATCCGGGCGCTTTCGTAAGGAGGATGAAGGGGAATGTCGCGTTCACCTGTGAAGAAGGGAAGGTGAGATGAAAGAAGAGTGGGAAAGTAAGGCCTAACAGAGACGAGTGGCAAACCTCCCCCCGGCGGGACAACCGCGAGATCGTCAAGGTGGCGGCGCAGGAACGCGACTTCAAAGTTCTTCCCGACGAAGAACGCGAACAGGTCGGCCTCATGGCCGCCTAGGTTGGGCGGCCGGTAGCTCGCCTCGCTGAGCTGTACCGGCGAGAAGGGCACGTTGCCGAGGTCCCCTTTGACGAACAGGAACTTCTTCAGCCAGTTGTGACTCTTGTTAACCGTCTCCCGCACCTTGAGGTGGGCGCTGGAGAAGTAGGCCGTCCCGTATCGGTTCGCCCTGAAGGAGAACAGCTTCCGGAATACTGCGAGGCTGAACTCCACCCGCTCCTCTCGCAGGAAGCAGGCGAACCCCATCATGACGGCGATGGAGTTCGGGGTCATCTGGCCCAGGACGACCCCGAAATATTTGAGCACCTGGCGCACCTCGGGCCATAGGGGGAGTCGCAGGCCTACCTCGAAGTGAGCGAGAGGGATGGCGAGCTCATCCCTAAACAGGTCGTTGATCTTCTCCCCCTCTTCGGGTCGCCTCGCAGAGAACCCGGCTGGGATGTGGTCGCCTAAAGCTTCCAAGTACTCGCGCTCTGTGATGACGGCGCGAGGGAAATCATGCTCGGAGAAGGTCCAAGCGCATTTGCTTCGGCCGTCCGCGTCGCCGCCGCCTCCGCCCATCCCCGTCGATTCGCCGCCGAACGCGAGAGAAGAAGCCGGGAGGCGAGCTAGAATCGCACTTCGCGAGAAAAGGGGAAGCGAGAAGACGTTTTGGAATCGGTGGAGAAATAAGGGCCGGCAAGGCCTATTTATAGGAAAAGAGAAGGGGCGGGAAACTTCCCGCCAAAAGATGGGGTGCGGATAGCAAAAATTAATCCGACGGTTCGACTTCCCGCGCGCGACCGCGCCTCAAAGGTCGATCCGGCACGGTCCTCGCCCGGCTGCAACCGCGGGAGACCGGCGCGGGCGAACCAACCCCAACCCGCACCCGCACGCCGTGCCGCGCGAGACGGGAGATTCCCGTCTAGCGAGCTCCCCGGCTCGCCCTCGCCCCGATCAGCGCGAAAGGGAGAATGGACCCTTCCCTTTAACCCGCACACAGAAATCAAAAGAAAAGCAGCGCGATAATTTCAATACATCTCAGCAACAAAATAGTTAGGCCCATAGGCGGGCTAAAAGAGTCGCAAGCAATTACAAATACAAATACAAGATAAATGCGAGATGACGGTAACCCCGCGGTATCATGCGAGCGAGGGGCAAACAACTGGGTCAGTACTCGACCCACTTCCACCTGTGCCGCCTCTTCGTTCCCGCTCGCGGCGGCACGCGAGGATCGTGGTAGTCGCGAACCACCACCAGTTCCCGCTGAGCCATGCCGACCTGCTCTGTGGCGCTCCTAAGATGTCCCTCGGCCCGCGTTATGTGCACGCCCGGCGAGGTGACGTCGTCGTCTTCCGCTTCACGCCGAGGGCCCTCCAGGACAGCGAGCCGGGCCTCAGTCTCGGCCTTATCTTCGTCAACCCTCCTCATGATCTCCTTCAACATCAGTGTGTGTTTCTGGAACAGCCGTGTCACCTGCCCCTTCATCGCGACCGCGTCGGTCGGGTCGCCCAGGTAGTCAGAAACGCTGTCCACATCAGGCGGAGGCGAGTACCCTTCGCTCATCTCGGTCTCGGGAGAGGCCCTGTGGAAGCCTGCAAGCGAGGCGAGTCAGAAGGAGCGAGCAAGAGACGAAGCCCAACAATAAAAACCAGCTCACCAGGGGTGGGCACATCGCCCGCACCGACAGATGGGCGGGAAGAGCCCGGCCGATCCTGAAAGTTCCCTCCCTCGAGGGTCTCAAGAGATTTCCCCGGCCCGTGGGAGACCGCCGGACAGGGAGTTTCCGGAGGTGGGCGATCCAGAACCAAGGAACCAGTGAACTTCTCGGGCGACTCGCTAGAGGGGCGATCCTCTCCCCCATTCCCCGCCCCCTCACAGGGGATCGCCTGCAAAACAAAGGGTCAAAGATACAGCAATAACTCGCTGAAGGTCACGACTACCGGGGATCACCTCGACACCCGCGGCCGAGCTGGAGCCCGGGCAGTCGCCCGCCAAAGAACGCTTAACGATCTTTCCCTTCGCCGGCCTGAAGAGGGGGCCGGAGGACCCGCGAACTAGCCATGGGGCGGCCTCGAGGGCCTCCTCCTGAGTCTGCAGGACCGCTGCCGCCAGGCGAGCTCGCACTTCTTCGCTAACCGGCATCGAGGAACAAAAGTCTGCTCAGAGAAAATAAAGAGAGTTGGGGAGCCTCCTACAGGGGTCAGCGGTATGTATTTATAGCAGAACAGTGGGCCCCCACCAGAAGATTCCCTGCCAGCTCAGCACAGGGGCTCGCCGAACACGCGGGTTGGATGGTTCTTTCCGAGCTTGGTTCAAGCTCAAAAAGAGCGGGGATTGTGTACAACCCTGTGTCCGGCGAGCGGGTCCCACCAGGGAGGTTGAACAGGCCTGCCCCCGCGACTCGCACCCAAGCGGCAGGACGGGCTGAACGACTAAAGGGCTGGCCCGCTCCTGCCCATCTCAGGCGAGCGAGCTGGCGACCCGCAGCAAGCGGGCCGGACCCGAGCTGGCGACCCGCCGCAAGCGAGCAATACCCCGAGCGCGACCTGACCGTCGATCCGCCCGGCAAAAGGCAGGCGGCTCGCCCATATCGGCTCGCACTCGCCCAGTGAGGGTAGGCGAGCCCCAGAGCCGGGTCGCGCCCGCCTCCTGCGGGAGAACTGAAGGCGAGCTGACCGCCCGGGGGTGCGAATAGCTACTCAGAACAGCGGAGCCTCGCTGTTGGCAGACCAGGTTGGACTGCGCATAGCTGTTCAGAACAGCGGAGTTTGGCTGTTGGCAGACCCATCCAGGGGCCTTTTTGTACTTCCAGGTCAGTCCTTTTGGTTATTGGCAGTTCAGATTCTGAAAATCTATAAATAAGACCCAAGGGGTACCTCAGAGGACACGCTTTCAGTGCCTCCTTGCTCTCATTTTCAAGTGTTCTCTGAGAGTACCTTAGCTCGGCTCTTGGCTAAGGAGGGGAAGCGCTCAGAGATCTTCCGGGTTTGTGGTGGGACCTCCCTGCCGAGCCCTTGGGTCTGTCCTTTCTTGTCTCTCTCGTTGTTTTTCTTGCAGGTGCGAAGTAGGCGCGAGACCACCCCTTCCCCAAGGGTCGAACTCCACAAGAGGCCGGTTTCCGGTTTCAACACTAGGAACAAGACACCAGATTTTGCATCTCTTAAATTAATTTAACTCTTCTTGCATAACTATAATCCAATTGGGATCTGAATTGGCATCTTCAAACCTTTTAGGTTTTACATGTGAGAGAAAACTAGAGTATAGAACCTCATTGTGATGTCTACTTCTAGTAGTCACACTTAATCTGGCATCACCTATTATTTGATCTATAGGATGATCTCTAAGGTGTCTAACATCTACAGGAAGGTGTCTATTATCACCTAGTACTGCAGGAGGATCAGAATGATTCTCTTCCTCCCCCTGAGCAGATGCAATATCTTCTATGGGAACTTCTATATTGTCTCTAATGTCTAACTCTATGTTAGGAGAGTCACTTATATTTAGTTTTTCCATTCTATACTTTACAATACCTAAACTAGAGCTGTTAGAGATTTCATTACATAAAATAAATGATTCATCAAATAATACATTAATAGATTCTTCTACAACTTGATGTTTCAAGTTGTAGATCATGTATGCTTTGCTATGAAGATTATACCCTACAAAGATTCCTTAATAGGATTTATCCGATAACTTGGTTAGATAAGTTTTCCCATTGTCCAAGACATAGCACTTACTTCCAAAAATTCTGAAGTAGGACATATTTGGTTTTCTGCCTTTCATTAGTTCATAAGGAGTCTTGTTGTGATACTTGTTGATCAAAGCTCTATTTTGAACATAGCATGCCGTATTAACAGCCTCAACCCAGAAATATTCTGGGAAATATGTATCACTCAACATTGTTCTAGCTGCCTCAATAAAAGGTCTATTTTTCCTCTTAGCAACTCCATTTTGCTGTGGTGTTCTTGGAGAGGAGAACTCCGGAAGGATTCCTAGTCCCTTACAAAAATTTGTCATCCTTTCAGATTGAAATTCTGTTTCATGGTCACTTCTAAGTTTAACCATAGTACATCTCATCTCATTCTGAATTTGTTTGACAAAATCAGTGAGGATATCTAGTGTTTCAGACTTTTCCTTAAGAAGAACACCCAAGCAAACCTGGACTGATCATCCACAATCACATAGGTATAAGACTTCCTTCCGAAACTATGAACTTGCATAGGACCAAATAGATCCATATGAAGTAAGTACAGACACCTCTCAGTGTCTTTGGACAGAATACTCTTAAAGGAGACTTTTGTTTGTTTGTATTTTTGATATGTAGGACATATGCCTTCTTTGGAGTATTTTAGTTGCGGACTATTTCTAACTAAGTCCAAAAAAAAATAATTTACTCATAGCTTTGTAGTTTAAGTGAGCCAGCCTCTTGTGCCACTGTACACACAAAGTGTCTTTCTCACTAGCTACAAGACATACTGGTGATTGTTCATTTATGCCAAGGAAATTTAGAAAATAAATGTTGCCACTCCTAGTGCTTAACAAGACGATCTCTTGATCACTTGAATTACTTATTAAACACTTGTCATTGTGGAAGATAATTTCATATCCTATATCACAAAACTGACTTATGTTTATCAGATTGTGGTTCAATCCTTCTATATAACCAACTTTAGTGATGGTAACTAGGCCATTAGAAATGTTACCATATCCCTTGGTGAGTCCTTTTTCTGACCCTCCAAAGATGACTTTTGGTCCATTCTTAACTGGAGTGTAGTCTCTTAGTAAACTCCTTGATCCAGTCATATGCCTGGAACATCCACTATCCAAGTATCATATTGGCCTATTAGTGGTACTTAACACCACCTGCAAACACAAATTTAGTTCGCCTTAGGCACCCAACAAGTATTGGGGCCTTGGTTCCTGTTAGGCTTTGTTGTGTGAAACACAACAGACTTTCTAAATAAAGGTGGTTGAAATTTATATGAAGGACCTGTTGGATTATACCAACAATCTAGTAAAAAATGCCCAACCTTCTCATAACACCAAAACTCAAATTTGTTGTATCTTTTCTTTGGTTGCACATTTAAAGTTGTTCTCTTGTGCAACATAGAATTCTCATCCAATTTCTAAGGTAGAGGTGCATAATTCACACCCTTACTTTTCATATTTGAGTGAGCTACACTGGGATCAGCCCCAAGAATTCCTTGACTTCTTGGATTGATCACTTTTTGTGGTGGTTCTTGGCTTATATTGCCTTTTGACATCTGATCCTTCCAGCAAGGCTCTTTATTGACCTTGGTGGTAGAGCATTCATACATCATGTGTCCAAGAATACATGATCTCAAGCATCTGTTAGAAGGCAGATACTTGACTGGTTGTCTATCTGGACCACTTGGAATTTTATCATCGGATACAAACTTCTTTTTAAATTTTTTATTCTTACCAAACCCTACACCACTTCTAAATGGTGCAGAAAAGGTATCTATAATAGGTAGCACTGACTTAGGCTTTGAGAACTGAGTCAGGAGCTGTCTTTCCTGAGTAAGCTTTGCTTCCAGGTCTTTGACAGTCTTGACCTATTCAATTATCACCTCTGTTTGGCTATCTATCTTGTTTGTTAATTCAATTAGTTTCAGTTTTTGTAAATCCAACTTTGTGTTGGCACTTATCAATTGAGAAGATACTACTCTCAAGGAATCTAACTCTTTGCCCTGTTCCTTAGCAAGTTGTTTGCTTGCAATTAAGGCCTTTAGTACCTTCACATACCTGTTGATAAGGGAGTTAAAATCTGCTTCAATGTCTGAATCATGTGCTTTACTATGTGAACATGATTCATTTTCTGATGCAGAAATAGAATCTGAGGAAAAACTATTAGATATTGATTTTACCTTAGCAGGATCTGAACAATCCTGATCTTCTTCTCCTGGTTGAGTTTCCTCAATGGCCATCAGGCCCATAAGATCCTCCTTCTCTTCTGATTCAGATGAATCAGACTCACTTTCAGACAGTGTCAACTGTCTTTTTGCCAATATGCTTTTATCAACCTTCTTATGTTGTCCATCCTTCAAGTTCTCAGAATTTTTCTCCTTCCTTTTTGCTGGGCAATCAGCTATGACATGCCATTTTCTATTGCAACAATAACACACTATATTAGTTTAATTTATTTATTCTGAGAAGAGACATACCTGTCCCCAGAATTCTTTTTCCTGGGTTTCTCTGGATGATTGATCTTTTTGTGAGAAGAGTCTCCTGCTGAACCCTTCCATCTTCCATGTTTTCTTCTCCTTAACATCTTCTTGAACTGTCTAGAGAAGAGTGATAGTTCCTTCTCAGTTATTTCTCCTTCTGTTGAGGATGATTCTGGGCACTCAGAGGCAGTTTCCAATTTTTCTTTGAGTATTGACTTCTCTCTGACTTTTCTGGATTACTCAGCCTTTAGAGCCAAGGTATTTTCTCTATTGAGTGTTATGGCTGATTCTTCTTCAGACTTTCTGAGATTAAGCTGTAACTCATGATACAACAGCTTTCTAAATAAAGCCTGAGGGTCTATGTTGGCTAAGTTTCTCATTTCTCTTATGACACAGATCTTGATGTATTATTTCTTGTTCAGGGATCTCAAAAACTTATCATTAAGTTCATAATTAGTAAAACTTCTGCCATAAGTCCTTAGATTGTTAACAATTCTGAAGAACTTTTCAAAACACTCAACCACTGAATCCTTTTTATCTTGTCTGAAGCCTGCATACTATTGATTTAGCAGAGATTTTCTATCATCTCTAACTTCTTCAGTATCTTTCATGTACACTATCAAAGACCCCCACATTTCTTTGGTTGTTCTACAATAAACAAGATTCTGAAAAGTGGAATCATCTATTGTACTTACTATTATATTCTGAGCCCTCTTGTCCATAGAGGCTAGAATGATTTCATCCTTATTCATTTCCATGTAAGTCTTGGGTGTCCTGATATTTGCATCAAGAACTGACACTTTAATGGAAATGAAAGGTCCTTCAACCACAGTTATGTATATTCTTGGATCTGCTTCCTCCATGAATAATCCGACTCTTTCTTTCCATATTCCAAAGTTTTCTTTGGAGCAGACAGGGATCTTAATGGAATTATTTTCCCTTTGGGCCATGTTATTTCTTTCTTTGCAATCCTTTGGATTCTCACTAAGCTATTATGCCTTTTTAGTGAACTTCCCTCTAATACCAAATGTAAATGTTTACTTTAGGATTGAAAATGACCTAGAGGGGGGTGAATAGGTCCAATTTAATTATGACTCCCCTTTTATTTAATCAGAATACTACTTTGAATAAAGTGATTTACTCAGTCAGATAATAAACATAAACTAAACAGTAATTAACAGAATTAACACAGCACATCAAATCAGCACACACAACACAATGCATACAGATTTATAGTGGTTTCCCAATTTATGGGTACATCCACTTTCCCCCTTCGCATATCTAGCAATGAACTAGATTAGGCCAAACTTCTCCTCTTTACTTTTCTCAGATCTTTAGATATTACAACTCAGAGCCCACTTGGCTCCTACAACTAAGACTTCATAAGTCTTACCACTAAGATCGCCAAGATCCTACAGTTCAAGTTCTTCCTAAGAACTCTACCTCAGAATGAATCCTCACCCATACTTCTCAGGCAACAAATACCCTACAACTCAGAGAATCTTCAACTTCTCCTACCTCAGGCAATCCTAGCCATACCTCAGCCTTTATAACATAGGCTTACAACAACAAGAGAATAAATCTCCTCCACTCAGATCTACAGACAGACCTTACAAATTGAATATAATAGTGAAAAGAATCAGAAAATGTCACCCAGTTTGAGAGTTGAGTAACTGCTTCTTGATCTGATCTTGATGATTGTGCTTCCTTTGATTCTGACAAGATAGATTTTATCAAACTCTTATTAGCTTTTCAAAGCTTCTTGAAGTAGAAATTAGGGTTGATCTAGGCTGGAGAGATGTTGTAGATGATTCTTGATCAGACCTCTCTCCACCTTCTAAATTCTAGCTGAAGCTTCAAGCTTCTGTCTTAAAATTATGCTGCTTCTTTTTTTTCTTTCACACACGTTCTCTGAAGACTGATTCCCTTTAAATAGGCTCTGACAGGGGTAATCGGCTGATCCGGTTAATAACTGACAGTTCTGACAGCAGTCTGTACCACCATCTTGATATCTGTACTTAGGAAATAATTCTGTTGAAGTGTTGAGACTTGGATGTTAAATGTGTTGACACAAGTCATGGGTGTCGACACAGCTCCTATAGTGGTGTCGACACACTTCTGAATGTGTCGACAAAGATCTTCAACATGTCTCAACATAACTTCTGTGGAATGTGTCGACACCAGTCTTGTGTGTCGACACAGTTGTCTTTAGTCTCGTTACAGCTTGATTATAGTGTGTCAACACTAGTCTTGAGTGTCGACACAGTTATCTTTAGTCCCGACACAGTGTGTCGACACAGTTGTCTTTAGTCTCGACACAACTTGAATAGAGTGTGTCGACACTAGTCCTGAGTGTCGACACAGTTGTCTTAAGTCTTGATACAATGTGTATAGAGTGTGTCGTCACTAGTCCTGAGTGTCGACATAGTTGTCTTTAGTCTCGACACAGTGTGTCGATACAGTTGTCCTTAGTGTCGACACAGCTTTTCCTTGTCTCAACACAACTTGTTTAGTGTGTGTCGACACTAGTCCTGAGTGTCGACACAGTTACTTTCTTGTATCATAGTGTTGGCCTAAGTCCTGGGTGTCGACATAACTTTCACCTTGACTCAGCACTTCTACCTTAAGTATGTCGACACTAGTCTTGAGTGTCTCGACAGTTTGTACTTAGCTTAAATTACCTACACATATGAACTTAACATTCATCAAATACAACAATGTGTATATCATTGAGCTGAGAAGTCTTCTTCAAATCAAGTACATTGAGACCAATGTACTCAACACCCACCACCTTATATCTTATGCATATGCAACATTAATGCATTTCCCACCGAGCAAAAGCTCCCCGGACAATCCCATCCATCATAAATATCTACCGAGCCAAGAGCTCCCCGGACTAACCCGTTCGTCACAGTTATCTACCGAACCATCGGCTCGTCGGGCTAACCTGCCCATCACCAAAACCATCGAGCCTACCCCCCGTGTGAGCCAACCTAACTCCCACCACCCAGGGAAGTGTGTGTAAGTGTAACTCTAGATTATTTCTAATTACTCTTGTAATCCATTTAGTCTTATGGTCTACGTTAACCTTGGACTGCCTAGGGCATTCCATGTAAAGAGTTCTCGGGGGCACTAAGAACTACAATTGGCTGAAGCTCAAAGCTTCCTTTCGCAAGACACTTACTATTATTAGTTATTACCAAATTCCCGTTCCCTTTAACACTATTTTGGATCTAATCTTGGTGTATTTTGACTCTCTCTCTCCACATGAAAGACGATCTTTTGTCGATCCCGAGCACCTCTTAACACTAGTCAACTCAACCCTCTCCTCATCATGACACCTAATAAAGCTCTCTTTTTCTTTTTCACTTTACCAAGATCAGTAAACCAATAACCCCATCATCCTATGTCCATTTCACATATTATCACAAATTTCACAGTTTTACTAAATACAGACCAACCTAAACTATATGATATATATGATGGGAGGTAGTCCAAATTTTCATCCAAATTCCCTAAGATAATTGATTAGGGTCTACCATGACACATTTAGCCCAAATACAGAAACTTGTAATTTTCCTAATTAACTTAGCATTTAATACATTTTTCCAAAAAATAGGCCATGAGTAATTTTGAACATGAAGTACTAGATTTCCTTAAGTTATGACCTTCCAAAAAAATTATGAATACCATATGATATCATGAAAAATAATAGTTGCTAACCTAAATCACCTAGAGGGGGGTGAATAGGTGAGTTGTGCGTCTTTTTGCGGAATAAAAAAAATCTCAACCAAAGCACAGATCTATCTACCAAACATGCAAACACAGACGTGGCAAGATTTATAGTGGTTCCCCAACCTTGGGTACATCCACATTCCCTCACCGATCTAGCAATACACTAGACTCGGCTACTCCACTATCTCAGATTGGAAAACAATCCTACCCTCGGAACAATGTTCCTACAAACTCGATCCACAAACGGATCTACACTCGGAAGGCAAAACTTCCTACAATCTCGGAGTTGAAAACTCCTACACTCGGAGAAATCTTCTCCTACAATAATGAAATAAAGCAGTACAGAAATACAAACAGTAAATTCTCTTGTTCAGATTTGCAACAAAAAATCAGAAATTCCTTCTTCTAGGCGTGCGACTTTATCAGAATATTGAAGAAGAATCTCGGTAATATCAGATCTGGAACTTCTCGACTTTACACGATCGAATGAGAAGATGAAGCATTGAGCGGAGGTCTCGATCTGTAGAGTCTTCTTAATCTGAATCCTCTGAAAAGAAGAAACCCTAGCCGGTCGGAAATTAACGATGGCGGCGGCGGCGAGTTTCCGGTTCTTGCAGAGAGAGAGAGAGAGGAGACAAAAATCTTTTTGGAAAGTACGGCTGCAAAACTTTCTTAGAATAATTTTCTTTAAAAACTTAGGGTTTGTCAGATTAGACAAGACCTTTTATAGGAGACAAGAAGATTAGACCTAAATGAGTCATTATGAGAGAGACACGTGGACCAATCACATCAGAGTTTAAGAATAAGACCGTTAGGTCTGGACTTAAAGAATTTCTGAAAAGGTCAAAGTAAATTACTCGAGTCAAGCAGGACTACTCGAGTATATGCAGCACTACTCGAGTAGGTAGAAGATGACTACTCGAGTACATGATAAAAATTACTCGGGAGAAAAAGAAATCATTACTCAAGTACATAGAGTCAACTACTTGAGTAAATAAGATTAAGAAAGACTCAGTTACTCGAGTAATAAAAATGACTTACTTGAGTACTTAAGTACTTACACGAGAGGTGGAGTAAATTACTTGAGTGCAAGAAATACTACTCGAGTATATAAAAATGAACTACTCGAGTATATAAGAGACTACTCGAGACAAACACTTAGAAAATTTCTGGAATAGAAAAACAGAACTACTCAAGTATATAACATGAAGTACTCGAGACAGAGTGAACTACTCGAGTATATAACATAAACTACTCGAGTAATTTACTTCGAGAAATTTTCTGGAATAGAATTTTGGATTACACGAGTAAAAGTATTGGACTACTCGAGTAGTAGATGAACTACTCGAGTATATGATTTAGTCTACTCGAGTAAGTAGGAACTACTCGACAGTCAGAATCCAATTACTCGAGACATAAGATAGAACTACTCGAGTATATATAATACTAATCGAGTATTTCACTTAGACAAATTTGAGAAGAGAAAATTTGAAAACTCGAGAGATAAAAGGAAGCTACTCGAGTATACTTGATGAACTACTCGAGAGTCATAATTGGACTACTTGAGTATATCTCAACTACTCGAGTAAGTGAATTACTACTCGATTATAAACTCAGTAACTTACTCGAGTAAGTAAGGAAGTACTCGAGTACTTTACTTAGGAAAATTTTTCTGACAATTTTCTTCTTCTAAGGGAAATTAGCATCAGGTCTTTTCACATAGTCCTAGAGCTTGAATATGAAGTGTATCCCAGTAGAGAGGCTACACATGAGTCAACACTTTGGAACACATAATGAGGGATTACATTATATGGTCCTGTGTTTGGTGACCCATTGTAGACTGACATTATTCTACACTTCCCATTAGAATCCTGCAAACACATAACTCAAACCAAACATCAAATACAACTTAATTCATCTTAGTTCAATGGTGACTTCATCAAATCTGGGTTAGTGTGGATACAATACCCAACATATCAAAATGTCAGTGAATACCAAATTTCACAGTTTTTTTTATAAATGTAATAACCTCTAAATAATTAATTCAAAGTAATTCAAATAATTAGAGTTAATGATGGGAGCACCATAAATTATATTCCAAAAATTATATAAAAATTACCAGAGCCTTATAATGATCATAAAACACTACAGACTAATTTTCATGCAATTCCAAGGCTAGTGAACCATGTATAAAAATACTTCAAACAATTCCATTAAAGTGCACTTTGTGAAGAAACATTCTTATAAATTCATCCAAATGACATGTAATAATTTTGTAGGCTTTATTTATGCCCTAACAAGTTCTATGGCCAAGTAACACAATTTTACAGCAAGATACACTATTTATTATCTATTTATCAAAATAGGGTGCACTAGTTCACTTTACACATGAAGTACTAAGAGGAAATGCCCAAATGATCCAAATAATTCACTAGTGCCTCTAAATGATATTTAATTAACCTTGACATAGTTTCATACCATCCTAAGACAAATAAACCATAGATACTTCAAGATCATCAAAAAGGGGCAAGGTGGGGATTATACCTATAAGTATGAGCTACTGTTTCCTAAAAATAATATAATAACTTCCAGAGACTCATATTGTTATAAAAACTCTTCTATCAAAATTTCATAATGATCCAAGGTCATATGACCCTTCAACATTTTCATAAAAGGTATTGGTCGAAACTATCCCTAATTGGTTTAAGCTGTGTGCCTAAGTCTAAATGTCACCAAATTACTTCCTAGGGCATTTCACCACCCTAAGATCACATGGACTAAACACCAAGTCCATACAAGGACATATCACCCCATGTCCTTCACAAACCCCCAAAGTTCATCCTCAGGATTTGAACTAGGGTTCTAGGGCAAATCCACCATAATCCAACCCAAACTCCATGTGAGGGTATTTAAACTAACCATGGAGCTCTGGCCTAGGTACCAACCCCTTTGGATGAGAGTTGGCCCCTCTATGTCCCAAACACTCTTTGTCATAATTTAACCACTTAAGGGACATACTTTGGTCTCACCAAAACCTGCCCAAATCAAACCCAATTGGGCTGAAATTTTTACCATAGTCATTTCATGACCATAAGAGACAGACAGATTTTGGTGGGTTTAGCGGTCAGTAAACCTCTTAAATAATTCATGCAAGGTTTATTAAATTTCTACAAAACTTTAGGAAAATATTTTCCAAAAATTCCCATTTTTGGATATGATTTAGGATAGGCAAGAGTGACCCGCATCCAAAATTTCAAGTTATTTGAATGGCTGGATTGATGGGGGCACTCAAAACAATCTCTAATCTAGCCTAGGTATAGACCCCACCAAACTGTATGTTGTGGTCTGACCTGAACTCCAAATTGGTTCAAACTAATTTTAAATAAAACTAGACTCTTAGGGCTACAACTTTTATGTAGACCACTTCTACTGTAGGAGAACCTAAGTATTTATAATAATTAATTCAAAACAGCCCAAAAACTGTGACAAAAAATACATAAATCAAAATTTAATACTCTAGATTTAGTACAGATCTTAAAGCAGATCCAACAGTTGTTGGGTTTCTTCTTCCTCCAGCCAATGGCCATGATTAACCCTACCTGGAGCATATTCCAAGCTCATTTGCTACCCACCCAGCCATCTCCCTAGTCGGCCACCACCGCCACCACCTTCATTGAGGTGGGGGCTATCGCTGGGCAGCGGCACGTCCACCGAAGGGGCGGTTTCCGGCGAACCCACATGGTAGAAAAAGCAATGAAAATCTAAAATTCCTCTCACCCGATTGGGCTCAATTGAGCCCGATTTCTCTCCTAAAAGATGTAAGATGCTAGCCCATGAAGAGAGGAGTAGAGGAGGACTTGATTTGCAACCTGAAGACGTGCGCTTTGCCTCCTCGCCATTTCGGCCATCGAGCTTCTGGCTCCTCTGCAACTTCTACACCAACCTCAACGGAAATGAAAAGGAATAGGGGAAATGATTGCCCTTGCCCTGGTGAAGGTCCTAAAAGAGGGAATTTGGGAGAGGAGGCATATAACTCCCAAATGACATTAAACTCCATTAATGGCCATTAACTCCACCCCTTCGGTTTCAACCAAATTAAGGGGCTGAACCAAATTAATGGTCGGCTACCTCCAGAAATTGCTCCTCTCCCTCAGAGGAATAAAAGCCCCACAAAGGTGGGAGTTATGGAGCCTTCATGGCTATGATGGCCATTAATCTCAAGCTTTTCACTCTCCTCCAAATCACCAATTCCAGAAGCTTAGTCTGACAAAATTTATTTCATTCATCGAACTCCACTCGACGAATCTAAACTATTCGTCAATCTCCGTTCGACGAATATGTCCCGTTCGACGTAGGCTGAACCTTATTCAGCAACTTGCTCTGTTCGTCGAACTCCGTTCAACGAACTCTGAACCCAGTTCAATAACTTGCTCTGTTCGTTGAACTCCATTCAACGAACGTTGAACCTAGTTTAGCAAACTTGGTCCGTTCGTCAAACTCTGAACGGAGATCGACGAACTCTGCACCCAGTTCAACACTTGCTCTGTTCGTCAAACTCCGTTCGACGAACGCTAAACCTAGTTTAGCAAACTTGCACCGTTTGTCTAACTCTGTTTGATGAATAAACTCCTAATTCCAAAGAGGCTCAATTCGACGAATATGCTCCGTTCGACGAATTACTCATTGAGTTCGAAGAATCCGACCAGTTCTATGATTTCTAAATATTTGGTAATTGAGACTTACTATTTGTAGTCCAAGGTGTTTCACACCCTAATTCCCATGTTCCCCCAAAACCTTTAGTGCTTCCCAGGGTCTTATCATGACATAGTCATGACAAAACCATCATAGGGGTCTAGAAGTCTGAGGGATGTTACACTGTGTGCATGAATCTATAGGGCTGAGAAGATTGAGCTGTAGGCCATTGTGTTTGGCTGAGGTAGATGGCTTGAGGGTCACTGAGTGTAGGAGCACTGTAGAGCTCTGAGGTAGGAACTTATTGGTTCTGAGGTAGGTGTCCTGAAAAGGACACTGAGTGTAGGAACTTGCTGAAGTTCTGAGTGTAAGGCTGAGGGCCTGAGGTGTAAGCTTTGAGGAGCATTTTGAAGGAGTTTGGCCTTGTCTAACAAGAGTTAGAAAGGTGGGGGGACAGTGGATGTACCAATAATTTGGAGAATCACTAAAAATGTTTGTGTGCTTGTTTTCCTCTTATTAATTTCAAGTATTAAGGACACGCTCTAGATCACCCTAAGCTGAAAGATAAAAGAAAGCAACAAGATAGCAAAAATACTAAAAAGATTTAAACACCTATTCACCCTCCCTCTAGGTGACCAGCTATCCTTGAAATAAGAACTTTCAAGTGGTATCAGAGGGAGATTGCTCAAAAAGGACCTAACAGTCTGAGTAAGCCTACAAGGTTAGCTAAAAGTTATTACATATGGGTTCAGGAGTGAACTACAGGGAGCTGGGTATAATGAAGCTTCCTATCTGTAAGAAAGAGAGTTTTGGCATATGGAAGGAGAGGGTCAGGCTATTCATGGAAGCAGCTGACCCTAGAATCTTTGTGACTGTCAAAGAAGGACCTTTCATACCCATGAAAGTGTCTATCCTGGATGCAAACATCCAGACACCCAAAACTTATGAAGAAATGATAAAGGATGAAGTCATTCTTGCCACCATGAACAAGAGGGCTCAAAATATCATAGTCAGTGTAATTGATGATTCTACCCTTCAGAATCTGATTCACTACAAGACTGCAAAGGAGATGTGAGATACTCTAGTGATCTACATGGAAGGCATAGAGGAGGTGAGAGATGATAGAAAGTCTATGCTTAACCAGGAGTATTAGGCCTTCAGACGGACCAAGGGGGAGAACATAGCCACCTACTATGAAAGATTCTTCAGGATAGTGAATGAGCTAAGGACCTATGGAAGGGTATTTAGTCATGATGAATTAAATGATAAGCTTCTCAAGTCTCTCACTAGAGACTGAGACACACAGATCTATGCCATCAGAGAAATGACTAAGCTAGGTAAAACTCCACCTCACACCCTATTTGGAAAGCTGCACTCTTTTGAGATGTAACTAACTGTTAGGAAAGAAGAAGAGACAAACTGTAAGTCTCAGGACAAAGAGAAGTCAGTGACTTTCAAAGCTGAAGCCATAAGCAAGAGCAGGAGAAATACCCCTTCTCCTCTAAGAAGACCAACAGATTCAGACTGCTCTAAATCAAATGCATCAGACAGTAACATATCTGATGAGGACTTTGATGTCTTCTCCAGGTAACTTCATAGGCTGGTGAAGAAGAAGCACTGGAAGACCAGACCCTCCTCCTCAGCACATCACTGGAAGATATCCTCTAAGAAGGACATGTATGGCTCTAAACCCAGTAAACAGAATTCAACTAATGTTATCTGTTATTGCTGCAGCAAGCCAGAGCATGTCATTGCTGACTACCCTATGCAAGAGAAGAGAGGATGGTGAGAATAAGTCTCACCAGAAGCTCAAGGTAAAGAAGGAAAAGTCCTTTGTGGCTAAAAAATAAAAGAGTTGGATAGACTCATCATCATCATCTGAGTTTGAAGAAGAGGAAGCCTATATTGGGCTAGTTACTGTTGCTATTGTTCAAGATAAAGCTATTAAAATAGTAATTAGGGCCCCTCTGACACTATCAGATAGTGACTCAAAGGTGGATGAAGATGGCCACAGCTGTAGAGGGTTGATTGCAATGACTAATCAAGAGAGTAGTTGTGATCAGCCTGGTCAAAGTAAGGTATATTATCCATCCTGTTCTATGTCCTTGCATGAGACAAGATCTGATGCAGGATCCTCTTCATCTAATGGTGAAGATGATTCTGGATCAGAGGGTGATGTCAATCAATTGATTGATAAATATAGTGAACTTCTAAGTGCCTTCAAAAAATACAAGAAGCTGACTAAGAAACAGGCTAAAGAGATTGTCTCTTCAACCGGTTGCTTCTCAGCTTGCTGAAACAGCTGCTGTGCTGAATCAGACAATGAGGGAGCTCAGTCATCTGAAAACCCTATCTGGCATCCAAATGGAAACTATCAAAAGCAAAGATAATCTCATCAAAGATCTTGAATAAAAACTCTAGAAGGAGAAAAGTATTGTGGTCAGCTTTTCTCAGCCCAATACAATGTTGCCCCTGATAGATTCCTCCTCCTCACAAAAGGGTAAGAAGGTATTGGGATTCAAGGGTAACTCAAGAAATACCCATTCCAAAGTGAAAGGGAAAGTTCCAGCTATGCCAATGGCATCTAGGCCACCTAACCCATTCAATAGGGTGATATGCCCCTCAAATAGGTATGACCAAGAAAGTATTTTTGGTCACTATATGAATGGTGCATCCACAAGTCGAACAAAAGACGTTCCCTGCCATTGTGGAAGCTATAGTAGGGCAAGTTCCTTTAAGGCAGCCCATGAAGAAATTCAAACGGCCCTTCATGGACTATTTATCTTCGGTACTACAGCCCCTCCTCTCAAATATGTGGGTGCAGCCAGTTCTCTGAACCTACCAGTACAGAATAAGACTAAGGGTCAATCTGTCAGCTTGCCTGATATGGTTATTTCTGATGTTATCAAGAGCACACTATCCGAAAAGAAATGTGTTGCTGATAGATTTCAGAACAGGCCAAACAAGCCAGCAAGCAGACTAACCTTCAGTCAAATCCTTGCTAAAAGGAAACAAAAAAATGGCTGCAGCATCTCTTCCTTCTGTCAAGGTTGCAGTCAAACCAACTGCTAGGACCACACATATGAGGAGATATAACATTCATGATTATTGGTATTGTGGTAAGATAGGTCATTATGTCATTGACTGCTGGCACAATCCCAATATGGTCAGAGCTAAGGTTGGTCCACTAGTCAGAAATCTTGCTGGTGGACATGTTCAGTTTCAGGCTAATATGCACCTAGGAACCAATAGATATTGGGATCCTAAGGTAAAGAAAACTATATATTGCAGGTTAGTGCAAGTGGCCATACCCATATATAGTACTTGGATAGTGGACATTCCAGGCACATAACTGAGATAAGAAGCAATTTGAAAGAGTATGCTCCAGTAAAAGATGGACCCAAAGTAATCTTTGGTGGTTCAGATAGAGGGATAATAAGAAGATATGGTAAGATCACCAATGACATAGTCTCCATCACTAAGGTGGCTTATGCTGAAGGGTTGCAACACAACCTTATAATCATAAGCCAGCTCTCTGATCTTGATTATGTTATTGTCTTCCACAAGGATGAGTGCCTAATTAGGAGGTCAAGTGACCAAGAGGTCATCTTGACAGGCACTAGGAGTGGAAATGTTTATTACTTGAACTTTCTATGTTTGAATACAGACTCTCCTGTCTGTCTAGTGGAAAATGAGAAAGCCTTTTATTATGTCTTATGTTACAAGAGGCTAGCCCACATAAATTATAAGACTATTGGCAAGCTCTTCAGTCAAGAGCTAGTTAGGAATGGTCCCAATGTGAAGTTATCTAAGGAGGGCATTTGCTCTGCTTGTCAAACGGGAAAGCAGACAAATGCTTCCTTCGAGGGTATTGGGATTAAAGATTTTGTGAGGTGCCTATACCACCTGCATATGGACTTGTTTGGTCCTATACCACTTCATAGTCTTGGTAGGAAGGTATACACCCTTGTGGTGGTTGATGACTTTTCCGGGTTTGCTTGGGTATTCTTCCTAAAGAGAAAGAATGAAACCCTGGATATCTTCATTAAGTTTGTCATGCAAATTCAGAATGAGTTTAACAGCTCTGTGGTCAAAATCAAAAGTGATCATGGAACTGAATTCCAGTCTGATATCATGACAAGATTCTGTGAATAACATGAGATTCATTAAGAATTCTCTTCACCTAGAACACCCCAACAAAATGGGATAATTGAGAGGAAAAACAGAACTCTTATAGAGGCTGGTAGGACTATGTTGAGTGACATATCTCTCCCAGAATACTTCTGAGCTGAGGCAATAAATACTGCATTTCATGTCCTCAATAGGGCCTCTATCACCAAATGCCATAAGAGGACTCCATATGAGATCTTGAAAGACAGAAAACCAAACCTGAGTTATCTCAGAATCTTTGGTAATAAATGTTATGTGCTTCATAATGGAAAGTCATATATCTCTAAGTTTACTGTCAAGTCCTTTGATGAGATTTTTGTTGGGTACAACAATCATAGCAAAGCTTATAAAATCTACAACTTGAAAAGCCAAGTTGTAGAAGAGTCAGTGCATGTAGTCTTTGATGAGTCTAGCATGATTAATGGGGTGCTGTCAAGCCCCTCTTCCAGCATTACAGGTACAAAACAGGTGATGGATAATCTGACCATCAAGGAAGCAGAACCAGCAATACAGAATGAAGTGGATATTCTAGAAGGTCCATAAGACACACTTGGAGCAGATGGAGATCAACAAGGAACTGTTCCTGAAGCTGAAACTGAAAGAAGATTACCTCCAGCAATAAGCCATTTAAGAGACCATCCAGCTCACCAAATCATTGGTGAACCAAGCCATGGAGTAGTGACAAGAAGCAGGAATCTGAATGTAGACATGTATGCAAGCTTTCTGTCACAAGTGGAGCCAAAGAAGTTTGAAGAGGACAATATAGATCAATTCTGGATAATGGCTATGCAAGAGGAACTGAACTAGTTCAAAAGATACAAACTCTGGAAGCTGGTTCCCAGACCTCATGGACATAATGTCATTGGAGTCAAGTGGATTTACAGAAACAAGCTTGACGAAAATGACATTATAATTAAGAACAAGGCAAGATTAGTAACTAAGGGGTATAAACAGGAAGAAGACATTAATTTTGATCAAACCTTTGCCCCTATTGCAAGATTGGAGGGCATAAGATTATTTATTACATATGCTGTATACAAGGGATTCAAGGTCTACCAGATGGATATAAATTAGCCTTCATGAATGGTGACTTAAAAGACGAAGTCTGTGTCAAACAGCCTCCAAGTTTTATAGTTCCTAACTCACCTGATTCTGTTTATAAACTTAGGAAAGCTCTATATGAGCTAAAGTAAGCCCCTAGAGCATGGTATGAAATATTGTCTAGCTTCCTCATTGAGAACAAATTCTCAAAGGGGAAGATAGACAAGAATTTATTCCTTAGGGAATCAAAGGGTAAGATCATCCTAGTATAGATCTATGTAGATGACATCATCTATAGATCTACTGATGACAACCTCTACAGGAAGTTTGCCAAACTTATGCATGGGAAGTTTGAGATGAGCAGTATGAGTGAACTTAATTTCTTCTTGCGTATCCAAGTAAGACAGACAGATGATGGCTTGTCCATATCCAAGTCTAAGTTCACTAGGGAGTTAATAAAGAAATTTGGTATGGAAAATTCCTCCACCATGAGAACTTCCATATGATCAAGTATGTCCATATGTAAAGATGAGGCAGGGAAACCTGTTGATGAGACTTTGTATATGGGGATAATTGGTTCTCTTATCTATTCGTTGTAGTATGGAGACCGGGCGGTCTGGCAGTTTGTCTGGCGGTCTGGTGGCTTTTCCCAGCGGCTTTGTAGTCGAGCTATTGATGATTGGTGTCTAGCGGTCTGGCGGCTTCTCCTAGTGGCTTGGTAGCTGGGCTGTTGATGATTGGTGTCTGGCGGTCTGTCTTTTGCCCATTGTAGTTGCTGGGTGGTTAGTCTAACCGCGCGGCATATGCAGATTGTATAGATGCTTGTTCCTGTAATTATTAATCCCACATTACTTATTTGTAATCTGAAGGATGGTAAAAGCTTTACCACCTAAGGGGATATATCTATTTAACTCTAGAGGAGAGTGAATATAGTATTTTAAAACTTAATTAGTTTTTATAGCGGAATTAAAAATAGTTATATATATATCTTAAGAAAGTGTATGAATGAAAAGCTAACTAACACAACACAAAACACACAGCAATAAGAAAACAGCAAACAACCAGACGACATAAGAAATTTATAGTGGTTCCCATAAACTTGGGTACATCCACTCGTCTACCACCCTGGTAGGAATCCATTACAGGTTTTTGATCAGGTGCCCTGTCACCAACAGGTTTTTGCTCAGGTGTCCTGTCACCATAAGATATATTTGAAGGGAGATCTCACAACCCTTTAGGCTTTTGATCTAGTGCCCCAAAACCAAGCTAAGTATTTTGTTAAGGAGACTTAAGAAGCAGGTGATTAACATTTTAAAGGGAGTTAAAACCCTGTGTATAGTGGGGTGAAAGATGTGATATTATCTTCTCTTCCACAAACAACTGAGAAGACTTTAGTGGATTGCTTGATGTTGTCAAAGCTCCCCCTGAGATGATTATTGTTCAGGAATTTGTTGGAAGCTTTGCAGGGTGTAGGTCTTCTTTGACGAACTCCAGAAGCTTTTAGACTGATTGTGTTTTGATATCTCTTGAAAGCTTGGTGAAGAGTTGCAAAATGTTGAAGACTGTATGAGTATGCAGACTAAATATCGTTTTTCTCTGTCTGCCTGTGACCCTTAGTCAATTCTTCACAAGCAGACTGAATATCTTTCTTTTCTGTCTGCATGTGTGAGTATGCAAAAATTCTGTCTCTGAATTTGAATTCTACTACATGATTAACTGCTAAAATCTTTGAACTCGGACAAATGGCTAGAAGGGCAATAAATTGATTCCTTAACTGTCCCAGTTATTAAGACGAATATTAACTCTATGAAATCCAGTAATTAATACTGCCAATGAACGGCTATATTCATAGGAATATATGCAATTAATTACTCAGAGCAATATAAGCAATAATATATTATATAAACCTTGGTCAATTCGAAAATTAACTGCAGAGAATAGCAATAATGAACTGACATATTTCGTCGATCAGAGATCCAAGATCATCGAACTCAATCCTCTCTTTCGTCGAGCCGAGCCCCATGAACTTTGAACTGAGTTAATACTGTCCATTATGGGCTCCAAGTTCGTCGAACTGAGATAGTTGTTCGTCGAACTCAACAATTGATAGGAGATCAAAGTTTGTTGAACTCAGTTAAACTTTCATCGATCTCAACTTCGGAGAAGAAACTTTAAGATCGTTGAACTGAGAACGAAGATCGTTGAACTCCATTCAGATTTCCTCGAACGACTTCTTCAACGTAGAAAAAATCTGTCTTGTTCTGAAATCTTTAGTCTTCTAAGTCTTCTGAGGGATTGATCCAATCAAACTGACTTGTTGACCTACCCTAAGATCCAATAAAGACCTATGACTCTAGACTGTACATTGTGGGTCAATCTATGCAATCCTAATAATGAACCTACCCCAAATCAACCCTAAAACATGTGGGGTTCCAACAATCTCCCCCTATTTGGGTGAGGTCACATGTACAATGCATTAAAATAATAAAATACAATCACAAAGCATAACAACAAATATCTGGAAAAAAGTAAAAGTCTAGCAGACATATATACATCAAGTACTTTATGACAAATTAACCAAAACAAATAGTTTAGAGGGAAAATAAGCTAATCAAAAAACTATTTAGATTTCTTAGACTTGTCTTTCTCTGATGGCTGCCTAAAAATGATTTCCCTGTTGGGATTTGCTGCTTCTCTTTTAGACATAGTCATATCAGCTGCTCCAATGATATTGCCTGAAGTTGCTCTTGGAACAACTGCCTTTAGATGTAAGCTCATTTAAGTATCAACATTGAAAAAGTGTTTAGCTTTGTCATACCTTTTCAATTCTTCTCTTCTGTAAGAAGACATTGTAGTATATTGAGAAACATCTTTGCCTTCTTCTTTAGCTTTATTTATCTGAGAAAGTCCAACCAGCTCTTGAAATCTAGCCATTTTAGAAATGTTTTCCTGTTCTGCATCAACAAAAGGAACTGGTGGAGAGTAAGATCTTTCCTTATATTCAGATTTAGAAGAGTGCTGCCATCCACTGCTATTGTGGCTGCTTCTGTAGACACTCTTGGCAGATTTGTCATATGTCTAATAAGAAGATTGCCTTGAGTGCTGAGAAGATGTGGTTCTTGAGGCTAGATTGCCTGAAGCACCTACAGCTGGTGGAGGAGGAGGAGGTGGATCCTTTCTGAATTTCTTAGTGGGAGAAGATACAAACTTTTTCTTATTCTTTTATGCTTTCATCTGATTCTTTGAAAGCTTCATCCAATGGGGGGTAGTTGGAGTTAGAGGAATATTATACAAGATATAATATGGAATGTCATTCTTAGGATTTGTTGGTTGCCCTATTGTTGCCTGAGAAACTGTCTTCTTTTTCTGAAACTTTCTCTTCGTAGACTTAGTATCCTCTGAATCATCTGATTCATCTTCACTGGATTCACTTACATGATTGTCATACAAAGCATCAATCCTCTTTAGTTGATCTGCAGACAAGATCTCTTTGAGATCTGCACTCTGAATTGGAACTTCCTCTGAAACTTGAACTTTAGCTTCTGGCATTGGAAGAACCTCTTCCTCTGTAATCATATCTTCCTCAAAAAGATGATCCATATTTATAAGAGGAGATTCTGCCCAACCAAAAGTTGGAATAGAGAAAACCTTTGGCTCATCCTCTAGTCCTGAAGGGGAAACTAAATGTTCTACAAATATGCATCTAATTTGATCGATAATCTCTAAGCTGATAGGAGCAGCATAACATACCATAGCCTTAGAAAAAATTTGCTCAGGAATAGGAAGAGAATGATAAAGAAAATTAAAATCTTTTAACAAATTAGCTAAGTACACAGAAGGGGATAGGAAAAAGAATGGTGCAGTCGGAGGCTCTACAATCTCAATATCAAACTCTGAAATATCTGTCCCAAGAAAAGCTGACAACTCTGTATCTGTATTTACAAGCTCTGTAACTGTTGTATCCATATATACTACTGCTACTGTTCCTTCACAAACTGCTGTTGTTGTTGTTGCTGGAGAGGGGACCTCAACATAGAACATCTCCCCCTACCTGGTATCTGAAATTCCTGAGGCTAGGCTCCTGACTGAGGAGGGACCAGTAGAGGTAGCAAGTTGAGAAGAGAGAGCATTGATGGAAGAAGTTAGAGGTGTAATGGCAGCCTCTATAAGAGATTTGATGGTGGGAGTTAGTAGAGAAATGATGGTGGATGTGGAATCAGATGATGATGATGGAAAATATCTGGTTGTGTTACCACAAGAAGTGCATATGTTGAAGGTGGTAAATGGAGTTGGAGGTAAAGATGGTGGTAATAAAGGTGTGGTGATGACTGGAGGGATGTCAATTGGAATGTCATCATGATGTGGAGATGGTGGTGGAGTGTGGGTTGCAGATGGAGATGGTGTTGGTGTTGGTATAAGAGTGAAAGAAGGTGATATCTGGGTGGAAACAGATGTTATGGATGGAAGTTCAGGAGGAGGAGGGACTGGAGCCTCTACAACAGGTTGGGGAGTGACTGTTTCAGTCCTTGTGTCCTCAAAGGTCCTGGAGGAAGAGGAGGCCCTGGAAGGCTTGACAATGTTCCTCTCCCATTTGCCAAAAAGGGTTATTGTTAACCTTTTGAAGCATTAATAAAAGTGGTCTGGAAGACCAGCAGCTGAGGTCACTTTTCCTGGAGGAAAAGACCTTGCACCCGTCCAAAACTAACTTCTCTTTTAGAATTCTTCTTCTGTATCAAATCAAACAACAAAATACTCCAGTTGACTGATTTTCTATTCACCAATGCACTCATCACAAGAAATTGATGCCTTGTGCTATAGTCATGTGCAGTGTGCTTGCCCAGCAAGACTTTACCAACAATATCAGCAAGGAACTTATATAAGTCCTTCTTCAATAGCTTGCTCGGGTTTTCAGCGGAGTGACCCATCACAGTCAGCATATTGGAAAATTCATCATTGTTCATCTCTATATCATCTTCTCCATTAATAAAACCAAAAATTTCAGACAAAATTGTAGGGGTGAGAGTGACTTGTTGTCCTGCAATGGTGCCGATAAGGGTTTGGGTGTCAAGAGACAAGGACAAATAAACTCATTCCTTAATCTCGAGCACTGGAAGTTTGATTCGTGTTGTTATGAACTTCTGTAAATGCGGCTCCTCAAACAATTTCAGTATATCCTGGAAGACTTGATTAGTGTGACTGAATGATTCTAAATAGATGTCAAAGCCTGCATCTAATTTCATTACGGAGAGAACGGCCACCGGAATCGCCATGGAGGTTTTCCTACAAAGAAAGAAACAATAATCAAGTGCAAAGAGAACTGAAAGCGCGAGTTAGATTTCATCAAAAAACCTAGTAATAAGGTTTTTAGAAGATGAAAAGATGATCTCAGTCCAACGAAAAAAGAAAAATCTTCTATCTGAGTTCGACGAAATATTTTATTAATAAATGAGTTCGTCGGTCACAGTCTGAAGAGCGAGAATAAATCGTCGATCGACGTTTGACGAGGTACTCACTGAAGTAGGGATCATCGAACTCCGTTCAACGATATTTTTTTCACTAAGAAGTGTTCGTCGATCTCCGTTCGACGAACTCTTCATGAAGAGTTCACAGATCGTCGATCTCCGTTCGACAAACTGTGCCAAATTGTTGATCATAGACAAAAATTAAGTTGAATCTTCCCCATTTATCATACCTAGCTAATTTAAGAAGAGCAGATCTTTCTTCTCATCCAATGGCTTGGTGAAGATGTCTGCTCTTTGCAAATCAGTAGAGATAAAGACATGATTAATTTTCTTTGTGTCTACACAATCTCTAATGAAATGATGCTAATGTCTATATGCTTGGTCCTATTATGATGTACTGGATTTTGTGCAATAGATATTGCACTTGTACTATCACAAAATATAGTTGAATTATTTAAGTTGAGACCATAATCCAGCAATTGATTTTGTATCCACAAAATCTATGAACAGCAGCTGTCTGCAGCTATGTATTCAGCTTTAGCAGTTGATGTGGACACAGAGGTTTCCTTCTTACAAAACCAGGACACAAGCCTATCACCAAGAAACTGGCAAGTTCCTGATGTGCTCTTCCTGTCCACCCTACATCCAGCATAGTCAGCATCATAAAATCCAGTTAAATCAAATTCTGACTCTGATGGATATAGGAGTCCTAGATTTGGACAACCTTTTATATATCTCAAAATCCTTTTTAATAAAATATAGTGAGATTCTTTAGGGTTCACTTGGAACCTAGCACAAATACATGTGGCAAATATTATGTCAGGCCTACTTGCTGTGAGATATAATAGAGACCCAACAATAGCCCTATAAGTTTTCTGATTGACAGGCTTGCCATGTTCATCAGAATCAATCACAGCATTAACAGCCATATGTGTTTTCATTGCTGAGGCATCACACATCTCAAACCTTTTAATAAGCTCTTTAGCATACTTAGATTGGAGATGAAGATACCATCAGGTGATTGCTTCACTTGGAGACCAAGAAAGAATGAAATTTCACCCATGATACTCATATCAAACTTTGAATGCATTAGATCAAAAAATCTTTTGCATAGTTTGGGATCAGTAGAGCCAAAAATAATACCATCTACATATATTTGAGCTAACAAAATTTTATTTTTATGATGCCTAATAAAAAGAGTCCTATCTACTATGCCCCTAGAAAACTTATGCTCTAAAAGAAAGCTAGATAAGGTCTTATACCAAGCTCTTGGAGCTTGCTTTAAACCATAGAGAGCTTTATACAATATAAAGATATAAGAAGGATGAGTTGGAGAGATAAAACCTGATGGTTGCTCCACATACACTTCCTCTTTTAATTCTCCATTTAGGACTCACTCTTTACATCTATGTGGTGGACTTTGAATCTTTTATAGGTTGCAAAGGCTAAGAAAATCCTTATAGCCTCAAGCCTTACCACTGGAGCAAAGGTCTGATCATAGTCTATTCCTACCTCCTGTGAATAGCCATGAGCTACTAGCCTTGCTTTATTCCTTATAATATTTCCTCCAGCATCCAGTTTGTTTCTGAAGACCCATTTGGTTCCAATGACTGGATAGTCTTTGGGCCTAGGAACCAAATCCCAAACTCTGCACCTCTCAAACTGATTGAGCTCCTCTTACATTGCAATGATCCAGTGGGGATCTTGCTCTGCATCTTTGATGGAGTGGGGCTCATGTTGAGAAATTAAACAAGCATGCACCACATTATTGTTGAGTTGATGCCTTGTTTGCACACCAACTGAAGTGTCTCCAATCACTTGAGATATATGGTGATCTCTAAGTGTGACAAGATCAGTGGGAGGAGTTGGTTGAGCAACAGCTTGTGGAATTAATTCCTCTTGTGGAATTATATTAGCTGTTGGAGGAAGTTCAACCACTTCTAAACTTTCTTCTTCAAGTTGTGGAGAAGGATGTGATGGAACCTCTTGGGTGAGGTTTAGATCATCCAATCTCTCACACAAGTGATGTACCTGCAAAATATTATTAGTAGAAACTTCTTTCTCCTTATAAAATATGTTAGCCTCATCAAATGTAACATGAATAGATTCCTCAATTTTTAAAGTGGATTTGTTAAACACCCTATAAGCTTTGCTGATTTGGTAATATTCTAGAAAAATTCTCTCTGCAGCTTTGGCTTCAAACTTTTTAGTGTATTTCTTATCATTATTGTGAATATAACATAGGCATCCAAATACTTTAAAATAGGTGATTTTAGGTTTTTTCCCTTTAAGTAACTCATAAGGAGTCTTATTCTTAAGCTTGTGTATCAGACTTCTGTTCAGTACATAGTATGATGTGCTCACATCCTCTGCCCAAAAATATAGGGGCATGTAAGCATTTGCAAGTAATGTGCATGTAGATTCAATTAGGGTTCTATTTTTCCTTTCAGTAACCCCATTTTGTTGAGGAGTTCTAGGAGCTGAGAAGTAGTGCTTGATACCTTCCTTCTCACTGAACTCTTGCATAAGAAGAGACTCAAACTCAGTACCATGATCACTTCTGATCAATGCAACTGGAGTAGAGTACTCAATCTATATGTTCTTGAGAAAATCTGTAAGAACCTTGAAATTATTTGACTTAGATCTCGGAAAGAACACCCAAGTGAATCTTGAGAAGTCATCTACAATCACTAAAGTATAAGATTTCTCTCCTATATTTTGTACAACAATAGGGCCAAAAAGGTCCATATGTAGTAAGTACAATATCCTAGGTGAGTCACTTTTATTTATAGATTTAAAGCTATTTTTAGTTTGCTTGCCTAACTGATAAGCCCTGCAGAGGCCTTCCTTCTTGTAGGGGCTAGAAGGCAGACAGTCCTCTAACAAGGTTGTCCCTAGATAACTTAGCAATATTTTTAAGATTTACATGTCCTAATCTCGTATGCCAAAGTTCATTTTGATTGCTAACCTGATTAAATAAACAAAGTTCTGAACTAGCTGATTGAAAATTTACTACATATATATTGCCTTGTCAAAGTCCAGTTAAAATAGGTTTGTTTTCTTTACAAGAAATAATACAGGAAGATGAGTTAAATGATACCTGATAAACTTCATCACAAAATTGACTTATGGATATTCGGTTATGCTTTAAGCCACTCACATAGACAAATTTCCTGAAGGTGTCTGCTTCAACTTTAACATCTTCATAGCCTTTAGTTTGGCCACAGTTGGAGTCACCGAAGATCACCTTTGGACCTAGCTTGGACTTGTAGTTTGTTAGATTGTCCTTATAACCAGTCATATGCTTTGAGAATCCATTGTCCAGAAAATATTGTTGATTAAATACTGGACAGTCCTTCACCTACAGAGAAAGTAATTAGGTGTTCTTCACCCAGGTTACCTTGGGTCCTTGTTTCTTTTGATAAGAGAAACTGGAAATAACAGAAAATTCTGGTTGATTTTTATATCCTAAGGGATGATATCTTCTATGTGGTATTTCCCATTGAGTAAAAGGATTAGTAGATTCTCTGAATTGATTAAAATTTCTAACAGAGTTATAATTTTTATTAAACCTGATTGGGTTCGACGAATTATTATAAGTTCGTCGATCTGCGTTCGATGAATAGGGATGAGTTCGTCGAACTCTGCTCAAAGAATGAACATAATCATTTTCTGTGCCCCAAGTTCGCCGATCGCTGCTCGAAGAACCATATACAGTTAGTTGATCGCAGTAAGATGAATTATTATAGTTATAATTGACGTTCATAGATCGTTGATCTGGGTTCGGTGAACTATACACATTTCGTCGATCTGAGTTCGACGAAATCTGTTGAACATAGTTTTTATTCATATTCTTATTCTTATTCTTTTTCTTCTTATTTACAGATTTCTGAGAGACATTTGGTTGAGTAGTCTCTCACATTTTCTCTTTGCCTTTTTCAGAGATAAATTTAATTGGTGTTGAAAGAATATTTTTCTTTAATACGGGGGGTAAGCTTGATGAAGCACCTAAGCCCAACTTGACATTTAATCTGGCATTGACTGTGCTTGTGATGTCCATCAGCTTAAGGCTTCTCCCATTGAGAGATTGCTCTAGTTGCTTTGCCTCAAATAATTCAGTTTTTAGTGAAATGATTTGTTCATTAGCCAAGTCTAAATCATTTTTCAGTTTGATATTTTCAGCAAATAGGTTATCAAATTCAAACTGTCTATCTCTAGGAATTTTTATTTACTTCTCTAACATGATTAAATCATTGCACAAGGATTTAAATTCAATTTTAAAATCTTTTGAATTGAAATCAAATGAAGAAATTACCTGATCTTCTTCAGATTCAGATTCCTCTTCTAATTCTTCAACTTGTTCCTCAGCATCAGATTTGCTGCTGGAGGCATTAATAGCCATAAGGCAAACTTCCCTTGCCTTTGCCTCCTCTTTATCTTCACTAGAGCTGGAAGATGAGGATTCTTCATCTGTGTCACTCCAGGTCTCAACAATGAAGCCTTTCTCCTTTCTCTTGTGTTTGCTGGAGGAGTGCTTGTTATAGTGCTTTGCTTGATTGCCTCTTATTCTCCTTTTCTTTTCTTCTATCTTTCTTCTGTGCATCTGGACATTCAGGTAGAATGTGCCCAGGTTTTCTGCATCCAAAACAAACAATCTCCTTGGTAGGAGTCTTGTCATATCTTGACTTTTCATCATTCTTGGATGACCTTCTTCTAAAGTCTTTCTTGGCCATTTTATAGAATCTTTTAGCCAACAAGCTCAGTAGTTCTTCATTAGCTGGAAGAGCTTATGATTCTTCTGTTGCTTTGAAAGCAATGTTATGCTCCTTCCATGAAGATGTAGAAGCCTTCTGTTCAGCAGCCTACCATGTCTTGATCAACTGCTCATAAGACTTGAGCTTGCCAAGGAGAGATTCTGTAGAAATCTCATTTAAACTCCTGGCCTCCTTAATTGGCCATATCCTGGAATCCCAAGTGTTGGGGAAGCACATTAGGATTTTGTCATTTATCTCAGTTAATGAGATGTCCTTGTCCATGGTTCTCAGTTCATTTATGATAACACTGAGTCTGTTATACATCTCAGCAACAGTCTCTGATTCCTCCTTCTTGAAATTCTCATACTCTGATATGAGGAGGGATCTCCTGTCTTTTCTTTTATCTGATGAGCCAACAACTATTTGGTTCAGTGAGTCCCAAATAGACTTTATAGAGGTGCACTCAGCCATCTTCTGAAAGATGTCATCTGACATTGTCTGTGCCAGAATATTCATTGCTTTAGCATCAAACATCTTAGCTTTCTTTTGTGCATCAGTCCACTCTGGTGGTGGAACTTCATGTGTATTGGTAGTTGTAGTAGCAGCTGTAGGTTAAGGGGGACCTGTCAAAATAGAGTTGAAAATATCCTCATCAATAGAGTTCATGTAAAGCTTGATTCTTGTCTTCCAGAGTGCAAATTTATTCAAGTTGCACACAGGAGGTCTGGTTTTAGAATATTCCTTATTTTGTGACATGTTGTAAACAAGAGGCTAGAGAGAAAAGATCTATCAAAGGATCTTGGTTCAGATGTAAGTCTATGAAACCAAAGCAACCTTGTCCTCTAATACCAATTGAAGGATGGTAAAAGCTTTACCACCCGAGGGGATAGATCTATTTAACTCTAGAGAGGGGAGGAGGTGAATAGAGTATTTTAAAACTTAATCGGTTTTATAGTGGAATTAAAAATAGTAATATATATCTTAAGAAAGTGCAGGAATGAAAAGCTAACTAACACAGCACACAGCACACAACAATAAGAAAACATCAAACAACCAGATGACACAAGAAAATTTATAGTGGTTCCCTTAAACTTGGATACATCCACTCTCCTACCACCCTGGTTGGAATCCACTACAGGTTTTGATCAGGTGCCCTGTCACCAACAGGTTTTTGCTCAGGTGCCCTGTCGCCACAAGATCTATTTGAAGGGAGATCTCACAACCCTTTAGGCTTTTGATCAGGTGCCCAAAAACCAAGATAAGTCTTTTGTTAAGGAGACTTAAGAACCAGTTGGTTAACTTTTGAAGGGATTTAAAACCCTGTGTACAGTGGGTTGAAAGATGTGATATTGTCTTCTCTTCCACAAACAACTGAGAAGACTTTAGTGGATTGCTTGATGTTGTCAAAGCTCCCCCTGAGATGATTATTGTTCAGGAATTTGTTGGAAGCTTTGCAAGGTGTAGGTCTTCTTTGACGAACTCCAGAAGCTTTTAGACTGATTGTGTTTTGATGTATCTTGAAAGCTTGGTGAAGAGTTGCAAAATGATGAAGACTGTATGAGTATGCAGACTGAATATCTTTTTTCTCTGTCTGCCTGTAACCCTTAGTCAATTCTTCACAAACAGACTGAATATCTTTCTTTTCTGTCTGTCTATGTGAGTATGTAGAAATTCTATCTCTAAATTTGAATTCTGCTCTATGATTAACTGCTGAAATCTTGGAACTCGGACAAATGACAAGAAGGGCAATAAATTGATTCCTTAACTGTCCCAGTTATTAAGCCGAATATTGACTCTATGAAATCCAGTAATTAATGTTGCCAATGAATGACTATATTCATAAGAATATATGCAATTAATTACTCAGAGCAATATAGACAATAATATATTATATAAACCTTGGTCAATCTGGAAATTAACTATAGAGAATAACAATAATTAACTGACAGAATTCGTCGATCAGAGATCCAAGATCATCGAACTCAATCCTCTCTTTCGTCGAGCTGAGCCCGAGGAACTTTGAACTGAGTTAATGTTGTCCATTTTGGGCTCCAAGTTCGTCGAACTGAGATAGTTGTTCGTCGAACTCAACAACTGATAGGAGATCAGAGTTTGTCGAACTCAGTTAAACTTTCTTCGATCTCAACTTCAGAGAAGAAACTTTGAGATCGTCGAACTGAGAACGAAGGTCGTTGAACTCCATTCAGATTTCGTCGAATGACTTCTTGAACATAGTAAAAATCTATCTTGTTCTGAAATCTTCAGTATTATAAGTATTCTGAGGGATTGATCCAATCAAACTGACTTGTTGACCTAACCTAAGATCCAATAAAGACCTATGACCCTAGACTATACATTGTGGGTCAATCTATGCAATCCTAATAATGAACCTAGCCCAAATCAACCCTAAAATAGGTGGGGTTCCAACATAATCTCTCTTATCTCCTCTATTCTATAAAATGGAGGTCATACCTTTATAATAGATACAGTTTTGGATAATAAAAATTTTGTTACTCCAAATTTTCGGTCTACTTGTTTTCTGTTCGCACATGGTATCAGAGGACTAGATCTTTTCCTCCTGATTCTGTGAGCTCTCTTTGTCTACATGACCTGTCCGCGCGGCTTGATCCTTCTTCTCACGACCTGTCTTCGTGATTTGTTTCTTCCACCGGTTTGTGCCCTATTTGCGTGGCTTGTTTTTATCCTTGTCATTGCTCTTTTGTGTGTGCGACCTCTCTAATTCCCCTTTCTTTTCACCACGACCTATTCTTAAGTCGTCGCGTCTTCTACTTAGTCGCCGCACACTCCTTTTCTAGCGCTCTTGTTCTTAAGTCGCCGCGACCTGTTCTTAAGTCGCCGCGACCTGTTCTTGTTTGTTGTGACCTATTCTTCTTGCCGCGACCTGTGCTTAGTCGCCGCGCCCTCCTTTTCTAGCCGTGACTTGTTCTTCTCGCTGCTCTAAGCTCTCTTTTATGGCAACCTCCTATATCTCTACCACCACTACTCCCGTTGCCGCTCTGCCTCCTACTCCTCCTACTCCTTCGGGTAACCTTGACAATATTTCCAAACTCATCGGTCCCAACTACCCAGACTGGAGTGTCTCATTCACCTCCCTTCTCCGCTCTCAATGTAAACGCCATCATCTCACTGATGATCCTCCTCTGCAAGACTCTCCTCTCTTTGAAGATTGGGATGCCAGCGACGCTCTTGTCCGTACATGGCTGGCTAACAGTCTTTATGATTAATGCCTACTCGTCATCCGTCATGATGAAACGGTCAAGGCTGCTTGGCTTCATCTTGCCGCTCTCTACTCCAAGGGGGCTCAGACGTCTCACATCTATACTTTGTATGCGGACCTCTTTGCCCGTCCCTCCATGTCTCCTGCTGCTGCTTACCAACAAGTTCAGGCTCTCAGAGCCGAAATTTTACAGAATCGCCCATTCTCTATAGATCTAGTTGAGCAACACAAACACTTCCAGGAGCTTCTGGTTGCATGCTACCTTCTGCAACTTCCTGAGTCATATGACATGATCTGTCAACAAATCCTTGGCGAGGTGGAGTCTCCCACCCTGGATGCCACTACTGCCCGCATAGCCGCAGTTACCTCTCTCCTACAACGTCCGCTGTTATCCTCCCCTCCTCAACTAGACAACTACGCTCACCAGACTCAGCAGAGTAACTCTGGTTGCCGCAGCCACCAATCTGGCGACCTCGGTGCTTCTTATTTTCTCTGTTCTCATTGTGGCCGCACCGGCCATACGGTTGGCCATTTTAGGAAGAAGCATCCTCATCTTTGACCAACTGGGGATGCTTTCACCTCCTCTTCAAAGTCGTCCGCCTCGGTGGTCACGTATTCAAGTAGTGCCCATATCGCTACTCAAGATAAATGACTGATCGACTCTAGTGCTACCAATCATATGGCCTGTAATCCGTAGTGTTTTCTCTCCTAAAACATCATGATCGGTTGCCCCCGGTCTTCATTGCGAATGACTCTCCCTCACCGATCAATGGAATAGGAGTGGTTCAAGTCACTCTGTCTCTTTGCTTGGCGGACACCCTCTACGTGCCCAAGTTCTCTTGCAATTTGTTATCAATTACTTCTCTTTGCAAGCATCTATAGTGCTCCGTCACATTCACTTCTACTTCTTGTTCTTTTCAGGATCCGGGATCCAAACGGATGATTGTTACTGGGACTGAGAGCGACAACCTCTACTTCCTCGACAACATTTCCGCGCTGTCCGCCTTCTCCTCCTCTTCTACTGATCTTCTCCAGTGGCACCTTCGCCTTGGTCATGCTCCTCCATGACTTCTTCATCAGCTTCTTCCACACCTTCCTCGGCAGAGTCTTCCTCTCAACTGTGACGCATGTCAGCTTGGCAAACATCACCGCTCCTCCTTCCCACTAAAGCAAGGTTGTGGATCTTCATGACCGTTTGATCTAGTTCACTCTGATATCTGGGGTACTGCTCCTACCCTCACCGTAGGTCGGGATAGTTCATATTTTGTAACTTTTATTGACGATTTCTCCCGCTGTACTTGGGGTGTACCCTTAAAAGATCGCTCTGAATTATTCAATATATGGACATCTTTTTATTTTATGATTAAGAATCAATTTGATGTCTCTATTAAAATCTTTCGCTCTGATAATGCAAAAGAATATCTGAGTCATGATTTTTCCTCTTTCGGTATGACACATGGTATTGCTAATTAAACTAGCTGTGTATATATCTCATAATAAAATGGCGTGGCAGGACGCAAAAACCGTCACCTACTTGATGTCGCGCGCACTCTGCTGACTCAAATGCAGGTTTATCGCTCTTATTGGGGATATACTGTTCTCATCCCCTGCTATCTTATTAATCGCATTCCTTCCACCATTCTCTACGGCAAAACCCCCTTCTCCATTCTCTATCCAGGCAAGGATTCGTTTCCTCTCCCTCTGCATGTCTTTGGGTGCATAGCCTTTGTGCACACTCTCTCAGCCACACGTGACAAACTCTCACCACGGGCCACCAAATGTGTCTTTCTGGGGTACTCTACCACTCAGAAAGGTTATTGTTGCTTTGACCCGGTTGCCCGCAAGTAGTTTGTCTCTACGGACGTCACCTTCTTTGAAAATAGATCTACTTCTCTCACGACTCCTCTTCTCCTCCGGATGTTCCTCTTCATGCCACCCCTTCTATGCCCTCTACACCTGACGAGATTCCTCCACCTCCACCATCTCCATCGTCTACTCCACCGTGTCCACCTCCTGAGATATCTCCCTCCTCTCCGCAACTGTCTCTCTACTCTCGGGCCAGCTCTCTCCGCCATGGATGCTCCGGAAACTGACAAACACGCCGACCTAGATCTTCCCATTGCTCTTCGCAAAGGGGTGCAGACATGTACCCAACACCCGCTAGCTGCTGTTGTTTCCTATGATCGTCTAACTCCTTCTTGCAGGGCGTTTGCCTTGGCTATCTCTGCCACTACCACTCCCCACACCTACCAGGAAGCTCTTACTATTCCTCATTGGAAGACTTCCATGGATGAGGAAATTACTACTCTCACTGAAAGGGGTACACGGACCCTTGTTCCTCCCCCTTTGGGCACTGATGTGGTTGGATGTCGCTGGGTCTTTGTTGTGAAGTTCCATCCGGACGGCGGCGTGGATCGATACAAGGCCCGCCTGGTCACCAAAGGCTTTACTCAGACTTATGGTGTTGATTACTTTGACACCTTCTCTCCCATTGCTCGTCTTAACACCATTCGAGTTCTTCTCTCTATAGCTATCAATAGGGATTGGCCCATTTCCTAGCTGGATGTCAAGAATTCCTTTCTCTATGATGATCTTTAGGAGGATCTTTACATGGAGCAACCTCCTGGGTATGTTTCCCAGGGGGAGACACGAGTATGTCGGCTGAAGAAGGCCATCTATGGCCTAAAGCAAAGCCCTCGGTCTTAGTTTTACAAGTTTTGTGGCATTGTTACGCCAATTGGTTTTGCAAGAAGTTCAGCGATCACTCCTTATTCATCCACAAAACCTCCTCTGGTATGGTGGTTCTTTATGTATATGTGGATGATATTCTTCTAACTGGTGATGACCAGGCTGGGGTAGCTTTGACAAAGAAACACCTCTGTCAATACCTGGTCACAAAGGATATGGGCTCGCCCAAGTACTTTCTAGGGATTGAAATCTCTCGAAAGCCCAACTCTTTGGTCCTCTCCCAACAGAAGTATGCTCTTGATTTACTAAAAGAGGCAGGGTTGACTGGTGCTAAACCTGCCCGATGTCCCATGGTTACTGGTGATGAGTACTATTATGATAGGCTTTTTACTATCATAATTGTAATCATGTCTACTATTTTCTGCCCCTTTTTGTATTGATTTCACGATAATAGTAAAGAAATTGTCGTATCATAGATAGAAGAGCACATTTTGAAGTCTTTGGCATTCCTTATAATAAACTATTTACTAATTCTTTCATTTTTCTATTGCAGGTAATGCCAACCAATATACCTAAAAGTCTCGGAGCAAACAGAGGAGTTCACGAGTCAACATGGCTGATGACAGGACAAAACTTTAGTGCACATGGCCTGACACACGGCCGTGTGACTACCCGTGTCCTATGCACTTGGAGCTGAAGAAATTGCACGCAGAAGACACAAACTCACACGGGTAGACCACACTCCCGTGTGGCGACCCGTGTCATATTGAACACACCTGCCGACTAACTCATGTCTGAAGAACACGGCCGACCACACGGCTGTGTCCAGACCCGTGTCATCTGACACGGCCCACTACTAGACATGCCTGCTCATGGGGAACCGCCTAGGAACCGTCCACACGGCCTGACACACGGCTGTGTTGGAACCCGTCTCCGACCTGTTTGCAATGGGACTATATATTTCCTGTAGAAAAAATTGTTTAGAACTTTTGGATCATTTCTGGATTGGAGAACTGCTGAAGGCCGAAGGGGAGCATCCAAGACAAGGAGGATTGAAGGGTATTCTATATGTATTTTTTATCTAATCATTAACCCCTTTTAATCCTTCCTTTCTCTTGATGATTCATCTTCAATTATTGTTTTAATTTACATGAACTTCTATTTGAACATTATAGTAATCATGTATCAGTTTGTTTATGTTAAATTTGTGGTATTTTATTTGTGTTTATGCTTGCAACCAAAGAGTTTAATCTTCATTATGAATTACTTCTTTGCTTTACATAATTTGCAATTTGCTAGATTGAGAAATTGGTTCTTTGCAATGATATTTGTATATTCATATTGTTATGATAATTCTCTTTGTAAATCAAACTCTATGATCGAGAGATATTTTGTTTGGAAAATTAGAACACAAGTAAAAGGATTCATGGTAATTTAGAGATAAAATTCATGAATTTATGTAGTAATAAGGGTACTTTACTTAATGCGAACTTGAGTCTTGTAAATTGTTCGAGAGAAAATTTACTATCTTAGGTTTCGATTTGGAATTGCTCGAGAGAGAATTTTGATGAACATGTAACATTTGCATTACAACAAATTTAATAGTCTTTTCATTTCATGATCACTTAGAATTGAACTAATAAATGAATTCGTTCATGTAATCGTTTAAAAGCTTCATGTTTTTTTATCATTTTTACTTCCCCAATGCTGAATTATCCAAATGGTCATAGTTAGGTTAATGTAGTTTAAATATCACTTTTATTTATAGGTATGATAATAAAGGGAGGGTGAGTACGAGTAGTTGAAACGACCCTGTGGAATACGACATGAGATGTAGATTTCTCCTATACTATGATGGATAGGTGCACTTGCCTGAATGCTAATTTAATCTAGTTTAAGCCCATCTACATAGTTGTATTAGAATGTAGAATGAAATCACATTGAGTTATTACTTGTTAGTAAAGCAAATCATCAAGTTTTTGGCGCCGTTGCCAGGGATCATTTTCAATATTTTGAAATCCTAATCTTTATTAATCTACCAATTTTCATTTATATAGTTGTAATGTAGTATTTGAATAATTATATTTGAAAGATATGGTACCTAAACACCTAGAGGGGGGGTGAATAGGTGACCTAATCCTTTTAAGACTTTAATGGCAGCAAACAGTTAATATCACAGATTTCTAACTATTCTATCACAGCAACACATAACATACACAGCAACAAACACAGCACAGCACAGCACATTGTTTTATAGTGGTTCCCCAAGATATGGGTACATCCACTTTCCCCCTTCGCCTATCTAGCAGTGTACTAGATTCGGCCAAACTCCTCCACTGTCTCAGAACCCAAATTGGTTCCTACATCTCAGGCCCAAAGCCCTACAACTCAGCTTTATCGCAAAGCCTACACTCAGCCAATCAAGGCCTACACTCAGCCAACCAAGGCCTACACTCAGCCAACAAGGCCTACACTCAGAGATCTCAATCTCCTACACTCAGGCTCTCAAGCCCTACCCTCAGCCTTTATAATTATAGGCTTACAATTCACTCAGATCCAAAGGATCCTACAAGATAAAAATGTATTACAAATATTAACTCAACAACTCAGAAATAAAAGAGGGGAGTTGAGAGTTTCTTGATGAGTTCTTGGAAGAACTCAGCTGGATTCAATCTGACTTAGCTTTCTTCAAAGCTTCTTGAGTAGAACTGAATAAGACTGAATCCTCCTGCAGTAGTTCCTTGACCTCTGCCACTTAAGATCCAGAATGAATCTGAATCCTTCTTCTCAGCCTAGTTCTAGAGGCTGATTTCTTGAATGGAGCCCTCTCTCTCCAACTTCTTAGATCTGCACTTGGACTGCAAGATCTTCTTGTGTTGATACTCTGTGTACCACTTTAATGACTTGTTTTTCAACAAAACTGAACTTCTTGAACGACTACCACAGTTTCTGTAAACTGTATGAGCCTATTTATAGGCCTTCTTCATGGTAACCGGCTGGTCCGGTCCATAACTGACTTCTGATATCTCTGACAGGTGCTGTAGACCGGCTGGAACGACAGCTGTCAAGTCATCCAGTCATTTCTTGAAAATCTCTAACTGTCTGTAAGTGTCGAGACTTTCTGTCTTTAAGTGTCGACACTTATAGACCAAGTGTCGACACATGCTGTGTAAGTGTCGACACAAGTCTACAAGGTGTCGACACAACTCCTTGTATGTCTCGACACAGTTTCTTCTGCATGTGTCGACACTGAAATTGAGTGTCGACACAAGTACTTGTTCTTCTAGCTTTTGCTGAATTCTTCTAAGTGTTAACACATCTCCTTTGTGTCGACACAACTTCTTGTGTTGAATCTGTTAAGTGTCGACACTGCTTCTTGGTGTCGACACATAGTCTTCTATGTTGATACTTGCTGAGTGTCGACACAGCTCCTTGTGTCGACACTTGATTCTTCTGTTGAGACTTCAGCTGAGTGTCGACACATTCCCTTAGTGTCGACACTTGTACTTAGAATAATTTTGTTGATCTTTCTGATCTTTGCTAAGTGTCGACACAGCTCCTTGTGTCGACACTTTCTTCAAGTGTAGAGTCTTTAGCTGAGTGTCGACACATTGTGCTGGGTGTCGACACTTACTTCATGTGTTGACTCTTCTAGTTGTGTGTCGACACATTGTGCTGGGTGTCGACACATACTTCAAGTGCTGACTCTTCTGTTGAGTGTCGACACATTGTTCTGCGTGTCGACACTTTAACTTAGTCTCTGCAGACTTTTGCTGAGTGTCGACACAGCTCCAAGTGTCGACACTTTCTGGTGTAGACACAGCTTCACTGGGTGTCGACACAGCTCCTTGTGTCGACACTTTCTGTCTGCACTTTTCTTCACTGAGTGTCGACACAGCTCCAAGTGTCGACACTTTCTGTCTGGTGTCGACTCTGCATCCCAGGTGTCGACACAATGACTCCAAGTGTCGACACTGCTTGTCTGGGTGTCGACACAAGCCTTCTTAAGTGTCGACACTTTCCCTCTGGGTGTCGACACATGAACTTAGAAACTTTTTGCTTCAGTCCAGTGATTACTTAACCTGCACAAGTAAACTCAACATATATCAAATACATTATGATGTATATCATTGAGTTGGGTGAGGCTTCTTCAAATCAGGTACATTTGACCAATGTACCCAACAATCTCCCCTTATTTGGAGAAGTCATAACCCTTAGTCAATGATATACACCATTCATAATTAAAAATTACAAAATGATGTAAAGCAGGTTATATTCAGCAGGGTAAACATAAACATGTATAAATTCACACATGTATACACATATATCATCACAGAACAAATAAGAAATAGACACATTCACAGAACAACCATGAAATATATTGATCATATATTGTTCTAACATTTGTCTTATACATTTTTCAGTAGTTTACAAAAATGTTTTATATTTAAAAGATTACAAAATAATCTTCAAGTAAAATCTTAATCTATTTCTGATCAGGTTCCTTGATAACTATTGCCTTGCCAGCTTGAACTTGAGCTTTGACAGGGGCATCAACAGTTTCAGCATCAGCAGGCTTCTTGCCTTTTAGATCTTTCTTTTTGAGTTCTTCTGCCTTGATCTTCTGCCTCTCAAAATAGTGATATGGCTTAGGAAAGTACTTGCTAGGCTCCACTGCAGTAGGAGGTAGCTTTCCCATCTTTGCCTTCCTTCTATACTGAACTATTGCTTCCTGCCTGATCTCATGTTTTCTCCATTCTGCTTCAGAAAACCATTTGTTCCTGTCATGAGTATTGTCCTTGGCAGCTTTCCAGGCAGTTAAAATTATATTCCTAGAGGTAGGGCTCCACTGTTCAAAGTCCGGCCTTTGTTCTGCTTGTTCCCTAAACCTCTTCTTAGACAACCTTGTCTCTTCCTCTTTCTGTAATGCCTCTTGCATGGCTTCAGATATAGGTTGAACAACCTTTTCAATATGGACATGGTCCTTGCCCTCAGGTGGGCTATACATTGTGCTCACATCTGCTTGAATCATTTCAAAGTCTGGAGGTGGATAAATGACCTGAGCTACTTCTGGTTGCTCACCTCCAAAATAGGCAGGATTTATTCCAGATTCAGCAACCTCATTGTCATCACACAGAGGAGGATATCCAAGTGTAGCTCTGATGGAATTTGATATCCACTTAGCATGTTCAGAGCTTGTCTTGACTAATACTCTCTCCCCCTTTATGACTTCTCTAGCCATGTGATCTCTGACATCATCCTTCTGAAATCTAATTTGACTATCCAAGTATCTGATTCCATCTTTAAAGTAAGGTTTGAGCTTTTGCAGTTGATCAGATATAGCTTTCTGGGAGGCTTGGATAGCAGTCTTTACAGCAGTAATTTCTTCTTGAAAGGCTTTGTCAAATTCAGCTTTGATAGTAGCAGAAGATGTAGAAGGATCAGCAGCCTTGTTCTTCAATTCAGTGACTATAGCATTATGTGAAGCAGTCAAGTTGTCATTCATTCTTAACTGATTTTCAAGAACATATCCTTGCTTCAATGCTATATCATCTACTTGTGGCTTAATCTTTTCCTGGTGGGTTGCCAAGAACACCACTGCATTGCCACCTTTGTGGAAGCAGTCTGTCATCTCCTTCTTGTTAAGGTTCGTTTCAAACCTTATAGACTTGATGTCCTGGGCCAGATCAAACTGCAAAGTTTTGTGCCCTTCATCTACATAAGCCTCTATAGCTTTTCTCTGTTCATCCAGTTTTATCTGCATTGCAATCATTAATGCACTATAATCAACAGTTGGAGCTTGTTGAACTATAGGCTGTGGGGCTATAGATTGCAGAGCTTTCTTATAACTCTGACTTCTCCTTTTAAAAACATACAGTTTCTTCTTCTTTGCCCTAGCACTCTCCTCATCTTCAGAGGCAGAAGTGCTGGCTATGTCAACCCTCTCCTTAGGGCTTTGAGGCTTCTCAGGTTGTTATCTTATAGGCTCTTCCAGAACTGACATTTGCTCCCCCTCAGCAGCAGCAGGATCTTTTTCAGCAGCATCCATGTCAAAATCTGCTTGATCCAGATTTAGAAATAAATCTTCCATGGTGTATTCAGGGGGTGAAGAAGCTGGAGACATTCTTTGCTCTTCAACTACTGGATCAGGAATCTCTTCTTGTACATCAGATGTGTCCTCTCTAATAACATCTGGAACTGGACTATTCAGCTGAGTATGCTGATTAACATCAGACAGATCAGCATCTTCTATAAGATATTCTAAAGTATTAAGGTCAGTGAGTACCTCTTGTATGATGGTGGTGGCTTGCTCACTGTCCAGTGTAGAGGGTTCTTCTACAACTGGAGGCTCCCCCTGGCTTTGATCCCTGTGGATGGGGCTAGCTTGTGGTAGCTCCCCCTGGATCTCAGCAATCTCTTGAGGAGCAGGAGTCTTCACTTACAGGCTCTTCCTCTTGATCATCAGGAGTGAAAACAACATGTTCTTCACTCCCATAACTGCTGGAGGACTCTTGTGCCACTGGAGCAGTTTTTCTCTTTTTCTTTGGGGGAATCTCCTTCTCAGTAACTGTCTTCTCAGGGGTTGACATTTCCTTGGACAACACCCTGTCCCATCTAGAAAAGATCCTTTGATCCATCTTCCTCATGTGATTTATCTTGCTTCCAGCAGCAGTATTCATTACCTCTGGTATGGTACCAGATAGGTAGAGGCTTAAGATTCTGCCCAGATTGGGCTTCTTCAGACTTTCTTTAATTTTCTCAAAGACTATCACTGACCAATCAGTTCTTAGAGTAAAGATAATTCTTGTCATTATATTGAACATGGAGGCAGACACTCTGTCATGCCCCCCTGGCTTACTGAGTAAGACCTTTCCAACAATTTCAGACATGAACTTTCCTTGATTATTCATGCCTTTCCTGTTAAATACAGATCCTATCTTCATCTTTGGATCAAGTCCACACCAGGTTAGAGCTTCTCTGGTCTTGGATGCAGTAATTTCTTCTTCATCTTGAGTTTTTGGTAGCTGGAGTACCTTCCTCAGACTCTTTGGTGAAACCTTGACCTTAGTTCCATGAACTCTGGATTTGATTCTGTATCCAGATTCATCTACTGCAGCTCCATTAAGGAATTCAAGAACCTCTTTCTTCCATATCTTAGTAGGTTCTGAAACTAAGTACTCTAATCCAGAATCGGCGACTAGGGTTACTATCGACCTGATTTCTTGATCTGCATCGTCGAACGCGCCGCGCACAAGCTCATATCCTTCGTTAACGTTCTCCTCAAGCTTAGGTGCCATTAGGGTTTGTAGAATTTGTCTTTAGAAAAGAGAGGTGTCGACACAGAAGTTTGAGTCTCGAAACTGTGAAAGCGTGTCGACAAACAAAGACAGAACCCTATTTATACCTTTCTGATTTTGAAGATGAACAGGCGGGACAGCTAACTTAAAATGTGTCGACACTGGCAATAAGTGTCGACACTGACTTATAATGTCTCGACACATATGTGTCGACACAAGTTTAGTCAACAGATTTTATGTATCGACACATGTTTATGTGTCGACACAACATAACTCGACACATTGTCGAGACTTTACTTAGAAAAATTCTGAGTAAAACTTAAGTGTCGACACCATATTGGATGTGTCGACACCTACTTGACATGTGTCGACACTAACATTCTAAAGTGTCGACACCAACATCCTAGATGTGTCGACACCTTTTTCCTGAAGTGTCGACACCACTATTCTGTGTCGACATAGACTTGTCTATGTGTCGACACCTTTTTACTTAGCCAATTTTAATTCTGTAAACTTACTCTAAGTTTATCATTCCTAGTTCAATTTTGAATCTATTGAACTTAGCTTCTTCTAGGGGCTTAGTAAACATATCAGCTATTTGATTATAGTTTTAACATATTCTAATAAAATATCTTCTCTTTCTACATGCTCCCTAAGAAAATGATATTTAATTTCAATATGTTTAGTTCTACTATGTGATACATGGTTATTAGCTATTGAAATAGCACTTGTAGAATCACAGAAAAGTGGAGTTCTACTTACCTGAAATCCATAGCCCTCTAGCTGATGTTGAATCCACAGAAGTTGAGCACAGCAACTTCCTGCAGCCACATACTCTGACTCAGCTGTGGAGATAGCCATACTAGTTTGCTTCTTGCTACTTCATGAAATTAGTCTCCCACCTAGGAATTGACAGGTTCCAGTAGTGCTCTTTCTATCCTCTTTGCATCCTGCAAAGTCTGCATCTGAATAACCTGTTAGATCAAAATCTCCATTCCTAGGGTACCAGAGGCCTAGATAGGGAGTGCCCTTTAGATATCTCAATATTCTTTTGACTGCTGTCAAATGAGACTCTTTAGGGCAGGCTTGATACCTGGCACAAACACATGTAGCATACATGATATCAGGTCTACTAGCAGTCAAGTATAATAGGGAGCCAACTATCCCTCTATACAAGGTTTCATCTACAGGTTTCCCTGCATCATCCTTGCTAAGAGACATACTTGACCCCATAGGAGTCTTCATGGTGCTAGATGAATCCATACCATACTTCCTTATGAGTTCTAGGGTGAACTTTGACTGACAAATGGAAAAACCACTCTCAGTCTGTTTAACTTGGAGACCCAAGAAAAACTTCAGCTCTCCCATACTACTCATCTCAAACTGACCTTGCATCAGTTTTGCAAACTTTTTGCAAAGGCTGCTTTCAGTAGACCCAAATATAATGTCATCTACATATATTTGGACTAGTATGACTTTGCCTCTAGATTCCCTAAGGAATAGAGTCTTATCTATTTTCCCCCTTGAGAACTTGTTCTCAATGAGGAAACTAGATAGGGTTTCATACCAAGCCCTAGGGGCTTGCTTTAACCCATATAAAGCTTTCCTAAGTCTATAGACATGATGAGGTAGAGTTGGATCAATAAAACCTGAAGGCTGTTCCACATAGACTTCTTCCTTAAGATTACCATTCAGGAATGCTGACTTGACATCCATTTGGTAAATCTTGAATCCTTGATAGGTTACATAGGCCAAGAACATCCTTATGGCTTCCAGTCTGGCTACTGGAGCAAAGGTTTGATCAAAATCAATACCTTCTTCTTGCCTATATCCTTTAGCAACCAGTCTAGCCTTATTCTTAATGATGACCCCTTGTTCATCCATCTTATTCCTGTAGATCCACTTAGTTCCTATTACATTGTGGTCTTTAGGTTTAGGAACTAATTCCCAGACCTTGCACCTCTTGAACTGATTAAGATCTTCTTGCATTGCTTCAGTCCATTGTGGATCTTGTATTGCTTCTTCAAACTTTTTAGGTTCAACTTGTGACAGAAAGCTGGAGTAGATTGCTGCATTCATGTTTCTACTCCTGGTTTGTACTCCTTGTCTTGGATCTCCAATAATCAGCTCTACTGGATGATCTCTAAGATGCCTGTGAGCTGGAGGCATCCTAACTTCTGGTTGAACCACTTCAGCATCTCCATCATGGTGTACTCCTTGTATTTCTTCAACAATTGGCACATGTAGTTCTCCCCTTGGACAACAGCTACTCTCCTCTCCTTGTTGTCTTGCAGCAGGTACTTCTTCTATAGTTAGCTTGTCCATTTTCTTTGTTAAACCTGTGAACACTACTAGACAACTCATTGTTAATAAGTTTAGTCTCATCAAAAACTACATGCACTGATTCCTCTACAACTTATGTAGTCAAGTTGTAGACTCTATAAGCCTTACTATTATTGTTGTACCCAACAAAAATTTCCTCTTGGGACTTGGCAGCAAACTTAGTTAAGTAAGACTTCCCATTGTTAAGTATGAAGCATTTACAACCAAAGATCCTAAAATAGGATAGGTTTGGTTTCCTGCCTTTCACAACTTCATAGGGGGTCTTGTTAAGCCTTTTAGTGATGGTAGCCCTATTTATAACATGACATGCAGTGTTAACTGCTTCAGCCCAGAAATATTCTGGCAGTGATGTATCACTTAGTAGGGTCCTACCAGCCTCTATCAAGGTTCTATTCTTCCTCTCAGCAATGCCATTTTGCTGAGGTGTTCTAGGTGAAGAGAATTCTTGAAATATCCCAAAGTCTTCACATAGTTTTGTCATGCTATCAGACTGAAATTCAGTACCATGGTCACTTCTAATTTTGACCACTGTACTATTTAATTCATTCTGAATTTGCTTGACAAAGCTATAGAACACACTAGGTGTTTCAGATTTCTGTCTTAAGAAGAACACCCAGGAAAACCTTGAGTAGTCATCTACAACTACAAAGGTATAAACCTTCCTACCTAAGCTGTGAACTGGCATTGGACCAAAAAGATCCATATGCAAGAGGTATAAACACCTCACAGTATCTTTGTTTTCTATGCTTCTAAAGGTGGATTTAGTCTGCTTGCCCTTTTGACAAGCTGAGCAAATACCATCTTTAACACACTTAACTTGAGGACCATTCCTCACTAACTCTTTGCTAAAGAGTTTGCTAATAGTCTTGTAGTTAAGATGGGCAAGCCTCTTGTGCCATTTGACACAATGAGAGACTGTCTCATCAGCTACAAGACAAACTGGAGAACCATTGTTCTTAACCATAATGTCTAGGCAGTAGACATTCCTCTTCCTATAACCAGTCAAAATGATCTCTTGATCACTTGACCTCTTGATATGACAACCATTTTTAACAAATGAGATGTCATACCCTACATCACTTAGTTGACTTATACTTATTAGGTTGTGTTTCAACCCTTTAACATAAGCCACTTGAGTAATGGTAACTAAGTTTGTAGAAATGTTACCAAATCCTTTGATGATTCCTTTTTCAGAACCACCAAAGGTTACTTTTGGACCATCTTTTACTGGAATGTAGTCCTTTAGTAGTCCTCTAGTTCCAGTCATATGTTTGGAACATCCACTGTCCAAGTACCATGTTGGGGTATGGACACTTGGACTCACCTGCAAAACAGATTAATGAACCTTAGAACCCAAAGAATTCTTGGGTCCTTGGTACTTGTTAGTCTGCAATCTGACAAAGCTACCCACTGACTTTCCAACAGGTAGTTTGGTACTCACTTTGGCACTAGCATTGTACCAACAGTCCACTGCAAAATGGCCAACTTTGCCACAGCACCAACATTCAAAGTTATTGTACCTTTGCTTAGGTACTGCCTTGGCTGTCTTGTCTACAGCAGGCTTGTTGAATGTTGGGGCTTTGCCCTTGGACTTAGACTTGGACTGCTCAGTCCTAGCAGGTCTAATAAAGCCCAGTCCAGCCTTGCCTTTATGATGAACAAATTCATCAATTAAAGGTAGCACTGACTTAGGTTTAGAAAACCTAGCAACAAGATCTCTCTCTTTCTGAAGATTTATCTCCAGACTCCTGATTTGATCATTCTTAAAGGTGATAGTGCCCATCTGAATCACTGTTATGTGTTTCAGTCTGGCTATCTCATTCAGCTTTTGATCAAATTACTTCTCTAAATCTGTTGCAGCAGCTTTAAGATCAGCAATCTCTTTTGCCTGACTTTTGGCTAGGGAATTGATTTTCTTGTAAGCTTGCAACAACACTTTATATTCATCTATGAGCTGATGAATATCATCCTCAGACTCAGATACATTCTCATCACTTGATGAAGAAGAATCTGAATCTGAACTAGAACAAGAAACTGAACTTGAACTTGAACCTTGTACCTTACTGGGTCCTGGCTGCTCCAGGATTTTGGCATTCTCTGTCAAAGCCATTAGCCCTTGGCAATGACTGTCTTCTTGTTCATAAATAGACTCCATGATCTGCATGAATTCTTCTTCTTCTTCTTCAGCAAACAGCCCTATGTAGGCTTCAGCCTCAGACTCAGTTTCTGAAGAAGAGATATCTGATAGAGTATTCTCCTTCTTGGCAACAAAAGACTTCTCTTTCTTGCCTTTGAAGTGAGTCTTTTTCCTGTCACCAGACTCCTTTCTCTTCTCTGGATAATCTGCAATAACATGGCCCTGTCTATTGCAGCAATAGCACACTATCTTAGATCCAGTTGCCTTGCTTGACTTTGTCCTCTTCCTGTCTTTCTTTGAAGGCTTTTTCTCCTGATAAAAGACTTCCTTTCCCTTTGAAGTAGAAGGTCTTGACCTCCACTGTTTCTTCTTCAAGAATTTCTGAAAGTGTCTAGTGAAGGCAGCAAAGTCTTCATCACTTTCACTGCTCTCAGTCTTTGTGCTGACTGACTCATCTGATTCTGATTCAACTACCTCTGGAGGTGGAGTTGATGACTTATTCCTGCACTTTCTGGGAACTTCTGTCTTGAAAGCAACTGATCTTTCCTTGTGTTCAATTCTTGTTGACTTCTCCTCCTCTTTTCTCACTGTCAACTGCATCTCATATGACAATAACTTGCCAAACAGTGTAGGAGGAGGAATTTCCCCCAACTTAGCCATTTCTCTTATGGTACAGATCTTGGTGTCCCAATCTTTGGTTAGGGACCTTAAGAACTTGTCATTTAGTTCATAGTTACTGAACTCTCTTCCATAAGACATGAGTTCATTAACTATTCTGTAGAACTTCTTGTAGCACTCAGTTATGCTATCACCCTTACCTTGTCTAAAATCTCATACTCCTGATTTAGCAAGGATTTTCTATCTTGTCTAACTTCTTCAGATCCTTCCATATACACTATAAGAGTGTCCCACATCTCCTTGCCTATCTTACAATGTATAAGATTCTGAAAAGTTGCATCATCAATGACACTCACTATTATGTTCTGTGCCCTCTTGTCCATTGTGGCTAGGACAATCTCATCCTTAGTCATTTCAGAGAAATCCTTTGGAGTTCTCTGATTTGCATCTAAAACTGAAATCTTCATGGGCACATAAGGCCCTTCCTTTACTGTGATGTAGATTCTAGGGTCTGAGGCTTCCATAAACAGCCTTACCCTTTCCTTCCAGATCCCAAAGATCTCTTTCCTGCATATGGGTAATTTCATGGAACCCAATTCCTTGTGATTCTCAGAGGAACCCATGTTTCTTGATTTTCTTGAATTTCTTGAATCTGTGTTTTGCCTTACACTGAATCTGCCAAACAGAATCTCCTAAGACTGTTAGTCCTTTTTGAGGAACCTCCCTCTGATACCACTTGAAAGATATGGTACCTAAACACCTAGAGGGGGGGGGGGGTGAATAGGTGACCTAATCCTTTTAAGACTTTAATGGCAGCAAACAGTTAATATCACAGATTTCTAACTATTCTATCACAGCAACACATAACATACACAGCAACAAACACAGCACAGCACAGCACACAGTGTTTTATAGTGGTTTCCCAAGATATGGGTACATCCACTTTCCCCCTTCGCCTATCTAGCAGTGTACTAGATTCGGCCAAACTCCTCCACTGTCTCAGAACCCAAATTGGTTCCTACACCTCAGGCTCAAAGCCCTACAACTCAGCTTTATCCCAAAGCCTACACTCAGCCAATCAAGGCCTACACTCAGCCAACCAAGGCCTACACTCAGCCAACAAGGCCTACACTCAGAGATCTCAATCTCCTACACTCAGGCTCTCAAGCCCTACCCTCAGCCTTTATAATTATAGGCTTACAATTCACTCAAATCCAAAGGATCCTACAAGATAAAAATGTATTACAAATATTAACTCAACAACTCAGAAATAAAAGAGGGGAGTTGAGAGTTTCTTGGTAAGTTCTTGGAAGAACTCAGCTGGATTCAATCTGACTTAGCTTTCTTCAAAGCTTCTTGAGTAGAACTGAATACGACTGAATCCTCCTGCAGTAGTTCCTTGACCTCTGCCACTTAAGATCCAGAATGAATCTGAATCCTTCTTCTCAGCCTAGTTCCAGAGGCTGATTTCTTGAATGGAGCCCTCTCTCTCCAACTTCTTAGATCTGCACTTGGACTGCAAGATCTTCTTGTGTTGATACTCTGTGTACCACTTTAATGACTTGTTTTTCAACAAAACTGAACTTCTTGAACAACTACCATAGTTTCTGTAAACAGTATGAGCCTATTTATAGGCCTTATTCATGGTAACCGGCTGGTCCGGTCCATAACTGACTTCTGATATCTCTGACAGGTGCCGTAGACCGGCTGGAACGGCAGCTGTCAAGTCATCCAGTCATTTCTTGAAAATCTTTAACTGTCTGTAAGTGTCGAGACTTTCTGTCTTTAAGTGTCGACACTTATAGACCAAGTGTCGACACATGCTGTGTAAGTGTCGACACAAGTCTACAAGGTGTCGACACAACTCCTTGTATGTCTCGACACAGTTTCTTCTGCATGTGTCGACACTGAAATTGAGTGTCGACACAAGTACTTGTTCTTCTAGCTTTTGCTAAATTCTTCTAAGTGTTGACACATCTCCTTTGTGTCGACACAACTTCTTGTGTTGAATCTGTTAAGTGTCGACACTGTTTCTTGGTGTCGACACATAGTCTTCTATGTTGATACTTGCTGAGTGTCGACACAGCTCCTTGTGTCGACACTTGATTCTTCTGTTGAGACTTCAGCTGAGTGTCGACACATTCCCTTAGTGTCGACACTTGTACTTAGAATAATTTTGTTGATCTTTCTGATCTTTGCTAAGTGTCGACACAGCTCCTTGTGTCGACACTTTCTTCAAGTGTAGAGTCTTTAGCTGAGTGTCGACACATTGTGCTGGGTGTCGACACTTACTTCATGTGTTGACTCTTCTAGTTGTGTGTCGACACATTGTGCTGGGTGTCGACACATACTTCAAGTGCTGACTCTTTTGTTGAGTGTCGACACATTGTTCTGCGTGTCGACACTTTAACTTAGTCTCTGCAGACTTTTGCTGAGTGTCGACACAGCTCCAAGTGTCGACACTTTCTGGTGTAGACACAGCTTCACTGGGTATCGACACAGCTCCTTGTGTCGACACTTTCTGTCTGCACTTTTCTTCACTGAGTGTCGACACAGCTCCAAGTGTCGACACTTTCTGTCTGGTGTCGACTCTGCATCCCAGGTGTCGACACAATGACTCCAAGTGTCGACACTGCTTGTCTGGGTGTCGACACAAGCCTTCTTAAGTGTCGACACTTTCCCTCTGGGTGTCGACACATGGACTTAGAAACTTTTTGCTTCAGTCCAGTGATTACTTAACCTGCACAAGTAAACTCAACATATATTAAATACATTATGATGTATATCATTGAGTTGGGTGAGGCTTCTTCAAATCAGGTACATTTGACCAATGTACCCAACAATATTGCATAATATTTTTTTTGTATTCTGTTAGTCTATGACCAGGGGCAGAAATTCTGGGCTAGTACCATTTCATCCTGACCCAGAATGACTTATCCATAACACTAACCTAAGGGACGTGGGAATTAATGCCACGGATATTTCAAACGGACTATCAGAAGAGGAGACAGTGAACCAAGGAGTGAATCATCCTGAAAACCTAGATACCATGGCCAACCAAAATGAGCAAACCATGTCTGACTTTGCTAGACCTAATCTCCAAGGAACCGGGTCGAGCATCGTTAGACCACCGATAGCTACCAATAATTTTGAATTGAAGCCTAGTGTGATACAAATGGTTCAACAGTATGTCCAGTATGATGGCTTGCAAGATGAGGATCCTAACACCCACTTGGCCGGATTCCTAGAGATATGTGACACATTTAAGATCAATGGTGTTTCCAACGATGCCATTCGATTGAGATTGTTTCCATTTTCTTTAAGGCATAAGGCGAAGCAATGGTTGAATTCATTACCTAGAGGGTCGATCACTACTTGGGACATGATGGTTGAGAAATTTCTGATGAAGTATTTCCCACCTGCGAAGACGGCGAAGTTAAGGAATGACATCTCTACGTACATTCAATTGGAGTCTGAATCGTTGTACGACACATGGGAACGATTCAAGGAGTTGTTAAGGAGATGTCCCCACCATGCTCTACCTTCTTGGCTTCAGATTCAGACCTTCTACAATGGTCTAAATCTGGCCACTAAACAAATGATTGATGCGGCTAGTGGAGGAACTTTGAACAACAAGACACCTGAAGCGGCTCAACAGTTGATAGAGGACATGACTATGAACAATTACCAATGGACTACCATAAGACAAAAGCCTAGCAAGCCCGCAGGAATTTATGAAGTAGATGCTGTCACCGCCTTAGCTATTCAAGTGGAGAAGCTTCACCAAAAGATGGACAACCTTGTCTTACCATCACCCTCCATGACATCTCAACAGTGGGACCCTTCGTGCAGTGGAATGCCTGGTTGTGAACCACAAGTTCAAGAGCATGTTGACTATATGGGTAACAATATTAGACCACCTTTCAATCAAGCCAACAACCCATATAGTTATACATATAATCCTGGATGGAGAAACCACCCCAATTTCTCTTGGGGAGGACAAGAAAATCAAGGGAAGCAACCCATGTTTGGACAACAACCACAGTTGGAACCAAGGAAGCCTACATTGGAAGATGTGCTTACCAAGTTCATGCAAACTACCAATGTAGCCTTCCAGAATCAAGAGGGTTCAATTCAGAACTTGGAGAATCAGATTGGTCAGCTTGCAAGGATGGTTTCTGAAAGGCAGCAAGGAACACTTCTGGGGAACACTGAGATAAATCCAAGGGAGCATGCAAAAAGCGTTCAATTGAGGAGCGGAAAGGAGTTACAAGACCCAAGGCCTGCGAAGGAAGCACCCCAAATGGAGGCTAGCGGCGAAGGACCAAACGAGATGAATGTGAAACCGATGGAGTACCAACCAGCAATACCATACCCAGCAAAGCTTAACAAGGAGCGCATGGATGCGCAGCATGGTAAATTTTTATCCATGTTTAAACAATTACATGTTAACTTACCTTTTTCTGAAATTATTCAAATGCCTAAATATGCAAAATTTCTTAAGGATTTGATTTCTAATAAAAAGGAAATAGAAGAATTATCATTAGTAACATAAGTGAAGAATATTCTGCTATTTTGCAAAATAAATTGCCACAAAAACTTAAGAATCCCGGTTCATTTTCAATTCCATGCTTAATCGGTGATTTACAAGTAAAAAAGGCTTTAGCAGATCTAGGAGCGAGTATAAATTTAATGCCTTATAAACTATATCTGAAACTAGGCCTAGGAGAACTTATCCCAACTAGAATGAGTATTCAACTAGCAGATCGATCGGTTAAATATCCTAGAGGAATAGTAGAAGATGTACTGGTTAAGGTAGACAAGTTTATATTTCCTGCTGATTTCGTTATTCTAGATATGGATGAAAATATCGAAGTACCACTCATACTTGGTCGTCCATTTCTAGCTACTTTTAGAGCACTTATTGATGTTTTTGACGGTAAATTAGTCTTGCGAGTAGGAGAAGATGAAGTCACTTTTCAAATTGGCAATACTATGAAACAATCTTTAGATAACGATGATTATTGCTATTTTTCTCATGGTATTGATGACTTTATGTCTTCTATAAATTCTAATATTTATTATAAAGATCCTTTAGAAATTTGCATAACTAATAGCTATCTAGAAGATGATAAAAATCATGACATTGTTGAACATTTATTTTTTCTAGAAAATTGTGTTGCCATGAATAGAACAACTGAATATAGTTTAATTACTGAAGGAGATCATGAAGCTCTTAAGAATAATACTAAGAATCCATCAATAGTCGAACTAAAAAAATTACCGGATCATCTTGAGTATGCATTCTTAGGAACTAACTCTTCGTACCCAGTTATCATATCTTCAAATCTTTCCAATACTGAAAAAGATAAATTAATAACTGTATTGAAGAAATGTAAAGGTGCAATAGCATGGCAAATATCTGATATAAAGGGTATTAATCCTAGTTTTTGCACTCATAAAATCCTTTTGGAAGAAAACTATAAGTCTTCTATTCAACCGCAACGTAGGCTAAATCCTAATATAAAAGAGGTAGTTAAGGCTGAAATTGTTAAGTTATTAGATGCTGGTATTATATATCCTACTTCGGATAGTTCATAGGTTAGTCCTTTCCAAGTAGTTCCTAAGAAGGGTGGCCTGACAGTGGTAGCAAATGACAGAAATGAATTAATTCCAACACGAACGGTAACATGTTGGCGTGTCTGTATAGACTATAGGAAATTAAATGATGCCACTAGGAAAGACCATTTCCCTCTTCCTTTCATTAACCAGATATTAGAACGCTTATCAGGACATTCTTATTATTGTTTTCTAGATGGACTTTCTGGATACTTCCAAATTCCTATAGCACCAGAAGACCAAGAGAAAACAACATTTACTTGCCCATTTGGTACCTTTGCCTATAGACGTATGCCTTTCGGGTTATGTAATGCACCCGCCACATTTCAGAGGTGCATGCTAGACATCTTTAACGAGTATGTTGAAGATATCATGGAAGTGTTCATGGATGATTTTTCTGTTTTTGGCGACTCATTTGATACATGTTTGAATAACTTAGAGAAAGTTCTTAGGAGGTGTGAGGAGACGAACCTAGCGCTTAGTTGGGAGAAGTGCCATTTCATGGTATAAGAAGGGTTAGTACTTGGCCATAAGATCTCCAGCCAAGGAATTCAAGTCGATAGAGCAAAAATAGAGACCATAGAGAAATTACCACCACCAACCTCCGTTAAGGCAGTGAGAAGTTTCTTAGGACACGCGGGATTTTACCGCCGGTTTATTAAAGACTTCTCTAAAATAGCTAAACCACTTACAAGGCTTTTAGAAAAAGACACACCTTTTATTTTTGAACAAGAGTGTCAACATGCCTTTGAGTTCTTAAAAGAAAAATTAATTAATTCTCCTATTATGATCGCACCCGATTTTACTCAACCATTTGAGATCATGTGTGACGCTAGTAGTTTTGCGGTAGGGGCTATTTTAGGACAATGCCGAAACAAAGATTTTCACCATATATATTACGCTAGTAAAACACTTAATAATGCACAGGAGAATTATACAACAACCGAAAAAGAAATCCTAGCAGTGGTATTCGCCTTTGATAAATTTAGACCATACTTAACATTGTCCAAAGTGGTAGTTTACACGGATCACTCTGCCCTTAGATATTTGCTAGCCAAAGCGGAAGCAAAGTCTCGTTTAATCCGATGGGTTCTTCTTCTACAAGAATTTGATTTAGAAATTAGGGATAAACGGGGAGCGAAAAACTTAGCGGCGGATCATCTTTCACGTTTAGAAAATCCACTACGATCAATATTAGATGAAACTGAAATTTCTGATACATTTCCCGAGGAATCACTATTTGCCATATCTACCAATATACATCTAGATTATCCATGGTTTGCAGATTATGCAAACTATCTTGTGGCTAAGGTCCTTCCAAAAGACTTTTCATATCAGCAGAAATAGAAATTTTTCTCTGATTTGAAATATTATTTTTGGGAGGACCCCTTTCTTTTTCGGATATGTGCAGATTCTGTTATACGAAGGTGTGTATCAGCGGAGGAGGGTTGGAAGATTTTGGAGCAGTGTCATTCAGGTCCTGCTGGTGGTCACTATGGAGCAAATCGCTCGGCTAAAAAGGTTCTTGATTCCGGTTTTTATTGGCCTCTTCTATTCAGGGATGCCCAAAGGTACGTGCTTTCATGTGATTCTTGTCAGAAAGCAGGTAATATTTCTAAATTACATGAAATGCCGCAAAAATTTATCCTTGAGTGTGAAGTATTCGATGTGTGGGGTATAGATTTTATGGGACCATTTCCAGTTTCTTTTGGTAATAAATATATTTTGGTAGCTGTAGATTATGTATCAAGGTGGGTTGAAACGCAAGCTTTGCCTACTAAAGATAGTAGGGTTGTAATCAGATTTTTGAAATCCTTATTCGCACGATTTGGCACACCACGTGCACTTATTAGCGATAGGGGTTTACACTTTTGTAATCTACAACTAGACAAAGTATTACAAAAATATGGAGTTACACATAGGATAACCACTCCGTATCATCCTCAAACTAGTGGGCAAGTTGAACTTTCCAATAGAGAGCTTAAGAGGATCCTAGAAAAATCTGTAGAAGGGAATATGAAGCAATGGTCTAGGAAACTTAACGATTGTTTGTGGGCTTATAGGACCGCCTACAAAACACCTATAGGGACCACCCCTTTTAGATTGGTCTACGGTAAATCTTGTCACCTGCCTATAGAATTAGAACACAAGTCGTATTGGGCAATACGTTCTTTAAATTTTGACACTAGTTCTATAGGAGTTAAGCGTAAACTTCAACTTAACGAATTAGATGAGTGGAGAACTATGGCATATGAGAACTCCCGGATTTATAAGGAGAAAACCAAGCTATTTCATGACTGTCACCTTCGCAAACCCAAGGTATTCCAAAAAGGTGACCAAGTCCTCCTTTATAATTCCAGATTATGTTTATTCCCAGGGAAATTAAGGTCTAAGTGGTCCGGACCCTTTAAGGTTAAAGAAGTCTTTCCCTACGGTACCGTCGAGTTAACTCACCCTGAGAAGGGAGATTTTAAGGTTAATGGTCACCGACTTAAGCCTTATTATGGTGAACTTCCTAGAGACTTCACTCGTCTAGAGACCTGCCTCCGTCTAGATTAGTTTCATGTTAAACTATAATAAGTGTTTCTTAATATCTCTATTTTAGTATAAATCTAGTTAGTTGTAATGAAAAATTTAATGAAAAAATTATAACGAAAAAAAAAATTTCCAGCAAAATTTTAATAATAAAAAAATTTCTGTAAAAATTATTGGAGAAATGCAAAACTGGAGGGGCACACGGGTCCGCACACGGCCGTGTGTGGAGCCGTGTACACGACACAGGGTCAGGCCCAGCCGTGTGATTTAATTTCGCAAAAAAACCAGTTTCTTCCCGAGCACAACACGGGTTGACACCCACCCGTGTGGCTAGCCGTGTCGTCCGCTCGACGATCGTCAAGACCGCTGTGTCGAGACATCCGACACGCCCGTGTCGGCCTACACACGGCCGTGTCACCTACCTACCCGTGTTGATACACCGTGCCAGCAGAGACACGGGGCAACACACGGCCGTGTCGTTGCCCGTATCCACCTGTCGCGCTGTCCCCAGCCAGTTTGACCACACGGACCGATGCATCCCGTGTTCCACGAGGCCTCGGATTCCCTAATACGGGTGCACACACACGGCCGTGTGCGCACCCGTGTTCATCTTTTACACACGGATCGACACACCCCGTGTTCCACGAGGCTGCGGATTCCCTAACACGGGTTCACACACGCCCGTGTGCGAACCCGTGTGCAAATTCTTTAAATAGGGCAGTGTGAATTTTTTTCATGCTCATTCCAAACCTTCTCCCAGCACAGATCTCCCTGTGGCCTGATCTTCAAGGTGCCATCTTTTCCAATTCTCGTCTTCCTTTACTCGTATTTTCTCATTCTACATCATGTCTTCCGGAAGAAGTCAAGGAGGTCGCCGACCGGAGCTACAAGTCTCAACAGAGAGGCGGGATGCCGCTGCTCCATTAGTATTTACCGACGCATCGCACACCGCCCGCTTCAACCGCTTACAATCAAAAAAATTCCAAGATATCCGCATGATTGATTGGAGCGTGCTTGAAGAGATAAATTTAGCTAGAGATGTTAGGGTATTAATTTCTGTAACGGGGTGGGAGCCATTTTTCGCCATAGAGGAGTTAGGGTTTAGGGAACTCACTTTAGAGTTCCTGTCCTCGTTTTATTGCAACTTTCGACCTAACTTCATCGATGCGCCGCACGCACCCGAGGAGATAATCTCGTTTTGAGTGGGTGGCACATTTTATACACTCACCATGCTCCAGTTCACCCAGTATTTAGGGGTGTATGAGGAGTCATTCCTTTTTAGTGCTGCCTACCCCGAGCTCCACTTCGAACTCCCCAATCGCGATATGGCCGGCGGTATCTGGCGCCAGATTTCTTTTGACACTGGCACCTACGAGGCCAAGCGATCTAAGGCCTCTAAGTTGCTTTCTCCTGCCCTCCATTACATCCACCATCTCCTTAGCCACACGTTGAGCGGCCGGGGCGAAAGCTCCGGTGTTGTCAGTCGACAGGACCTGTTATACCTCTACAGCATGACTTCACGTTATCCTCTACATCTCGGTTATCTTCTAGCCCAGTTCATTCTCCATCAGGCCGACACCCCCCGCATAGGGTCTATTTGTGTAGCACCCAACATTACTCGCCTGGTGAAGAATATGGGCATCTTTTCAGCCCCCCCCCCCAGATGACAGTGGTCGCGAAGACCGTGCCTATCACGATGTCCAGTCTTCGCTCCCTCCGCCTCGTCACCACCCGTCAGGGCCGGGGAGGCGTAATATATTCTATTGCATGACGTGGGCCGCATGTACAGGATGATAGTGATGATGAGGTAGATCCTGACCTCGATGTGCCGTTGGTGCCTCCGCCCCATTCCACTTACGCTCATGGCGAGTCTTCTACTGCACCTCCTCCACCTCATTCATAGTACTCGCACGAGTTTCGATAGCTTTTCGAGACCGAGCTCTCGCCGCGCCTACGGCACATTGAGGAGTCACAGCAGTGGACCGAGGACCTCCTCCTCCAGATCAGAGACCACCTAGGAATCGCTCCTCGCCAGCCGCCAGCTCCAGCCCCGCCTTCCTTCCCCGATGATCCGACCGACCACCCTGCATACTTCTGATGTGTATCGATGTAGTGTTATCTTTATGTATTGTATCTTGTACTACTTCTTATATTAGTGTATTTAGTTCTTTTACCTATTGTATATCAGTACATTTCATTTCAGCTCCTGTCTCATTACAGTGCTCTTCTACTTATTACGATAGCAGTTTTTTTTCTTATGTCATCGTGAAAGCACTCTATGTCCGCTTTTTACATTGCACTGAGGACATTGCAAATCTTAAGTTTGGGGGTAGAATGGCTATTCATGTGGTTATAATTGATTCTAATCTGCTTATCATAATACTCAAATTTGTTATACCCCCCCTTCAAATTTTTGTTTGACTCTTTTAAGCTCTCATTATTCATTCATTTGTGATTATAACTATCTAATTTAACTTCGCACGCTGATTAAAATGAATTGATGTAGACTCATAGAGTATTCAACTTTGTTGATTTCGTAATTAAGCATAGAAATTCATTAGCTTAATTTTCTCTATATAATTTACTTTTAAGATTACTCCTCTATATTAGTAACTATCCAACACTCTATTTTAGAAAATATACTTATCTATAATAAAGTGAGTCGATGAGTGTAACATTTTTATAATTTGGTATTAGGGGTTTAAAATGAAAAATTACTCTCTACTGATGTCTAGGACTTACCCTCTAGCATTCCTCAAAACATTACATAGGTTAACTAGTAAGGGCGGAAATGCCTTAGGCCTCCTATTGGATAGCTTGAGCCTTGTTAACCCAAAACCTTTAACATGATACCATTACACACCCAATTTGAACCTAATCCCCATCCTTTTGATGCTCTACTACTAAAATTCACCAAGGCCAAATCCTTACCTATTAGCACACCTATCATTGATGCCTTCTTGAAATGATTTGTTCATGGTGATATGTGGCCTGAGTGCGTGTATACTTGCACCCACTTGGAATGATCCCTACTTTGAACCCTTTAAAAAAAGACATAGTGATATGTGGCCTGAGTGCGTGTATACTTGCACCCACTTGGAATGATCGCTACTATGGTCCCTTGGTTAAAAATATATATATATATATAAAAAAATAGAGTGCCCTTCAAAATGTGGGAAATATACAAATTGCAAAGTCTGGGGGTGTTTATATAAAATTGAAGAATGTTAAGGTATCTTCCGACATAAGGCTCAATCAAGATTTAGGTGTGAAAAAATTCATCAAACTTATCTTTGATTACCTCACCTTTAATCTTCTATCCTAAGCCAAAAAGGCTACACCAAAATTCAAGTCCTAAGGATCCGACCTTACTAATTCTAACTAGTGCTGTGATGAGGGTGTAAAAAGGGTAAGCTCATGATTATCAATATAGGTACTTATAAGTTTTGAAATACTAATACGTATCTTATAGAGATTGTTATTTTCTCCTCATATTTGTTAAAGATGACTATACTTTTATTTCTAAAAGCGAGTGAGAGATAGTTAACAGATATATTGGAAGAATTTTAAGACGATGTTATATTTAGAAAAGTCTGCTAAACTATTTCCTATGCGATTACATCATCAAAGTTCTCTTAAATTTATAACAACCAGTGTGCGGAGGTAAAATTATTTAATGGTAACCCAAGTGTTTGAATTAGTTTGCTTAGGGACAAGTAAACATCTAAGTCTGGGGGTATTTGATGAGTACGATTATGATAGGCTTTTTACTATCATAATTGTAATCGTGTCTACTATTTTCTGCCCCTTTTTGTATTGATTTCACGATAATAGTAAAGAAATTATCGTATCATAGATAGAAGAGCACATTTTGAAGTCTTTGGCATTCCTTGTAATAAATTATTTACTGATTCTTTCATTTTTCTATTGTAGGTAATGCCAACCAATGGACCTAAAAGTCTCGGAGCAAACAGAGGAGTTCACGGAGTCAACATGGCTGATGACAGGACGAAAATTTTGTGCACACGGCCTGACACACGACCGTGTGCCTACCCGTGTCCTATGCACCTGGAGCTGAAGAAATTGCACGCATGAGACACAGACTCACATGGGTAGACCACACGCCCATGTAACGACCCGTGTCATATTGAACACGTCTGCCGACCAACTCGTGTCTGAAGAACACGACCGACCACATGGCCGTGTCCAGACCCGTGTCATCTGACACGGCCCACTACCAGACACGCCTGCTCGTGGGGAACCGCCTAGGAACCGTCCACACGGCCTGACACACGGTCGTGTTGGAACCCGTGTCCGACCTGTTTGCAATGGGACTATATATTTCCTGTAGAAAAAATTGTTTAGAACTTTTGGATCATTTCTGGATTGGAGAACTGCTGAAGGCCGAAGGGGAGCATCCAAGACAAGGAGTATTGAAGGGTATTCTATATGTATTTTTTATCTAATCATTAACCCCTTTTAATCCTTCCTTTCTCTTGATGACTCATCTTCAATTATTGTTTTAATTTGCATGAAATTCTATTTGAACATTCTAGTAATCATGTATCACTTTGTTTATGTTAAATTTGTGGTATTTTATTTGTGTTTATGCTTGAAACCAAAGAGTTTAATCTTCATTATGAATTACTTCTTTGCTTTACATAATTTGCAATTTGCTAGATTGAGAAATTGGTTCTTTGCAATGATATTTGTATATTCATATTGTTATGATAATTCTCTTTGTAATTCAAACTCTATGATCGAGAGATATTTTGTTTGGAAAATTAGAACACGAGTAAAAGGATTCATGGTAATTTAGAGATAAAATTCATGAATTTATGTAGTAATAAGGGTACTTTACTTAATGCGAACTTGCGTGTTGTAAATTGTTCGAGAGAAAATTTACTATCTTAGGTTTCGATTTGGAATTGCTCGAGAGAGAATTTTGATGAACATGCAACCTTTGCATTACAACAAATTTAATAGTCTTTTCATTTCATGATCACTTAGAATTGAACTAATAAATGAATTTGTTCATGTAATCGTTTAAAAGCTTCATGTTTTTTTATCATTTTTACTTCCCCAATGCTGAATTATCCAAATGGTCATAGTTAGGTTAATGTAGTTTAAATATCACTTTTATTTATAGGTATGATAATAAAGGGAGGGTGAGTACGAGTAGTTGAAACGACCCTTTGGAATACGACACGAGATGTAGATTTCTCCTATACTATGATGGATAGGTGCACTTGCCTGAATGCTAATTTAATCTAGTTTAAGGCCATCTACATAGTTGTATTAGAATGTAGAATGAAATCACATTGAGTTATTACTTGTTAGCAAAGCAAATCATCAATTGGAGAAGACAAAACTCGGACAGATGACTCGCCTCCTCTATATGATACTACGAGGTACCGACATCTGGTGGGAAAAGTCATTTATCTCATGGTGACCAGACTCGACATCTCCTATGATGTAGGCAAGGTTAGCCAATTCATGCAAGCTACTAGGGAGTGCCATCTACAGTCTGCCCTAAGGATATTGGAGCACGCCAAAGCAGCACGAGGGAAAGGATTGCTTTTTCAGAAGAATGGTCACTTGAGGATTGAAGCATACTCAGATTCGAGCTATGCTGATGATAAAGGAGACCGCAAGTCAACATCGGGCTTTTGCACCTTTGTTGGAGGAAATCTTGTGAGCTGGAAGATCAAGAAACAGTCTGTTGTCTCTAGGTCTAGTGCAGAAGCGGAATGTCGTAGTATGGCGTCGACCACATGTGAGTTAAAGTGGTTACATGCTCTCATGCTTGACTTAGGAGAGGTCTACAACTATCCTCTTCCTATGTTCTGCGACAACAAGGCCGCGATATACATCTCCAAAAATTCGGTCTTTCATGAGAGAATAAAACACATAAAAGTCGACTATCATTTTATTCGGGAAGAGATTTTGAAGAAACAGATTTGTACTATGTTCGTCACTTTTGACAATGAGTTGGCAGATATCTTCACCAAGCCAGTGTCTGCTTCCTTGTTTCACATTTACGACAAGCTGGGCATTATTGATATCTATGCTCCAGCTTGAGGGGGAGTGTTGCAGTATAGAGACCGGGCGGTCTGGCGGTTTGTCTGGCGGTCTGGCGGCTTCTCCCAGCGGCTTGGTAGTCGGGCTATTGATGAATGGTGTCTGGCGGTCTGGTGGCTTCTCCCAGCAGCTTGGTAGCCGGGATATTGATGATTGGTGTCTAGCGGTCTGACGGCTTCTCCTAGCGGCTTGTTGTGGCGACTTGAAGATATTGTCGGGTTGTCTTCTACACATTGTAGTCGTCGGGCGGTTAGTCTAACCGCGCAACTTATGTGGCTTGTGTAGATGCTTGTTCCTGTAATTATTAGTCCCACATTGCTTATTTGTAATCTCTCTTCTCTCCTTTATTATATAAAAGGGAGGTCAAACCTTTGTAATAAATACCTTTTTGGATAATAAAAATTTTGTTACTCCAAATTTTTGGTCTACTTGTTTCTGTTCGCACACTATTTAACTGCCAGTAGGCCAGACATCATGTATGCTACATGTGTTTGTGCTAGGTATCAGTCTTGCCCCAAAGATTCTCATTACTATGATGCAAAAATAATTCTGAGCTATCTTAAGGGCACACCTGATCTTGGCCTGTGGTACCCTAAGAATGGGGAATTTGAACTAACTGGCTATTTAGATGCAGACTTTGCAGGCTGCAAAGAAGACAGGAAGAACACTTCTGGCACCTGTTAATTCCTGGGAGAAAGACTAGTAACATGGAGTAGCAAGAAGCATACTAGTGTTACAATTTCAACTGCAGAGTCAGAGTACATTTCAGCAGGTAGCTACTGTACTCAGTTGTTGTGGATCCAACATCAGCTCCAAGACTACAACATTCAGATAAGTAGAAGTCCCTTATTTTGTGATTCTACTAGTGTCATTTCAATTGCTAGGAATCCTGCCTCCCAAAACAGGACTAAGCAAATTGAAATAAGATATCATTTCATTAGAGAGCATGTGAAATGTGTAGATATTAATCTTGAGTTCGTCCCAACCGACAAACAAGTGGTTGACATCTTCATTAAGCCACTGGTTGAAGCTAAATTTAACACTCTCAAATTTGAGTTGGGTATGTTAAACCTGATATAACTTCAGTTGCTCCTCAGTTTTGTTGCAAAATATTTTGTATTTTGCAGATGGAATTATTCTTCAGAACAATGAAGACTCTTCAAGTTGGTGCATCAGTTGAGGGGAAGCATGTTTCAGAAATTCAAAACCTTGCCAGCTATTTGCTGAAGTCAAAAAGGGGGGAGGAAAAGATGTACAAGCAAAAAGATGTACAAGCAAGAAGGTGTGTCAGAATCTATTCAATTTAGTGGCTGCAGTAATTCAGGGGGAGCAGGTATTGATCACCCTGCAGACAAAGACATATGAAAAAAGTGGTAACTATAAATTTTCTAAAAATTCTTATTGTTGCATAGTGTTATGTATGTCATTGACTCTTCACTTGCTTAAGAGTTTTGACTTTCTCAAATAGGGGGAGATTGTTGGGTCCATTGCCCGCAATGTCCCATATTTGAGTGAAGTTAATATTGTCAATGATATACATAAAAATGTATTGGATGTCCTAGTAGCATTGAAGGGACAAAGATCTTAAGTGGCTAAGTCCACAGACATTGAGTGAAGTCAACTCACTCAACGTCATACAACAAAAGGCTGTGAGACAGGCTAATGCAGTCAAGGCCTAAAGAGAAATAGGCTGAAAAGTGGCTAAGTCCACAGGCGTTGAGAGAACATAATTCACTCAACGCCATAGGTCCATAATCGTTGAGTATAGCTCAGTTAGTCAACGTCATAGGAAAACTGTGAATATTTACAAAGTCCACAAGAGTTGAGTGAGGCAAGCTCACTCAACGCCATGTGATATTGCGTTGACTAAATTCTCAAATGAAGTGTTCATCTTAAGACAAAAAATCATCGAGCTGAGTTCAGAGTTCGTTGAACTAAGCACTGAGTTCGTCGATCTAAGCTTTCACTTATTCGTCAAGTTGAACTCTAAATTCGTCGAACTGAATTTTTACTTTTACGTCGAGCTGAGCTCAGAGTTCATCAAATTGAGTTTTGAGTTCGTCGAACTCAAACTGATTTCTGAAATAAAAAATCTAGCTAAGGCAGAAAGCATTGAGTGAGGCGTGGTCACTCAATGCTCTCAACGTCATGATACAGAATTAAGTAAAGCAAAAAAGCATTGAGTGGGGCATGCTCACTCAACGCTCTCAATGCTTAAGATGCTGAAGAAGCAGAAATGGATAAGGCAGAAAGCGTTGAGTGAGGCATGTTCACTCAATGCTCTCAACGCCATGGATGTAGAAGAGGTTATAGAAAGGGTTAAGGCAAAAAACGTTGAGTGTGCATTACTCACTTAATGCTGTCAATGCCTAGATAGACAAAATTGTCTAAGTACTTTGGCATTGAGTGAAGCTCATTCACTCAATGCCTATTCTGCTAAAGCTTGATTTTGTCTAAGTCCACAGGTGCTGACGTCAGCAAAATCTGCAAGATCGATAAAGTCAACTTATTTCAAATCAAGTACATTAAAGCTACCGAACATGACAAACTCTGCCGTGAAGCTACTGTGTTGGGTACATTGGTTCTAATGTACCTGATTTGAAGAAGCCTCACCCTACTCAATGATATACATCAAAATGTATTTGATGTATTTTGAGTTGCCTTGTGCGGGTTAAGTATTTGCAGGAAAGATGAAAAAGTTTCTAAGTCCATGTGTCGACACCCAGAGGGAAAGTGTCGACACTTAAGAGAACTTGTGTCGACACCCAGGCAAGCAGTGTCGACACTTGGAGTACTTGTGTCGACACCAGGGATGCAGAGTCGACACCAGACAGAAAGTGTCGACACAAGGAGCTGTGTCGACACTCAATGAAGAAAAGTCCAGTGAAGCAGTGTCGACACTTAGCAGTTGTGTCGACACCCAGTGAAACTGTGTCTACATCAGAAAGTGTCGACACTTGGAGGCTGTGTCGACACTCAGTAAAAGTCAGCAGAGTCTAAGTATAAGTGTCGAAATAATAAAGAATGTGTCGACACTCAGCAGTAAACTCAACACTTGAAGAAAGTGTCGACACAAGGAGCTGTGTCGACACTTAGCAAAGTTCAACAAAAATGCTAAGTACAAGTGTCGACACTAAGGAGATGTGTCGACACTCAGCCAAAGTCTCAACAGAAGAAGAATGTGTCGACACAAGGAGCTGTGTCGACACTCAGCCAAAGTCTCAACAAAAGAAGAATGTGTCGACACAAGGAGCTGTGTCGACACTCAGCAAGTATCAACACAGAAGGCATGTGTCGACACCAAGAAGATGTGTCGACACTGAATAAGTTCAACACATGAAGATGTGTCGACACAAAGGTGTTGTGTCGACACTTACAAGAATTCAACTAAGTGCTGAAGAACAAGGAGTTGTGTCGACACTCAATATCAGTGTCAACACATGAAGAAGAAGCTGTGTCGAGAAGTGAATTCTACAACACAAGGAGTTGTGTCGACACCTTGTAGGCTAGTGTCGACATTTAGTCAACTTGTGTCGATACTTGGTCTATAAGTGTCGACACTTAAAGATAGACAGTCTCGACACTTTCAGACAGTTACAGATTTTTCAAGAACTGACTGAATGACTTGACAGCTGCCATTCCAGCCGGTCTACTGCACCTGTCAGAGTTGTCAGAAATCAGTTATGAACCGGACCAGCCGGTTACCATGAAGAAGGCCTATATATAGGCTTATACTGTCTACAGAAAGAGAGGATTTTTAACACTGATTAACAGATCAAGTAATACAAAGAAGATCTAGCTATTCATTGAAGAATCTAGTGAAGATCTAAGTAGTTGGAGAGAGAGAGCTCCATCCAAGAAGACAGCCGTTGGAACCAGGCTTAGAAGGAGGGTTCAGACTTTGTTCTGAATCTTAAGTAGCAGAGATCAAGGATCAACTACAGAGGAGATCAATCCTATTGTGTTCTACATTCAAGAAGCTTTGAAGAAAGCCAAGTCAGATAGATCTCAGCAGAGTTCATCCAAGAACTCATCAAGAAACTCTCAACTCTTCTCTCTTTTCTCTGAGTTGTAGGGTTTACATTTTGTATTCATATTTTCTTGTAGGATCCTTAGGGATCTGAGTTTGTAAGCCTGTAATTATAAAGGCTGAGTGTAGGGTCTGTATGCCTGAGTGTAGGAGATTTATATCTCTGAGTGTAGGCCTGTTGTGGCTGAGTGTAGGCCTGCTGTGGCTGAGTGTAGGCTATATGAAGAAGCTGAGTATAGGTCTTTGAATAAGACTGAGTTGTAGGGCCTTGGGCCTGAGTTGTAGGAACCTGTTTTGGGGTTCTGAGTGTAAGATCTGAGGATCTGAGATAGTGGAGGAGTTTGGCCGAATCTAGTACACTACTAGATAGGCGAAGGGGGAAAGTGGATGTACCCAAACCTTGGGGAACCACTATAAACCTGGGTGTTCACTGTGTGTATGTGTTTTGCTGTGATTGCTGTTTGATAGCTTGGAAAAAGTAGTTATAACTCTGTGAAATAATCTGAATTCTGCCTAAAAAGTCAAAAAGATTTAAGTCACCTATTCACCCCCCCCCCCCCTCTAGGTGATTGAGTACAATATCTTTCAAGTGGTATCAAAGCGAGGTTACTCAAAAAGGGACATAACTGTCTGAGTAGATCCTATTGGCAGATTCAGTCTAAGTACATTACAGAATCAAGAAAATCAAGAACCATGGGTTCCACTAAGAATCATAAGGAATTGGGATCCATGAAGCTACCCATTTGCAGAAAAGAAATATTTGGCATCTGGAAGGAAAGGGTGAGACTATTTATGGAAGCCTCAGACCCTAGGATATACATCATAGTGAAAGAAGGGCCATATGTGCCTATGAAGGTTTCAGTCTTAGATGCCAATAAGAGAACACCTAAGGATTTCTCTGAAATGACAAAGGATGAGATAGTTCTAGCCACAATGGACAAGAGGGCTCAAAATATCATTGTGAGTGCTATAGATGATGCTACCTTTCAGAATTTGATACACTGTAAGACATCCAAGGAGATGTGGGATACTCTTATTGTGTACATGGAGGGTTCTGAAGAAGTGAGGCAGGACAGAAAGTCCTTATTAAACCAAGAATATGAAAGCTTTAGGCAAGGTAGATCTGATAGCATAACTGAATGCTATAAGAAGTTCTATAGGATTGTGAATGAGCTAATGTCCTATGGCAGAGAGTTCAGTAATTATGAGCTTAATGATAAGTTTCTAAGGTCCCTAACAAAAGATTGGGACACCAAGATCTGTGCCATAAGGGAAATGGAAAAGTTAGCAGAAATTCCTCCTCCAACTTTGTTTGGAAAATTGCTTTCCTATGAGATGCAGTTGATGGTGAGGAAAGAAGAGGAGAAGTCTACAAGAAGTGAACATAAAGAAAGGACAGTGGCATTCAAGACAGAAGCCACTAGAAAGTACAGAAGTAAGTCACCAACTCCACCTCCAAAGGTTGCTGAAACTGAGTCAGATAATTCAGAAAGCAGAAAGTCTGAAAGCAGTGAAAGTGATGAGGACTTTGCAGCTTTCACAAGACACTTTCAGAAGTTCTTAAAGAAGAAACAATGGAGGACAAAGCCATCTACTTCACAAGGAAAAAGATGACTATTATCAGAACAAGAAGTCATAAGAAAGACAGGAAAAAGACCAAGTCTAGCAAAGCAACTCTATCGAAAATTATTTGCTATTACTGTAATAGATAAGGACATGTTATTGCAGACTGTCCAGAGAAAAGGAAGGAGTCTAATGATAAGAAAAAGACTCAATTCAAGGGCAAGAAGGAAAGATCTTTTATTGCCAAAAAAGATAAGAGCCTGTCAGACATATCTTCATCAGAAACTGAGTCAGATGCTGAAGCATACATAGGACTGTTTGCTGAGGAAGAGTAAGAAGAGTTCATCCAGATCATGAACTCTATATATGAACAAGAGGACAGTCAGTGCCAAGAACTGATGGCATTGACAGAAAGTGGCAAAATCCAGGAGCAGCCTGGACCTAGTAAGGTACAAAATTGGTCTTTAAGTTCAATTTCATGTGCTAGTTCAGAAACAGATTCATCATCATCAAGTGATGAGAGTGCATCTGAGTCTAAAGAGGATATTCATCAATTGATATATGAATATAAAGTTCTGTTGCAAGCTTTTAAGAAGAGCAAGTCCCTAGCCAAGAGTCAGGCAAAGGAAATTTCTAGTCTCAAAGTTGCTGCAACTGATTTTGAGAAGATGATTGATCAAAAGCTAAATGAAATAGCCAGACTGAAGCACATAACTGTGATTCAGATGGGAACTATATCATTTAAGAATGATCAAATCAAAAGTCTGGAGATTAGTCTTCAGAAGGAGAGAGATTTAGTTGCTAGGTTTTCTAAACCAAAGTCTGTTCTACCCTTAATTGATGAATTTGTTCATCAAAAAGGTAAAGCTGGACTGGGGTTTTCTAAACCTGCTAGGACTGTCAAGTCCAAGTCCAAGGGCAAAGCCCCAGCTCTCAACAAGCCAGCTGTAGATAAAACAGCTAAGAATGTACCTAAGCAAAGGTACAATAGGTTTGAGTGTTGGTGCTGTGGCAAGGTAGGCCACTTTGTCATGGACTGTTGGCACAATGCAAGTGCCAAAGTGAGTAGCAAACTGCCTGTTGGAAAACCTGCAGGTAGCTTTGTTAGGAAGCAAACTAACCAGTACCAAGGACCCAAGAATTCTTTGGGCTCTAAGGTTCACTAATCTGTTTTGCAGGTGAGTCCAAGTGGTCATGCCCCAATATGATACTTGGACAGTGGATGTTCCAGACATATGACTGAAACAAGGGGATTGCTAAAGGACTACACACCCATCAAGGATGGTCCAAAAGTCACCTTTGGTGGTTCTGAAAAAGGAATCATTAATGGTTTTGGTAACATTTCTAGCACCCATATAACTATTACTCAAGTGGCTTATGTCAAAGGTTTGAAACATAACCTTATTAGTATAAGTCAATTGAGTGATTTAGGATATGACATCTCATTTGTCAAAAATGGTTGTCATATCAGGAGGTCAAATGATCAAGAGATTATTTTGACAGGTTATAGAAAGAGGAATGTCTATTGCCAAGACATTATGGTTGAGAACAATGGTTCTCCAGTGTGTCTTGTAGCTGATGAGAAAGTCTCTCATTGTGTCAAATAGCACAAGAGGCTAGCCCATCTTAACTACAAGACAATTGGCCAACTCTTTAGTAAAGAGTTAGTGAGGAATGGTCCTCAAGTTAAGTGTATTAAAGATGGAATATGCTCAGCTTGTCAAAAGGGCAAGCAGACTAGATCCACCTTTAGTAGCATTGAAAACAAAGATGCTGTGAGGTGTTTATACCTCTTGCATATGGATCTCTTTGGTCCTATGCCAGTTCACAGCCTAGGTAGGAAGGTCTATACCTTTGTAGTTGTAGATGACTACTCAAGGTTTTCCTGGGTGTTCTTCCTTAGACAGAAATCTGAAACACCTAGTATCTTCTATAGCTTTGTCAAACAAATTCAGAATGAACTAGACAGTATAGTGGTCAAGATAAGAATTGACCATGGTACTGAATTTCAGTCTGATAGTATGGCAAAACTATGTGAAGAATTTGAGATATTTCAAGAGTTTTCTTCACCAAGAACAACTCAGCAAAATGACATTGCTGAGAGGAAAAATAGAACCTTGATTGAGGCAGGTAGAACCCTATTAAGTGATACATCACTACCAGAATATTTCTGGGCTGAAGCAGTTAATACTGCATGCCATGTTATTAATAGGGCTACCATTACTAAAAGCCACAACAAGACCCCCTATGAGATTGTGAAAGGCAGAAAACCAAACCTATCCTACTTCAGGATCTTTGGTTGTAAGTGCTTTATACTTAACAATGGAAAGTCTTACTTGACTAAGTTTGCTGCCAAGTCCCAAGAGGGGATCTTTGTTGGGTACAACAACAATAGTAAGGCTTATAGAGTCTACAACTTGTCTACTCAAGTTGTAGAAGAGTCTGTACATGTAGTATTTGATAAAACTAGACTTATTAACAATGAGTTGTCTAGTAGTATTTGCAGCTCCACAGGTGTGACTGAGAAGATGGACAAGCTCACTATAGAAGAAGGACCTACTGCAAGACAGCAGGTAGAAGATAGTGGCTGTTGTCCAGGGGGAGTACTACATGTACCTAATGCAGAAGAAGTTCAAGGAGTGCAGCAAGATGAAGAAACTGAAGAAGTTCAACCTGAAGCCAGAATGCCTCCAGCTAATAGGCATCTTAGAGATCATCCAGCAGATCAAATCATTGGTGATCTAAGACAAGGGGTACAAACAAGGAGCAGAAATCTGAGTGCAGCACTCTACTCCAGTTTTCTATCCCAAGTAGAGCCAAAGAAGTTTGAAGAAGCCATCCTAGACCCTCATTGGATTGAGGCAATGCAAGAAGAGCTGAATCAGTTCAAGAGGTGCAAAGTCTGGGAGCTTGTTCCTAAACCAAAAGACCACAACATAATTGGGACCAAGTGGATCTTTAGGAACAAGATGGATGAACATGGAGTGATTGTCAAGAACAAAGCTAGATTGGTTGCTAAAGGATATAGGCAGGAAGAAGGTATTGACTTTGATCAAACCTTTGCTCCAGTAGCCAGACTGGAAGCCATAAGGATGTTCCTGGACTATGCAACCTTTCAAGGATTTAAAGTTTACCAAATGGATGTTAAGTCAGCCTTTTTGAATGGTAATCTAAAGGAGGAAGTCTATGTGGAACAGCCATCAGGTTTTGTTGATTCAACTCAACCTAATCATGTCTATAGACTTAGGAAAGCATTGTATGGGTTAAAACAAGCCCCTAGGGCTTGGTATGAAACCCTGTCTAGTTTCCTCATTGAGAATAAGTTCACAAGGGGGAAAATAGACAAGACTCTATTCCTTAGGGAATCCAGAGGCAAAGTAATACTAGTCCAAATATATGTAGATGACATAATATTTGGGTCTACTGAAAGTAGTCTTTGCAAAAAGTTTGCAAAACTAATGCAAGGACAATTTGAGATGAGTAGTATGTGGGAACTTAAGTTCTTCTTGGGTCTCCAAGTTAGACAGACTGAGAATGGATTATCCATATGCCAGTCTAAGTTCACCCTAGAACTCATAAGGAAGTATGGTATGGATTCATCCAGTACCATGAAGACTCCTATGGGGTCAAGTATGTCTCTTAGCAAAGATGATGCAGGGAAACCTGTAGATGAGACTTTGTATAGAGGGATAGTTGGCTCCCTACTCTATTTGACTGCAAGTAGACCAGATATCATGTATTCTACATGTGTCTGTGCTAGGTACCAAGCATGCCCTAAAGAGTCTCATTTGACAGCAGTCAAAAGGATACTGAGATATCTAAAGGGCACTCCTTATCTAGGCCTTTGGTACCCTAGGAATGGAGACTTTGAAATAACAGGTTATTCAGATGCAGACTTTGCAGGATGCAAAGAAGACAGAAAAAGCACAACTGGAACCTGTCAATTCCTAGGTGGAAGACTGATTTCATGGAGTAGCAAGAAGCAAACAAGTGTGGCTATCTCCACTGCAGAATCAGAATATGTGGCTGTAGGAAGTTGCTGTGCTCAACTTCTATGGATACAACATCAGCTTGAGGACTATGAAATTCAGGTAAGTAGAACACCACTGTTTTGTGATTCTACTAGTGCTATATCAATTGCAAACAATCCTGTTTCCCATAGTAGAACTAAACATATTGAAATAAAATATCATTTTCTTAGAGAACATGTAGAAAAAGAAGATATTTTACTGGAATATGTTAGAACAGATAATCAACTAGCTGATATGTATACTAAGCCTTTAGAAGAAACAAAGTTCAATAGGTTTAAAATTAAACTAGGTATGATAAACTTAGAATAAGTTTATAGAAATGGCTAAGTAAAAAGGTGTCAACACACAGAGATATCTGTGTCGACACAGAAAAGTGGTGTCGACACTTCAGGGAAAAGGTGTCGACACATCTAGGAAGTTGGTGTCGACACTTCAGAAAATTAGTATCGACACATACAGGGTCAGTGTCGACACAAACAAGGTGGTGTTGACACTTAGAGTTTACTCAGAATTATCTAAGTAAAGTCTCGACTAAATATCGAGTTGAGTGGTGTCGACACATAATCAAGTGTCGACACATATATATGTTGACTAAACTTGTGTCGACACATAGGTGTCGAGACATTATAAGTCTGTGTCGACACTTTTCAACAGTGTCAACACAATTTAAGTTAGTTAACCCGCCCTTTCATCTTCAAACCTAGAAAGGTATAAATAGGATTTCGCCATTTTCTGTCGACACGCTCACCAAAGTTTCGAGACAAAACTTGTGTGTCGACACCTCTCTTCTCTCCATTCAAATTCTTCAAACCCTAATGGCGCCAAAGCTCTAGGAGAACGTCAATGAAGACTACGAACTGGTGCGACATGCGTTTGATGATGCAGACCTGGAGATCAAGAATGTGGTAACCCTAGTTGCAGACTCAGGGTTGGATTTTCTTGTTTCAGAGCCGACTAAGATCTGGAAGAAAGAAGTCTTGGAATTCCTGAATGGAGCTAAAGTAGATGAATCTGGACTCAAGATAAAGTCTAGGGTTCATGGTGAAAAGGTGAAGGTCTCACCTAAAAGTTTGAGAAAGGTCTTAAATCTACCCAGGATAAAAGAAGAGGATGAAGTAACTGCTTCTAAGACCAGAGAAGCATTGACATGGTGTGGTCTGGATTCAAAGATGAAAATTGGATCAGTTTTCAATAGGAAATGCATGAACAACCAAGGAAAATTTCTCTCAGAAATTGTTGGAAAAGTGATCTTGAGTAAGCCTGGAGGGCATGACAGAGTCTCAGCCCATATGTTCAATCTTATGACAAGGATAATCTTCACATTGAAAACAGATTGGTCTGTTATTGTCTTTGATAAGATTAAAGAAAGTCTGAAGAAACCCAACTTGGGTAGGATCTTAAGTCTATACTTGGCTGGTAGTATACCAGAAGTTATGAGTCAAGCTGCAGGCAGTAAAATCAATCATATGAGGAAAATGGACATGAGACTCTTCTCCAGATGGGATAGGGTTTTATCCAAGGAAATGACCACACCAGAGAAAATTACGCCCCAAAAGAAGAAGAAGAAGACTGCCCCAGTGGCTCAGGATTCCTCTAGCAGCTCTGGTAGTGAAGAGCAAGTTGTCTTTACTCCTGATAAGGATGTAGAAGGAAATGCTGGGAAGTCTCCAGCTCAACTAGATGCTGCAGAGAGGCAGGGGGAGCTACCATCAGCTAGCCCCATACACCAGGATCAAATCCAGGGGGAGCTTCTAGTGGTGAAAAAGCCAACTCCTCTTGAAAGTGAAAGAGCCACCCACATCATCCTTGAGGTAATCACTGAAATCAATAACTTAGTTTTTCCTATAGAGGATAATGTTTTGTCTGATTCCTTAAATAATGTTAATCAGCAAACTCAGATTGATAGCCAACTCCCAGATGTTGTCATGAAGGACACATCTGTTACAGTTCAAGTAGTATCTGATCCAGTGGTAGATGAGCCAAGAGTTTCTCCAGCCCATTCTCCACAAGAATATACAATGGAAGATCTTTTCCTCAATCTGGATCAAACAGACTTTGACAAGAACAGTGCTGCTGCTGAAGGGGAGAATGCTCCAGTTGAGGGGGAGCAAGTAGTAATTGTTGAAGAACCTGCAAGGAAAGAGCCTGAGAAGCCAAAAGAAGTTGAGGAGCTACCTAAGGAGAGGGTAGATATAGCCAGCACATCAGCTTCGGAAGATGAGGAAGCTGCAAGAGCTAAGAAAAGAAAGTTCCAAGTATTTAAGAGAAGGAGCCAGAATTACAAAAAGGCTCTGCAAACTATTGCTCCACAACCTATATCTCAACCAGCACCATCTGTAGATTATAGTTCTCTCATGGTTGCTATGCAAATAAAACTTGATGAGCACAGGAAAGCCATTGAAACATATGTGGATGAGGGGCATAAGTCTTTACAGTTTGATCTGGCCCAAGACATAAAGTCTATAAGGTTTGAAATGAATCTCAATAAAAAGGAAATGACTGACTGATTCCACAAGGGAGGGAATGCAGCGGTCTATTTAGCTACTCATCAAGAGAAAAAAAAAGCTCAAGTTGATGACATTGCACTGAAGCAAGGTTATGTTCTGGAGAACCAGCTCAGAATGAATGACAATTTGACTGCTTCACACAATGCAATTGTCACTGAGATGAAGAATATAGCTACTGCACAGACTACTTCTACTGCTACTGCTAAGGCAGAGTTTGATAAAGCATTGCAAAAGAGTTTAACTGATGTTACTTCTGCAATTCAAGACTCTCAGAAGTTGATAACTGAAAAACTCCAACGGTTGAAACCTTTCTTTAAAGATGGAGTCAACTATTTGGATGCCCAAGTAAGATTTCAAAAGGATGATTTAAGAGATCATATGGAAAGAGAAGTCATAAAGGGGGAGAGGGTGTTAGTCAAAGCCAGCTCTGATCATGCCAAGTGGATTTCTAATTCCATCATAGCTACTCTTGGTTATCCTCCTTTATGTGATGATGATAATGTAGCAGAATCTGGAGTTAATCCTGCCTATCTTGGAGGTGAGCAACCTGAAGTAGCTCAAGTAATCTATCCTCCACCAGATTTTGATATGATACAAGCTGATATCCAGACAATGTATAGCCCACCCGAGGGTAAGCAAAATGTTATTCTAGAAAAGGTGGTTCAGCCAGTATCTGAGGCTATGCAAGAAGCTTTGCTGAAAGAACAAGAAGCTAGATTGTCTAAGAAAAGGTTCAGGGAGCAAGCTGAACAAAGGCCTGACTTTGAGCAGTGGAGCCCCACTTCAAGAAACATTATTTTGACTGCTTGGAAGGCTACCAAAGATAATATACAAGATAGAAACAAATGGTTTTCTGAACTAGAATGGAGGAAGCATAAGACAAGGCAAGAAGCCATAGTGCAATACAAGAGAAAGGCCAAGATGGGAAAGCTACCTCCTACTGCTCAGGAGCCTAGCAAGTACTTTCCCAAGCCTTATCATTATTTTGAGAGGCAAAAGATTAAAGCTAAAGAGCTAAAGAAGAAGGATCTGAAAGGGAAAAAGCCTGCTGATACTGAAGTTGCTGAAGCCCCTGTACAAGCCAAAGTACTATCAGGAAAAGGAATTGTGATTAAGGAGGCTGATCAGAATTAGAATAGATTTATCTTAAGTTTATAGTTGTAATATTTTGATTTTAAAACACTCTGTAAATTTTTGTATGATGAATATGACAAAGTGTTAGAATAATGTGATGTGTTATAAATCTATTTCATAATTGTTCTGAGATGATATCTGTGTTTACATGTTTTGATTAATACATGTTTATGTTTGCCCTATTATATAATCCTGCTTTACATCATGCTATGATTTTATTCTGTATGGTGTATATCATTGACTAAGAGTTATGATTTATCCAAATAGGGGGAGATTGTTGGGTACATTGGTTCTAATGTACCTGATTTAAAGAAGCATCACCCTACTCAATGATATACATCAAAATGTATTTGATGTATTTTGAGTTGCCTTGTGCAGGTTAAGTATTTGCAGGAAATATGAAAAAGTTTCTAAGTCCATGTGTCGACACCCAGAGGGAAAGTGTCGACACTTAAGAAGACTTGTGTCGACACCCAGGCAAGCAGTGTCGACACTTGGAGTACTTGTGTCGACACCAGGGATGCAGAGTCGACACCAGACAGAAAGTGTCGACACAAGGAGCTGTGTCGACACTCAATGAAGAAAAGTCCAGTGAAGCAGTGTCGACACTTAGCAGTTGTGTCGACACCCAGTGAAACTGTGTCTACATCAGAAAGTGTCGACACTTGGAGGCTGTGTCGACACTCAGTAAAAGTCAGCAGAGTCTAAGTATAAGTGTCGACATAATAAAGAATGTGTCGACACTCAGCAGTAGACTCAACACTTGAAGAAAGTGTCGACACAAGGAGCTGTGTCGACACTTAGCAAAGTTCAACAAAAATGCTAAGTACAAGTGTCGACACTAAGGAGATGTGTCGACACTCAGCCAAAGTATCAACAGAAGAAGAATGTGTCGACACAAGGAGCCGTGTCGACACCCAGCCAAAGTCTCAACAGAAGAAGAATGTGTCGACACAAGGAGCTGTGTCGACACTCAGCAAGTATCAACACATAAGGCATATGTCGACACTGAACAAGTTCAACACATGAAGATGTGTCGACACAAAGGTGTTGTGTCGACACTTACAAGAATTCAACTAAGTGCTGAAGAACAAGGAGTTGTGTCGACACTCAATATCAGTGTCAACACATGAAGAAGAAGCTGTGTCGAGAAGTGAATTCTATAACACAAGGAGTTGTGTCGACACCTTGTAGGCTAGTGTCGACACTTAGTCAACTTGTGTCGACACTTGGTCTATAAGTGTCGACACTTAAAGACAGACAGTCTCGACACTTTCAGACAGTTACAGATTTTTCAAGAACTGACTGGATGACTTGACAGCTGCCATTCCAGCCGGTCTACTGCACCTGTCAGAGTTGTCAGAAATCAGTTATGAACCGGATCAGCCGGTTACCATGAAGAAGGCCTATATATAGGCTTATACTGTCTACAGAAAGAGAGGATTTTTAACACTGATTAACAGGTCAAGTAATACAAAGAAGATCTAGTTATTCATTGAAGAATCTAGTGAAGATCTAAGTAGTTAAAGAGAGAGAGCTCCATCCAAGAAGACAGCCGTTGGAACCAGGCTGAGAAGGAGGGTTCAGACTTTGTTCTGAATCTTAAGTAGCAGAGATCAAGGATCAACTACAGAGGAGATCAATCCTATTGTGTTCTACATTCAAGAAGCTTTGAAGAAAGCCAAGTCAGATTGATCTCAGCAGAGTTCATCCAAGAACTCATCAAGAAACTCTCAACTCTTCTCTCTTTTCTCTGAGTTGTAGGGTTTACATTTTGTATTCATATTTTCTTGTATGATCCTTAGGTATCTGAGTTTGTAAGCCTGTAATTATAAAGGCTGAGTGTAGGGCCTATGTGCCTGAGTGTAGGAGATTTGTATCTCTGAGTGTAGGCCTGTTGTGGCTGAGTGTAGGCCTGCTGTGGCTGAGTGTAGGTTTTGTGAAGAAGCTGAGTGTAGGTCTTTGAAGAAGACTGAGTTGTAGGGCCTTGGGCCTGAGATGTAGGAACCTGTTTTGGGGTTCTGAGTGTAAGATCTGAGGATCTGAGATAGTGGAGGAGTTTGGCCGAATCTAGTACACTACTAGATAGGCGAAGGGGGAAAGTGGATGTACCCAAACCTTGGGGAACCACTATAAACCCGGGTGTTCACTGTGTGTATGTGTTTTGCTGTGATTGTTGTTTGATAGCTTGGAAAAAGTAGTTATAACTCTGTGAAATAATCTGAATTCTGCCTAAAAAGTCAAAAAGATTTAAGTCACCTATTCACCCCCCCTCTAGGTGATTAGGTACAATATCTTTCATACTGTACATCTTCTTTCGTTGAAGTAAGATGCAGCTGGATGCTGCAAGTGGGCCCACTAAGTTCAAAAAGAGTTGTTGATCAGCGAGCTAAAAAAAGAAGTGTGTGGGGCAAGTCAAAAGAACTTTTCTATGGTTTTTAAAAGAAAAGAGGTGACTGTACATCATCGTCTTCTCCGACGAGCTTAAAAGAGCTGTCCAGCAGAGAAAGCCAGAGGGCAAAAAAAGTTAGTTGAAGCTTCTTCCACTCTAGCAGGGTAGTTCTGGAGAGAACAAGATAGCTGTTGAAGAGGACTCATTCCTTCAACAGCAGGTTGCTGAGTAAATCTGATCAGCAAAGAAGTTAGTTGACTAAGAGGACTTTTGTCTTCAACAGCAAGTAGTCTGAACTGAAATCTGTGTTGGGTACATTGGAATATATGTACCTGATTTGAAGAAGCCTCACCCTATTCAATGATATACATCAAGGTGTATTTGATGTTCTTTGAGGTTATTTGTGCAGGTTAAGTAACTGCAGGATTGCAGGAAAAGTTTCTAAGTCCATGTGTCGACACCTAGAGGTGAAGTGTCGACACTTAAGAAGGCTTGTGTCGACACCTAGAGAAACTGTGTCGACACTTGGAGTCATTGTGTCGACACCAGGAAGGCAGAGTCGACACCAGAAGGAAAGTGTCGACACATACAAACTGTGTCGACACACTGTGAAGAATTGTCAACATTATCAATGTCGACACTTAGAGGCAGTGTCGACACCCAGAGAAATTTTGTCGACAGCAAAAGTATCGACACTTAGAGGATGTGTCGACACTCAGCAAACTTCAACAAAGTTTAAGTACAAGTGTCGACACAAAGGAGATGTGTCGACACTCAGCAGAGTTTCAACACATGAAGGCATGTGACGACACAAAGGAGATGTGTCGACACTCAGCAAAGTTACAACACATGAAGGCATGTGTCGACACAAAGGAGATGTGTCGACACTTAGCAAAGTTTCAACACAAGAAGATGTGTCGACACAAAGGAGTTGTGTCGACACACAATAAAAATCGACTAAGTATTGAAGAAGTATTTGTGTCGACACACTCAACCAGTGTCGACATATTCAACAGAAGGCTTGTGTCGACACACAGGATCAGTGTCGACACATTCTGAAGAAGCTGTGTCGAGAAGCTGTTACAACAACACAAGGAGCTGTGTCGACACCATGAAGGCTAGTGTCGACACTCAGTCTACTTATGTCGACACTTAGTCTATTTGTGTCGACACATAAAGACTATCTGTCTCGACACTTTCAGACAGTTACAGAGATTTCAAGAAGTGACTGGATGACTTGACAGCTGCCATTTCAACCAGTCAACTGCAATTGTCAGAGCCATCAGAAGGTTATTATAAACCGGATCAACCGGTTACCTTGGAGGAAGACTATTTAAAGACCTTTCTCCTTCAACAGAATCATCAATGAATTGACAAACAACACAACAAAGAAGAAGACCTTCAAGAGAAGATCTAAGAAGTTGGAGAGAGAGAGAGAGAGCTTCTTCTAAGAAGAACAGCTGCTGAACCGGGCTGCTAAGTAAGATTCAGATTGAAATCTGAATCTCAAGACAACAGTTGATTGAAGATCATCTACACAGAAGATTCAACCCTACTGTGTTCTAATTTAAGAAGCTTTGAAGAAAGCCAAGGGAGGTTGATCTTGGCAAAGTTCTATCAAGAACTCATCAAGAAGCCAGTCAACTCATCTTTCTCTTTCAGAGTTGTGGTTAAACACTTTGTAAACTTTATTTTCTGTAGGATCCTAAGAGATCTGAGCTATAAGCCTATTTTATAAAGGCTGAGGTAATGTTATTGTGCCTGAGTGTAGGAGATTCTATTTTCTGAGTGTAGGCCTTGAATGAAGGCTGAGGTAGGGCTGTTTAGCCTGAGTGTAAGTCTTGGTGAAGACTGAGTGGTAAGGATTTGTGCCTGAGTTGTAGGAGTGGGGACACTCTAAGGTGTAGGAACCTGTTTGGGGTTCTGAGTTATAAGATCTGAGGATCTGAGAAGAAGTGGAGAAGTCAGGCCGAATCTAGTACACTACTAGATAGACAAAGGGGGAAAGTGGATGTACCCAGACCTTGGGGAACCACTATAAATACTGTATGCACTCTGTGAATGTTTGTATCTGTGATTGTTGTGTTGTGATAGCTGTAGAAGTTCATTTGTTTTTTAAAGTTATTTACAATTGATCTGCCTTAAAAGTCAAAAGAAAAGAACACCTATTCACCCCACCCCCTCTAGGTGTTTAGACACTATTTCTTTCAAGTGCTATCAGAGCCAGGTTGCTCAAAAAGGGACATAACAGTCTGAGTAAGATCCTGTAGGCAGATTCAGAATAATAAAGATTCAAGAAAATGGGTTCTAGTAAGAATCACAAAGAGCTGGGGTACATGAAATTGCCAATCTGTAGAAAAGAGATATTTGGCATTTGGAAAGAGAGGGTTAGACTTTTTATGGAAGCCTCTGACCCAAGAATATACATTACAGTCAAAGAAGGGCCATATGTGCCAATGAAAGTATCTATTCTGGATGCAAATCAGAGAACTCCCAAAGACTATTCAGAAATATCTAAAGATGAAATTATTCTGGCCACTATGGACAATAGGGCCCAGAATATTATTGTTAGTGTAATTGATGATGCAACATTTCAGAATTTAATTCACTGTAAAACTTCTAAAGAAATATGGGACACATTAATTGTCTATATGGAGGGATCAGAAGAAGTAAGACAAGACAGAAAGTCTTTGTTAAATCAGGAATATGAAAGCTTCAGACAAGGAAAGTCTGATAGCATTACTGAATGTTACAAGAAGTTCTATAGGATAGTAAATGAATTGATGTCCTATGGAAGAGAATTCAGCAACTATGAGCTGAATGACAAGTTCTTAAGATCCCTGACTAAGGACTGAGATACCAAGATTTGTGTCATTAGAGAAATGGCCAAATTAGCTGATATACCTCCTCCAACTTTGTTTGGAAAACTGTTATCTTATGAGATGCAGTTAATGGTTAGAAAGGAGGAAGAAAAGACTACTAGAGTGGAGCACAAGGAGAGATCTGTGGCCTTCAAGACTGAAGCCACTAGGAAATATAAAAGCAAGTCTCCATCTCCACCTCAAAAGGTTGCTGAGGCTGAGACAGATGAGTCAGAAAGCAAGAATTCAGATAATAGTGAAAGTGATGAAGACTTTACTGCTTTTACAAGACATTTTCAAAAGTTTCTGAAGAAGAAGCAGTGGAGGTCTAAACCATCCACTTCACAGACAAAAGATGACTACTATCAGAACAGGAAGTCATTAAGGAATGATAGAAGAAAGTCCAAGCCAAGTAAAACTACATCCTCAAAGATTGTATGCTATTGTTGCAATAGACAAGGACATGCAGTGGCTAACTATCCTGAAAAGAGGAAGGAGTCAACTGATAGAAAGAAGACATAGTTTAAGGGCAAAAAGGAAAAGTCCTTTGTTGCCAAGAAAGACAAAAGTTTGACTGATCAGTCATCTTCAGAAACAGATTCAGAAGCTGAAGCCTATATTGGACTGTTTGCTGAAGAGGAGGAAGATGAGTTCATGCAGTTAATGAATTCAATTTATGAGCATGAGGACAATCAGTGCAAAGGGCTGATGGCATTCTCTGAAGGAGACAAAATCCAGGATCAGCCTGGACCAAGTAAGGTACAAAGTTGTTCTTCCAGTTCAATTTCTTGTACTGAGTCAGAATCAGATACATCTGCATCAAGTGATGTGGGTAGGTCTGAATCTGAAGGAGATATTCATTAATTAATTGATGAATATAGGGACTTGTTGCAGGCCTTGAAGAAAAGCAAAACCTTGGCCAAATCTCAGGCAAAGGAGATTGCTAGTCTTAAATTGGCTGTTGCTGATTCAGACAAGTTATTTGATCAGAAACTGAATGAAATAGCCAGGCTGAAGAACATTACTGTTATTCAGATGGGTACTATTACATTTAAGAATGATCAAATTAGAAATCTGGAGGCTAGACTTCAGAAGGAGAGAGAGATTGTAGCAAGTTTTTCTAAACCAAAATCTGTTTTACCTTTGATAGATGAGTTTGTACCTCATAAGGGTAAAACTGGATTGGGGTTTACAGAACCTGCCTAGACAATTAAGTCCAAATCTAAGGGCAAAGCCCCAGCACTAAACAAGAAGGCTGCAGTAGAAAATCCAGCCAGGGTTGTACCTAAACAAAAGTACAACAGGTTTGAGTGCTGGTGTTGTGGCAAGATAGGCCACTTTGCCATAGATTGTTGGCACAATTCAAGTGTCAAGGAGAGTAGCAAACTACCTGCTAGAAGAGCTACAGGTAGTTTTGTTAAAAGTCAAACTAACCTGCACCAAGGACCCAAGAATTATTTGGGTTCTAAGGTTAAGTAATCTATTTTGCAGGTGAGTCCAAGTGGCCATGCCCCTATATGGTACTTGGACAGTGGATGTTCCAGGCACATGACTGGAACTAGGGGATTGCTGAAGTATTATACACCAATCAAGGATGGCCCTAAAGTTACCTTTGGTGGTTCAGAAAAAGGAATCATCAAAGGCTTTGGTAACATTTCTAGTAACCAAATTATAATTACTCAAGTGGCTTATGTAAAAGGTTTGAAACATAACCTCATTAGCATAAGTCAGTTGAGTGATTTAGGATATGACATCTCATTTGTCAAGGATTGTTGTCATATCAAAAGGTCAAGTGATCAAAAGATCATTCTGATAGGATATAGGAAGAGAAATGTCTATTGTCTAGACATTATGTGTGAGAACAATGTTTCTCCTATTTGTCTTGTAGCTGATGAAAGAGTCTCACATTGTGTTAAATGACACAAGAGGCTGACTCATCTTAACTATAAGATAATTGGCCAACTCTTTAGCAAAGAGTTAGTGAGGAATGGTCCTCAGGTTAAGTGCATAAAGGATGGGATATGCTCAGCTTGTCAAAAAGGCAAGCAGACCAAATCCACCTTTCATAGCCTTGAGAACAAAGATGCTGTGAGGTGTCTATACCTCTTGCATATGGATCTTTTTGGTCCTATGCTAGTTCACAGCCTAGGTAGGAAGGTCTACACATTTGTGGTTGTAGATGACTATTCAAGGTATTCCTGGGTGTTCTTTCTTAGACAAAAATCTGAAACCCCAAGTATCTTATATAGTTTTGTTAAACAAATTCAGAATGAATTGGATAGTACAGTGGTCAAAATCAGAAGTGACCATGGTACTGAATTTCAGTCTGACAGTATGACAAAACTGTGTGAAGAATTTGGAATTTTTCAGGAATTTTCCTCACCAAGAACACCTCAGCAAAATGGTATTGCTGAAAGGAAAAATAGAACCTTGATAGTGGCTGGTAGAACCCTATTGAGTGACACATCTCTCCCAGAATATTTCTGGGCTGAGGCAGTAAACACTGCTTGTCATGTGATCAATAGGGCTACTATCACCAAGAGCCACAAGAAGACCCCCTATGAGATTGTGAAGGGCAAAAAACCAAATTTATCCTATTTCAGGATCTTTGGTTACAAGCGCTATATCCTTAACAATGGTAAGTCTTATCTAACCAAGTTTGCTGCCAAATCCCAAGAGGGGAACTTTGCTGGGTACAGCAATAATAGTAAGTCTTATAGGGTCTACAACTTGATTACTCAAGTTGTAGAAGAGTCTGTTCATGTAGTTTTTGATGAAGCTAGACTAATTAACAATGAATTGCTAAGAAGTGTTTGCAGCTCTACAGGTGTAATTGAGAAGATGGATAAGCTTACCTTAACAGAAGGTTCTTCTGCAAGTCAGCAAGTGGAAGATGGTGGTTGTTGTCCAGGGGGAGTACAAGATACTCCTAATGCTGAAGAAGATCAACAGATGCAGCTAAATGAAGAGACTGAAGGTGTACAACCTGAAGACATGCTGCCTCCAGCAAATAGGCACTTAAGGGATCATCCAGCCAATCAAATAATTGGAGATCCCAGACAAGGTTTGCAAACAAGGAGCAGGAATCTAAGTACAATTCTTTACTCAAGTTTCCTATCCCAAGTTGAGCCAAAGAGGTTTGAAGAAGCAATCCTAGACTCTCATTGGATTGAGGCCATGCAAGAGGAGTTGAATCAATTCAAGAGATGCAAGGTCTGGGAGCTAGTTCCTAAACCCAAGGACCACAACATTATTGGAACTAAGTGGATCTTTAGGAACAAGTTGGATGAGCATGGAATCATCATAAAGAATAAAGCTAGACTTGTTGCAAAGGGATATAGGCAGGAAAAATGTATTGATTTTGATCAAACCTTTGCTCCAGTAGCAAGACTGGAGGCAATAAGGATGTTCCTTGCCTATGCAACATATCAAGGGTTTAAGGTATATCAAATGGATATTAAGTCAGCTTTTCTGAATGAAAATCTGAAGGAATAGGTCTATGTAGAGCAGCCATCAGGTTTTGTAGATTCTCTTAAACCTGACTATGTATATAGACTTAGAAAGGCTTTGTATGGGTTAAAACAAGCCCCTAGGGCTTGGTATGAAACCCTGTCTAGTTTCCTCATTGAGAACAAATTCTCAAGGGGGAAAATAGATAAGACTCTATTCCTTAGGGAATCCAGAGGCAAGATTATCTTAGTCCAAATATATGTAGATGACATCATATTTGGGTCTACAGAAAGTAGTCTTTGCAGAAAGTTTGCAAAACTTATGCAAGGACAATTTGAAATGAGTAGTATGGGGGAACTTAAGTTCTTCTTGGGTCTCCAAGTTAGACAGACTGAAGATGGATTATCCATATGCGAGTCTAAGTTCACCCTATAGTTGATAAGGAAGTATGGTATGAAATCATCAACTACCATGAAAACTCCTATGGGGTCAAGCATATCTCTAAGCAAAGATGATGCAGGGAAACCTGTAGATGAAACTTTGTATAGAGGGATAGTTGGATCCCTACTGTATTTGACTGCTAGTAGACCAGATATCATGTATGCTACATGTGTCTGTGTTAGGTACCAAGCATGCCCTAAAGAATCTCATTTGACAACAGTCAATAGAATTTTGAGATATCTTAAGGGCACACCTTATCTAGGCCTTTGGTACCCTATGAATGGAGATTTTGAACTGACATGTTATTCAGATGCAGATTTTGCAGGCTGCAAGGAAGATAGGAAGAGTACCACATGAACCTGTCAATTTCTAGGTGGAAGGCTGGTATCATGGAGTAGCAAGAAGCAAACCAGTGTGGCTATCTCCACAGCAGAGTCAGAGTATGTTGCTGCAGGAAGCTGCTATGCATAACTACTATGGATACAACACCAGCTAGAAGATTATGGTATTCAAGTAAGTAGAACACCTTTATTTTGTGATTCTACTAGTGTCATTTCTATTGCAAATAATCCTGTCTCCCATAGTAGGACTAAGCACATACAAATTAAATACCATTTTCTAAGAGAACATGTAGAAAAAGAAGACATTTCCCTAGAATATGTTAAGACAGATAATCAGTTAGCTGATATGTTTACTAAGCCCTTAGATAAAACCAAATTCAATAAGTTTAAAATTGAATTAGGTATGATAAACTTAGAATAGTTTACAAAAATTGGCTAAGTAAAATAGTGTCGACACACAGAGTTGTCTGTGTCGACACATAGAAGTGATGTCGACATTTCAGAGAAATGGTGTCAACACATCTAGGAAGTCTGTATGGACAATTCAGAGAATTAGTGTCGACACATGCAGTGTAGGTGTCGACACATCCAGGGTGGTGTCGACACTTAGGATTTACACAGAATTAGTCTAGTAGAGTCTCGACTAAGTGTCGAGCTGAGATATATAAGTGTCGACATATATATTCTGTCGACTATATTTGTGTCAACACATAGTTGTCGAGACATTAGAAGTAAGTGTCGACACTTTTCCATAGTGTCGACACAATTCAAGTATTTTAACGCTCCTTTTCACCTTCAATTCTAGAAATGTATAAATAGGTTTTCCCCATTATTTGTCAACACGATCACCTTAGTTTCTAGACCAAACTTGTGTGTCGACATCTCTTTTCTCTAAATTCAAAATTTCTTCAAACCCTAATGGCGCCCAAGCTAGAAGAGAATATTAATGAAGGATATGAGCTCGTGCGCCACACCTTTGATGACGCGGAACCTGAAATCCAAGGTGTGGTAACCTTAATTACCGAGACTGGATTAGAGTACCTTGTATCAGAACCAATCAAGATCTGGAAGAAGGAAGTCCTCAAATTCTTGAGTGCAGCAACTCTTGATGAATCTAGACTCAAGATTAAGTCCAAAGTTCATGGGGCAAAGGTGAAGGTCACTCAAAAGACTCTAAGAAAAGTTCTACATCTCCCTAGAACAAAAGAAGAGGAAGATGTATCTGCTTCAAAGACAAGGGAGGCACTAACATGGTGTGGACTTGATTCAAAGCTGAAGATAGGATCGGTTTTCAACAGGAAAGGCATGAACATACAAGGAAATTTTTTGTCTGAAATAGTTGGAAAGGTCATTCTGAGCAAGCCTGGAGGACATGACAGAATTTCAGCTCATATGTTCAGTCTGATGACAAGGATAATTTTCCAGCTTAAGACTGATTGGTCAGTAGTTATGTTTGATAAGATAAAAGAGAGCCTGAAGAAACCCAATCTGGGAAGAATACTGAGCTTATACTTAGCTGGAAGTATACCTGAAGTGATGAACCAAGCTGCAGGTTCAAAGATAAACCACATGAGCAGAATGGATGTAAGAATTTTCTCAAGGTGGGATAGATTATTGACAAAGGAACTGCCAACTCCAGAAAAGGAAACACCTCAGAAGAAGAAGAAGACAGCCATTGTGGCACAAGAATCCTCAAGTAGCTCAGAGGAGCAAGTAGTGTTTAGTTCAGATGATGGAGAGGATGGAAATGCTGGACAGTCACCAGCAAGACAAGAAGATGCTCAGAGGCAGGGGGAGCTACCATCAGCTAGCCCTATTCACCTGGATCCACTCCAGGGGAGCCTCTACATGTGGATGAGCCAACTAAATTAGAGAGTGAAAGGGCTACCCAAACTATTCTAGAGGTAATTACTGAAGTTAATCAATTAATTTCCCAATTGAGGATGAAGTTTTGACTGAATCATTACTTGATGTTGATCAGCAAACACAGTTACATAGTGAACCACAAGATGTTGTCATGGAGGACACATCAGTTGTTGATAAAGTAGACTCAGTTGCTCCAGAAATAAGAGATTCTCCTGTACAACCTCAGCATGAGTTTACATTAGAAGAGCTGTTCCATGATCTTGTACAGACAGACCTTGAGAGAGAGATAGCAGCTTTTGAGGGTGAGAAGGTAAATCTTGAAGAAGAGCCTGTAGAGGAGCCTGCTAGACAAGAGACTGAGGAGCAAAGAATTGCTGAGGAGCTACCAAGGACTGAGAAGGATTTACATCCTAGTCCTAAGGATAGAGTAGATATTGCTAGCACTTCTGTTTCAGAGGATGAAGAGGCTGCTAGAGCCAAGAAGAGGAAGTTCCAGGTCTTCAAGAGAAGAAACCAGAACTACAAGAAAGCACTACAGACAATTGCTCCATAGCCTGCCCCAACTACTGATTTTAGTTCTCTGATGGTGGCATTGCAAATTAAGCTAGATGAGCAAAGGAAAGCTTTACAAACTTATATGAATGAAGGTCATAAATCACTTCAATTTGATCTGGCTCAAGACATAAAATCTATAAGATTTGAAGTGAATCAAAACAAGAAGGAAATGACTGATTGTTTTCATAAAGGAGGGAATGCAGTGGTCTATCTGGCCACTCATCAAGAAAATATAAAGAAACATATTGATGACTTGGTAGTCAAACAAGGATATGTCCTAGAGAATCAGCTTAGAATGAATGATAATCTAACTGCTTCTTATAATGTCATTGTCACTGAAATGAAAAATATAGCTACTGCCCAGACTGCTGTAATTGCTACTGCTAAAGAAGCCTTTAATAAGCAACTACAAGAGAGCCTCATTGCTGTTAAAACTGCCATTGAAGATTCTTAGAAGGCAATTACTGAAAAGCTCCAAAGGTTAAAACCTTTTTATAAGGATGGCGTTAACTATTTGAATGCTCAGATAAGATTCCAAAAGGATGATCTTAGGGATCATATAGAAAGAGAAGTCATAAAGGGGGAGAGGGTCTTAGTCAAAGCAAGCTCTGATCATGCAAAATGGATTTCAAACTCCATCAGAGCCACCCTTGGATATCCACCTTTATGTGATGATGATAATGTGGCAGAGTCTGGACTAAATCCTGCTTATTTTGGAGGAGAGCAAGCTGAAGTGGCTCAAGTTATATACCCTCCTGCAGATTTTTACATGATACATCAGGAGATACAGTGTATGTATAGTCCTCCTGAGGGTAATCAGAATGTTATTCTTGAAAAAGTTGTACAGCCTGTGTCAGAGGCAATCTTAAAAGAGCAAGAGGCATTTCTAAAAGAACAAGAGGCCCAATTATCTAAGAAAAGGTTCAGAGAGCAAGCTGAATTAAGGCCAGACTTTGAGCAATGGATCCCAACCTCTAGGAATATCATATTAACTGCTTGGAAAGCTGCTAAGGATAATTTCCTATAGAGAGACAAATGGTATTCTGACCAGGAATGGAAGAAACATGAGGTTAGGCAAGAGGCCATAGTACAATACAGAAGGAAGGCTAAATTAGGGAAGCTACCTCCTAATGCACAGGAGCCTAGCAAGTATTTCCCTAAGCCTTATCACTATTTTGAGAGACAGAAGATAAGGGTTGAAGAACAGAAAAAGAAAGATCTTAAAGGGAAGAAGCCTGCTGATGACAATGAAGCTCCTGTTCAAGCAAAGATTCAATCTGGAAAGGGCATTGTAATCAAGGAACCAGAGCAGCCATAGGATAGAATGTTTCTTAAGTTTACAATCTTGTAATCATTTGCATTTAACTCTATGTAAACTTTTGATTAATGAAAATATTTGAAGTTGTAAGAACAATGTTATATGTTCAATCTATTACATTATTGTTCTGAGATAATTGTTTATACATATTTACGTATTTACCCTGTCATATAATACTGTTTTACACCATACTGAAAATTTGTTATGTATGGTGTATATCATTGACTAAGGGTTATGACTTCTCCAAATAGGGGGAGATTGTTGGGTACATTGGAATATATGTAACTGATTTGAAGAAGCCTCACCCTACTCAATGATATACATCAAGGTGTATTTGATGTTCTTTGAGGTTATTTGTGCAGGTTAATTAACTGCAGGATTGCAGGAAAAGTTTCTAAGTCCATGTGTCGACACCTAGAGGTGAAGTGTCGACACTTAAGAAGGCTTGTGTCGACACCTAGAGAAACTGTGTCGACACTTGGAGTCATTGTGTCGACACCAGGAAGGCAGAGTCGACACCAGAAGGAAAGTGTCGACACATACAAACTGTGTCAACACACTGTGAAGAATTGTCAACATTATCAATGTCGACACTTAGAGGCAGTGTCGATACCCAGAGAAACTTTGTCGACAGCAAAAGTGTCGACACTTAGAGGCTGTGTCGACACTTAGCAAACTTCAACAAAGTTTAAGTACAAGTGTCGACACAAAGGAGATGTGTTGACACTCAGCAGAGTTTCAACACATGAAGGCATGTGACGACACAAAGGAGATGTGTCGACACTCAGTAAAGTTATAACACATGAAGGCATGTGTCGACACAAAGGAGATGTGTCGACACTTAGCAAAGTTTCAACACAAGAAAATGTGTCGACACAAAGGAGTTGTGTCGACAAACAACAAAAATCAACTAAGTATTGAAGAAGTATTTGTATCGACACACTCAACCAGTGTCGACACATTCAACAGAAGGCTTGTGTCGACACACAGGATCAGTGTCGACACATTCTGAAGAAGCAGTGTCGAGAAGCTGTTACAACAACACAAGGAGCTGTGTCGACACCATGAAGGCTAGTGTTGACACTCAGTCTACTTGTGTCGACACTTAGTCTATTTGTGTCGACACATAGAGACTATCTGTCTCGACACTTTCAGACAGTTACAGAGATTTCAAGAAGTGACTGGATGACTTGACAACTGCCATTTCAACCAGTCAACTGCAACTGTCAGAGCCATCAGAAGGTTGTTATAAACCGGATCAGCCGGTTACCTTGGCGGAAGACTATTTAAAGACCTTTCTCCTTCAACAGAATCATCAATGAATTGACAAACAACACAACAAAGAAGAAGACCTTCAAGAGAAGATCTAAGAAGTTGGAGAGAGAGAGAGAGAGAGCTCCTTCTAAGAAGAACATCTGCTGAATCGGGTTGCTAAGTAAGATTCAGATTGAAATCTGAATCTCAAGACAGCAGTTGATTGAAGATCATCTGCACAGAAGATTCAACCCTACTGTGTTCTAATTCAAGAAGCTTTGAAGAAAGCCAAGGGAGGTTGATCTCTGCAAAGTTCTATCAAGAACTCATCAAGAAGCTAGTCAACCCATCTTTCTCTTTCAGAGTTGTGGTTAAACACTTTGTAAACTTTATTTTCTGTAGGATCCTAAGGGATCTGAGCTGTAAGCCTATTTTATAAAGGCTGAGGTAAGGCTATTGTGCTTGAGTGTAGGAGATTCTATTCTCTGAGTGTAGGCCTTGAATGAAAGCTGAGGTAGGGCTGTTTAGCCTGAGTGTAAGTCTTGGTGAAGACTAAGTGGTAAGGCTTTGTGCCTGAGTTGTAGGAGTGGGGACACTCCGAGGTGTAGGAACCTGTTTGGGGTTCTGAGTTGTAAGATCTGAGGATTTGAGAAGAAGTGGAGAAGTTAGGCCGAATCTAGTACACTACTAGATAGGCGAAGGGGGAAAGTGGATGTACCCAGACCTTGGGGAACCACTATAAATACTGTGTGCACTCTGTGAATGTTTGTATCTGTGATTGCTGTGTTGTGATAGCTGTAGAAGTGCATATGTTCTTTAAAGTTATTTACAATTGATCTGCCTTAAAAGTCAAAAGAAAAGAACACCTATTCACCCCCCCCCCTCTATGTGTTTAGGCACTATTTCTTTTAATATGTTCAGTCCAGCAAGGTAGACTCAGAGATTAATCTCTGAGTTAGATACTTAAACACTTTATTTAATTTATCCTATAGGATTAGTGTGTACTAAATCTGAGTGTAGGCCTTAGTAATTAGGCTAAGTGCCAGATTTATTTAGATATGTGCAGTAGGAACACTTGGTGTTCTGAGGTATGTGATTGTTGAATCACTGAGCTGTAGGAACCAAATTTGGATCTGAGTTGTAGTGCTCTCTGAGCCTGGGGTAGGGAAATATTGCCCGAGTTGTAGGAGAGTGAAGCTCTCTAAGTTGTAGGATCCAACTGGATCTGAGCTATAAGACTTGGTTTTAAGTCTGAGGTAGGTGATTAATTAATCACTGAGTTGTAGGAGTGTTGCAGCACTCTGAGAGTAGGGATGTGTGCCTGAATCTATAGGGCTGAGAAGCCTGTGCTGTAGGGCATTGTGTTTGGCTGAGGTAGGTGGCTTAAGGGTCGCTGAGTGTAAGAGCACTATAAAGCTCTGAGGTAGGAACTGTTGGTTCTGAGGCAGATGTCTTGAAAAGGACACTGAGTGTAGGAACTTGCTGAAGTTCTGAGTGTAAGGCTGAGGGCCTGAGGTGTAAGCTCTGAGTAGCATTTCAGAGGAGTTTGGCCTTGTCTAACAAGAGTTAGAAAGGTGAGAGAGATAGTGAATGTACCAATAATTTGGGGAACCACTATAAATCTTTGTGTGTTTGTTTATGTTTTTATTTTTCCCTTATTAATTTCAGGTGTTAAGGACAAGCTCTAGATCACCCTAAGCTGAAAGATAAAAGAAAACAACAAGATAGAAAAAAGACTAAAAAAGATTTAAACACCTATTCACCCCCACCCCCTCTAGGTGACTCGCAAACCTTGAAATAAGAACTTTCACATTCTTTTCTATAGTTCTTCATTGTTATTATCCCTTAGTAGGTCTTTGAAAACTGCCGACTTTACTTTCAAAAACTTGCGATCGAATCAAGCAAAATTCATCGAGTATCATTAGATTTTAGTTAAATTCGCCAAGTAAAATTCGTCGAGTATCATTAGGTTTTAGTTAAATTTGCCGAGTAAAATTCATCGAGTATCATTAGGTTTTAGTTAAATTCGTCGAGTAAAATTCATCGAGTATCATTAGGTTTTAGTTAAATTCACCGAGTAAGATTCGTCGAGTATCAATATGTTTTGGTTGAATTCGATTTGAGATCAAGTAAGATTCGTCGAGTATCGAAGTGAGGCCAAGTCAAATTCGTCGAGTGTTCTCGAGAGGTTCGTGATATTCATCGAGAGGACTTAGAAGTTCGTCGAATGCTTTCGACGAATTTGTCGAGAAACATTCTCATTCGTCGAGTATTGTCGATGAATTTGTGCGGACTTAGAATTTTTCGTCGATTGACCTCCAATTCGTCGAGTGAACAGTGATTTGTCAAGTATAACTTAGGAAACTTTTTTGGTTTTCCTCCCTTTGCGTCATTGTAGAAATCCAATGATAAGTCTGGAGTTTCTTTTCATTTATTAGTATATTTGTATGTTTATTTTTGGCCTTTGGTTGACTGTGGATAAAGGACCACCACCTCAGTGCCGGTTTGTGAATCATTACACCTTGAGGGTTTTCTTTTCTTGTTATGGACCGTTGGTTTGTGTTGGATAGATGGCCATTGACATAATGCCTTTTGAGATGTTTGGTCTGATGGTCTGTGTTGGACACGTGGCCACTGCCTTAGTACCGTGTTTCGTTTGTCAGTGTTATTGATTCATGCTTTAAAACTAATCAATCTTTTCTTATATATATACATATGTTTATATGCATACTCTTGCAGATGTTAATGAAGCATAGCTCTAAAACGCACTTGGTGCAACTTCTCATATTTAAACTTCTCTGAACTCTTCAATGCTTACTATTTTATGATTTAGATGATGTGGTATGATAGCTAATCTGTTTGGGTTAGTAACCTTCTTAACTTGTCGAATTACTTGATTTTAATCTTCGCCGCCACTTGTACATTTTTGCTGAGACATTCTTTTCTTTTGAATGCATCAGGCTCGGAGTAGTAGCGGTCTAAGCAGCTAGAGTCAGTGGCCTCAGACATTCTGCAGTAGTATTATCAGTGGTTCTTCTCTCACCTCTGTGAGGTTGCTTTGTTGTTCTTACTTTGGTTCAGACATACATTTTGTTCTATGGGTTTGTGTCAGGTTGTTGACGCACATGGTGAATTATTGTAGATGTTAGGGTATTTGCTAGCTGCTATGCTATTTTCTTGTTGGGTTATTTTACCAACTTGCTCGCTGAGATTGTTTTATGCTAGGTTGCATGTTAGTTATATTCACAGTATAAAAAGATCAATATTCTTATCTCATACTCATAGCATCTCTTTAATTAAAATGTCACTTTACTTTAACAAACAAAAAATCTCTTTTAGTACCTATAAAAAATCTTGAGGTGTGCATATTATGAATTGTTCGATTGGATCTCCATGCTCATATAGGATTATAAATGAACTAAACAAAGTATTTTTCCATTGCGTATGTGTATATATTTACTCGTGGACTAGTTAACCCGCTGAGTCGAGGGACACGACCATCAGAACTTAAACTTAAACTATATTTTCATCATAATAATTTGTGAATTTCATGAAAAGTATTTGGATTAGTATTATTTAATGTGGAGAAAATACGGGTTGTGATAGTTAGTATCAAAGGTAGGTTTGTTTGACAAGTTGGTCGAATGATTATCTTTGGTAAAGTTTTAGTTGTCTTGTTTCATTTCATACACACACTGATGTGTCATCATAATGTCTTGGCTGAAGCATGAACATTACACTCATAAGCATGATAGAAGTATACATGGCAAATTATGCATTATGGGATGCATAATATGTATTTGTATATAGATCCTCATAGGAGGCAACATATTACTGTTATGTAGTATGAGATGCATAACAATCATAACATGGATGCCCATTAGATTTTTTTTCGTTACATGTGATATTATGTAGTATGTGATGCATAATATTTCATGTGTACTCTGTTTATAACATGCATTAAGGCCTTTAATAGAATGCATAACACAACATGCATAACATTACATAGCATTAGCGCACATGCCAAGTTAAGATCTACATGATGACATACGTACACACATGGTTTTAAAATAAAGAAATAAGAATTCATGCATTTATATTATATGCACATGAGTCAATAGGATGATGGTGTGTCATCCTAAATTAAAACATAGCATTACTATTGAAAATCCCAGAGCAAGGTTGTAGCGAGAGCAAGTATCTATATATTTTTGGTCTGAACTAAGTTGAGTAGTTTTAGTTTTAAGCTAGGTTTTAATGAGTTGTTCGTTTGTATTATTAGGAATGCCGCCAAAGCGTGTTGCGACGAGTTCAACTCCTTATTCCGAGGGTGAGTCATCGGGTGCGCAGAGTGAGGCTGTGATTGAAGGACTGCTGTACAACCCCGTGTTCGGCGAGCAAGGTCGCCAGAAACCAGACAGATCGGGCTAAAGGCAGTGGGCGAGCTCGGCAGTAGAGAAGTCGAGCCCGAGCTCGGCATTCGTCGACCAGAGATCGGCGATCGTCGACCAGAGATCGGCATCCGTCAACCGGAGATCAGTATTCGCCGACCCCAAGCTCGGCATCTCGCCGAGATAGCCCCAGCTCGCGCCCTTGCAACGGAGCTCGGCAATAGCAGGCGAGCAGGACCCGCCGAGATGATCAAGCTCCCCATCTCGCCTGGATGAATGAGGTACTTTTTACTGTTTTGCCCCCGCTGGTCTGCCTATAGCCCTTCAAAACAGCGGAGTTTGGCTGTTGGCAGACCCAACCAAGGATTTTCTGGTAATTTAAGGTGACCTCTTTTGGTTATTGGCAGTCCAGATTCTAAAAACTATAAATATGACCCAAGGGATACCCCAGAAAGCATGCTTGTCATGCCTTCCTGCTCCAGTTTTCAAGTGCTTTCTGAGGGTACCTTAGCTCGGCCTCTGGCTAAGGAGGGGAAGCGCTCTGAGATCTTCCGGGTGTGTGGTGGGACCTCCCCGCCGAGCCCTTGAGTCGGTTTCTCCTTGTTTTCTTCGTTGTTTTGCTTGCAGGAGTGAAGTTGGTGCGAGACCACCCCTTCCCCAAGGGTCGAACTCCACAGGAGACCGATTTTCGGTTTCAACATTTTTGGTGCGGTGAGCGTGGAGCGTGGTCAGTGCAGAAAAGCTTCAGCGAGTTCGATGACAGGAGGACAGGGATCTGACAGGCCGAACTCGCCCCCCCCCCCCGACCCGCCTCTCGCCACGGTGGGGATGTTAGAAGATTTCAGGAATGAGGTGCTGAGCCTCGTCAAGTTTGCACTCGGCACGCGGGCCGAGTGCTCGACTCCGACAGTCCAGATCACGGCCGCTCCCTCTTTGGGCGAGGAAGCCCCTGGCAGGCGAGATGGGAAGGAAGTGGCCGAGGAAGGCCGAGGGTGCGAGCTCCCCGTGCGCGAGCTCTTCCCTGGCTCGGTAGGACGAAGCCGGTTCGGCGAGCTGGGCTCGCGAGACTCGCCAGCTCGCCCAGTGGGAGGAGGAAGTCCCTTCAGCGAGTTGGTCTCTTCAGCTCCAGTTCCAGACGGGTTTAGGGAACCCGAGAGGTCCTACTACACCGGGAAGGGAGTCCCGGTCCAACATGTTCAATGGATCGAAGATGTAGTATCCATCCGTCAGATGTAGGACAGATTCAAATGTCGACTCTTCACTATCACCCTCAGGGAGAAGGCAAGGGAGTGGTTCCATCAACTACTGGTCAGCTCCATCTACTGCTTTGAGGACCTGTGCCGGGGGTTTATGCTGAGGTTCACTACCTCAAAGAAGAGGAAGAAGGAGTCGGAGTCCTTGTTTCACATCAAGCAGGGAGTGAATGAGACGTTGGAGAGCTACGTGGACCGGTTTCAGGAGGAGGTCACTCAGGTCCAGGAGATGTCGGGCCATAGTCTGATGATGGCCTTCACCTTGGGCCTACAGCAGGGGTTCTTTAGGATGGAGCTGAAGAGAGTTCCCCCATCTCCTACGAGGAGCTAATGGAGAGGGCGGCAAGAGAAGTTGACGGGGAGGCGTCGAACCCGGAGTTTGCGCGGAAGCTGGCCCGGTGGGCCACAGAGGAAGAGAAGGAGTCGAGAGGAGGAAGAGGAGAGGAGGAGAGGAGAGGAGAGCCCCGACAGAGGGAGCAGAGGCAGCTCCAATGGCAGCAGCAGCCGAGGTGGGGGCATTAGTAGCCCGACCGTCGACTGGGCTGGAGGCCTGAGTGGCAGGGGCAGGGGCCACAAAGGGGATACCACAGAAGGGATCGCTTCCAAGAGGGGCAAGATCAATTCCACCCCCCGGGCTGGAGGCAGGCCCAGAGGCCCCGGCTCCCCGATCAAGAGGAGGCCATGGCCATAGCCTTGGGGGCGAGGAGGAGGATAATAAGGAGGACTAGGAGAGAAGTTAGGGTGGAGTTGCCCTATTGTGACTTCCATCAGGAGGAGGGGCACGCAACAGCCACGTGCCCGGAATTCCTTGAGATGAGAGGGAATAGGGAGCAGCAGAAACAACAGCAGGGGCAGCAAGAAGTGAGGATTGAGGAGGTCCTGCCTCGGGCGGAGGAGGATCGTTGCGAAGACCGGGTGGACATCGGAACCCGAGGAGGGATCGGAATGATCCACAGGGGAGTGGGGGTCGAGGCTTCCCGCAAGGCGAGCCTCCACACCATGTACCGTCGGAGCGTTGCCTCCACATCCCAGACCCCACCCCTGGAGGAGAGGATCACCTTCTCCAGGAGCGACATGCCAGATCACGAGGATCCATTCTGTGATGCACTGGTCATCAAGGTAGCCATCGAGAATTTTACCGTCTCTCGGATCCTCGTCGACAATGGGAGCTCCGTCAATGTCGTCTTCAAAAAGGCGTTTGATGCAATGAAGGTAGAACCAAAGAGGGTGTTGGCCTCGGACGGACCCTTGTTTGGGTTTTCAGGAGAGAGGAAGGAAGTGGAGGGAGGAGTAGGCCTCCATGTTACCTTGGGGGGGGGGCAGTCTAGAAACTGCAGGTTCGTCATTGTGGACGCCCCCAGCAGCTACAGCGCCATCTTCGGGAGGCCCCTTATCAGTGCCTTCCGCTGCGTCCCCTCATCATTCCATCAGTGTTTGAAATTCAACGCTGAGGAGATTCAGGTCAGGGTCAGGGGAGACCCCAAGGTGGCACGGGAGTGCTATGTCACTGCGGTGAACACCATCTCCTGGTAGAAGGGAGACGAGGAGATGGAGTGAAGGATGGAGGAGGCTAAGCAGGAAGCAGGAGGGGAGAAGCTGGAGGTGGAGAGCTGCGCGAAGGAGGCGGCATGAATAAACCTGGAGGAGGTGGCCGAAGTGATGGCCGAGGGAGAAGAGGTGGAGGTAGAGATCCCGGTCTTGGGAGAGAGGGATGCTGAAGGATGGGGAGAGCAGTCCAAGCTGGAGGCTGCAGAGGAAGTGGTGGAGCTGGAGGTTCTCACCCGTGGAGGCAGGATGGAGAGGATCCACGTCAGCGGGGGGCTGACCCCGGAGGACCAAGGCAGGATGCTGGAGTGCATCCAGAAGAATATGGACATCTTCGCTTGGGACTCCATGAAGATGTCGGGGGTTGACGCGAATATGGCCTGCCACCGCCTCAACCTGGACCCGGGAACACACCCCGTTCAACAGAAGAAGAGATTCACTGCGGATAAGCTGGTAGAGCCCATCAGGGAGGAGGTGGCAAAGCTCCTCAAGGCCGGCTTCGTGTCCGAGATCCAATACCCCGACTGGGTCTCCAATGTGGTCATGGTCAGAAAGGGAGACGGCCGGTGGAGGATGTGTATCGATTTTTCTTTACTTAATAAAGCTTGTCCTAAGGACTGTTATCCTTTGCCTCGAACCGACGCGCTGGTTGACTCAGCCGTCGGTTTTTCTATAATGAGTTTTCTAGATGCTTTTTCAGGTTATCATCAAATCAAGATGCACCCCCAGACATCAAGGATGTCTCGTTCATCACAGGGGATGGATGAGATTGTTACAAGATGATGCCCTTTGGGCTGAAGAATGCAGGGGCAACCTACCAGAAAATGATGGATAGGGTCTTCAAGGAGCAGAAGGGGAGGAATTTGGAGGTGTATGTAGATGACCTCATGATCAAAAGTCGGGATGTGGACTCCCACCTCCGGGACCTAAAGTAGACCTTTGCCACCCTGCGCAAATACAAAATGCGGTTGAATCCCCTAAATTGTGTCTTTGGGGCTAGCAGGGGAAAGTTCTTGGGGCACCTCCTCACCCCCGCAGGGGTCGAGCCGAATCCTGATAAGGTCAAGGATATCTTGGAACTAGGGTCGCCACAAAATTCTAAGGAGGTCCAACGACTGACGGGGAAGCTAGCAGGGCTGAGTAGGTTCCTCTCCCGGGCAGGAGAGAAGTGCTCCCCCTTCTTCAAAACACTAAGGGGTGGTCGGAAGTTCGAGTGGACCAAGGAGTGCGAGGAGGTGTTCCAGGCCCTCAAGATGCAGTTGACTCAGGCTCCGCTACTCCAAGGGCCGAAGGAGGGGGAAGACATGTTTTTGTACCTCGGGGTCAGGGAAAAGGCCTTGAGCTCCGTCCTAGTTCGTGAAGAGGGGAAGAATCAGCTCCCTATTTATTATGTGAGCCGGGTCCTGAGGAAGGCCGAGCTACGGCACCCGATTCTGGAGAGGCTAGCCTTCGCCCTGATCATCTCAGCCCGGAGGCTGCGACCTTACTTCCAGGCACACTCAATCCGAGTGGTGACCGACCATCCTCTCCGCAACATCTTTGAGGGGGTGGAGCATTCAGGTAGGCTGGCCAAGTGGTCGGTGGAGCTGAGTGAGTTTGAAGTTTCCTTCGTTCCGCGGCTCTCGATCAAAGCTCAAGCGATAACCGACTTCTTGGCTGACTATGTGATCGAGGTAGCATAGGAAGAACTCACCCGTCCGACTTCTTGGAAGGTGAAGGTAGACGACGCCTCGGGGAGGCATTCCCTAGGAGTGGGGGTGATCCTGGAGAGCCCTCAGGAGACTCGAATTGAGCAGACGGTGGTGGTGCACTTTCCCTTTACAAATAATCAGGCCGAGTACGAGGCCGTGATAGTAGGGCTACGCCTGGCCAGGGAGCTGGGGGTGTTGGATGTGGAGGTCCTTACCGATTCCATGGTGGTAGCTTCCCAGATCAACGGGGAGTTTGAGGCAAGTGAACCCACCCTGCGATTATACTTAGCCAAAGTGAAGGGGGTCATAGGCACTTTCCAAAGCATCTCCATCCAACACGTGCCCAGGGAAGAGAATGAACAAGTCGACCAACTAGCAAAGCATGGTCCCCAGGTGGGGGGGGGGGTACCATCACCGACCTGTTCCGCCCCTCCATCGAAGAGGGGGAGCTCATGGAAATTGATCAACAAACTTCGTGGATGGACCCAGTTGTGACTTTCCTCTCCACGGGAGAGTATCCGGAGGGGGCAGATAAGAAGAATCTAAGGCACAAGTCGGCGTATTACCTCCTCCATGGCAGGGAGCTGTACAGGAAGACACTCTCAGGGATGTTGGCTCGTTGCGTGGCCGAAGGGGAAGTACAAAGAAGCTTGGAGGAAGTCCACTCCGGAGAGTGTGGGAGCCACTCCGGGAGTCGGACCCTGGAAGGAAGAATCGTCAGGCAAGGGTACTTCTGGCCCACCCTGGGCCATGATGCAACGGAGTTCGCGAGGAGGTGCCAGATTCCAGCTGTTTGCCCCCCTCCAGCTACAGCCGGCCCAGCGACTCAAAAGTATCACGGCCCCCTGGCCCTTCGCAATTTGGGGAATGGATTTGGTTGGACCGTTCCCCCAGGCCAGTGGGCAGAGGAGGTTCCTCCTAGTAATGATCGACTACTTCTCCAAGTGGTTGAAGGTGAAGGCGCTGGCCAAGGTGACTTCCCAGGTTATCAGGAACTTTGTTTGGGGGGAGATCATCTGCCGCCATGGGCTGCCCCAGGCCATCGTCACGGACAACGGGCCCCAGTTTGCCAGCGCCGAGTTCACTGGTTTTTGCGAGCAGCTTGTAATCGACCTCAGGTTCGCCTCGGTCCATCACCCTAGGAGCAACGGGTAGGTGGAGGCCGCGAACAAGATCATCGTCAAACTCCTCAAGAAGAAGGTGGAGAATTTGAAGGGTAGCTGGGTGGAGCAGCTTCCCGCGATTCTTTGGGCCCTAAGAACCACCCCCAACACGGCTACTAGAGAGACCCCCTTCAAGCTCTCTCATGGGTGCGAGGCAGTGCACCCTGTGGAATTTGAAGTCCAAACACCTCGAGTCGTTGCGGCCAAGGAAGGCCGAGAGGAATGGCAATCAGAGAACGAGGAGGAGCTGAGGCTCTCCCTTGACATGGTGGAAGAGCTGAGGGACCTTTCCACTGTCCGACAGGAGGAGGTGAAAAGACGAATGGCCAAGTACTTTGACAAGCATGTCAGAGTCAAGCAGTTTGTGGAAGGGGACTTGGTGCTGAAAAAGGTGGATGCAGTAGGGAGGTCGGCATCAGTAGGGAAGCTCAACCGCAGCTGGGAAGGACCATTTATTGTAAAGGAGGCTCTAAAATCGGGAGGCTATCGACTCCAAAATGTAGAGGGCGAGACCCTGAGTCTCACCTGGAGTGGTGACGACTTAGAATGTTTTTTCCTCTGAAACATGTAAGCGATACATTGACTATAGTAAATTTCTTCAACACTTTAGTACTGTCATAGCTAGCCTGCATAGAGAAATGGAATATGTTTGGACCCTAAGCAGATCCCGCTGTCAGGCTCTCACCTAGCTGGCAGGGTAGGAAGTCACTCGGTGTCATCCTTGGCCTCGAGCAGATCCCGCTGTCAGGCTCTCACCTAGCTGGCAGGGCTGGAAGTCACTCGATGGAATATGTCTGGTCCCCGAGCAGATCCCGCTGTCAGGCTCTCACCTAGCTGGTAGGGCAGGAAGTCACTCGGTTTCATCCTTGGCCTCAAGCAGATCCCGCTGTCAGGCTCTCACCTAGCTGGCAGGGTTGGAAGTCACTCGATGGAATGTGTTTGGACCCCGAGCAGATCCCGCTACCAGGCTCTCACCTAGCTGGTTGGGCAGGAAGTCACTCGGTGTTATCCTTGGCCTCGAGCAGATCCCGCTGTCAGGCTCTCACCTAGTTGGCAGGGCTGGAAGTCACTCGATGGAATGTGTTTGGACCCCGAGAAGATCCCGCTGCTAGGCTCTCACCTAGCTGGCAGGTCAGGAAGTCACTCGGTGTCATCCTTGACCTCGAGCAGATCCCGCTGTCAGGCTCTCACCTAGCTGGCAGGGCAGGAAGTCACTCGATGGAATGTGTTTGGACCCCGAGTAGATCCCGCTGTCAGGCTCTCACCTAGCTGGCAGGGCAGGAAGTCACTTGGTGTCATCCTTGGCCTCGAGTAGATCCCGCTGTCAGGCTCTCACCTAGCTGGCAGGGCTGGAAGTCACTCGATGGAATGTGTTTGGACCTCGAGCAGATCCCGCTATCAGGCTCTCACCTAGCTGACAGGGCAGAAAGTCACTCGATGGTGTCGGCCTTGAAATTGACAGGTAAAGATCAAGAAGTCTCGAATGCCAAGGAAAAAGGGGAAAGAGGTTCTGTATAGGCGAGCCCGGACTCGCCTAACCCAGCTCGGCATCAGGAAGAGGATTCTGCACAGGAGAGTTTGGACTCACCGACCCCAGCTCGACATCAGCAAAGAGGAGGCGAGCCCGGGCCTCGCTGAAGGAAGGCGAGCCAGGCCGGGGTACTTCACCCCTTTGCCTGTTTTCCTTAGAAGATTTTCTCTTCTTTTTGAGTTCAACCTGGATGGCTCGCGGGCGAGTTAAGGTGGCGTGACAAGGGCGGAGAGCAGCCCGCTCCCGAATCGCTTGGTGCTCGACGAGCATTCAAAACATATTCACTCGCGGGCGCGTACCCATGACTACCCTACTCGCGGAACCTGTCTATGCGAGGTCGCATGGGGAAGCACTCGCGGATATTCAGAGCATAACAAACAAAGTACACAGAAAAAGGGAAAAGAAAAGTGGCACAGATATGATCAAAAACTTCCTTTCATTAAGTAAGTGTTTACAAAAATAGTTACAGGGGGCTCGCCTCGGCGAGTAAGCAAAAAAGGAAAAGAAGAAAGAGGAAAATGTACAAGATATCTTCAGGCCTCCCCCCCCCCCGCCGGACTGGTACTCGCCTTCACCCGACTGATCCTGGAAGCTCTTCCCGAACATCGTATCCAAGCTGTCTTCCTTCTTGCTGGGCGGCGTTGCCGGGAACAGGCTCGACATCAGGTCCCGGGCCGAGATCCCCTCGCATCCCTCCACTAGCACCCCCGAGTCCTTCATCATTTCGAGGGTGCACTCGGGGGCTTGGATGGATTTGATCCGCAGTCTCTCGGCGAGGTTGGCCTCGCCAAAGATCCGCGGGCTCTTGTAGGGGAGGGTAGGGTCGATGTCGTGGGGCGGGAAGAAGATCTCTGCCTGGCGACGGACCTCGCGGAGGAGGTGCTGATTCTCCTCCTTCAGCTTCGTGTTCGCGCCCTCCAGCTCGGCGAGGCGTGCGCGCAGCTGGCTGATCTCCTCCCCCTGCTCGGCATTGCGAGCCTGAAGCTCCCCTACAGCCTTGGCATCCTGGTAAAGAAACAATTCAGTCTAGTATCAGCACAAAATGTTCTAAGAAAGAGAGAAGAGTAGTGCTTGACACTTACCAGCCCGCCGACGGCTTGGGCGAGTAGACCCTCCGCTATGCCGAGCCGCCTCGCCTGATCAGTGAACTTATCCTTGGCGACGTCGCGAGACTGCTCAGCTTTTTGGAGTTGGTTGCTGAGGGCGAAGCTGCGGCGGGTCAGCATGTGGTGCAGCTCCATGGTCCGCAAGTGGGCCTGCAGTCCCTCATAGCCGAGCTACCGGAGGGTCATCTTCTTGTAGGCCTCGGCATCCTCGCGGCCATATAGGCCGAAACCGAGGGCGTAGGCATGACCGGTGGCGGGCTCGCGGTCGTGCCAGTAGGGGTGCAGGGTGGAGATGGAGACTCGATGTGTAACAGTCCAAATTGCTGAAACAGGAATTTTTGGGTGACACGGCCTGGGACACGGGCGTGTCCCAGGGCGTGTCAAAGGACACGGCCTACGACACGGGCGTGTCGCAGGGCGTGTCGAGGTTGTGTCGACGATCAGGCTTTGTCTCGACGATTTTTCTCTCGACGATGTGTCGAGAGGAGGCACACGGCCCAGGACACGGGCGTGTCCAAGGCCGTGTCGCGTGCTTGACGATTTTTACTCGACGATCGTCGAGTGTCGAGACGTGAGTGTCGAGTGTCGAGAAGTTGCACACGGCCCGTGACACGGGCGTGTCACAGGGCGTGTCAAATCGGGTCGACGAACTCAGCCCGCCGAAGGATTTCGACAGGGCGTGTCTTTGTGCCGTGTCAGGGCACACGGCCTGGGACACGGGCGTGTCACAGGCCGTGTGAAGTCTCGGGATGATTTGGGATTTTTTTCGCCCAGGCACACGGCCACAGACACGGGCGTGTTCGAAGGCGTGTTGGTGACACGGCCCATGACACGGGCGTGTTCCATGGGCGTGTCACTGGTTTGGATAAGTCGGTTGACCACCGCTTGAGGCACACGGCCTGGCACACGGCCGTGTCCGAGGCCGTGTCGGGTCAAAATCTGTGTTTTTGGCAAAATCGTGGCCGTCCATTCCTTCAGCTGGGATCCAAGGGCTGAAGCCTCTTCCTCTTTTTCCTAAAGGCCGCAATCAGAGAAATGATTCTCATTTCCTTGGCCTTAATCTTTCTTCAAGTTAAGAGAGAAAGAGAGAGAGAAAGGAGGAGGAAGAGGAAAGGGGGCTGCTGCTGCTGGTGGTGCTGCGGTTTACCGACAAGAGTTCCGAAGCCGGCGTTGCGGAGGAAACGATCTTTCGAGTCTTGCAAGCTAGCTTTGAGTCTATGGCACCAAAGCGGTCGTCAAGGGTAACGACTCTTCTTCCTAGCCATGTGAAGGCTTCTTTTTGGCATAGCTTTGTGATTTCCCCCACCAAGAGGTGGCTGATTTTGGAAATCTTTGGGTGGATGCTTGAAATCCCCTTTGTTAGCATATAGATCCAGAAATGGAGTACGGAATAGGCATGCTGTGTGAAGCCCATCTGGACAGGTTGGTCTGGATTGGTGATGTTGCATACGAACCGGAGAAGACTCCGTGATAACGTGTAGGTTAAGGAGTCTGCGGGTTATGCCTGCGAAAAGGAGTAGCAGGAAGTACTGGGGTGGTAGCCCAAGAAAAATAACCATGTGATGTTTTTGGGTCCAACCTGTGATTGAGGCACAGGAAGTACTGGTGTGACCAGGAAATGCCATTTTGTGATGCTTGATGTCGTAGGGTGTCCACCTGTGAAGCGAGTAACATGAAGTACTGACATGATAGCTAGGAAAGACCCCGGACATTTGTGCTTGTGCGGTGTCCACCTGTGAAGAGAGTCACAGGAAGTACTGGGAGGCCCAGGAAAGACCCGCTGTTGTGCTAAGGAAATGGGTATCGAGATATGCCCAGGCTTGAATGCCAGGAACAGGATTGGTGAGACCGACCCGCGCCTTTGATATAGCCATGAGTACGCTGTACTCGGAGAAGGCAAGGCGATTTGAGCAACAAGGGGTGGAGGATCCGACCTGCGCTATGTCCGTCCGACGTGAGACCAAAAGGTGCGGTCTGTTGGAGCGCATAGCAAGAGTCTTCGGCCTGCGCGCCATGACACAATGGGGGGCTACGGGCCATCCCGGTGTAGGAAGACTAACTCCGGCTGCACGACATGGAGTAAATGCTCAAGAGATTTACCGTTGGGTTAGGACCCTGATACGGTGGTGGGCAAGAGATTTGCCGGAACACCAAGAATGTGCCCTGAGTGCACGGACCGTTGGGCCGGGTGGCGAACGGTTGTGATGGCTTGTGTGCGTGAAAGCACATTTTAATATTATATATTGCCATCCTTGTAATTTTCTATGCCTACAGGGAAGGATACCGCTGCCCCGAGAGAAGGGGTAGGGTCGTTATAATTTGGTCAGCTGAACGCTGACCGTTGCTTTTGTTTGCCACCATTGGGTGGATTGTCCCTGTACAGGTGCGGGAGAGCCGAGCGGGACGCATAGAGGTTGATGTTCCTGCTGCTGTTGCTGCTACTGCTGCTAGCCCTCGAAGGCTATCTGTGTTGTTGTGCGTTTTCTTTTATTGTGGCCGGCCTGCGCGCCAATTTGTTTAGGTCACTGTTTGATAGCCCTGTAAGGCCATAAGGCCAACGCTTTGTACTTATTGTAAGACATTCCTATATGGTATAAAATGTGGAGTTTTATGTTTGGACATTCATGAGGAGTTCAAGTTGTAGTCTAGGCTTCCGCTAGAATGATTTGGGATAGGTGCGATGCGCTACTCTGGTATCATCCTGTGCCTTCACCGCCTGTTTTGTGATATATACTGTGGGGCCCCGGCCGGACCTTCTAGAATATACCATATGAACGGATGGGGTTGTTACACGATGAGCTAGCTCATCCCACTGCAGCATGGGCTCGCCCGCCGAGTCCTTCCACCGCCCGCCGAAGTTGAAGAGGGGGTGTTGATTCGGCAACGTGCGCTTGCGGGATGCCCTCTTTGCCGATGGAGGAGGGGAGATCGCCGCCGTGGAAGAGGGGGCCTCGCCACCTTTCCGGACCTTGCTGGTAATCTCCTTCAGCGGGCTCTCCGGCGACGCGTCGGGAGGGGAATCCGACAAGCTGATGTATTTGGGGCTGGGTTGTTGATGTTGTTGTTGTTGTTGCCCCGCGGAGCAAATAGGGCTCTCCACATCTTCTTTAGTGGTCGATGGCGGTGTGGCAGGTTCGACCCCGCGTCCTCAGGTCACCTCCTGCTGGAAGAGGGTTGGGAGAGGGCCGCCTCATCTCGGCAGGCCGCCGCTGCCGCCTTCTCGCGGGCAAGGGGGTCCGGGTGTGATCCCGGATCCACAAATGGCGGGTTCGCAGGAATTATTCGCTCTCCTACAAGAAAATACTTTGAAAAAATCAGAAGAGATTCAACAACAATATGGCGAGCTCGGTGATCGGGCGATCTCGACAAGATGAGGAGAGAATAGTACATTCGCCGGGTAGAACAGGGGGAAGCGCGTCAAGGCCCCTTCGCAGGAAGACGACCTCGAAGTCCTTGTGGAGAAAGAACTTGTGGAACTCGGCATCATTGCCGGACACGGCGTGGGGGCGGTAGACCTCCTCGCCCTTCTGCTGGGGCGAGTATGGGATGTTGCCGAGATCGCCCATGATGAAGGCGATCTTGGTCATCCAGGTGTGGTGCTTGTTCGCAATCTCGCGAACCTTGATCAGCAAGCCGCCGAAGTAGGCGTCCCCATCCGGCGTCGCTTTATAGGAGAAGAGCTTCCTGAACAATATCAGGTTGAACTCAATCCTCTCCCGCCGGAGGTAGCTCGCGAACGCCACCATCATCGCGATGGCGTTGGAATTTAGCTGCGTGGGCACGGCTCCGTAATACTTCAGGATCTGCCGGATCTCCGGCCAGAGGGGAAGGCACAACCCCACCTCGAAGTGCGAGATGGGGAAGGCGAGTTCATCTCCATAAAAGGTGTTGATGGTCGCGCCTGCCTCGGCCCGCACACCTCGAAGCCCGGCGGCACGTAATCGGCCTTGAACTCTACGAGCTCCTCCTCGCTAGTGTGCCCCTCAAAGAAATAATAATCTGTGAAGTGTTACGCGTACTTGGAACGGCCGTCGGCATCTGGATTGGTCTTGCCCATGATCGCGGAGGAACGAGCGGAGCGCGAGCAGGAAGAGAAGGAAGCACAGAGAGAGGGAAAGAAAGCAATAAAGGCATAGTACGGGGTAGGTGAGGGTGGGGGGGCTATTTATAGGAAAAGAAATCTGGGGCAGGCCGTCCAATCGGCTCAGCTCGCCACCCCAGCTCGCCGACTTCCGGCGCATCCCAACCAAGGCTAAGTCAAACATTGCAGTACATTATTTGAATAACATGTCCAAGAATATTCTAAAAGTTACTTATTACAGAAAGTTCAGGAATGAAAAAGCAGGGCGCGCGAGCAAGGAGAACATCGGGATGCGAGTACCGGTCGACTCGACAAAGGAGCCGCTCAATTACCTACCCTGGCCTCGCGACCCCCGCCCCCAGACTGCCGCGCGCAGAGCAGCTCGCGGATCCTTCCCGAATTCCTCTGCGCCACCGAGAGACCGTCATCTATCTCGTCCAGGAGTCGGGAGGGGGACATCAGCTCGCCAGCCTGGCCGCTTCGCACCTCGTCGGCGAGACGTGCGTAGTCGCTCTGTAGCGTCTCGTTGACCCCCTGCACCTCGCGCAGCCCGCACACCAGCTTCTTGAGGAGCTTGACCTCCCTCCTCGTCAGCTCGCCTTGATCAACCTCAGGACCCATGTAAGAGTCTAGCGAGCTTGGGGAAGGGAGGGGAGAGTAGTGGGCTGCCTGCGAGGATTCCTCGGCAGCGGATTGGCTGGGAAGAGTTGTGAAGACAAGTGTCAGCAAGAAGAGAAACACAAAAAAACTCATGGGACAAGAAGTCAAGCAAGATTGACCTGACGAGCTCGGTAGCTCAAAGGAGATGCGGGGAGGGATGAACCTGAGGTCCTTCCTGCGACCTGGACCGTGAGCCCCCGGCGAGAGGAGCTCAAATCCCGGGGTGGGGATACTTCCTAGACCCGCCCCCGCGACCACATCAGTTTGCCGGGGAGAGGAGGCGCGCACCGGCGAGCTCGGCCTCTGCGAGCTCACTGGAATGATCCCAAAGAGAAGAGGCGGGTCCTGGGGACGGTTGTCCGGCACCATGAACTGCGAGTCCGCGGGAGCCGTCTCGTCTCGTGGTATGGGCTCTCGCGGGGTGGTCCCCCCTGTCGTCCGGTTGACCATCCGGGTCATCGCCAACTACGATGACCTCTCTATCCTTCTCACGAATTGTCCAGGTAGAAGAACCGGTCTCGCGCTCCAGGGTAGCCCTCAGGTCATGGTAGATGGGCTCAGCCGCCTGGGGGAATAACTTCCTCTTGGAGCCGGGCTCGGAGGAATCAATCTGAGGAACTTTGGCAGGAACCGCCGTCAGGGCGGCTACGCGTGCTGTGGAAGCCTGGCGAGCTCGGTCTAAGCGCTCTTGGATCTACTTAGGAAGAGGCATCTTGGCAGGGTTAGAGCAAAGGGAATGACAAGAGTCATGTAGGTGGGCAGGTGCACATATATATAGCCGCAGGTGGACCCCACCCAAAGATTCCCTCCAACTCGCCAACCCGCGCTCGCCGCACACTTGGGGTTGGATGTTTCTTTCTGAGCTTTGCCAAGCTCAAAAAGAGTGGGTATTGTGTACAACCCCGTGTCCGGCGAGCAAGGTCGCCAGGAACCAGACAGATCGGGCTAAAGGCAGTGGGCGAGCTCGGCAGTAGAGAAGCTGAGCCCGAGCTCGGCATTCGTCGACCAGAGATCGGCATCCGTCGACCGGAGATCGGCATCCGCCGACCGGAGATCAGTATTCGCCGACCCCAAGCTCGGCATCTCACAGAGCTAGCCCCAGCTCGTGCCCTTGCAACGGAGCTCGGCAATAGCAGGCGAGCAGGACCCGCCGAGATGATCAAGCTCCCCAGCTCGCTTGGATGAATGAGGTACTTTTTACTGTTTTTCCCCCGCTGGTCTGCATATAGCCCTTCAAAACAGCGGAGTTTGGCTGTTGGCAGACTCAATCAAGGGTTTTCTGGTAATTTCAGGTCAGCTCTTGTGGTTATTGACAGTCCAGATTCTAAAAACTATAAATATAGCCCAAGGGGTACCCCAGAAAGCATGCTTCCCGTGCCTTCCTGCTCCAGTTTTCAAGTGCTTTCTAAGGGTACCTTAGCTCGGCCTCTGGCTATGGAGGGGAAGCGCTCTGAGATCTTCCGGGTGTGTGGTGGGACCTCCCCGCCGAGCCCTTGGGTCGATTTCTCCTTGTTTTCTCTGTTATTTTGCTTGCAGGAGTGAAGTAGGTGCGAGACCACCCCTTCCCCAAGTGTCAAACTCCACAAGTGACCGATTTTCGGTTTCAACAACTGCGACAGAGCAATGAGGCTCTATCTAGGAAAATGGTTGTAATATAATCACAAATTCAGGTGTTGTTGACTGCCGCCATAGGGCAGTATCCTAGGGTGTAGGACCCTACACTGGGTCAGACTGTACCTGTTCCTACTGCTCCTCTGATGCCTACAGTTTTGCTGCCACCGGAGATGAATTTCATTTCGCACTTCCAGTGATTATGACCTCGTACCTATGATGGGAGAGCTAATTTCATGGCCTTGGATGATTGGATCATTGTCATCAAAAAGATGTTTTTGTATTTGGGAATCTCTGCAGACCAGAAGGTGATGGTCGTTGCTTACTAGCTGAGGTGCGTTGCTAAGAGCTGGTGGATTCGAGAGAAAGAGAGCCTCACCGAGGGATGTTCGTGGGAATCTTTCATGGAGATGTTGCTCAAGAAGCTCCTGCCATCGGTCGAGTAAGACCGTCCGGTGAATAATTTTCGGTACCTGAAATAGAGACAACTCACGGTTAGTGAGTATGAGATAGAATTCAGCAAGTTGATCAGGTTTGCTCCAGACTTGGTAGACTCCGAGGCAGGTAGAGTAAAGCGGTTTCTGGGAGGACTTCGCAGTGACGTCCAGTAGTTGGCTAGCGCATATAGATCAGAGAGTTATGCTGAAGTGGTAGAATCTTCCCTAAAGGTAGAGGTGATAGATAATGCAAAGAATCATGGGTTGCAGGCAAGGAAGTACAAGAGAAAGTCTGATGAGAGTGGAAGCACTCGGGCATCTGGCCCTGCTTCAAAGAAAGGAAGCAAAGAAGCGTTTAGTTTCTGTGGTCGGCCAGGCCATCCCTTCGAGAAATGTTTCAAGAGGTTGGGAGCTAAGAAGCAGCAGCAAGTTCTTGCAATTCAGAGTGCACCTAAAGGAGACCTGGTCTATGCTTCATATAAGCAGAAGGGGCATGATGTTGCCCATTGTTGGTCAAAGGATAAGGTCTGCTTCTAGTGTGGGGAGAAAGGGCATTTGAACTCTAGGTGCACATGGTCTCAGCCCCGCTGCAGCCAGTTCCACTTCAAGTCTTGCCGCCGCCGCAACATCTAGATAAAGGGAAGGACAAGTTGAATGTGGTGACTAAGGAAGAAGCGCAGACTTCCACCCAAGTGATCTCAGGTTAGATTCTAAACTAGGTCTTAGCTTTCAGCTATAGTTTCGATGTTGATTCGGCCAGTTACGTATACGATTTTATAGGGGAGTTTAAGGTAAAGAACCGTTGGATGCACGTTCTTTTTCATTCTGGTGCTACCCACTCGTTCGTGGCTAGGACTTTCGTAGAAAGTCATCGTCTGACTCTCGATCAAGTTGGTGATCAATTTCGCATTAAGTTTCCCTTTGGTGACTCAGTGTTGCTGTACCAGGGAATTCATAGTTGTTATATCCTTTTAGGCGACTTCCTAGCTTTTGCCGATCTGAAGGTTCTAGACCTGGAGGACTTCGATTGGATTTTGTGCATAGACTGGTTGTCCTGATATGATGTTGTTATCTAATGCAAGGTAAAGCGTTTGGACTTCAAGATGGACAATGGACACCCCATGAGTGTGTATGGTTTTCCGAGCCAGGATTCCCCAATTATTTCTGTGGTATGTGCTCGGAAACTCTTAGATTCTGGTTGTTTTTCTTACCTGGTTTCTATTTTGGAAAGTGTTAGTAGTTTGTCGCGCATCAAGGATATTTTTGTGGTGCAAGAGTTTCCTGATGTCTTCACATTTAATATTTCGGGTCTTCCTTTTGAAAGAGATGTGGAATTTGTTATTGATCTTGAGCGGGTACTCGCCCTATTGCTAAGGCACTATACTGTATGGCCTCGCGTGAGTTGGAAGAGTTGCGTAGCCAGCTAGATGAATTGCTGCAGTGTGGATTTATTTGGCTAAGTTCTTCACCTTGGTGTGCTCCCATTTTGTTTGTAAAAAAGAAGGATGGTTCCATGAGATTATGCATTGATTATAGGAAATTGAATAAGGTAACCATCAAGAACAGGTATCCCTTGCCGCGAATAGATGATTTGTTTGATCAATTGCATAGTAGTACGGTGTTCTCGAAGATTGATATTCATTCAGGCTACCATCAGTTGAGAATTCGTGAGTCGGATGTTCGGCAGACCGCTTTTCGTTCTCGGCATGGACATTTTGAGTTCTTTGTGATGTCCTTTGGACTAACAAATGCACCCTCTGCTTTCATGGACATGATGAATAAAGTGTTTAAAGATTTCCTGGATCATTTTGCGGTCATTTTCATTGACGATGTTCTGGTATATTCCCGGAGTGCTGAGGAGCATGCCCAACACTTGCGTTTAGTTATGTCTACTTTAAGAGAGCATAAGCTGTATGCGAAGCTGAGTAAGTGCGAGTTTTGGCTTCCACAAGTATCCGTTTTAGGTCATGCTGCGAATAAAGATGGAATTTTTATTGACTCAGAAAAGATAGCTGCTGTAATGGATTGGAAAAGACCTACCACACCTAAGGAGACAAGAAGATTCCTAAGATTGGCAGGCTATTATAGACGGTTTGAGGAAGGATTCTCTTGCACCTTTGCTAAGCTTACACAGAAGAACATTGTGTTTGTGTGGAGCAATGAGTGTGAAGGAGCCTTTCAGGAATTGAAAAAGAGATTGTGTAGTGCTCTAGTGTTGAATTTACCTACCAAAGGGGTGAAGTATATTGTTTATGTGGATGCATCACACGTCGGGATTGGATGTGTCTTGATGCAAGAGGGAAAAGTGATTGCGTATGGGTCGAGGTAATTGAATGTTCATGAAAAGAATTACCCTACACATGATTTAGAGTTTGCGGTAGTAATTTATGCCACGAATCTTTGGATACATTTGTTATATGGCGCGTTGTGCAAGATTTATATAGACCAAAAGAGCTTGAAGTATGTTTTCATACAGAAGGAGCTGAATTTGCACTAGTGTAGATGGTTGGAGTATGTCGCAGATTATGAGGTCGATATCCTTTATCACCCGGGTAAAGCTAACGTGGTAGCTGACGCCTTGAGTAGAAATACCATGCAAATCTCTAACCTTTATGTACAATCCTTGGTGGATGAGTTCTTATTAATGAATATAAATGTTGGGAGTAGCGACTCAACGAGTAGCTTAGAAGTAGTAGAGACTTCACGGATTACGCTTACAAAGCTACATCAGAAGGATCATCCCGATATGGAGCATATTCGGAGTAGAGCTAAAAAAGGGGAATTACCGGACTTTTCGATTGATGTTGTGGGTACCTTGAAGTACTGTAACATGTATTGTATTCCCGTTATTGAGGACATTCGAGAAAAGATATGTAGTGAAGCGCTTGGTTCTAGTGCTTCATACCACCCTGGCTCTACAAACATGTATATAGATCTGAAGCAGATCGTTTGGTGGTATGGGATGAAGAACGATATAGCTAAGTTTGTGTCTGAGTCCTTCACCTGCAAGCGCATTAAGGCAGATCATAGAAGGCCTTATAGCAAGCTGACACCTTTGGAGATTCCAAGTTGGAAGTGGGAGTGCATTTCTATGAATTTTATTATTGGTTTGCCGAGATCTCCCCAGGGGCATGATTCTGTGTGGGTCATAGTTGATAAATTGATGAAATGTGCTCACTTTGTGCCTTTTAAGATTGGCTATTCCATGAAGAAGATAGAGGAATCGTATTTGGATAAGGTTATTAGACTGCATGGAGTGCCAGTAAGTATTGTGTCAGATCGAGATTCCATATTTATATCACATTTTTGGCAAAGTATGCAAGAAGGGTTGGGCACTGACCTTAGATATTCAACCGTTTATCATCATCAAACCAGTGTGCAGACGGAGAGAGTTAATCAGATTTTGGAAGATATAATTAGGTGTTATATCCTGGACCATGGTGGAGCCTGGGACGAGCGTCTTGGACCGATGGAGTTTGCCTTTAACAACAGTTTTCAAGAAAGTTTGCAAATGAGCGCCTTTGAGGCTTGGTGCGGGAGGCGTTGTCAAACTCTCTTGTTTTGAGCTGAGGTTGGTGAGAGACCGTTGTTTGGTCTGGAAGCCTTGGAAGAAATGAGTATTTTTGTAACACATATTCTTGAAAAGCATCATATACCTCATGAGTGTTATGAGAAGTATGCAAATCAACAAAGGGTTGATTTGGAGTTCACAGTTAGGGACATGGTTTTCAGAGGGTTTCTCCAATATCTGGTGTTAAGATATTTGGAAGGAACCACAAGTTGGATCCCAGGTATGTGGGACCTTTCCAGATTGTTGAGCGCATCAGAGTGTCAGCTTATAGGCTGGATTTGCCCACTACTTTCGTTGGAGTTCACGATGATTTTCATGTGAGCCAGTTGCGAAAGTGTGTACTTAGTGACTGACATATCCTTGACTTGGTGCCTAGTTGCAGCCTAATATTTCCTACGTCGAAGAGCCTGTTTGTATTATGGAGACTCAGGATCGGGTGTTGCAGAGGAATATGATACCCATGGTCAAGGTTCTTTGGTGAAACCAAGACATCGAGAGTGCGACTTGGGAGTTGGAATCAGTTATGAGAGAGTCTCATCCTCACCTTTTCTCCTAGATTCCATTGGTAAGTATTTCTATCTGATAATCTTTCGTTATTTCTTTTCTGTTTCTGTTTCGATATGGTATCAAGTTTCAGGACGAAACTTCCTTTTAGGGGAGTGACTGTAATGCCCTAGAATTTTCAATAATTATTTTAATCTCCTTAGAGACATATTAATGATGTAAGGGCATTACGTTGAAGCATAGTTAACGGTACACGATCATTATTGTGTGATTTTGTTCATTGGGGCGACTTGGCCAGTTTTTAGACTCATCAAAATTAGAGTTTTTGACATAGGAAAATTAAAGTAATTAACTTTAAGCGTGCTTGTGAAGTTTTGCTGCGATCAGGGCTTAATTGAAGTATCAGTGATTTTTATAAGTATTGTTGTGGTTTTAATTTAGGGAATTTTTATCTCAAATTTGGCCCGTCACATTCCGATTTCGACTTTGCTGTTGGATTCGTAGCATCGACATTTAGTTTTGGTGTGATTTTCATTGGAAAATGAGGTAATTTGGTCACTCTCATCGTTTGAGCTTTTCCTAGTTATGATATTAATAAAATAATATATATATATATATATATATATATATATATATATATATATATATATATATATATATATATATATATACTTATAAAAAGGGGAACCCTATTCATCATCTTCCCCAACTTCGGTCCTGAGAGCGGAAAGAAGAGATGACATCCCTTCTCCGTGAAACTTCCGGTCATTGTATCGGGAGCTCCTGTGGGCAAAATCTTTGACAGAGCATAGATCTGGAAAGCTCTCGCCGAGCTCTACGCGGACGAGGTAAGATTTTTCTGTTTCGTGGATTTTTGGGGTTGGAGGTAGTAGCCTAACCCTTGTTTTTGCCCCAAAAAGTTTCAGAGATCGTAGACGAGGAGTTCTTGCGCCCAATTCTTGAAGCGGGGCACTTAAGAGGTCGGTTTTCTCAAGATTTGAGACAAGTGGTGGTTTGTCATCCTTGCACCGTTCTTTTCTATAGTTCTTCCTTGTTATTATCCCTTAGTAGGTATTTGAAAACTGCCGACTTTACTTTTGAAAACTTTCGATCGAGTCAAGCAAAATTCGTCGAGTATCATTATGTTTTAGTTAAATTCGCCGAGTAAAATTCGTCGAGTATCATTAGGTTTTAGTTAAATTCGCCGAGTAAAATTCGTCGAGTATCATTAGTGTTGGGTCTATTGATCCAAATTTCCCAGATTTGTAAGAAGTCAAACGGGTCAATGACACACACACATAATGTATTTGATGTGTGACATAGTTCATATATTCAGGAAGTCCATGATTGGACAGATGAAGAAAAATGAGTTTGGCAGTAAACTCAAATTTCGTCGAGCTCAGCTCGCTGATTGTCGAGCTCAACTCGCTGGTTGTCGAGCTCAGCTCAACATTCCGTGGGATAAGCACAAGAGTTCAGGTTTCAAATTTCATCGAGCTCAGCTTGAAGTTTGTCGAGCTCAGCTTACAAATCGTCAAACTCAGCTCAACACTTGTTAAGCTAAAGTCAGAAAAATCAACTAAGGTAAAAAGCGCTGAGACCGCTGAGAAGATTAAAGTTTGTCGAGATCAGCCCACAGATAGTCGAATATAGCTATAGCCAGAAAATCTGTCTAAGGCAAAAACACTGAGACCGCTGAGAAGAAGGTGTTGAGACCGTTGAGACAATTGAGACAACTGAGAAGATAGCGTTGAGACCGCTGAGACAGCAGAGTTAAAACTGGCTGGATTTCTCTAAGTTCAGAAGCGTTGAGTGAAGCAGATTCATTCAACGCTTCTAATAAAGCAGGAAGCGCTGAGACAGTTAAGAGGTAAACAACTGAGACAAAACTAGCTGAAGTTTTTGTAAGTCCAGAAGCATTGAGTGAAGCAGGTTCACTTAATGCTTCTAATGAAGAAGGAAACACTGAGATAGTTAAAAGAAAGAACTGCTGATACAACTGTGAAGATACCGCTGACACAAAAACTTGTCTCAACTAAAAAGAAGAAAGCGCGGAGATAAAGGCATATCTCAGCTAATAACGCTGGGACAAAGCCAGGGAAACTTCTAAGTCCAGAAGCGCTGAGAACCAAGGATGATGGCTTTGAGTGTCTTAACATCACTCAACGCTTGATGGAATTCTGGAAAATTTTCTAAGTCCAGATGTTGATGACCACTGCTGATATCATCAAAGTCAAAATTTCAGGAAGCCGTTGCGGGAAAGCTGCTGAAGCGCCAAAAGATGTTTTGTCCCTTTCTGATGGAGATGGCGCTCACCAATCCTTGGTGGGCCCACATTTTATTGTGTCGTTGATTCAAATCAATGCATATAAAAAGGAAACTGAAAAGGGATTAGGGTTAACGAATACACAAGGATAAAATACAGAAAATATAGAAAGTGAAATAGAAAGAGGCGGTTGGACATCTTCATCCCATCAAGCTTGAAAGCTAAAGTTCAGCCAAGTTAGCCTGAAGGCAAAGAAAGATAGCTGAAGCACTTCAAAGTTCAGTAAGTTTGTTCTCATCAGAACAGAGTAGCTGATTCATCTCTTCAGTAAGATGGTAGTTGCTCATCTGTGCAGCAGAAAAGTGTGAGTTATAGACGAAGACTAATTCCTTCTACAGCAAGTGGGCTGGACTGATATCTGCTCAGTCCAGCAAAGTTGACTCAGAGATACTTATCTGAGTCAGTTGTTTTTGTTTTTTTAAATAATTTGTATTAACTTTCTGTAGGATTCAGTAGACCTGAATCTGTGTGTAGGGCACTTTGTGCCTAATCTAGGTGACAAATTTGTCACTGAGGTAGGTGCCCTGTTGGGGCACTGAGGTAGGATCCAAGTGTGGATCTGAGCGGTAAGGATTAAGTGCCTGAGGTAGGAGAGTGTTGCTCTCTGAGATAGGATCCAAGAGTGGATCTGAAGTAGGGCTGTCCTCCCAGCCTGAGTGTAGGGTCTTGTGCCTGAGGTAGGTGACTGGAGAGTCACTGAGCTGTAGGTGACAAGTATGTCACTGAGCTATAGGCCTTGGAGGAGGCTGTGCTATAGGTACCTGGTTGGGGTACTGAGTTGTAGGAGTACTGCAACACTCTGAGAGTAGGGTTGTGTGCCTGAAGCTGTATTACTGAAAAGCCTGAGTTATATGCCTTAGAAATAAGGCTGAGGTAGGTGATCAGTGGATTACTGAGCTATAGGAGTTCTGCAGAGCTCTGAGGTAGGAAAACTTGTGGTTCTGAGTTGGATTTTGTGGAGAATCTGTGTGTAAGGCTGAGGGCCTGAGGTGTAAGCTCTAAGGAGTATAGTGGAGGAGTTTGTGTTGAGTCCAATAAATAAGTTGGATAGGTGGGAGGGAAAGTGGATGTACCCAATTGGGGAACCACTATAAATCCTTGTGTTTGTTGTGTGCTTGTTTTCTGTTTTAATTACAGGTGCTAAGGACAAGCTCTAGATAGTATAGGTTGATTGAAAACAACAAAATAATTAAGAAAATTTCAAAGACCTATTCACCCCCTCTAGGTGATTAGCTAACCTTGAGTTAAATAACTTTCAATTAGGTTTTAGTTAAATTCGCAGAGTAAAATTCATCGAGTATTATTAGGTTTTAGTTAAATTCGCCGAGTATCGCTAGGTTTTGGTTGAATTCAATCTGAGGTCAAGTAAGATTCGTCGATTATTGATGTGAGATCAAGTCAAATTCATCGAGTGTTCTTGACAGGTTTGTGATATTAGTCGAGAGGACTTAGAAATTCGTAGAATGCTTTCAACGAATTCATCAAGAAACCTTCCCATTCGTCGAGTATTGTTGACGAATCTGTGCAGGCTTAGAATTTTTTCCTTGAGTGACCTCCAATTCGTCGAGTGAACAATGATTCGTCGAGTATACCTTAAGAAACTTTTTTGGTTTTCCTCCCTATGCATCGTTGTGGAAATTCGATGCTAAGCCTAGAGTTTCTTTTCGTTTATTAATATATTTGTATGTTCATTTATGGCCTTTTATTGGCATTGGATAAAGGACCACCACCTCAGTATCGGTTTGTGAATCATTACACCCGAAGGGTTTTCTTTTCTTCTTATGGATTATTGGTTTGTGTTCGTGGTAGATAGGGGAGGCGAGACAGTAGACGTACCAGACTCGAGGAACCACTATAGATCTCTGTGTACTTTATTTTTAAGTTATTTTTATTCCACGAAAAGACACATACCTCACATATTCACCCCCCTCTAGGTGATTTAGGTAGACACTAGATGCTTTCAATTAGTATCAGCGGGTCGTTGTTTGTCATAAGATTAATACCTTGAACAAGATCTCTCATCTAGTTGTCTAGAGATCTCACTCGGTTGATATGGACAGAAGCAAGGGTATGTCTTCTATGAAGTTACCTGTATGCACTAAAGAGAACTTCCCTATGTGGAAAGAAAGAGTTCGGTTTTTCATGGAATCAGCAGATCCCAGGATATTTCAGACTGTCGAAGAATGACCTCATATTCCTACACAACCGTCTGCTCTGAATCTGACTATCATGATTCCAAATAAGATAATGGATCTGAGATCTCTCCCCTGAATTTTCGATAATTATTTTAATCTCCTTAGACACATTAATGATGTAAGGGAATTACGTTGACACATAGTTAATGGTACGCCATCATTATTGCATGATTTTGTTCGTTGGGGCGACTCGACCAGTTTTTAGACTCATTAAAATTAGAGTTTTTGACTTGGGAAAATTAAAGTGATTAATTTTAAGCATGCTTGTGAAGTTTTGCCTTGGTCTTGTTGGATAAGAAGGAGAAGAATATTATAGCCAGCGCAGTGGACGATTTGATGCTCCAAAATTTATTCCATTGCAAATCAGCCAAGGAGATGTAAGATTGTCTAGTTGTGCTCATAGAAGGAACCGAAGAAGTTCGAGACGATCATAGATCTTTGCTGAATCAGGAATATGAAGCTTTTAAGCAGGGTGCAAATGAAACTATTGCTAACAGTTTCGAGAAATTCTTCAAGATCGTCAATAGGCTCGGAAACTACGACCGCACCTTCACTAATGGTGAACTAAACGACAAATTCCTCAAAAACTTGACAAAGGACTGAGATACAAAAGTTGTAGCCATTAGGGAGTTTGGGAAGATTGACCCCCAGAACCTCTTCGGAAAGCTGCTCTCCTACAAACTTCAGATTAACACCAAAAATAAGGAGGAGCAAAGCAGCAACACTTCAAGCAGAGAGAAGTCAGTTACCCTGAAAGCTAAAGGTTCGAGAAAATCTAAAGCTGTGTCACCAGTAAGGACACGAGCTCCAGATACTCTAGAAGACTCTGAGTCAAGCACGTCAGGCTCTGAATTGTCTGATGGAGAGTTCTCACTCATCTCCAAGCAGCTCAAAAGATTGCTCAACAAGAGGAGGCAAATGAAAAATCAGTCCTCCTCCTCTGATTTCAGAAGATCACATCGGGAAGGTGATCATTCCAAGAAGAGATACAACAAAGAGTACATGTATAAATCGAAATCGAATAAACATTCTTCCTTTGACGTTGTTTGCTATTGTTTTAACAAGCCAGGACACATGATTGCGGAGTGTCCTTACAAGAAGAAGGAAGGTTCCAAGAAGGAAAAGAAGAGATCCTTCAAGGGTAAAAGGAAGGAAGAGAAAAGCTTCGTAGCTAATAAATCAAAGACTCTTAGCGATAGTGACTCGAGTGTGTCAAGTTCAGAAAATGAGGAAGCTTCCTTCAGGCTCATGGCTCAATCAAATGAGGAAGTAGGCGAATCCCAATACCATGGGAAGGTAAACTCTCGTATAATCCTCACTGAGTCGGAAACCTCCACAAATGGTCATGAAGACTACTCGTCTGAGGAAGATGACTCTGACTTAATGGCTCAGCATCAAGAACTCTTGAAAGCTTTTGACAAATGTCGCAAGCTAGTCAAGAAGCAATTAAAAGAGATCGCTTCTCTTAAGGCAGTGGAATCAAGTCTAAGGGGGGAAATTACCAAATTGACTCCTCTCAGAAGTGAAGTTCACTCCTTGCAAAAGGAATTGAAATGCTCCACTGAACTGTTAAGTTAGAAGGAGAAATACTTAGATGAGCTGGAAGAGAAGCTCTTGGTGGAAAGGAAGCTGGTTGAAAGCTACTCGAAGCCGAAGACCATTCTTCCCCTTATTTATTAGTTTTTTGCTCCTTTGAAGGGTAGTGGTCTTGGACATGTTGCTGGAAAAGGTAAGGCTGCTAAGAAAGCTAGTACCAACGATAAAAAGAAGGCACCACAAGATCAACCCTTATTTAAGAAGGTAATCTTCCCGATGAATAAATTTGACATTGAGCCGTCCTTTGGTCACTTTGCTAGGCCTACTTTTGTGGAGCCTAGAAAGCACTATCAAGGATGGACCCATCCCCAAGACTTCGTTGTTAGTGCCTTTAAAGCACCTTATGAAGAAATTCCACTTAAAAACTATGGTCCTTACGTTCATGGACCAATTATTATGAAGGCTCCAAAAGCCAACACTGTTGTTCCTAAGGCCAAGGAAACGATGAAGCATTGTGTATGTTGTAATTACGAGGCTTCCACATTAAAGTCTGTGGACCCTGCTAAACCTCCCGTACAAAAGGTAATGTAGGGGTACAAGAGAAGGTACAACATGTTTGACTGTTGGTGTTGCGACATGATTGGTCACTTCACTGTAGATTGCTGGTTTCATCCGGTAAAGTTTGAAACTCCATGAGTTAACAGTGTAAGGCTGACCACTCATAACGTTAATTGTCCAAATGGTTTTACACTAATAAGTAACCAAGGGCCCAAGTCTATTTGGGTTCCTAAGGTAAAATGATTTATGTTTGTAGGTATGTCCAAAGGACAACAAAATGCCAATCTGGTATTTGGGCAGTTGATGCTCTCGGCACATGACCGAGATAAGAAGCCTACTGCGAGAATTTACCACAGTTGAAGACGTACCAAAAGTTATCTTTGGAGGGTCTGATAGGGGAACCACTAAAGGCTACGTTATGATTTTCAATGACATGGTCTCTTTTACAGACGTGGCTTATGTTGAAGGATTACAACATAATCAGATCAGCATAAGTCAATTATGTGAGAAAGGCTATATCGTTTAGTTCTGCAAGGATAAGTGTCTGATAAAATCATCTGCAAATTTGGAGACGATCTTAACCGACACTCAGAGTAGAAATATTTTCTCTTTAAATTATCTATGTTTAGATAATTCTACACTAGTGTGTTTTTAACAAAAGATAGTGCATCTCTTTGTGACCAATGACACAAAAGATTAGCACATATTAATTTCAAAATTATCAACGTGATATTTTCTCGCAACTTAGTGTGTGATGCCCCCAACATTAAGTGTCTTAAAGAGAGACCATGTCAAACATGCAGATGGGTAAGCAGACAAGGGGTAACTTTACGGGTATTTCTTAAAAAGATTCCTCTAGGAGTCTGAATTTACTGCATATGGACTTATTTGGTCCCATGTCAATTCACATTTTAGGATGTAAAGTCTATACGTTGGTAATTGTTGATGACTACTCTCGTTTTACTTGGGTGTTCTTTCTAAAACACAAGTTAGATACCTTTGCGGCTTTCACTAATTTTTTCAGGTAAATTCAGAACGAATTAAACTGCTTAGTGGTCAAAATTAAAAGTGATCATGGAACAAAATTTGAGTCTAGTGCCATGACAAAATTTTTTGGAAGCCAAGATATCTTTTATGAGTTTTCCTTTCAGCATACTCCACAATAAGATGGCGTTGCCGAGATAAGGATTAGAACCCTCATCGAAGCATGTACGACTATGTTGAATGACGCTTCACTAGTAGAGTACTTCTGGGCCAAAGCAGTCAACACAGCATGTCAAGTGCAAAATAGAGCACTAATCAATAAAAGCCATCATATGACTCCCTACGAACTATTGAAAGGCAAAAACTGACTGTGCCCTACTTCAGGATCTTTGGCAGTAAATGCTTCTTACTTAATAATGTGAAGTATTATCTCACGAAGTTCAGTGATAAGTGTTTTGAAGGTTTTTTTTGTAGGCTATAGTAGTCATAGTAAGACATATAGGATTTTTAATAAGAAAACCCTGGTGGTAGAAGAGTCTATCAATGTTGTATTTGATGAGATAAGCATGCTACATAGTAGCTCATCTAGTGTTGTTGGTGTAGATGCAGGTACCAGGTTCAAGGATCTAAGCTTGGAAGAAGTTGTCAAGGAAGATGACCTAATCTCAGTCAAGGTCGTCGATCCAAGTATTGTGAATAAAGAATAACTAGATGAAGAACAACCTCAACTGTAGGCTATGCTATAGACATGGCAGAACTTACAGGTGGGCGAGGAAGAAATCTAGCATTCAGACATATGAGAGATCACCCGGTTGATCTGATAATTGGAGAGCCAGACGATGGTGTCAGAACCAGAAGAGGTACTGTTAATGAAATTCTACAACTTAAATTTATGTCTTAGGTTGAGCCAAAAAAGTTGGAAGAAGCAAACATGGATGCCTCTTGGATTATGGCCATGCAAGAGGAGCTCAATCAGTTTGAAATGTGCAAATTTTGGGATTAGAACGTGATCGGTACCAAGTGGGTATTCAGAAATAAGCTGTATGAGAATAGAGTAATCATAAACATCAAAGTCAGGCTTGTAGCACAAGGATATAAACAATAAGAAGGGATCTACTTCGATTAGACATTTGCTCTGGTGTCCAAACTCGAAGTGATCAGGTTGTTTCTTGTGTATGATACCCTCTAAGGCTTCAAGATCTTTCAAATGGACGTGAAGTCAGCATTCCTCATTAGGAATCTAAAAGAGGAAGTATACGTAGCACAACCCCAAGGTTTTGTCAACTGAACTATCCCTGATTAGGTTTACTTTCTGAATAAAGCTCTTTATGATCTAAAGCAAGCTCCCCAAGCTTGGTACAAGATGCTATCAAGCTTTCTTCTTGAGAACAAGTTCACAAGAGAAAAGATAGATAAGACATTATTTCTTAGGGAAGTAACATGTCGACAATATTATTTTTGGCTCTACGGAAGACAACCTTTTAAAGAAGTTTCCTAAGCTAATGCAAGGGAAGTTTGAAATGAGCAGTATGGGAGAGCTGAAGTATTTCTTAGGACTTCAGGTGAAATAATATGAAGATGGAATTTTCATCTCTCAGACGAAGTTCACCAAGGAGTCACTTAAGAAATTCGGAATGGAGAACGTAACCTCGATGAGGACTCCAATGGTATCAACTATGTCTCTAGACAAGGATGAAAAAGGGAAACCTTTTGATGAAACTAAGTACAAAAGCATAATTAGATCCTTGCTCTATCTTACTGCTAGTAGACCTGATATAATGTTCTCGACATGTGTGTGCATTAGATTTTAGGTGAACTCTAAGGAATCTCATTACATTGCTTCAAAGCAAATTCTAAGATACCTTAAGGGTACACCAAATCTTGGCTTATGATACATAAGAAGTAATGATGTCAAGCTAATTGGTTTTTTAGATGCAAATTTTGCAGGTAGTAGGGATGACAGGAAAAGCACTCCCAGGACGTCCCAATTCCTCGGAAGAAGACTTATTTCATGGAGTAGCAAGAAGCAGAATTGTGTGGCAAACTTCACTACTGAGTCAGAGTACATCTCTATTAGTAGTTGTTGCGCATAGATTCTTTGGATCAGGAATCAACTTGAGGATTACAACCTGAACTTCATGGAGATTTTGATGTTTTGCGACTCCTCCAGTGCAATAGCGATTGCAAACAATCCAGTCTCTCACAATCGGACGTAGCACATCAAAGTAAGATATCACTTCATCCGGGAGCATGTGGAGAACAAGGATATAGCCTCCAACTATGTCTCAACAGATAAGTAAGTCGCAGATATATTCACAAAGCCATTGGACAAGGACAAGTTCTTATTTTTCAAAACAAAACTAGGTATGCTGAACAAAGACTCGTGAAGTTGGCTAAGGAGACAGGATTCCACTTAGGAAGGACTTCACTAAGCAGAGAAGTGGTTCAAGGAAAATTTGTCAGATATCACTCATCGAATCTCGTCGATTTGTCGAAATACGTCTAGTATTTATGATGAAACTTGACGAATCTGGCTCTACTTCCCGACGAAACTTGCCAAATTAGACTTAGGTCAAAATTTTCTTTTCTTATATTAGATCCGAAGAGTCGTGATTTTCAGGTACACGCATTTCCATCTTTAAAACTTTAATATATATATATATAGTTTAAGGGCCAAACCATACTCTTTCGTCGAAAGAAAGTGTCCGTCTCCGCCGAAAATTCCTCCCGACGATTCATCTGCCACGGAACAAATCGTCACCTTCTTCCCCGTCGAGTCGTTCTACGTGAGCCCTTCCATCAAGGTCAATAGTTACAGCAGTTTCTAGTCTTCCAGAGCTCTTCCAGTCACCAGCAAGCTCGTTTCATGAGACGTCGATTTCTTCAGATCATCCAGAGTTTCGGCAGAAACAGTTCGATTTCAGCAAGTTTTATTTCAGCTATATTCTCCATAGCTCCTCAAAGTACAAGCAGATTGCTAGGTGGCGGAGAATTGGTTCGCATAAGGTTTGCTTTTGCCTCAGATGAGTTTAGGAACGTAATTCTCATGTTGGAAACATCAGGCCTCTCGTTTGTCCTAGAACACTATTGCAAGGTATTGGATAAGGATGTCCTTGAATTCTATCAGAATGCAAAACTTCGACTTGAAGATATTGTAATCAAGAGCAAAGTTTGTCAGGTTAAAGTCAAGGTGAAGGCTTCTCTCCTCACCCGACTCTTAAGGCTTCCATCCTGTGACAAAGCTGATCACATCGTAGAGGAGGACTTTACAAGAGCCATGTTGTTCTATGGACTACCCAGAGGCACCAAAGCTGTCAAGAGAAAAGGCACAAACGAGGAAGGAAAGCTGCTGTCAGATATTATTGGAAAAGTGACTATGCAAGACTGGTTCCCATGACTACCTATCTTCAGAGATGTTCAAGATTCTAGTAGCAATCATCTGCCAAAAGAAAATGGATTGGGGTGCTATCTTATTTGATTAGATCAAAGATAGCCTCCGCACTCCAAACTTTGGAAGGATTCTGAGTTTGTTCTTGAATTGAATGGACATAGATACATTTGACATGTCCAAAGGTGTCCCTATACACCACCTGAAGAAAATCGATTCATCCATCTTCTCGTAGTGGGATATGAGAATATTGAGGCTAAGGGGAGACAGAGACTTGCCTGAGGTAGAGGAAGAGGAAGTACTTGAGGAAAGGATACCTGCTTACACACCCAGTGAAATTCCTGATAGATTGAGTACAGGAATGGAGGGGGAGCTTGCTAAAACACAAGTGGACACTGAGACAGTGCCCTTGAGTGTTACTATAGATGTAGAGATTCCAGTACCAGCCCCAGTTGTAGAGATTTCAGTTCCAGTTATAGTTCCAGCTGCAGAGATTGCAATTCCAGAGACAGTTGATATTCTTACAAAGGTTGCAGAGATTTCTCATGCTGTTGTTGATGAGTTAGTTCCTGATGAGGTTGAGAATGAGATGGTAGCTGATGATGTTCTGCCTGCTACTAATCTAGTGGATGTTCCTGCTGCTACTGATGTTTTGGATGATGCTGCTAATGATCTGGGTGAGCCAGTAGATGATACTAAGCTAGATGTTGTTGACTACGATATTGCTGATGAGGATGAACTTGCAGTTGTTGATAATGCAAATGATTCCTCTAAGATTGCTGCCCAAGAGATTTCGATTGTAAGTCCCCCAGAGCTTCAATCTGCGATGACTGAGGGGGAGCAGATTCACCATTTAGTCTCGATGCAGACTCAACTCGATCGGTTTGCCTGAAAGCTACAAAGGAGAATGGCTGCTCTTCCTAATGGACCTCCAATGGAGGAGATAGAGGTAGTTGATTTATCTGATGAGGAATAAGATGCAGAAGTGCATCCTTCTATTCTAGTGGCTCCTGCTCCTGAGCTACTTTATAAAGCTATTGTTACTCCCATGGAAGAGTCCTCTAGTGACTCCGACGGAAGTGCAAACCCCCCATCCCATCCTAGTGTTTAGGATGAAGATATACTGTCTACCAGTGAAGATGTATCTATTCTGAAATCCATAAAAACCATGATGGCCAAACAACAAGCACATTTTGATCGGTCTTTGAAGAAAGTGATGAAGAAAGTTAAAGAAATAGAGAAATACTTGAATAACGGTCTTACAGCTATCAGGGTGCGTTTTGACAAATTGGATGAGCGGCTTGATTCATGCAGGGTGGCCAAACAATTGTTCACACTATGGCAGAGCTCAAAAGTAATTTAACTGTTCTTCAGAATGTTGACGCAAATGCCAAAACATTTATTACTGCCCAAAATGCAGGAATGAACTATTTTGACGATCAAATGGTCCATTATTCCAATGCTATAACATCAACGGTAGTGGAAGAAGTCAAAAAGGGGGAGGATGTGCTAAAATCTAAGGTGATAGCTCTTGAAGCCACCATGGAGGAGAACTTTAAGGGGGTCAATTCCTACAATTTTGACATTTTCAGTTGGCTGCATAATGAGTTATTTGGTTGGCAAGGTCAGACTCAAGCTAGATTTCCTGAACCTGTAGTACCTGATCCATTAGATGTTCTTGTTAATCCTGTTCAGGATTATTCTCAATACTGGACAGACACTCAGGAGTTTCCTCGGTTTGAACCAGATACTACTGCTGCCAATCCAGAAGTTCATATAGTTGAAGACATACCTCAACCAGCCCAGAAAAGGAGAAAGTATGGTGAAGGCTTGTGTGCCGTCAGGTCTGAACCTAATAGAGAAATGGCTGAGGTGTGGAGTTCGATTTCAAAGAGCATCATTTTGGACACATTCAATATTGTGGACTTGGATAATGAGAACAAATATGATTACTACAACTCAGATGAATGACAAGAGTATGAGGTATCTTGCGCCAAAAGAAGACTGCATTTCAGAAAATATAATTTTGATGATCTGAATGTGCCTCCAGCTCCGCCAGATATTATCCCAAGTCAAAAGCTTATTTTGCTAGACAAAGTCAGAAGAGCCAGGGCAGGCAGGCCTGATGTTTTATTGTGATGATGTAGGTGGATTCTATTTGCCCCATCAAAGAACTCTTATATATATAATTTATATGTTTTGACTGGGAATGTGTTTGATTCCTTATTTTTTATGTCTTGTTTTTTATGCTTTATTATTATGTGTACAATTCACCTTAGCTTGTAGGGTTCTGACTTCTTCATATAGGGAAGATTGTTGGGTATTGTATCCACAATAACCCTGATTTGAAGAAGCGTCCCATTAAACTAAGATGAATTGAGATTGTATTTGATGTTGTGTTTTACTTATGTGCTTGCAAGACTATATTGCTAAGTACAACCCAATGTCAGGTTACAGTGGGTCATGAAACACAAGACTATATAATATAATCCTTCATTGTGTTGGCCAATGGGTTGAATCACGTGTAATCTCTCTCTTGGGGTGTACTTTTATCTCAAGTGCATTAGAAGGATCAAGGAAGGACAAGGAGTGGGAATCAGAAGAACATGATTTTACCCAAGTAAAATTCGTAGAGTATCGTAAGGGATATTCGTCGAGTATACCTATATATACTCGTCGAATTTGTCGTGTATACCTACGGGTAATCATCAAATTCGTCTTATTTTACTTAGGGTCAAATCTATGAGAATTGGAAAATCAGTTAAGTAAAACTCGTCGAGTATCATCAAGTATACTTGTTGAATTCGTTGAATTCGTCGAATATACATGTCGATACTCGTCGGATTTATCGAGACTCATTGAGTATACCTTTAGTCTCCGAATTTACTTCTCTAGAATTTTCTAAGTCAAATGCGTCGAATATAGCTTAGTTTTTGTGTTGAATGCATCATGTGTACCAGCCAATACTCATCGAATTCGTCGAGTATGTCAGCCGATACTCATCGAATTCATCGAGTATGTCTTTGCTAAGCTTTGGGTTACCGTTTCGATGAGACTAATTTCTCCAAGTGTTTTTCGTCGAATTTCATTGTTGTTCGACGAGTATACTATGATATACTCGACGATACTTGACAAATTATACTTAGGGTTATTTTTCTTCCTGATTTCAAATTTTCGATTCGTTCTTCCCTGACGCCATGTACAGTAACCCGCACCTTTTACAGCGTGTAATAACTATTCTAGCTGTTCCAATGAAGATTCCTATATATATATATATATATATTTATGGTGGATTTTTCTTCAACCCTAATCATGCTTATTTCAAGAACATTCCCGGTCAAGAAAGTACTGCCGGCTTCCGTACTTCTCTCGTGACTTCCGTTCGACCGACGATAAGTTGTACGATTCGTTCGTCTTGAAGCAATCGACTGGATCGTTGTTCTCCAAAGTTTCTGATTCTCTCAGATCTAGTCGATCCGTGATCAAAGTCTTCAAAGCTTTCATATTTTCCGTGTTCTCTAAGATATTCAAGTTCAACCTTTTCAAAGAATGACGGAGTGAAGACTTAGGTCTAAATAGGATTACTGTAATTTTTTTCTTGTGTAAATCTTTATTTACATTTGTAGTAGGTTTTTCCTCCGAGTTGTAGATCCGTGTGTGGATCGAGTTGTAGATCCGTGTTTGGATCGAGTTGTAGGAGAGGTTGATCTCCGAGTGGTAGGAGCGTTGTCTCCGAGTTGTAGGAGTTGAGGCTCTGAGGTGTAAGATTTATTGAAATATGAGAAAGGTAAAGTAGCTAAATCTAGCCCTTCGTGGTAGATATACGAGGCAGGACTACGGACGTGCCCAACTCGGGGAACCACTATAGATCTCTGTGTTCAGTGTGCTTTTTTTAAGTTATTTTTATTCCGCGAAAAAGGTACAGGCCTCACCTATTCACCCCCTCCAGGTGATTTAGGTATACACTAGATACTTTCACAAAGTATTTTTCCACTGCGTATGTGTATATCTTTACCTGTGGACTAGTTGATTTACTTAGCCAAGGGATACGACCATCAAAACTTAAACGCAAACTATATTTTCATCATAAAAATTTGTGAATTTCATGAAAAGTATTAGGAGTAGGTTCTTTGCCGAGCGTCTGCAGTTGTCCCCTGGATGGCATGGCATCACGTCACATTTTTTATCTTACTATGATGAATTATTTAATGTGGAGAAAATACGGGTTGTGACAGACCCCTCCTCATCGGGATCAGCATCATTGAAGCCCCGTTCCACATCAGCACGATGCTAGGCTGCAAATATCATGCGTTGATAATAATCTTCCTCTGGCCTGAAGTCTTTCCTATCTCCATGAAACTCGCGCTAATGCAAACGAGTTCTTTTGTAGGTCACTCCGTGATGCCTGGGGTTGCACTGTTTGATGTCATCGGGCTTCTGCTCCATGAGTACCAGGAAAAAGTCATCGCGGCCTACCTCGACCTAAAAAATAAATTCGACCAACTGACGATATGTGAGCCCCGTCGGTGCCTTAGTTCACTGGAAATGTGCATCGCCAAGCTGGAGGAGTTAGAGGAGCACCTGATCTTCGCGGAGTCGCGGTTCTATGCAATTAATCTTATAGAATGACACCTCAGCGTGGTGGAGCATCGACAGGATCTATTGTACAATGAACTCAGTTGGATTCAGGCGAGCATTATATCAGTCGGGAGATTGGCGAGGATTGACAATAATATTTGTCAGGATGAGGAGTGCCTAGTGAGGGTAAACGAGTTCATCTGGCGTGCACACGAGCAAGGATGGTTTGGGCGACATGCCTAGCCCGAAGACCAGCCTGGGAACCTCCAAATGCCATAGCCTTTGTGATTATTAATTTTAATTATATTTGTAATAATAAACACTTGATATTTGTCATTATTGTTGTTTAACTTGCTTCGACGAGCATGCACGGTGGTTCTTTGCTTTTCTAGTTTCGTAGCTCTTTATAAATACATTATATGATTATGTGCTTCTACCTTGTAGTGTATGCAAGTATTGTTAGATTTATCGCCACGGTCTCCAATCGCGCTAACCTCTTTTGTGACGTTGGAGAGTATGTGGGTCTTGATAATTGCGCCATGCCAAAATCTTTGAATGGCAAACGACCCGCGACGCGCCAATTGTCATTGCAAAGGTGCCCCCCCCCAATTGTTTTTGTTTATAAATTTGAGGGAAGGGGGGGTCAAAATGATGTTATTTTTGCGGCCCACTCCCTTTCATGTTTATTATATCCTTTCTAGTTGCTACTCACTTGTTAAGATGGTTTCCGTCGAGGATGCTCATGCTTGCAAGGTCAACCATGTAGCGGCATTTGCCAACGCAACTTTTGAAAACAAATCACTGATAACGCAGATCTCGAAGATTTTAAGCAATGCTTCTTTCCACCTCCGCCTATGGTTGGAGTTCTGCGAGATCCTCCAGGATTTTGGGATGATGCCGACCTAGATCAACCCCAATGGTGTGGCAATCATCGTTGGGTATCTCGCCTACCTTCGGTCTAAGGAGATCGTCTTTGACTTGGTGTTCTTTAAACGGATCTTCACCATTGGAATGACCAAGGATGGGGGTCATCATCTTCTCCAGTAGTACTTGTACCGTCATGTGTATGTTTAACAAGGTGTACTGCTAGACCGAGCGGTTTGTTGTCATTAGCAGACTCATTGGCGACATTCCCTCGCCCTTCAATAGCCGCTAGACAACGTCTTTCTCACTCCCACCCTAGAGGGGTCGACCAAAGATCTGCGGGCATCCTTTAGTGGTCGGAAATTTGATGTCGCCTACAAGTGGGGTGATGTCTCCACCCTGCCTTATATCTATCCTAGGACAGATAAACCAAGCGAGAATCTACAATGCTCAAATATTTTCCTAAAGAACTCGGCACTGATGTGACTTTGCCATTGCAAGTGCGTGGTCAATCCCGCGGGAACCTCTCCAGGTGGCCAAGGAGGTTACCCCTGCCCTCTTGGGCATGGAATCCCAAGCTTTCACAGCAGGGTCATCACTGGCGCATCACGACGCGATGTTGCTAGACCTAGAGGATCAATTGTCTGCATATCCCGGTGAGTAGCCCACTACTACCAAACCTTCCAGGAAACTCGATCACGGCGAGCCGTCGAACAAGAGGCCTCAAAAGATGGTGTTTGCCTCCAAGACTAAGGATGTCGCCAAGGAAGGCAAAGCCGGTGAGCCAATCTCACATCCCAACTTCGACTTCAGTGCCGAAGGGGTAGACCACTTTTGTCACCCCTTAATGTCCTAGGAGGAAGGGACTCATGAGGTATGTATTAGCACCAACGTACATCGGTAGTCAGAGGACTAGAACGATGAGGGTGAGGCATATAACATCGCCTTCATGTTATACGGTCACGAAGATGTCGCGGTGTAGCCTGAGTACAACATATCCTTCCTCTCCAACCAAGCCTTGAGGTCCATATGAGCTCCCTCGAGCTTACCACCAGCTGTAGAGGAACCTCAAGGCATCGAACGACCAGTTCAATGTGTCGAGTGACCGGATCAACCAGCTCATGCGCGTGTAGAACGAGTCCCGTCCAAAGATCATCGAGCTTCATGGATCGTTGTAGGAGGTCGAGGCAAGTCACTGAGTGCAAGGCTTTCAAGATGAACTTGGTTAGACAACGAGCTCTTTTCTTTCGCATTCATACCAGAAAGTCGTTTTCTTAAAGAAAAATGTGTTTCTCTACCTTGAAGGAAGATGAAATGGTTGCTGCCCAGTGAATCTCGGAGTTGGAGAAGCAGCTTGAGGGAAGCCAAGCGGCACTAGAGGCATTCTAGGTGCGAGTCGTCGAGATGGAGGCTCGCGAGGTGGCAAGAAGCCAACCAGAGGCGAGCATCTCTAGTACTGGGAAGAAGGTCCAGATTGTTCCAGAGGACCTCCCTCAGATAAAGTGCGACTTCATGAGGGTCGTAGGCGACACGCTGGAGGAGATCATCCCAGGACTTCTTTCTGAGGAGGCCGACTCTCCCATGCCAGGACAATCCTCCGGTTCGGAAGAAAGCCACGATTCAGACACCGAGGATGAGGAAGACAGAGAGGATGAGAAGTGTAATCAGGGGGTCAATGACCAATTGCAATGGATAGCGGATCTCGACCATCAGTGTAGGGGCTTGGACTTTGGGAGACTCATTACATTACCCGACACATTGTCTTATCATTCACTCCGAGGGTGATGGGATTCAAGTCGACAGTTTATTCCTCAATTCGATCATGAGGACTGCCCTCGCACCATTGCGAGTTTCAGTTTTATCACCTGACAATGAAGTTTAAGATGTCGATAAACGGAAACGGCTCTTAGGAGGTCCCACGGGACACATACACTTGAGGCCTCTATCCCGGATTGGCTTACCCCCACTTAGGAGGGATCGATGCCTGAGTAACGATGAACCCTTATCAATTTTAGAATTATTTATGATCCCACACCGAGCTCAAAGTTCTCTTGCGGCCTCAACAACACCCTTCGAGATAGAGGAACTTTCCTTCACCGTCGAGCTGGGGTATTGATTCTGGACTTTGTTTGATCTTACAACGCCCTTAGAGAGGGGGGTGAATAAGAGATTTATGGAATTTAATTCTTAAATAAAAATATCAGAGTTAATTAATGAAGTTTTGAAATACTTTATAGAAAACTATATTTTAATATATCAAAAAATATTATATTTAAGATTATTATTAGAAAAAGGCAGAATTCAATATTTCTTCACTACTGCCGACATTAAGTGTTACCGTCGGACGTTAGTTCATGAATATTTAATTCAAGCGTTTATATTTAATAAAAATGAACATTGCAATATATTTTACGTTAAAACTTTTGAACGATATATTTCAAAATATTTTATAACATGAAAATAAAATCAAGATAATGAAACAAAAGAAACATGATATTATTTCATTAAAAATTGAATACAAAAATGTTTGATTTTTATAATGCTGGAAATCGAGACGAATAAAAAAAATCCTTTTTTGATAATTCATCGATTCTTCTCCCAAGGACCGGCTGGTTATAGCCTATCTTACCCCAGATATGACATCGAGCCTCCCTTTAGATCTAACCTCGACCTAGTCACTGCACACAAGGTGGTGAATTTCCCCCTAAGCCGCACAAGGACCTAGTCGTCACAAACAAGGCGAATTTCCTATGGAATCCTTCCTCGGAATTCAACGTTCTCCCCGAACGATTTCTCCATTGTTGCTACAAAAGGATAAAACAACAAATGATTACAAGATAATGAAAAATGCAAGATAAAACTCGCCTAGGATTTCTGAAGGTGAAGGTAAAGGTAATGTAGAGGTTGGCATTCTTGTTGCATTCGACCTTCGTGCAGAATGTGCGTTGAAGCCTTTCTTCTTCAAAATACTCTTCCAATCTTCATGTTTTCAGCCTTTTAGAAAAATCGTTGAAAGTTTTAGCCTTTAAATGCATGAAAGTTTCATAAGGTATTCTTTGAATGCATGAAAGTTTCAACTTTTTATAGAAAAATCACTATCGTCTGACGATATCTAGATATCACGGCGATATCTCCTCAAGCTGCGATGTATCCCATGCTTCAATGATCATGTTAGTTGAAAATGGATGTGTTTGGTTCGTGGAAATATCGCGGGGCGATGGCCACTATCGGCGTTAGTGCAGAGCAGTGTGCATCATGATGATTGTGCGGGACATGGTCGTCATCATGCTGACATCATTTTCACTATTGCCTAGCGATAGTTGCTATCGCTAGTGATATCTCCTCTTCACTTTTGGCATTTAAAACCTTTTCAGATTATAGATGACTTCGTTCTCATTTCGGAATGGGGTGGCACGTTTCGTAACTCTTCCCAGATTGAAAGTTACGGTCGTTTGAAGTTTAACATACAAAACTCATCCTTTTGTTTTTTTTCTAAAGTGTACACACCCTTGGATCTTGCCCATGACTGAGGACTTGTTTCTTCATTTAACCTGTACAACCTGCACACTATAAACACACAAGAATAGATCAAATATATCACGACATTTGTTATTCTCAAACCAAGAGATGCAAAAGACATGCTCCAATAGACACTTCCCCAATAACCTCCACAATCAAATGAGAAATACAATCGGGGGTCAACGACCAGCATGCAAGGGGGGAGCTGATCTCGACTGTCATTGCAGGTTCTTAGACTTGGGAGAACTCATTACATTACCCGACATACCGTCCTGTCATCCGTTCTAGGAGTTATTAGATTCGAGTTGGTAGCTCATTTCCCAACCCAATAATGAGGATAATGATGCATGCTTGTCTACACTTAAAATAACTTATTAACAAGAAGATAACAAATCACATATTTCAGGGTCATGCATATATATTCGAGGAAATGTGATTACAAACAAACATGCATACTCATCCTTTTTCAGGGGTGGAATCTTTTCAGTTCATTGCCGCTCTAGGTGTTACCAAGCGGTTCCACTTTATGGGTCTGCAAGAGATAACCTCCTGTCTCGATCACCTCTTGAATGATGAAAGGTCCCTCCTAGTTCAAGTTGAGCTTTCTGATGGCAGCTTCTCTCCCTGTAACATCCAACTTTTTTAAGATAAGGTCTCCAACTTGGAATTGTTTTATGCAGACGTGCTTGTCAAAGTGTCTTGCCATTCTTCTTTTCACCACCTCATGTGTGGTCGATGCAAGGTCTTGAAGATTTTTGATGTTGTCGAGGGAGAGCTTTTGGGCTTCCTCATTCTCAAGGTGTCATTCTTCATCCCCTCCTTTAACCGCAGCCACTCTGGGGATTCTGACCTTGAACACTACTAGGTTGAGGGAGTTAGACCTGTAAGATAGCTTGAAGGGAGTCTCCCCCGCGGCCGAGTTGGGAGTGGTTCTCAGTTCCCACAAAACTGAAGGGAGTTGCTCTGCCCAGTTTCTCTTCAGATTCATTACCTTCTTATTCAAGAGATTGATGATGAGCTTGTTTGTGACTTCCACCTGCCCATTGCTCCGAGGATGATGTACTGAAGCAAATTAGAGATCCATCCCCAACTACTGGCAGAAGTCGGTGAGCTACAAGCTGGCGAAGTGCTACCTGTTGTTGGTTACGATGGCCTTTATTCATTTTGAGAAGTAGTCGATCATTACAAAAATGAACTTCTGATTCCCATTGGTTTGAGGGAAAGTGCCAATCAAGTCTATCCCTCAAATGGCAAATGACCAAAGGATAGTGATTGAATGGAGATGCTGGGCCAACATAGTTAGATAGGAGCGAAAAGCACTTCAGACACTATCTAGAGTAGGTTTTTACTGGGCCTTGCATCATAATCCTTTATTCTAGAATATGAGTCCCAGGGTGACTCCCACACTCTCCCGAATGGATTTGCTCCAGTACTCACAAAACCCGGGCTTCTGATATGCACATGACAAGGGGCCTGAAATAGTCTTGTGGTACAGATCCCCTTTATGCAGCAGGTAGTAGTACACTTTATAATTGTGCTTTCTTTTACCCCCATTATCTGTCGAGAGTTGATCAGTTGTAAGAAAAGTGATTAATAGATCCATCCTGGAAGTTTGTTGTTAGATCTCTATCATCTCCCCTTCTTTGATAGATGGCCGAAATAACTTTTTTGATTGTTCTACCAACCCTCAGACTATATTTGGCCAAACAATCGGTCGTCGCGTTCTCTCTCGGGGCATATACTCAACGAAGAATGATTAAAAGCCTCATATCAAGCTCTTCACCTTTACCAAGTATCTTTGTGGGATGTGTACTTCGAAATCCCCTCTAATTTGTGATGTGACCACCATTGAGTCAGTGAAGGCCTTGACATCATAGATTCTCAACTCCTTGGCAAGGCACAAGTCTGGCACTATGACTTCGTGCTCCGCCTGATTATTAGACTGGAAGAAGGATCTCAACTGACCGCTCAATCCTAGTTCATCGAGGACTCACTAGCATGATGCACGCACCCAAGGAGATTTTTCCTAAAGCTCCATCCACATACATTTTCCATGGAATGGCCCCGAAGAGCTTTATGCCTTCACTTGCTTCTGATGAGAAGTCCGCTAGGAAATTTGCCACCACTTTTATGCCTTAATCGTAACCATAGGGTGGAAAGAGATGTCAAACTCACTGAGTTATACCGACCACCTTGCTAATCGCTCTGAATATTCCATCCTGCTCAAGATTCCTCGAAGAGGATGATCAGTTAACACTTGAATGGAATGTTCCTGAAAATTGTGGCTTAGATTCCGCATAGAGATTACTATGGTGAAAGCAAGCTTCTCCAGGATGGTACATCTTGTCTCTGCCTTACAAAGCACCCTACTCATATAGTAGATGGGGAGCTGCTTCTTCCCCTCTTCCCTAACTATCATCGAGCTCACCGCCTCTGATCCCACTCCTAGATAGAGTAACAGGTCTTCCCCTTACTTTAGACCTTAGAGTAAAGGTGTCTGTGTCAGCTGCCCTTTGAGTTGTTCAAAGGACTTCTTGCATTCCTCAGTCTACTTGAACTACTAATGCCCCCAGAGGGTCTTGAAGTAGGGAGATTACTTCTATCAAGTTTTTACCAAAAAAATGGCTAAGGCCTGCGAACCTTTCGATCAGCCACTAGACTTACTTGATGCTCTCTATAGACGCCATTTATACGATTACCTTGACTTTTCAAGGATTGACTCTACCCCCTCCCGGGTAAGAAGATGTCTCAAGAACTTTGCCTGGTTGGCCCCAAATACGCACTCTGTAAGATTGAGCCTCATCTTGTATCTCAGCAGTGTCGTAAAGGTCTCTATAAGATCTTGGTTATATCCTTGGATGCTCTTGCTCTTGACCAAGAGGTCATCGATGTAGACTTCTAGATTACGTCTCTTTTGCTCCTTGAAGACCAGGTTCACCATCCAATAGTAGGTGGCTCCTACATTCTTCAGTCCAAATAGAATCATCATGTAACTATATCAACCATCGCATGTGATGAACGAGACAACATGACAGTTCGGGGGATGCATCTGGATCTGGTGGTACCTGGAAAAAACATCAAGAAAACTCATCACAGCAAAACCAATAGCTAAATCAACCAGCGTGTCGATCCGAGGCAAGAGATAACAATCCTTCTAGCACGTTTTATTTAATAGAGAAAAGTTGATGTACATCCTCCAGCCTTTCGAGGCCTTTTTTATTATAACCACGTTGGAGACTCAGTATGGGTACTAGATATCAGATACAATACCTGCTCTAAGACCTTTACTACCTCCTCCCCGATAGGCTCGGCAAGCCTAACGACCACTGCACTCTTACTAGACCGACTTGACCTCTAGGTCGAAGTGGAGGTGATGACACGCCACCTCAACATCAACCCTTGACATGTCGTCGGTGCTCCATACAAAGATGTCTACATTCTCTTACAAGCACCCTACCAACTCCACATTGCCTTTGTACTTCAAAGTCCCTCCTATCTTCAGCCTTCCGGGCCTCACGCCCTCAGTCACTACTTCCACGTCTTTTACCTCATTCGTAGCTTCCATCTTGGATCTTCCCTCTGGGACTTTCTCCAACTCCTCTACTTCCTCCATCAAGGTGATGGTGCTCACCGCATTTAGATAACACTCTTGGGCGACTCTCAGATTGCTCCTGATCCTCACCAGAATGCCCTCTTGGCAGTACTTTAGACATTGATGATAGGAGGACAGAAATGCCTTAAAGAAGTTGATAAGCGGCCTTCTGAATATGGCACTATAACAGCTTTACGCATCCATGATGACGAATCTACACTTTATCGTCATCCCTCCCAAGGTCACCAGCAACTCCACTTCTCCTACACCCTTCCTTTCTCCGGAGAAGCAAAAAAGAGGACCATCCGAGGTGATCACCCCCTACCTCCAACCCATCAAACATCTTCTTGAATATAACATTCACAAAGCTCATGTTTTCCATGAGGATCCATTCGATGATGAAGTCCTCGACGAAGACCTGGATGATGAGATATCATTGATTGGGTTCTTATTCCCCAACAGATCCTCCACCGAGAAGGACCCCTACGGTAAATGGTGTGGAGAGTCCCCTTGTTGGAGGCCTCCACTCGGATCCTTCATTGATCACTCTGACCACTTCCACCTCCTTATCTGACTCCTCCATAAGCCCCGTGGTCAACTCGGTCTTCATTCCACCTCTACACCCGGGCTTGTTGCCTCTTCGTATCCTCCTGACCGCTCTGCCCCTTGACTTTTCCTTATCCCGCCCCTCCTTCGGCACTCCTCCTAGCTTTTAGGAAGTTTGGGCATATCATGGTTCTACGCACCTCAACTTAATGGAGCTCCCAATAAAGGGGGATCTCTGTAGGACTGTTCATCATCCTCTGGTTCCTACTTTGGAAACGGTTGCCCTGCCTGACAACCCGCCATTGCTTCCCTTTGGTCTCCTCCACCTTGACGTCCTCTTGGCTGGTACTGATCGTCCCTCCTATCTGGGGAATACAAAATCCTGGCTGGCCACCATGGGGGCTGGTTCATAGGTCACTAGAACCACCACCCCTCTGCTCGATTATCAGGAGCCATGATGGGCCTCCACTCCTACCTTCGTTGCTCCTCCCTCCTCCTCGGTTCTTCCATTCTCTCCTCCTGCTTGTTTCCTTCTCCCTATTTTTCCCCTCCCCAGGCCTACTCTTTAACATCTTCTCTGCCCCTTCCTCCCCTCTCGTGTTTCCCTATATAACTTGGCCAAGAAGATGGGGTTGGTTGACTCCCTCTGCACAAACTTGTTGGATCTCTTGATTAGCTTCTCGTACGACTCCAGGGGGTCCATGTTGATTTTTATATTGAAGAGCCCTTGCTTCAGGCCAAAAGTTAGTACTAGTTATATGGCAGCATTATCCACCTTCTAGATACCCATGACATCCTCTTGGAAGCAGTCAATGTAATGGCCCAAAGTCTCATGATCTCCATACATTAGATAAAAAAGGCAACCACCTCCTTCTTCCACTTCTTTGATGTGGGGAGCCTCGCCATCAGCCCTCAGTGCATGTCCTCAAAGCAGTTTATCGAATTTACCGGCAACTGGTGGAACAAGTCCCCGGCCTTCACCTCAAAAGTGATCGTGAAGAACAAACATTTGAAAGAATCTGTCATAATATGGATCAACACTACGTCCTTGAACCAATATAAATGCCTACTCAGGTCATCTCTTCCTGAGTAGTAGCTTAGGACTGGGTCCCTAAAACCTTCAAGGATTGGATCCAACAACACCTCCTCACTGAACAAACACCTACCTCCCTGGTGGCAACTTGTGAGTTAGTGAGAAGCGCCAAACTCGATAGCACGAGTATCTCGACTCCTTCCCTGATACTTTCTCTCCGATATCCTGGTCCCCTAGTTGCTCATTGGGTAGTACATTGACTGTGTTGGTCACTCTTGCTCCTATACCACATGCTCCTTGCTCGACCTCCCGGACAACGTGACATCTTCTGATGGGGTCTCACGATGGTGAGACATCATCGTGACCTCTATGCGAGGAGCCAATAATGAGCACATAGTATCTTCGATACGCTGTGCGGTCCCTCCAAACTCCATGCTAAACTCGTCCTGGGTTACATACTCACCCAAACAATACGAGTTTCCCACCATTCCTTCATGCTTACCTCCATTCTCCAAGTTGCATCCTTGCTGGAATTTCCTCCTCCAACTGTAATCTACTCTCGCCACACAAAAGTGTTGAAGATGGGAAAATTCCATCCCCAAAATTAAAATCTAAGTGCAGCCCGAGGCTACTGGTCCTGCAGTTTGGCTTGCAGGCTATGATGATAAAAATAAGAGAGAGAAAGAAGAAGCTAAAGAATCTCAGGCATTGTAGTGGGGAGGTCACACCATGTACCCGGAAGTTTGGAGAAAACTTCCCATCCATAACGAGAAATGGCTAAGCAAGGTACGAGGAAGGCACCACCTAGAGTGTAGCTAGTCTCGAGAGAGAGAATAGTAGGGGTCAAGATAGAAAGGTTTCATGGTGTCACTCCAGGTACTCCTGAGATCCTATTTATAGAGAAACACATGGGGGGTATCTAGGTGAGGAGACTCTGCCGTGTGAGGCTACCTTCTTAGGCTTGCTGATCTCGCAGCTCGTTATTAGGCGAGGTTACACTTGGTGACTATTGAAGGATCTCGCTGGAGTATGGCGAGTTGTTGTTGAAGGTCACCCATGGGCGAGTATCTCGGATGTTTACAAGACCTCTTGGTTGACTGCTCGCTCGGGAGAGTATGATACTCACCCGTAATAAAGGGTTCCTGTCCTGACTGTTTGTTGACTTTGCCCTACCTTATAATACTGACCTTGATGTTCTGCATATGTGGCACAACTGGGTCCCCCTTGACAAATAAGAGTTGCACACTATATTGTTGTTAGGTTATATGCTTCTTATATATATAGCATATATAGTTTAAGTAGCTATGCTAATAATAAACTATATGCTTTTTCTAATATAGGCCTCTTTATCTTTTATACAATAACCGACCTACTTCGCAACTTGAGATCCCTTATAAGATCTTTGTGCCTGGTTTCATGCACCTTTATAATAGGGGTATCCTCAATTGTCCAATTATGTTTAGTGAATTGTGATTCTTAGCCGATCTCGTGGTCCTGGGTATGACGGAGTTTGATGCGATCTTAGACTTGAATTGGTCGATTGCACATAGAACAAAACTGAATTGTGTTGAAAAGAGTTTAAATCGCAGCATCGATGACATGGATTGCAACGTTCATGTTCAGTTGTGTAGTCATATGAAGGTAATCTCTGTTGTGTGCGCCACTCGCCTTCTTGGACAAAGATGTTCTGTTGATTTTATATTTGTTTCACTTTCAGATTCTGTCTCGACTCAACTCGAATCCATTCCAATTGTTTTCAAGTTTCTTGATATCCTTACTGCGGAATTGCCTAAGATTCCTCCTGATCAAGACGTCGAGTTCTCTATTTATGGAAAGCTTAGATCACAATTGGTGAACTGCTTGAGCAAGGATACATTTGTCATAGCTATTCACCTTGGAGAGCCTCCGTTCTTTTCGTGATAAATAAGGATGGTTCCATGAGACTTTGCATTGACTAGCCGAACCTAAAAAAAGTGACAGTCAGGAATAAGTATCGCCTTCCACGCGTAGATGATCTCTCAAATCAACTCAAGGGCAGTATAGTCTTTTCTAAGATAGATCTTAGATCGGGTTTGTTGGATCTTACGACGCCCTTACAGGGGGGGTGTGAATAAGAGCATAATGGAATTTAAATCTTTAATAAAAATATCAGTGTTACTTAATGAAGCTTTGGAAAATTTTATAGCAAAATAATATAATTTATATCTTAGAAAATATTATATTGAAGCTTGCTTTTAGAGAAGGTCAGAATTCAATTAAATTTCACTACCGCCGAAGGTAAGTTTTTCTGACGGGCGTTAGTAACAGAAAAGTGAATTCCTAAAGTGTATTCAATAAAAACAATTGGCAATATATTTTGAGTTGAGCCTTCCATTAAAAAATATAATTTAAGATAATGTATGGAAATAAAATTAAGATCATGAGGCAACCAAAAAATGATTTTATTTTTCAAGTGCAAAAAGTTAAACCACTTTAGTAATACAAAAGTGAGACATGATTTTTTTCCACAATAAGGATTACAAAACTTTGATCTTAAAAAAGAATGTGAGTTTGAATGCATTGTTATATTAACTATGACAAAACTCAACATATAAATTTGATTTAATGATCATATTGCATGTATTCAAAAAATGAGTTTCAAACTAATAGACCTACAATTAAGTGACTAAGATTTTTTTTTTATTCTAGGGTCTACAAAAGAATGTGATACATGCAATCATAAAAACATAATGCATTCACAAAATGATTTGAAATCAATAATATTGTACAACCCCGTATTCGCGAAGATTGGGCCCCAAAACAAGGTAAGCAAGTTTTTAAGTTTTTTGGGAGTTTTGCACTCCTATGGGCCAATTTTTGGTGAACATGCAAAACATACTAGTAGGGGGAGAAAATATTTCTCCCCCCAAGGCGCTCTTGGCAAGCCGCCGCAAGCCGCCGCAAGCCGCCCAGGCCGCCAGGCCGCAAGCCGCCTCAGGCCGCCAGGTCGCAGGCCGCCAGTATTTCGAACTCTCGGCGGCCTAGCGGGGCGAGACCGGCCAGGGGCCAGGGTCTCGCCCCCGCCTCTTCTCTCGGCGGCCTAGCGGGGCGAGACCGGCCAGGGGCCAGGGTCTCGCCCCCGCCTCTTCTCTCGGCGGCCTAGCGGGGCGAGACCGGACAGGGGCCAGGGTCTCGCCCCCGCCTCTTCTCTCTCGGCGGCCTAGCGGGGCGAGACCGGCCAGGGGCCAGGGTCTCGCCCCCGCCTCTTCTCTCTCGGCGGCCTAGCGGGGCGAGACCGGCCAGGGTCTCGCACCCGCCTCTTCTCTCTCGGCGGCCTAGCGGGGCGAGACCGGCCGGGGGCCAGGGTCTCGCCCCCGCCTCTTCTTGCTCGGCGGCCTAGTGGGGCGAGAACCGGCCTGGGGCCAGGGTCCTCCCCCGCCTCTTCTTGCTCGGCGGCCTAGCAGGGCGAGACCGGCCGGGGGCCAGGGTCTCGCCCCCGCCTCTTCTCGCTCGGCGGCCTAGCGGGGCGAGACCGGCCGGGGGCCAGGGTCTCGCCCCCGCCTCTTCTCGCTCGGCGGCCTAGCGGGGCGAGACCGGCCGGGGGCCAGGGTCTCGCCCCCGCCACTTCTTGCTCGGCGGCCTAGCGGGGCGAGACCGGCCGGGGGCCAAGGTCTCTCCCCTGCCTCTTCTTGCTCGGCGGCCTAGCGGGGCGAGACCAGCCGGGGGCCAGGGTCTCGCCCCCGCCTCTTCTTGCTTGGCGGCCTGGCGGGGCGAGACCGGTCGGAGGCTGCGGTCTCGCCCTTGCCCCCCTGTAGTTTTACCTTCTTGCCCTCGGGGGGAATTCCCCCTTTACCCCCCGGCATGGCTGTTTTCTATTGGCCCAAGGCTTTTTGGGCGTGAGGGTATCTCGGTCATTTTGGTCCAAGGGGTTTTGGAAAACTATAAATAGACCCCCTTGGGTGCCTTGGAGAGGATCTTCTTCTCCTTCTCCTTGCTTGCTCCTCCCCTAGCTTCTTCTTGATAGGGTTGAGAGAGCTCCTCCAAGGCACCCTAGCTCGAGCATTGGCTAGGGAGGGGAAGTGCTCAGGTAGCCTTTCGGGTGTGAGGTGGGACCTCCGCGCTAGAGCCGAGGGTCTGTTCATAGTCTCCTAAGTCTCCGGTCCGTGGCGTTCTCTCGAGTGTAGTAGGTGTGAGGTCACCCCTTTCTAGGGACCCCGAACTCCACAGAGACCAAGTTCTTGGTTTCAACATTTTGGTGCGGTGAGCGTGGAGAGTGACCAGCAAAAAAGATCCCGAGAGAGTGTCATGACGGGAGGCCAAGGAGGTAGTGATGATCTCGGCGAGCTCCCCACCCCAGGACCCTTCGTGGGGAGGCAAGAGTTCATGACCTCCATCCAGGGCATCATGGAGATGCTGCGAAGCATTGCCCCTCAGGGTGGCAGCTCCACCCCGACCCCCTAGGAGTTAGCTCCCCCCCTCGACGAGTCGACTCCCAGGGGTCTAGGCGGGATGACCCCAGCAGGGGGAGAAGGAAGTGCACCAGGAAGAAGGCCAGGGAAGGAGAGGATGGACGATGGGGTCGAGCGAGACCTCACCGGCCGAGAGTTGTTCTCTAGCCCGGCGAGTGCCAACCTCCCAGGGGGGCAGGCCGCGCGAGTAGAAGTGGCGAGACCACCCCTTAGGGGGTCACCCTTCAGCGAGCTGATCATCTCAGCTCTCGTTCCCGAGGGGTTCAGAGAGCCAGACATGGCTTACTATACGGGGAAGGATGACCCCGTCCAGCATCTGCAGTGGTTCGAGGATGTCGTCTCCATCAGGCCGATGACGGACGCCTTCAAGTGTCGCCTCTTTGCGATCACGTTGAAGGAAAAGGCAAGGGACTGGTTCCATCAACTCCCTTCGAGGTCGATCTATGGGTTCGAGGACTTGAGCCGAAGCTTCCAGCTCCGCTTCTCCACCTCCAAGAAGCGGAAGAGGAGTCCTGAGTCCATCTTCCTGATAAGACAAGGGGCCGAGGAGTCGCTGGCCCGTTACGTTGACAGGTTCCAAGAAGAGATCCTGGAGGTCCAGGAGATGCCAGGGTATGCTCTCCAGATGGCCTTCACTGTTGGGCTGAAGGAGGGCTTCTTCAAGATGAGCTTGACCCGGAAGGCCCCCCTTTCCTTCGCAGAGCTGATGGAAAGGGCGGCAGAGGAGATAGCCATGGAAGCGGCCAACCCGGCGTTTGTCAAGAAATTGGCAAAGCTGACAGAGACAGAGGAAAAGGAGCAAGCTGGCTCGAGGCCCCAGGAGGGAAGAAGGAGAGAGGAGCGGAGAGCTCAGGAGGGTCCAGAGCCAGGTTGGAGGCAGCAGGGAGGACCCATTCAGGGCCCGGGAAGGGGTTACGCCCATGATGGGGGAAACTTTCATGGGGGCCAAGGAAGGTTCAACTTCCAGAGGCAAGCCCCTAGGCAACTCCTACCCCCACCACAGCAAGCGATGGAAATTGGTCGAAGGGAGAGGAGGAACCGCACGGGAAGGAAAAGAGTCAGAGTAGAGTTACCCTACTGTGAGTTCCACCAGGAGGAAGGCCACGCGACATCTACTTGCCCCGAATTTCTGGAGTTGAGAAGGACAAGAGCTCCAGCACCGCAACCGCATCAGCCTCAACAAGCGCAAGACCCGGTGCGGATTGAAGAAGTCCGACCCGAGGCAGCAGAGGAGAGATGTGAGGACAGGGTTGATGTGGGCACCCGGGGAAGGATCAGATGATTCACGGGGGAAGAGGGAGGTAAGAGAGAAGTGAATCATCTTTTTTGTAATGAACTTAGCTTGCGTTGTATTGGCTATGATTAATGGTAGAAACCACCGAAAAATATTTGTGGTCCATGGAAAACCCCTTAGCTCCGATATGGATTCCGCTGTCAGGCTCTCACTAGCTGGCAGGGCAGGTTGATCTCTCATGGAGGCTAAGCCCCTTAGCTCCGAGATGGATTCCGCTGCCAGGCTCTCACTAGCTGGCAGGGCGGGTTGATCTCCCGTGGAGGCTAAGTCCCTTAGCTCCGAGATGGATTCCGCTGCCAGGCTCTCACTAGCTGGCAGGGCAGGTTGATCTCTCGTGGAGGCTAAGTCCCTTAGCTCCGAGATGGATTCCGCTGTCAGGCTCTCACTAGCTGGCAGGGCAGGTTGATCTCTCGTGGAGGCTAAATCCCTTAGCTCCGAGATGGATTCCGCTGCCAGGCTCTCACTAGCTGGCAGGGCAGGTTGATCTCTCGTGGAGGCTAAGCCCCTTAGCTCCGAGATGGATTCCGCTGCCAGGCTCTCACTAGCTGGCAGGGCAGGTTGATCTCTCGTGGAGGCTAAGTCCCTTAGCTTTGAGATGGATTCCGCTGTCAGGCTCTCACTAGCTGGCAGGGCAGGTTGATCTCTCGTGGAGGCTAAGCCCCTTAGCTCCGAGATGGATTCCGCTGCCAGGCTCTCACTAGCTGGCAGGGCAGGTTGATCTCTCGTGGAGGCTAAGTCCCTTAGCTCCGAGATGGATTCCGCTGCCAGTCTCTCACTAGCTGGCAGGGCAGGTTGATCTCTCGTGGAGGCTAAATCCCTTAGCTCCGAGATGGATTCTGCTGCCAGGCTCTCACTAGCTGGCAGGGCAGGTTGATCTCTCGTGGAGGCTAAATCCCTTAGCTCCGAGATGGATTCCGCTGCCAGGCTCTCACTAGCTGGCAGGGCAGGTTGATCTCTTGTGGAGGCTAAGCCCCTTAGCTCCGAGATGGATTCCGCTGCCAGGCTCTCACTAGCTGGCAGGGCAGGTTGATCTCTCGTGGAGGCTAAGTCCCTTAGCTCCGAGATGGATTCCGCTGCCAGGCTCTCACTAGCTGGCAGGGCAGGTTGATCTCTCGTGGAGGCTAAGTCCCTTTGCTCCGAGATGGATTCCGCTGCCAGGCTCTCACTAGCTGGCAGGGTAGGTTGATCTCTCGTGGAGGCTAAGTCCTTAGCACCGATGATGATTCCGCTGCCAGGCTCTCACTAGCTAGCAGGGCAGGTTGATCTCTCGTGGAGGCTAAGTCCCTTAGCTTCGAGATGGATTCCGCTGCCAGGCTCTCACTAGCTGGCAGGGCAGGTTGATCTCTCGTGGAGGCTAAGTCCCTTTGCTCCGAGATGGATTCCGCTGCCAGGCTCTCACTAGCTGGCAGGGCAGGTTGATCTCTCGTGGAGGCTAAGTCCTTAGCACCGATGATGATTCCGCCGCCAGGCTCCCACTAGCTGGCTGGGTAGGTTGATCTCTCGTGGTAGCCCAAGTCCCTTTTCTCCGAGGTGGTCCCGCTGCCAGGCTCCCACTAGCTGGCAGGGTCGGTGGTACCTCTCGTGGAGAGTAAGTCCCTTTGCTCCGAGATGGTCCCACTGCCAGGCTCCCACCCAGGCTCCCATTAGAGGCTAAGTCCTTAGCACCGATGATGATTCCGCCGCCAGGCTCCCACTAGCTGGCTGGGTAGGTTGATCTCTCGTGGTAGCCCAAGTCCCTTTTCTCCGAGGTGGTCCCGCTGCCAAGCTCCCACTAGCTGGCAGGGTTGGTGGTACCTCTCGTGGAGAGTAAGTCCCTTTTCTCCGAGGTGGTCCCGCTGCCAGGCTCCCACTAGCTGGCAGGGTCGGTGGTACCTCTCGTGAAGAGTAAGTCCCTTTGCTCCGAGATGGTCCCGCTACCAGGCTCCCACTAGCTGACAGGGCCGGTGGTACCTCTTGTGGAGACTAAGTGTTTGCACCCCGAGGCCGTCTCGCCACCCAGGCTCCCATTAGCTGACATGGCAGGTTGACCCCGAGGGGAAGTTACACTCCGCGAATACGTTGGGTTGGATGTTTCTTTCCGAGCTTGTGCCAACCTCGAAAAGAGCGGGGATTGTGTACAACCCCGTATTCGCGAAGATTGGGCCCCAAAACAAGGTAAGCAAGTTTTTAAGCTTTTTGGGAGTTTTGCACTCCTAGGGGCCAATTTTTGGTGAACATGCAAAACATACTAGTAGGGGGAGAAAATATTTCTCCCCCCAGGGCACTCTTGGCAAGCCGCCGCAAGCCGCCGCAAGCCGCCGCAAGCCGCCCAGGCCGCCAGGCCGCAAGCCGCCTCAGGCCGTCAGGTCGCAGGCCGCCAGTATTTCGAACTCTCGGCGGCCTAGCGGGGCGAGACCGGGGGCCAGGGGACAGGGTCTCGCCCCCGCCTCTTCTCTCGGTGGCCTAGCGGGGCGAGACCGGCCAGGGGCCAGGGTCTCGCCCCCGCCTCTTCTCTCGGCGGCCTAGCGGGCGAGACCGGACAGGGCCAGGGTCTCGCCCCCGCCTCTTCTCTCTCGGCGGCCTAGCGGGGGCGAGACCGGCCAGGGGCCAGGGTCTCACCCCCGCCTCTTCTCTCTCGTCGGCGCCTAGCGGGGCGAGACCGGCCGGGGGCCAGGGGTCTCGCCCCCGCCTCTTCTTGCTCGGCGGCCTAGCAAGGGCGAGAGACCAAGCCGGGGGCCAGGGTCTCGCCCCCGCCTCTTCTTTGCTCGGCGACCTAGCGGGGCGAGACCGGCCGGGGCCAGGGTCTCGCCCCCGCCTCTTCTCGCTCGGCGGCGGCCTAGGGGGGCGAGACCGGCCGGGGGCCAGGGTCTCGCCCCCGCCTCTTCTCGCTCGGCGGCGGCCTAGCGGGGCGAGACCGGCCGGGGGGCCAGGGTCTCGCCCCCCGCCTCTTCTCGCTCGGCAGCCTAGCGGGGCGAGACCGCCGGGGGCCGGGGTCTCGCCCCCGCCTCTTCTTGCTCGGCGGCCTAGCGGGGCGAGACCGGCTGGGGGCCAGGGTCTCGCCCCCGCCTCTTCTTGCTCGGCGGCCTAGCGGGGCGAGACCGGCCGGGGGCCAGGGTCTCGCCCTTGCCCCCCTGCAGTTTTACCTTCTTGCCCTCGGGGGGGGGGGGGGGGGGGGGGGGAATTCCCCCTTTACCCCCCGGCGTGGCTGTTTTCTATTGGCCCAAGGCTTTTTGGGCGTGAGGGTATCTCGGTCATTTTGGTCCAAGGGGTTTTGGAAAACTATAAATAGACCCCCTTGGGTGCCTTGGAGAGGATCTTCTTCTCCTTCTCCTTGCTTGCTCCTCCCTTAGCTTCTTCTTGATAGGGTTGAGAGAGCTCCTCCAAGGCACCCTAGCTCGAGCATTGACTAGGGAGGGGATGCTCAGGTAGCCTTCCGGGTGTGAGGTGGGACCTCCGCGCTAGAGCCGAGGGTCTGTTCATAGTCTCCTAAGTCTCCGGTCCGTGGCGTTCTCTCGAGTGTAGTAGGTGTGAGGTCACCCCTTTCTAGGGACCCCGAACTCCACAGAGACTAAGTTCTTGGTTTCAACAAATATTTATTTCAGTTAAATTTATTGATCATTGATTTTTCAATATAATACTATATGATCACTTGAAGATATAACAATTATTAATAATTTTAAACTTCATCACAAAACAAATTATTAAACATGAATAGAGATTGAAAAATATGAAAGATCATATAATCATTATTATGAGTTTAATCATTCATGATAGTATATGTGGTGTTCATATTCATTCCTTTTAATTAAAAATAGTGAAAGATTGTAAGGTTAATAATGAATATATATATATACATACATACATAATGAGAAAATATTTTTAGTTTTTTTGTAAGGTTTTATAAATTTTCTTTTTAATTTTAATTTTGAAAACAAAAATAACCAAAATATATATTAAGTTTTTTCTGAAAGTAGAAAATGATGATAATTAATTTAGTAACATATTTTAGAAAACAATATCATAAAGGAAATCAAAAATCTTTAGACAGTTTGCTACCGTCGATGTTATGACCTATCGCTAGGCGTTAGCAATAGAGAAATGTTATTTTGCTTTGAAAACATGTTTTTCATAATTTTTTAATTTTGATTTTTGTTGATTGTGATTTTTCATCAGAGAGACTATCATATGCAGTAAAAAAATTCTAGAAAGAGTCAAAAAGTTACGCATTAAATATTTTAGCTTAAGACTCCTTAATGAACAAAAAAAATTATTTTTTATTTTGAAAATGAGTTGGACAAATTACTTAATTAATGAGGATAATACTACTTAAGAATTTTCGTACTCATTTTAATGACATTATAAGCGAGAGATTTTTTTCAAAAAAAAAAAACTCAATTTGGCCACTTCTAATGATATGACTTTTAATTCAATTTTGATTTAAAATTTAAAGTTTAAAGGAGTTAGTCATATTGCATAATATATTTGAGTGACCATAGCATGTCGTCTCAAAAACGAAAAAAAAAAATTGTATAAAATTTTTTTTTAGTTAAGCATATCATGAAGTATAATTTTGAATATTTCATTTTGATTTCTTTCTAATTCACATATTTGATTGGATACTAATTAATAATAGATTTAGGTATTCAAAGAGCATCGAGAGTGACAATTCCTTTGGGTATCCAAATATAACGTGATGATTTTATGGGGAGACAAGGGTGAATGTGCACTTTCAAGTGTGATATTTTTAAATATATGTCTCCATTCATACATACTATACCTTAGTTGAATATGTTTCAAATTTCCATAGTCATGAAATTGATGCTTAAATTTGTAGTGATTTTTAAAAGTATTATTAATAGAAAATTTGTGAACATTTAATTTAGAGTTGAGAGATAATTGATTTTGTGAAAAATGCTAATTGTTTTTTAAAAAAACAATGCTTTTTATGATTTTTTTAAAAAATCAAACTAGAATTGAGTTGCTTTTCATTTCAACTCTTCTTTTTATACGCACCTTTATGATTAAACATTCCACTATATGTATGATTTATAAGATTTAAAACACCAGTAGATGGATTCCACAATTTAAAAAATAAACCAGAAATAAAAGATTTTTTATCACCTGAAAATTTTTCAACAAATAATTTTAATGATTCTAGTTTATTAGTTAGAACATTATTTTCCTTTATTAATTTTTCATTATGCTCTTTTGAAATTAAAAGCCCATTTTCAAGATCCTTGAATTTTTCTTTGAGTTCATTTCAACCAAAATAAGATGTAACATTTTCAACTAAAGATCAAGAGGGAGAACTAGACACATCAAAATTGGATTTTACATTAACACTTGTTTTTAAATATTTATTTTTAAAACTTAATTAGCAATTAGACATTTTCAATATCTTAATTTTATGTTTAGCAACTTGTAGCATATCTAATATAGAAATTGAATTTGTTATAAAAAGTGAAGATTTTGATTTTCTTACAGTGCTATCGAATGAGGTAAGATTTGAATACAAGGTTCATTTGACATCTTCTTGGAATTCCTCTTTCATAGTTGAGTTTCCATCCTCTCTTCTACATGATATGTTCTCTTGTTCCTTTTCACTTGATGTGCACTCCATGAATCTGTCAATGGAGAAGCTTTCTTGAATACTTAGGAAAACATTCATATTCATTATGTCTTGTACTTGTACCATTCCTATAGATGGAGAATCATAATTTTCTTCAAGAAATTTCCAAATTTCATAACTATTAGAAAGCATATAAATAAGTTTAAAAATATTTTGATTTAGTGCACAGAATATACTATTCATATATTTAGCATTCAATACCATTTCGTCTTTATTTAAGATTCTTGGGGACTTTTTAATGGTAAAATTCCATACTTCTATATCTAAAGATTTTTTAAAAAAATCATTAGAATTTTCACCCATTGTAATTTTCACTCATAAATAAAGGTGGTGATAATGATTTTTCATATTTATAAAAATTACCCCATTTAGTGGATGCGAGATCATGAAGCATCATTAATCCTGGTTGTGAAGCCGTATTGGAATAACCTAGCTCTGATATCACGTGTTGGATCTTACAATGCCCTTAGAGGGGGATGGGTGAATAAGCACTTTATAGAATTTAAATCTTTAATAAAAATATCATAGTTACTTAATGAAGTTTCAGAATATTTTACAGCAGGACAATATATTTTATATCTTAGACACTATAATATTGAAGATTGCTTTTAGAGAAGGTTAAAATTAAATTAAATTTCACTACCATCGGAGGTAAGTCTTACCGACGGATGTTAGTAACAGAAATGTGAATTCCTAAAGCGTATTCAACAAAAAATAATTTGTAATATATATTTGAGTTGAGCCTTCGATTGAGAAATATAATTTAAGGTAATTTATGGAAATAAAATCAAGATTGTGAGGCAACCAAAAGAATGATTTTATCTTGCAAGGTCAGAAAGCTAAACTACTTTAGTAATAGAAAAAGTGAGACATAATTTTTATTTCAACAATACGGATTACAAAACTTTGATCTTAAAAGGTTAAGTTCAAGGCAATAAATAAAAATCCTTTTTCTTGCTTCACTGGTACTTCTCCCAAGGACCGGCTAGCTATATCGTATCTTACTCAAGATATGACCTATAGCCTCCCCTAGATCTAACCAAGAAATAGTATCTATACAAAAGGCGGTTAACTTCCCACTAAGCCGCCCAAGGATCTAGTCACCAACACAGACAAATTTCCAACGGAATCCTTCCAGGAAACCGACGTTCTACCCACATGATTTCTCCACCGATATAAAACGATAAAAGTGAAATACAAGATAACAAAATGTAAGAGAAAAAACTCCCCAAGATTTTTTGAATGAGAAGACGAAGGTGATGTAGATGTCGACATTCTTAATGTGTTCTCCCTTCGTGTTCAATGTGTGTTGTAGCCATTCTCCTTCAAAATCTCCTTTAGATCTTTTTGATCACCTAAGGATGTTCTCTTGATGGTTGGAGACGAACCGCTCTCAATACATTCAGAGTTCTATTTATAGATGATGAGTAATCCAAGCTTCAGGAGGTGTCACAATAAGAAAACAAATACTTAGCTTTTTATAGACTTTGACCGAAATCGCCAGCGATGTAAATATCATAAGTGTTAGCATGTTATGCTGCCATGTGGCCCACACCAAGGAGATCATGCTTGGAAAATCGATGATCGTGGCCAAAATGTGGTGATATCACCCATGATATTTATATGGCTCACAATATTGTGAAATCATGCTCCTTATGGCTTGGTTCATGTGGGACGTGGTTACTATCAGTCTGACATTATCCGGTATATCACCAACCATATTTATATCACCCACGATAGCACTTGATAAATCTAGCTTCTCTAGATTATAGATGATGTCGTTCACATTCTGAAATGTGGTGGCACGTTCAGTAACTCTTTTTGGATCGAAAGTTATATTCATTTGAAATTTAGCAATCAACACTCATTTTTTACCTGATTCTAAAATGTACACGCACTTGGATCATGCCATGATTGAGGGCTTGTCTCCTCATTCAATTTATACTTATATATGTATGACCTGCACACTATAAACACACAAAGGACTAGATCAAATACATCACAGTATTTATTATTCTCAACTAAAAGATGTGTAACACATGCTCCAACAGGGTTACCATTAGTTGAAGATCAAGGAATCTGACATCCCCAAGACTACCTTTCAGACTCAGTATGGACATATTGAATTCTTAGTTATGTCCTTGGTTTGACAAACACACCTTCTACTTTTATGGATTTAATAAACCATGTCTTCTGTGAATATATAGATAAATTCATCATCGTATTTATTGATGATATTCTGGTCTATTCTGTAACACCCCGCCCATCTGTCATATAGCATATTATAGAAGGTCCGGCCAGGGCCCAACATCATATACTACGGATAGTTAGTGAAGTTACTTATTGAAACCATAATTCATAAACACATCCTATATCAGAGTGCATTCTAGAGGAAGAATTTAAATGTTTAGAACCCAACCAAGTGAATGTCCACACAACTAAATAGGAATGAAAGTATAACATAAATGTTATGGCCTTAGAGCCTTACAATATTCAACTTATTAAATAAATTATCTTGCATACATCGGCACTCAGGCGGCCTCACATGAATGATAACATAAACGGGTAATTCATTTTGGTCTTCAAGAGCCAGCTTAGCAATCATGGGCTTCAGTCCGCTATTTCCCGCTTGGCTTGGCTATACCTTCATGAAACATTCCACCGCAATAGTGACAAACAATAGCAACGGTCAGCATTAGCTGACCAAATTATAACATCCCACCCCTCACTCGGGGTGGCGGTGCTCCTTCCCTGCAGGCATTAGCATAATCAAATATTGGCAACAGAACGTGCAAACATGCACCATTCTCCACAGATGTTGGCACAGCTGACCAACGCCACGTGCTCACATGGTACAATCACGATGCACCGGACCCCAACGGGTCGCACCTCCGTTCTCTACAATGTTTAACAATGTTTGAGCATTCTAGTCTTTCAAGGCCGAAGCCAAATACAACACCCCTATGGCTACGACCAAGTCATGGTGATTTATACTTTGACTCACTCCAGGTCGATTGACATAGGGTTGGGTACAGTTTATCTCTTTCCCAGTGCTCAAATCATTGGGCGCAATAAGCCATGATGCGAGCCAGCATCCCCTTTCCCATCCGCACAAATCATAACCCTGTTATGATCCTAGGCCAGCACTCACTGCAGCCTAAACCGGGCCACCAGGCTCTCAGCTCCACAATCTGGCCTCCAGGTCTACAAGAGATAGGCATCTTAAAGAAATGGCCCACAGGTCTCCACCAGACCGGCCATACAATCAACACAGTGTTCACTGGGAGCTACCGTCATGCGGTAGGGGATAAACTATCATATCTTCGCCTCTTTCGGGTATTTTCCTGGAGACCACCTCTAGTACTCTCACTACAACCATCTACACACCTCGTGACTCTGAAATGTACGTGATTACCATGGAGTCTTCTCCGGCATACAAAACATACAAACATCAGCAATCCGGATCAACCTGTCCAAATGGGCTTCACACAACATGCTTATTCCGTACTTCGATTTTGGATCTAAATGCAACACTAACGGGGATACACAAATCTACCTGTCGGGAGAACCACTTCCACGTGTTTGTGGAGCGTCTACCCTCAAATACCAAAAGAAGGACTTCATAAGTCTAAGGAAGAGAATCGTTACCCTAAAAGTTCGTTTCGGCGCCATAAGAGAAAACTTAGCCGGATGAAAACGACTGCTTCAGCTTTGCCTCCGTAGATCCAAACTCGTCTCGTGAATTCGAGCTCTAAAAATCCAAAGACAGCGAGATCTCTTTCGAACAAATCTCCTTCTTCCTTCTCCAGCCACTCAACCCTAAAACTTCAAAAGAATGAAGTGAAAACGGCACTTCCAAGGCTTTAAACCAAGCTACCGTCGCTCGGTAACTAGCTACCGCCCTGTGGTACCGTTAATCATTATCTCAGTTCGTGTGGCATCGCCCCGGCCCTCCAATCAAAGGCCGACACGTGGCCATGCCGTTATAGAATTGCTATCGCCGCGCGATAAGATCCTACCACCATGCGATAACTAGCGTCGGTTACGACACGACCGTTAATGCTACCATCGTGCGACAGTTGCTACCGTCGCGCGGTAACAACCCAAGAGTTTTGCCAATAAATTAATCAAACTACCGCCAGTGGTATCTCTACTGTTGGGTGATATCTTCCCGAGATTACTATCACTAAATTCACGGTGCTACCGCTGCACGGTAACCCTATCGTCGGGCGGTATCTCCAAGAAACCATTTTCCTGCTTTGGGAAAGTTGGGGAGTTACAAATCTCCCCCACTTAAAGAATTTCATCTCAAAATTAAGACATGCAAGAAACTATAGAAGTAAACAACATCAAAGAGTGAACCATAAATAAACAACTCAGGGAACTCCCCCTTCATGGTTTGCTCCCGCTCCCACGATTGTTCCTCTCGGCCACAGTTGTCCCAACAGACCTTGACCACCCTGATTAATTTATTGCGAAGTTGTTTGCCTTTCATGTCCTCAATACGAATGAGCTTGATCTTTATTGTTAACCCACCATCAGTCGATACCTGATCCACTGCAACCACTTGCGCAGGCTCTTGCACCACCTTCTGCAGCACTGATATGTGGAATACGTCGTACAAACCACTAAGTTCCACAGAAAGCTTCAACCGATAGGATGCTTCACCAACAAGCTCCAAAACCTCAAACGGCCTAAGGAATCTCAGACTTAGCTTGTTCAAGCATCGAATCCTTGACACGCCCTTGAACGGTTTGATCTTTAGGTAAACCCAATCGCCTACGGTGAACTCGACATTTTTGTGCTTGGCGTTGTAGTATTTAGCCTGCCTATCTAAGCAACCAACAACCGCTCTCTGATTGTTTGAACAACCGAAGTCTCATCCTTGAGTTCCTTTAGCTTATATAACTTTGACTCGCACATCTCCAACTATGACAACAGAGTATGAAGCTTTCTACCATATAGGGACTCAAAGGGCGTCATCTGTATGCTTGCCTGGTAGCCATTATTGTAAGTGAACTCAATCATATACAAGTGATCCTCCCACCTTTTCCTGAAATCTAGGGCGCACATTCGAAGCATATCCTACATCGTCCTATTTACCCTCTCAGTCTGACCATCCGTCTGCGAATGAAAGGCCGTACTGAACTTCAGCTTGGTACCCAATAGTTGATATATTAGCCTCATATCGTTGGACGTGAAGAGCCCATCCTGGTCACTCACGATGCTACAGGGCACACCATGCAGTCGTATAATATTATCCACATAAAGCTTTGCCAACTTTTCTACTGAATTGTCCTTCATATTCGGGATGAAGTGTGATACTTTTGTTAATCGATCAACGATCACCCAGATGGCGTTGTTTCACTTCTGCGACCTCGATAAACCATGCACGAAGTCCATGGATATGTCATCGAACTTCCATTCTGGTATACGCAAAGATTTCAAAAAACCACCAGGAGTCTGACATTTGACCTTCACCAAAGCACAAGTCTGACACTTTGCTACTTACAGTACTACGTCCATTTTCAGTCCTGGCCACCAGAATAGCCTTTTCAAGTCTTTATACATTTCCATGCTCCCCGGATGAATCGAGTACTTCGTATAATGAGCCTCGTACATTAATTACTCTTGTAATTTACCCACCTTTGGGACGCACAATCGACTATTCTTCCACAATAACCAATTATTAACGATAAACTGGGCATTTTACCCAACCAAAGACTCAGTCATGTAGCGTTTCATGTTGTCGTCCAATTCCAAAGCCTAACGAATCCGGTCAATGAGGTTATACTGTACCTTTGTCCAATTCAAACGTGCTTCAACACTAGACCTCCTATCAACACAAGAGATCTCTAAGGCCTCCAAATCACAAATAAGACGCTTGCTATGCATCAGTATCCAATTGGCATGTGCAATATCCTTGCAACTTAACGCATTCACAACCTCATTACCTTTGCCATGGACATAATGTTTTTTGAAGCTGAACTCCCCAAGAAACTCCATCCACCTCCTCTGGCGCATATTTAAGTTCTTTTGATCCAATAGATACTTGAGGCTCTTATGGTCTATGTAAATATCGACCTTTACGTCATACAAGTAATGCCTCCAAAGCTTCAGTGCGAATATCACGACCGCTAACTCCAAATTATGGATCGGATAGTTACTATCGTGCACTTTCAACTGGCATGAACCATAATCTATCACCTTCCCATGTTGTAGCAAAATGCAGCCTAAGCCGCTCCCTGAAGCGTCATTGTAGATCTCAAAGCCCTATGTTCCACATGGAGAGTACAAGATATGTGTCGTATTCAGACAACTTTTCAATTCTTCGAAGGCTTGTGCGCACGCTGGCGACCAAACAAATTTCTGATCCATCCTTGTCAGGGTGGTGAAGGGTAACACTATTCGCGAGAAGTTCTCCAGGAAGTGCCTAGAGTAACCGACAAGTCCTAGAAAACTTCGGATTATTGCCACATAAGATAATACAGGCCACTCCTGTATCGCAGCAACCTTTACCGGATCTACCACGATTCCCTCTCTACTAACAATGTGACCAAGGAATGCTACCGAAGATATCCAAAACTCACACTTAGAGAACTTGGCGTACAACTGATTACTCCTCAGGGTCTCCAAAACAATATGCAAATGCTCTACATGATCATCCTCAGACTGGGAGTATACTAGGATATCATCAATAAAGACTGTCACGAACCAATCCAAATGCTCTCTGAATGTCCGGTTCATTAAATCCATAAATACAGATGGCACATTTGTTAGCCCAAAAGGCATGACAGTGAACTCGTAATGCCCATATTGTGTACTGAATGCCATCTTGGGAATATCACTTTCCCTGATTCTCAGCTGATAATATCCAAGCTTCAAATCTAGCTTCGAGTATACAGTCGACCCAACTAGTTGGTCTAGCAGATCATCAATCCTCGGAATCAGGTACTTGTTCTTCTCAGTTAGTTTATTCAATTCCCGATAATCGACACACAGCCGCAGACTTCCATCCTTCTTCTTCACGAAGAGGACCGGAGCACTCCAAAGTGACGAAATTGGACGCACATACCCCTGCTCTATCAATTCCTCAAACCACACCTTCAACTCTGCCATCTCTCTTGGTGTCAAGCGGTAAGGAGACGGTGACACAGGCTTGGCACCTAGCACCAACTCGATGGCGAAATTGATCTCTCTCTGAGGTGGAGCTCCAGGGAGATTCTCAGGGAAAATGTCAGCAAACTCTGACACCACCAGAATACTGACCAAATCAGGCTTGGGCTTCTTAGCCTCTAATAGGGTGAAGAACAACTCTGCCCCCTTATGAACTGCTTTAACTACTTGGATAGAAGACATTAGTGTCTTGCTCGATCCCTTCATACCAGAGAAAGTAGTTTCATGAATTGTGTTCAACCCCAATTTGACCGTCTTCAGATTACAATCAATGAAAGCATGTTGCTCCGAGAGTCAATCCATGTCAAAGATCACGTCAAACTCCACTATCGGTAGTAATAACGCTTCCAATTCAAAAGCTTGACTTCCTATCAGCACCTTAACACGACAGACCCTATCCGTGCACATCGAACACCTGTTATGCAATAACACATCCAATCTATCCTTTGTCATAGAAGAAGGCACTCTGATACGTGACATAAATCCATTGGACATGAAAGAATGTGAAGCTCCTATATCAAACAGTGCTCATGCCGGAAAGTCCAAAATTACGATAAAGCCTAGAACACGACAATGTACAACCAATGTATAAGATGTACGGTATAGAAAGTATTACGGCTAAAACAATCTAGCACATACCTGCAATCACATCGCCTTGTTTGATGGCCTCCTATTGGCCAAGGTTGTAGACTCTAGGTTGGGCTGGAGCATGATGAGATGCGGTTGACTCCAATGTCTTCCCTTTCTTAGCATACGATGCTCCTATATTTTTCTCCGACTTACCACTCCAACAGTCGCGGGCTATATGACCCAGTTTTCCACAGTTATAACAAAGAATTGGGCCTCCTCGCTCTAACGATGCTCCAAAAGTAACCGATGAGGTAGTCGGTCCAGAAGTTATGGGCTTCTTGTACCATTTTTGATGCCCAGACTTTGATGAACTTGGAACTTTAAATTCCGGCCACTTCACAACCAAGTCATTCTTACCTTGAATCCTCTTCAGATCCTTCTCCATAGATCGGGTTGTATTGACTAGGGTTAGAAAACCCTGCATCATTGGTCCCGCAAGCAGCGCCCTAAGATCATCATGCAATCCTTCATAGAACTGATTGGTCTTGCGCTCCGCATCGTAAAAGTAGATCCAGTATAACTCCCCAACCTCGTGAACTCATGCAGGTAGTCATCCACGCTACTCTCATCCTGAGTCAGTCTCTGAAACTGATTCTCCATAGATATTTTTTGCGCTGACGGGATGAATCGTGCCAGAAATAATCTCGAGAACTCCTCCATCGAGATATCGGTGAGTTGTCTCCCAGCAAAGTGATGGAGCTCTAACTCATCCCACCACAATCTTGCTTCACTGTCCAGAAGGAAAGTGGCTATTGTAAACTTCTACCACTCTTTGGTCGATGTTGCTGTCATGACTCTCTTAATCCTAGAAAGCCATTCCTCAGCTTGAGTTGGGGTTTTAGCCCCCATGAACTTTGGAGGGTTGAAGCTCGTCACGTGATTCATCTACTTTTCTACCGCTCTCCTCTGCACTATGGGCTCTGCCTCTACTTGTTCTGCCATTATAATTTTTGCTGCGCCAAGCGGTACGTGACCTAATCTAGGAGCAGGAGGCTGCACTTGCCTCCCTAGTTGGGCATTGATCATAGCGAACACCGCTTCAGCTACCATTCATATGGTTGCAGCAGAAGGGGGTTTCAGGCACGTCATTAGGCGTACTAATCTTCGTAGAGTGTGGACATTGTGACTGCTCCACATCACTCCTAGTCATATATAATCGTGAAAACACTCAATTAGACAACAAACAAATTGCCAAAAAGCAATTATAGGAACATGCAAGTTCCTTAAACATGTGTATTTTCATTCTGAAGCGGACATTCATGGGTTATTTCATATTATAATGTTAACACACATACATGTGCTCACCACCTCTTAAAAGAATTTGCCCACGAATTCGAGAAATAAAGACCGACACCGGGGTCTGATACCAACTTATAACACCACCATTCGTCATATAGCATATAACAGAAGGTTTGGTTGGGGCCCGATGTCATATACTATGGATAGTTAGTGGAGTTACTTATTGAAACCATAATCCATAAATGCATCCTAACTCAGAGTGCATTATAGAGGAATATTTTAAAGGTTTAGAACCCAACCAAGTGAATGTCTACATAACTAAATAGGAATGAAAGTACCACACAAATGTTACGGCCTTATAATGTTCAACTTATAAAATAAATTGTCTTGCATACATCGACACGCAGGCCGATCACACATGAATGATAACATAAACGGATAATTCGTTTTGGCCTTCAAGGGCTAGCTTAACAATCCTTGGCTCCAGCCCACTATTTCCCGCTTGGCTCGGCTGTACCAGCATGAAACATTCCACCGCAACTGTGGCAAATAATAGCAACGGTCAGCATTAGCTAACCAAATTATAATGACCCCACCCCTAACTCAAGGTGGAGGTTCTCCTTCCCTGCAAGCATTAACATAATCAAATATTGGCAACAGGAACGTGCAAACAAGCACCATTCGCCACAGATGTTGGCACAGCTGACCAACGCCCCGTGCTCACAGGGCACAATCACGGTGCACCAGACCCCAACGGGTCGCACCTCCATTCTATGTGATGGTCAACAACATTTGAGCATTCTAGTCTTTCAAGGTTAAAGCCAAAGACAACGCCCCTATGGCTACGACCAAGTCATGGTGATTTATACTTTCTCAATCCAGGTCGATCGGCATAGGGTTGGGTACAGTTCAGCTCTTTCCCGGTGCTCAAATCATCAGGCACAATAAGCCATAACGCAGGTCAGTATCCCCTTTTCCATCCATAAAAATCATAACCTCATTATGATCCTAGGCCAGCAGTCACGACCGCCTAAACTGGGCCACCCAGTCTCTCAACTCCATAATCTGGCCTCTAGGTCTATAAAAGACAGGCCTCTCAAAGCAATGGCCTCCAGGTCTCCACGAGACTGACCATACAATCAACACAATGCTCACTGGGAGCTACCACCGACGGTAGCACTACCGCCGCGTGGTAGGGGACAGACTATCGGTTCTTCCCCCTTTCGGGTGTTTTCCTGGAGACCAACTCCAGTACTCTCACTACAGCCATATGTATACCTCGTGACTCTGAAATCTACGCGATTACCACAGAGTCTTCTCCAACATACAAAACATACAAACATCACCAATCCAGACCAACCTGTCTGGATGGGCTTCACACATCATGCATATTTCGTACTTTGATTCCGGATCTAAATGCAACACTAACGGGGATACACTGATCAACCCATCGGGAGAACCACTTCCACGTGTTCGTGGAGCGTCTACCCTCAAATGACAAAATAAGGACTTCACATGTCCAAGGAAGAGAATCGTTACCCTAGAAGTCCATTTCGGCGACATAGGAGAAAACATAGCCAGATAGAAATGACAGCTTCAGCTTTGCCTCTGTAGATCTGAACTCGTCTCGCGAATCTGAGCTATAAAACTCCAACGACGGTGAGATCTCTTTCGAACAAATCTCCTTCTTCCTTCTCCAGCCGCTCAATCCTAAAACTCTAAAAGAATGAAGTGAAAACAACAATTCCACGGATTTAAACCAAGCTATCGTCGTGTGGTAACTAGCTACCACCGCGCGGTACCATTAATCAATGCCTTGGTTCGTATGGCACCGCCCAGGCCCTCCAATCACAGGCTGACATGTGGCCACGCCATTACAGAATTTCTATCGCCACATGATAAGATCCCACCGCCATACAGTAACTAGCGTCGGTTACGACACGATCGCTACCGCTATCGTCGGGCGACAGTTGCTAACGACGTGCGGTAACAACCCGAGAGCTTTGCCAATAAATTGACCAAACTACCGCCAGGGGTATCTCTACCGCTGGGCGGTATATTTACGAGATTCCTGTTAATAAATTCACGGCGCTACCACCGCACGGTAACCTTATCGTCGGGCGGTATCTCCCAGAAACCCTTTTCCTGCTTTGGGAAAGTTGAGGCGTTACATATTCTAAGACTCATGAGGATTATACAACACATCTTGGGCTCACTCTCTCTACTTTTTGTCAATGTCAACTCTATTCTAAGCTAGCAAAATGTGATTCTGGTTGGATCGTGTTGCTTTATTGGGCATGTTATTTCAAGAGATGGATTTTTCGTTGATCCAGCTAAGATTTCCGCAGTTATTGACTGGAAGAGGCCTAATATCCCTATATAAATTTGCAATTTCCTTGGATTGGATGGATACTACTGATGTTTCATTAATGGATTTTCTTCTCTTACTGCTCCTCCGATAAAGCTAACTCAAAAGCATGTTAGATTCAAGTGGTCAGAACAGTATGAGCATGCCTTCTTGGAATTGAAACAACGTCTATGTTCGGCTCCAGTTTTAGCTCTTCCTTCAGAAGGGATGGATTTTTCAGCTTACACTAACACTTCCAGAGTTAGCTTTGGGGTTTATCTTGATGCAGGGTTTGAGCTCAAATCCCGATAAAAAGCATGTCTGCCCCCAAGTTACGGGCGTGTCGCTCTGAATCAGCTCTCGGAAAACCCAGCGCAACTGCATCTGATGATGTCATCTTCCGTGCTTATCACACCCCCAATCACAGTCGTGATGGGGGAGGGGGGGTCCCTCGTTTTTTGCTCACAGTACAATCTGTGTGAACACTTCCATCTTCTATGCATTACACGCTCCCAGGTCACGGGTGTGAATCTGTGTCGTGTCTCTCCAGTTTCGAGCCAGATCTCAGAATCTCCCCCGCCAAGTCACCAAAAATTACATGCCCCCAAGTTACAGACATGACCGAGGGGCGTGCGCCCTAACTTTTTCCCTATAAATAGAGCCCGACCACCTGAGTGTTTTTTCCTCTTGGACTGCCCTCCTTGGGTAGTTTTCCACTTCTCCACAACAGATTTTAGTTCTCTTTTCTTATTTTTGTATTTTCTTTTTAAATGTAATTTTAATTAATCTTTGCAATTTTAAATTAGCTTTTCTTTATGTCTTGTAATTTTCCTTTCCTAGCTTAGGTTTAAAGTTTTATAATCTCTCTTTTCATAAAATAATAACTTATTTTCATTTTTGATTTGTCTCTCTTTATTACTGTGGGCCCGAGTTACTTCAGGAAATGGAAGAATCCACAAGAAAGACTCAAGTTCAACTCAGTCATGGCATTAAGAGGTGGAGAACGTATGCAAACCAATGTCGTCGTTTAATGAATAGAATTTGTATATAGTTTTAGTATTTAATTTAGGTTAAATATTAGTTTTAATTATTAGTATTCTCATCTATTTCCTTTAATAAAACCCTTCTTTTTTTTATTTTTTGTTCTAACAGTGTCTTATTTCTATTTTGCAGATTTTTTTCGCAGAATTTAATAATTTTTCCAAGTACACGCCCCCAGGTCACGGATGTGACCTGGTGTACTTCCTTTCTACCCGTTTGGGTAGAGATTGCACTTATGTCTCTAACCTACGTAATTTCAATTTTATAACATAGGTTTTATTTTTGTAATTTCTTTCCTAACTTAGTTTCTCTTTTTCTTATAGTTTTTTGTCTTTTTTTTTACAAATCTTGGAATGGTTTTATCGTTCTCTTTATAATTAGTCTATCTTCCACCTTAGATTTATTCCCGATTTATAATAATTTGGGTTCATATATCGATTATGAATTTCAATAGTTGTTTTCGTACTTTAGTTAGCTGAGAGACTCGTGCATATGAATCGATCGCTTGAGAATAAATAGAGTTGCATGCACCCCTCGAGAGAGGAAGACAAATCTTTTGGATATGAGTCAAATCCTATGGTAGGATTCACCTCGTTAAAATGAGTTTTAGGTTATTAATTATAGAATGAGAATTCAATTAATATTCCTAAGCTCAGGTAGGCGTAGTTATCGAGAGATGTTTGTTCATAATTCGTGAATCTCTACAGTCAAGGCTCGGATTAGAAGTTTATAATTTATCTTTAACTTTCATTTCAAGGTGCGTTTCAATCAAGTTTAGTTTTTCTTTCATATGTCTTCATATGGTCATTCAAGTCTCAATTTTCTTTTATTTTTGCATTTAGTTTTTAGCGTAGCTTCTCCTTCAATTTTTATTTCGATAAAAGAATTGTTAGTTTTCTCGAAATAGAAGTACTCGACAGACCAGTGGATTTATACGACGTTGATATGTCTTTCATATCTTATGCTATACACGATATGTACTCTTGCCTTCATCGTATATAATGTTTGTAGAATAATATAAATTCTAAAATTTTAATATCAATGTCAGTGTACAACCGCGTATACGGCGAGTGGGGTCACCTGGAGCCAGACCGACCGACTCCCTTTTCTCAAATCCCGGGCGAGCACCTAGGGGGGCCAGAGCTTGGCAGCCCCCAGCTCGCCGAGGTGAGCCCGACAAGTGGCAGGCGAGTAGGGCCGGCCGAGCCTACACTCGCTAGGATATAGTAGAGGCGGTGAGTGACAGCTCCATCGAGAACTCGCCAGGCCAGACACTCAACATCATTCTGCCTTATCATTGAGTGAAGTCCAGACACTCAACGCCATCCTGCCTTAGCGTTGAGTGAATTCCAGACACTCAACGTCATTCTGTCTTGATGTTGAGTGAATTCCAGACACTCAACGCCATTTTGCCTTAGCGTTGAGTGAAGTCCAGACACTCAACGCCATCCTGTCTTAGTGTTGAGTGAAGTCCAGACACTCAACGTCATTCTGCCTTAGCGTTGAGTGAAGTTCAGACACTCAACATCGTCCTGGCTTAGCGTTGAGTGAAGTCAAGACACTCAACATAATTCTGCATTAGCGTTGAGTGAAGTTCATACACTCAACGTCATTCTGCCTTAGCGTTGAGTGAAGTCCAGACACTCAACGTCGTTCTACCTTGGCGTTGAGAGAAGCCTTCCCAGTCCACTCAATTCATCGAACGAAGCTCGGCGTTCGTCGAACGGAGCTCAGCATTTGTCGGGCTCAATTTCTCAAGAGCCGACCAGCCGGATTGAATGGTATAAGTCCTGGGCGAGCACTCAAGGGGCCAGATCTCGGCATCCCCCGGCTCACCTAGACGAGGTGGTATTATCTGGGGCGAGCAGAGCTGAAGGGCTCGCACTCGCCTAGAAAAGGCCAGCAAGAGGTAGGCGAGTAGGGCCAGCTTGGCCCATACTCGTCGAAGTCCAATAAGAGGCAGCGACTGCCAGGTCCATTGAGCACTCGCCGCCCAGGCGAGTAGAGGCTTTAGAGGGCCACTCACTCAGTGACCTATGATGTTTTTTACCATTTTGCCCTTGTTGGTCTGTCTATAGCCTGTTAGAACAACGGAGTTATGCTGTTGGCAGACCCAGTTGGGTTGCATATAGCTGTTCAAAACAGCGGAGGTTGGCTATTTGCAGGCTGTTTTTAGAAAACTATAAATAAGACCCAAGAGGCACCTCAGAATGCATGCTTACTAGTGTTCTGATATTCTTTCGCTTCTTGAGGTAGCCTTAGCTCGGCCTGTGGCTAAGGTGAGAAAACACTTTACGATCTTCCGTGTCTGTGGTGGGACTTCCATGACGAGCCCTTGGGTTAGTTCCCCTTTCTTTTTGTTATTTGGCTTGCAGGAGAGAAGTAGGTGTGCGATCACCTCTTCCCCAAGGGTGAACTTCACAAGAGACCGAGTTTTCGGTTTCAACAGTCAGTTAAAATTTGGTGTGGATGATCAAGTGTTCCTGAAGGTTTCCCCTTCTCCTGAGGTGAAATAATTCGGCCACTATCATAGACTTAGCCTGAGGTTCATAGGACTGTATACTATATCAGAATGTGTTGGTGGATCTTCATATCATCGTGAGCCACCTGCTAATTAGGTTTGTGTTCACTATTTCTTCCATGTTAGTCAGCTTTGAAAGTACACTGATATCCTAATCACATCATTGAAGAAATTCCTGTGATTTCTGAAGCCAATCTTTCATATTTGGTCGAACCCATTAAGATCTTGGAGCATCAAGTGTGTAAGCTTCAAAGGAGAACCATCCATATGGTAAGAAAGTTTTGGATGCATGACTGGTTTGAGGAGTGCACTTTAGAACTTGAATCTAATATACGTAGCAAGTATCCGCAACTATTCTCTTGATCTTGGTAAGCCTCCAAATTAATCTTCTTTCTATTTTATTACATTTATAGTTAGCTTGCATGTCTTGATTTGCAAATCTTGTTGAAAAGAATGACATTTAAATCTTCGTCATAAGAGGACACATTAGCAGAATCCTTAAAGTTTTGTGCCAAAACTTTCTAAGTGGAGGAGAATGTAACAGCACATTAAAAAAATGATTCAAATGAATCTAAGCAATGACATTTTAGTAATTAACCTAAACTTTCCCCTCTAAATCTTAGTTGAGTAGCCCTCCCCGATTTATTTCATTTTCTTCGCCCTAGGTCTTCCGTACCTGTCTCCTGGTTCCGTCGCTCCCGATTTCTACAAGCTGCGACACCTCTCGTCTCCCACTCCCGTAATCTCGACCAAGGTTGTTAGGATCGAGATCCTAGATAAGATTAATTCAAGGTTGCATCAGATCAGATGTTAGGATTGGATCATTTATCATTTTACAAAATTTGGATCGATTTATAAAATTTGGATCTTAGGATCGTAAGACCATATGATCCGGATCGCGATCCTGACAACCATGATCTCGACGACATTCTGATATCTTCTTATAAAGAAGTTATTTAGATCAATAAATACAATTTTATATCGAATATATTTTATAAATATGTGTTAAAATGTTTGAAATAATATTAAATTTATATTTCGTTCAAGTTCGAATATTTTCATCATTTTCTTATGTTTTTATTGTACAAATGTTGAAGAAGTCAACTTGAAGAAGTGAAACCAAGCCAATTTGATTGCCCGAGAAAGTTGTAACAAATTTAAAAGTTATTGCAACAACTTTAAAAGTTATTACAACAAGGCAAAAATGAATTTCAAATTTTGAATTTTAAAATTTGCGCCATATTCAAATCTGAAAGGGGCTTCAGTTCAAAAATGGTAGACATTATTAAGAGGCAAAAAATTTTAAGGAAAGGGGAGAATTTCATTTTGGGGATGTGAATCGAATTCCATTTGAAGGGGGGGGGGGCAAAAAGGAGGCTACGGCACACAGTGGGGAAGAGGGGAAGACAGCTTTTGGGAGTGAAACCTGAGAAGAATTCCCGCAACATACGAATTTCACTCATCATATTTAGTAAGATCTTTCTATTTGCATTGTGTGTTACTGTTGTTATGAACTAATCTCCCAAATTCTTGTATGATTCGAGTACTATGTGTGTTATGATGATGAATTTCTTTTAAGTTTGTTGTATGTTTGATGATTTATCTCTATTGAATTTATGAACTTGGTAGTGAAACTTTGGTTCTTCTTCAGTTTACTGCATTTCAAGATTCGAGAGAAAAGAAAGTTAAGTATTTGGATGGAGATTTTCTTATCGCACTTCGAGATTTGAGAGAGGAGAAACGTGAGTATTTCACCAAAGTTTCTATATTTTCATTGCGCGTCGAGATTCGAGAGAGGAGATGCGTAAGTATATCATAAATTCGGCATAGCATAGAAGGAAGAACGAGATTTCATTTTTTTGCTAGCAATATTGATTTTTATTATTCATAATATTCTTAAATCCACCTAAGTTAGAGATGAATAGGGAATAAAGAATATAAAAATTTCTGATATTTTGTGATAAAGATCTCTACATTAAAATTATTGCATGATAATTTATTGAACATTCTCATAAATTATTATTCTAAAGAATCATCACAACATAGGAAATCGGAATGCAAGATCTCTTTTCCAAATTGATAAAAAAGTATTTTTAGGAAATCATCATTTAGTTTTATTAGAGTTGTAATCCTTTTCAAAAACCCACTCTATTGAAACTAGTTGAATTTAAAGAAAAGGTTAAACTAGTATTTGTGAGCATTAGATTAAATACTTCATCATGGGAACGATCTTTATTTACTTTTTATTACTTGATTTGACACGTGTACTTGTGTATATATCTGTTTATCATGTATCACATTCATCCTCCCTCTTCTTCTTCGACTAGTAAGGGCATCGTAAGGGAAGGCCGATCTCCATCTCCTCACTCGCTTGAGAAGTCACACGCCTCTCTTCTCTCCATTCTTGAGGTTGATGGTGACCTAGGATCGCAGGAGTACAGAAGGTCGACAGACCTCCGCCTTTAAGGAGTCGACAATCTCCTCCCTTCTCCTCGTACATAGCAACCTGAATTGTCAAATTAATAACATGCCTTGATACACTTATAATGACTTATTATGGATGAGTACTTGTTATCTCGAACATGATGCGCAATAATTTTTCCTATTTGAAGTAAATTCATTCCAATTAGAACCACTAAATTATGAAACACTTCATTCATTTGCTATCATAAGCAGTCATTGAAAGAATGTGTAATTGAGAAAACTTCTTGACTTGGGTTCCCTCTTGAATTCCTAACGAGAATAAAGGACCGATCATAACAAACATGAAATCCCTGGCTCTAGGGCGAGGGTTTGCAATAGCCGTCCCTCATAGATCACGGACATAAATTCTAAATCTCTGATAAGTCCTGAATCTAATCTTAAATATGTCTAAATCATAATTTTATGCATCAAATAAAAATACATATATCATTCATTTGTTACAGTTTATGTCATTACATGAATGAATATATACTGCACTCCGAATTAGACTAATTTTTATTGTTATTTTTGTTTGATTCACTTGTCTATCTTGATAGTTTTGCTTCATGAGTATCAATACAAGTACTCTTGTTGATATCTTACTAGTTATGTATTTTGTATACTTTTAACAATATTTTAAGGCTTTTTTATTATTTGTTATGGAGTTTGCCTTAGCTTCTGTGACTGCACCGTCCACCACCTGAGCCCAATCTACGTTAAATTCCTGGAGGTTTATCTTATTTTTTGCTGTATTAGGTTCTATGTTTATATTTCCTTTATTATCGAACATTGCTCATCATGTAATAATTATGATTAGACATTTTCTTTTGAATCATGGACAACTGTTATGCTAAATGATATGTACTGGAATTTGATATTTTTTGTATATTCATTTCTTTGAATTACTAATGTATAAAATTTGTATCATGAGTTTTGTTAAAATGCGTGTATTTAACTCTCCACTACTATAATTTAAAACTTCTGCATAAAGATAATGTATTTTCTCCAAATTATTTTTTCTAAATCTAATTATACTATTTTAGCTCTTACCTAACAAACATGCAGTTTATTTCTCCCATGTTTATGGCATCTCGACCCGTCTGAAACGCACTCTAACCTTTGCTTTTTGACGGTCGTGACAATATCACCACCATATCTCTAAAGTATCATATGTATATCAGCTCACCGGAATGAAAAATCCCCATATCATTCTACTATCAAGGTGAGATGGACGAAAGTCCTTCTACATCTTCTGAAAGAGCGGACATCGTACCATTCTACTATCGAGGCGAGATGGATGAAAGTCCTTCGACACCTCCTGAAATACCGGACCCCGTGTTCATCTATTGTCAAGGCGAGATGTACTAAGATCCTTTTGCACCTCCTCTAATAAAATAAACCTCGCATCCTTTTGAGGCACAAATAGACAAAGGTCCTTCACCAACTCCAATGGAACAGACCTTGTGTCGTTCTGAGGTGGGAACGTACAAAGGTCCTTCGCCACCTCCACTAGAACGGATCCCGATCCCTTCTGAGGTACGAATACATAATGGTCCTTCGCCAATTCCAAGGGAAAGGACTCCAAGTCCTTCCGAGGTGCGAACGAACAAAGATGCTTCACCACCTTCTATAGAACGGACTCCGTGTCCTTCTGAGGCACGAACATACAAAGATTCTTCGCCACCTCCAATAGAATTAACCTTGAGTCCTTCTGAGATTCGAATGGACAAAGTTACTTCACCATCTCCAATGAAACAAACTTTGAGTCCTTCTGAGACATAAACTGACAATAGTTCATTGCCACTTTAAAAGGAACGAATACTGAGGCCTTCTATGCCTCCCAAACAAATAGACTCCATATCAATTTAGTCCATGCTAGAACAGACCATGATTCCTACTCCATAAGATAGGAGAGAGTCATGAATACTCCTCCAGATTCTTGCCTTAGATGGCCCCCCAGTCCTCCTGCGCCAATGGGTAAAAGGGGACTCCGAGTCTATCCACGTCGCCAAGATAGGGGGCAGATGCCCCTCCATATCCCTCTAAAGTGACGAGTCTGCGAAACAAGGCTTAATGATAATTGGCAAGGGCAGTGCACGACACATATAAAGTGTAAGGCGCAAGATGCTTCCATACCTACACCTCTCGGCTTAAAAGAAATGAGATCTCATGCCACAAACAAAGGCAATTTGTGACGCACACATTCTGAGTTGATTCGAAGTTTGCAACCCCAAGGAATTTTAACAAAGGTAAAAAAAATTGGACTTGTCGCTTTGTGGATCACGACCCGTGAAAATTTGAGGGCCTTTGACGAGGTTCCCCTTATGATTCTTGAGACAAACCAGTCTGAAGCGCTCAAACAAGTCAACCCATCCGAGCAAGCCCGACTCGCACATGCGTGTCCCCTACGTGCACGAGCCCAGGGTGGGAGCACGCGTCCCCTGCAGGTCTGGGCCCAGGGCTTGGACGTCCCCTATGCGCGCGCCCAGGGCACGCTCACACATCTTCTTTGGACAAGCAAGTTGAGACACTCGAGAGCTCTGAGGTTTTCCGACGAGAACGTGGGACTTAAATCATTCCATCGCTCGGAATTCACTCTGCTTACTTTCTTATCCTATCATGCTCAACGCTCTCACGGACGTAGCAACATGTGCAGGAAAGTACTTAGAAGAACACATTCATGGATGCTTATGTGGATTTCCTCTTCAAGGCTCTGTGTACTTGGCTGTTTTCCTAATTTTTCTATACTTAGAGCTTATAAAGTGAGAGGTAGTCTGTCACCCTCCGAAAAACTTAAACACTTGTAAACTGAAGGCAGATAGTGGATCTTGGCTCGATATCGATCCAACCATGTGGTTTTTCCCCTTTTATGGTGTTTCCACACTAAAACGTAACCATACTATTGCTGCTTGGTTTATTTTTGATCGTTTGCATGCCCAGTACGACTTGGAGCTAGAGAGAAATGATTTTTCAGCCCAGAGCAAAATTGAGTAACCTGCAATAATAATAATAATAAACAGATTTTGGTTCGATTCAGTCCAAATCAAGTCTAAAAATTCTAAAACATTCAAGATTTATATGTTGTGATTCTGATTTCAATTCCGAGCCGTATAATAAAATGAAGGACCTAAATCAAAACTATTATTTTTCACATTTTAAAAATTCAATCATATAATGACCCAAATTTCAAACATGAAGAGAAATCAAAGCAGTGACGAATTATTTATTGCAACATTATTTGCGAACATGTGGTATCCACGAAGAAGTACGATTATATTTACGAAATTTGTACATGAATATAAATATTAAGAAATATTATTTGGGGGTGTTAATTGCCAATTATAAATGAGTATATTTATGTTGTATCAAATATTGGTTATATTATGAGGGTTGTTATTATCAATTGTGGGTTGATGTGTTGTTGGCTTGTTTTAATTCCATGTGGAATTTGGGCTTGTTATGTGACACTTGGTTACTTCTATACGGTGCACTTATGTGTGCTTTGATTACTTCCATCGCTGGCCGCTTAATTCCTTCCATAATAAGACCCCAAGCCCTTCTAGATCCATACTTCTTCCCGTTTCCTGCTGTAACACCCTCTTCCATCATGTAGAATATAGCAGAAGGTACGGTTGGTGGCCCACGCCATATTCCATAGATAGTCAGTGGAGTTATGCATTGAAACCAAGATATACATGTGTCCTAACTCAGAGTTACATTCTAGCGAAAGATTTTAAGTAATATAACCCAATACCAGGAATGTCCACTATCAAACTGTAGGAATGATATATAAAATACACAAAGTATTTTGGCCTTAAGGCCTTACAACTATGCTCTTCACAAAAGTATATTACATACATCGGTACACAGGTCGGCCATACATGACAATAAGTAAACACTTCGTTTGGCCTTCGACGGCCGCCATAGCGCAAAGGGGCTTCAACCCGCTACTTCCCGCTCAGCAATCCTACACCTGTAGAAGGACAATCAATCAAGATGTGGCAAACAAGACAACGGTTAGCTTTAGCTGACCAATTTTTAATGACCTCACCCCTCACTCGGGGCCCCGATGCTCCTTCCCTGCAAGCATCAGTATATATATACAATTTAAGCACCATTCATCATAAACGTTGATGCGCACGGCCACACGTCCCATGCACTCAGGATACATTTTCGGTGTTCTAGACTTTCCCAGGCCCACCATCCTCAGTCTCAGACCGATGGTCAAATTCAGTGTTCTGGACTTTCCCAGGCCCACCACTATCCTCGGTCCCAGACCGATGTTAATACTTGAGCATTATAGACATGTATAAACTAATGTTAATGTCTCTCTCCTATGCCCCCAACTGCACCAGTTACCTTAGGATGTCTAGTCGAGAGACATAGTATGGGTACAACTCAATCTTTTCCCATTGCTCAAATCATCATGCCATCAGGTGGTTGGCATGACATGGGCTGGCCTCCCCTTTCCTGTTTACAAAATACATAACCATGTTATGTTTCAATGTTGGCTCTCATGACCACAATAGTCGGGCACTCCAGGCTCTCAGCTTAACCTGCTACCCACCTTATCTCATGGACACAGGCTTTGCAACCACAATCAAAAGCTCTCCAGGAGCTATCACCAGCGCTAGCACTATCGTCGCGCGGTAGGGGACATGACATTATTTCTTCCCCAAATTTTGGGTGTTTTCTTGGAGATAAACTTCAGTACTCTTACTGTAGCAACCTGCGCACCCCGTGACTCCGTAAACTACATGTTTAACCACAGAGTATTCTCTGACATGCAAATAAAAGATAACCATCACCAATCCAGACCAACCTGTCCAGATGGGCTTCTCACAACATGCTTATTCCGTACTTCGATTCCAGATTCTATAGGCAATTTCTAGCGGGGATACTTTGTATTTACCCGTCAGAAATCCTTTCATTCTCCACCAATTAGTGGGGGACTTCATACAACTATGCAAAATTAAGGACTTCACATGTCCAAGAAGGAAGATTGTTACCCTTGCTGATCGTTTAGGAGCCATGATCTTGCACTTGATCCTGATGGAAATGACCGCATCACTTTCCTCTCCACTGATCTAGCTTCGGCTTGCTACCCTGATCATAAGTACACCTCCCAAGCTCTTCCCTAGGGCTGGTTCAACCTTCTCCTTCCTCTTCTTCTTTTTCTTCTTCTTTCTTCTTTCTTCTCTTCTCAAAGTTCAAGAGAGAGAGAGAGAGAGTGTGTGTGTGAGAGAATAAGTTGAAACTAAACCCCTAAATCCTTTATAAATCCGTGTTGTACTCTCAGCCACATGATCTCCACCTTCTAAGGAGTGGATGACTAAGATTCAATTGAGACTTCATTTTAAAATATCTACCACCGTGCGGTAACCAGCTACTATCGCGCGGTAACTTAGGCGGTGGCGGTGGCCTCATTCAGCACCGCCCTGCCGCTCAACGACTGCCTCAACACATCATGATACGTGGCTCATTACTGCCACGTGGTACCTCTACCACTAGGCAGTACCTTCTAGAGATAATGTTTGAATTAATTCATTGGCTACCGCAATGCGTTATCACACTACTGCCGAGTGGTACCTTCCAGAGACATTTGTTTTATAAATCAACTGGATACCGTCAGCGCTGGATCTAACGCCCAGTGATAACCTTCAGTGACCATCTTTCTGTTATTTTCAGGAAATTTGGGGCATTACAAATCTCCCCACCTTTAAGAAATTTCATCCCGAAATTACACTTAACAAGAAACAACACAGAAGTACCAAAACATAAATAATGCATCTCAATGGAACAGCTCAGGTAACTCTTCTTGCATGGTCTTCTTGCGCTCCCATAACAGCTCCTCATGGCCGCAGTTGTACTAACAGACTTTGACCATTCTAATTTCTTTGTTCTGTAATTGTTTGATCTCTGTGTCCACGATTCGAATGGGCTTGAATTTGTTCGTCAACCCACTATCGACCGACACCTGATCCACAATAACCACTTGTGCAGGCTCTTGCACAGCCTTCCACATCACCGATATGTGAAACATATTGTGCAAACCACTGAGTTTAACTAAAAGATTCAGTCGATAGGCAGCTTCACTAATCTGCTTAATGATTTCAAATGGCCCAAGGTATCTCGGGCTCAGGTTTTTCAAGCATCAAATCCTAGATATGCCCTTGAATGGCTTTATCTTGAGATACACACAATCACCTACAGCAAACTCCACATTTCGATGTCTGGCGTTGTAGTACTTTGCTTGCCTATCATGTGCAATCAGCAACCGCTCTCGAATCAAACATATCATCAAATTCACATCTTCGACGTCTTTACGTTTAGACAACTTTGATTCACCCATATCTACCGAGGCCAAGGAAATACGACAGTTCCTACCGTATAAGGCCTTAAAAAGGCATCATTTGAATACTTGCTTGGTAACTATTATTGTAGGTGAATTCTATCATATAGAGATGGTCCTCCCACCTCTGCCCGAAATCTAAGGCGCACATGCGAAGCATATCTTCCATCGTTCTATTTAACCTCTCGGTCTGACCATCCTTCTTCAGATGAAAGGCCGTGCTGAACTTCAGCTTGGTATCCAACCGTTGATGAATAAGCTTCCAGTCATTTGACGTGAAACGCCCATCTCGGTCACTAATGATGATATGGGGCACACCGTGCAATCGTACGGTCTGTTCAATATAAAGTTTGGCCAACTTTTCCATTGAATCGTCCCTCCGATTTGGAATGAAGTGTGACACCTTTGTCAACCGATCAATGATCACCCAAATGACATCATTTCTGTGTTGCAATCTCAACAAACCATGCACAAAATCCATAGATATGTCGCCAAACCTTCCACTCTGGTATCAGTAATGACCTCAGGAAACCACCAGGTTTCTAACATTCAACCTTTACTAGGGCACAAGTTTGACACTTCGTCATATAATGAGCTATGTCCTTCTTCAACCCTGGCCACCAGAATAACTTTTTCATGTCCTTGAACATCTTTGTGCTCCCCGGGTGGATTGAGTATTTTGTAAAGTGTGTTGCGTATAATAATTCCTCCCATAATTTGCCCACATTTAGGACGCACAACCGACTGTTCTTCCACAAAAGACCATCGTCAATAGAGAACTGGGAATTTGACCCATCCCTAGACTCTTCCTAATAGCATTTCATACTGTCATCCAGCTCCAATGCTTGATGAATCTTGTTCGTGAGGTCATATAATACCTCTGTCCAGTTTAAACATGAATTTGCGCTAGTGCTCCCAACAAAACAAGTGATCTCTGAGGCCTCCATGTCTCGAATAAGACGCTTATCATGCATTTATATCTAGTTGGCCTGTGTCGGAATGCTACGAATCAATGCATTTGTGACAATATTTCCCTTCAAGGAAACATAGTGAATCTCGAATGTATAGTCCCCAAGGAACTCCATCCACCTTTTTTGTCGCATATTCAAATCCTTTTTGTTTCAATAGGTATTTTAGGCTCTTATGGTCCGTAAAGATGTCAACCTTCACGCCATACAAGTAATGCCGCCACAACTTCAAAGAAAATATCACAGCCGCCAACTCCAAGTTGAGGACTAGATAATTCCTCTCATGCACATTTAGTTAGCATGAGCCATAAGCTATAACCTTTCCAAACTATAGCAGAATGCAGCCTAAGCCGGTCCCTGAGGCATCACAATAGATCTCATAGCCTTCTGCACCACATGGCAAACTCAAAACAGGCGTCATGGTCAGACGACTCTTCAACTCCTCAAAAGCTCTTGCGCACTCGGGCGTTCAAATGAACCTTTGATTCTTCCTTGTCAATATAGTGAGAGGTAAAGCAATCTTCAAAAAGCTCTCTACGAAGCACCTATAAATGTCGGTAAGTCCAAAGAAACTCCTGACTTCCGCTATAAAATCAAGTACATGTCACTCTCGACTCGCAAATATCTTCATTAGATCCACAACAATACCCTCTCAATTAACTACATGACCAAGAAAAGCCCCTGAAGATAGACAAAACTCACACTTAGAGAACTTGGCATATAGCTGATTCCTCCTCAGGGTGTGCAGAACCAATCTCAAATAATTCACATGATCCTCTTCTGACTGAGAGTATACCAGTATTTTTTCAATAAAGACGATCACAAACATGTCCAAATACTTTTTAAAGGTCTTGTGCATCAAGTCCATAAACACTGATGGCGCATTAGTGCGCTCAAAAGGCATCACAATAAATTCATAATGCCCATAACATGTACCAAACGCTGTCTTAGGAATATCACTTTCCCGAATCCTCAACTGCCAATAGTCGAACTTCAAATTCAACTTCGAATAGACAGTCGATCCAACCAGCTGATGAAACAAATCATCGATTCGCGGAATCAAATACTTATTCTTCTATGTCTGCTTGTTCAGTTCACGATAGTCAATACATAGACGCAAGATTCCATCCTTATTCTTCACAAAGAGTGTCGTTGCACTCCAAGGTGACATACTTGGACGTATATAGCCTTGCTCTAGTAACTCATGCAAATAAACCTTCAACTTCACCATCTCCTTTGGTGATACTTGGTTCGGTGAGCGTGACACAGGTTTTGCAGCTAGCACTAACTCAATAATGAAGTCAAGCTCTCGCTGAGGTGGAATCCTAGGGAGATCTTTAGGAAACACATCCACAAACTCCGTCACAATATGAACGTCACTCAGACTAGACTTAGACTCTACATCCTCCAATAGCGTGAAAAATAACTTCGCGCCATTCCTAACCACCTTGACCATTTGGAGAGCAGACGCCCGTATATTGCTCGATCCTCGCATAATAATGAATTTAGTCTCGCATTCAATGTTTTGTCCAAGTGTGACTTCTTTTGAGTTACAATTAATGCGTGCCCGGTGATCCGAAAGCCAGCCCATGCCAAATATTACATCGAACACAAATATTGGCAGTATAAATGCTTCCAATCTAAAATCACAACTTCATATCTACACCTTAACACAACAGGCTCTATCCACGCGGATCAAACACCTGTTAGGCGACAACGCATTCACTCTATCTGTCGGTACAAAATAAGACACTCTGACACGCACCATGAAGTCCTCAGATAGAAAGGAATGAGAGGCTCTTGTATCGAACACTGCTCTTGCCGAACGATCCAAAATCATGACAAAGCCTGTCACCGGGTCAATTTGTTTAATGGCCTCCTGTTGGCCAAGATTATATACGTGGGGATGTGCTTGGGATGCAGTTGACTCCACTGTCTTTACCTTTCAGCATACAACACACTCGTCTTTTTTCCACCTTTGAAGGTGTAACGTCCCGATTCGCGCTAGACCCCTCGTGTGCATTTTCAGGTCAGGAGAGTGGACTTGGGCTCGGGGTGCGCTCGTGTAAATGCTTGCGCCTGAGCTGGGGAAGTGCTGACACTACCGCACAGTAGCCATCATTGAGTATATTCCACGAATACATAGAGTAGTCGAGGGCGTTGAGTGATTGTCGAGTGGACTCAACGATCGTTGAGTGCTACCGCGCGGGGGTAGCGAGATACTGTGTGGAGGTAGCAGTCGTTGAGTATATACGACAAATATTCGGAGGAGTCGAGAGCGTTGAGTAGACAAAAGATTGTCGAGTGCTATCACGCGGCGGTAGCAGGATACCGCGCAGCGGTAGTCGACTGATTTATCAGCGTATGTCTCGGGAAGTTATCGCCTGGCGTTAGCAATACCGCGGGCAATAGCCTCGCTGAATTATTTGTCATGGCGCTCGGTAAGATACCGCGTAGCAGTAGGAAGAGTACCACGTGCAATAGAGTACAGGTGGTTGCACCTGAGTGGGTAGTTTGGATGGTGGCTTGCGGAGGAAGTCAATTTCGAAGGTACCGTGCGATAGTAGCTCCCTGATCGGGAAACCCTAAATCTATTTGGCCGCTTCCTTTATATATGGTTGTCTAAGACTTGGCAGACAGTCTTCTTCTCCGATTTTCCTGAGAGGACGAAGGGTGCAGAGCTTTTCTTGGAAAAACAAGGAACGAACGGACTTTCTCTTAGAGGAGGGAAGCGAGAGCCGAGACCAACACCGTCATGTTGCCAAGAAGGATGACAAGATCCATGGTCGGACACGAGATGAGCTTTCTACCCCCTCCCTTAGTGCTAGATCTTTAGTTATGAAATAGGAGAGATGTCGGCGCAAAGGAGTTCGACCTTGGTGAGAAATGGAGATCTCCTAGAAAGAGACCATGCTAAGACCTTTGTCCTAGGGTTTGTTATCTTCAACCTTTCCTCTCTTCAATGTGAAGACGGTGGACTTGGTTCTGTGAAGAATGATGGTCTACTGAGGGTGAATGAGGGAGGAGGAAGAGCTGAATACATTGTTGTATAAATGGTTAAAGGAGGAAGACGAACCGATGTCATCCGTTGGTCTTCAAGATGCATGCAGAAATATGTTTTATGTGTGTAGCAGATTTCAAGGCTATTTTTGAGTATGGTACGGCCATATTCAGGTCTTGGGCTGAACAAGGAAATTGTAGTCCTCAGAAAGACCTTTCCAACGGATGATTACACGTTCATATAGGAGCTATGTAGCTCTGGTAATGTTCGGTCGAATTTGCTGTATAATAATATCATAAGTGCAGGCTGTTTTCGGTTGAGTTGTACATTCAGGTAACTAGGATGAATGGATGGTTGTTGGATCATGATTGGATAAATGGTTGTTGGAATTTGAATGAACAAATGATTGACGGATCTTGAGTGAACAAATGGTTGTCGGATCTTCGAGTGAACAAATGGTTGTTGGATTCTTAAATGAAAACCGGTAAAGATGCATCTTAACAATAATATGTGAATGTGTAATCTATAACTTGGGGTGATCAAAGTGGTTGGAAGAAAATGTGATGTATTTTTAGCAAGCTATGTTGATAATGTAGAAATAAATAAATGGTATGGTGAATGTTGTATGATTTGGAATCCGAAAAAGATGTGTGACTTGATATACAGGTGTCTTTGAATCGAAGAAATAGGGCTATATGAGAAAACGCCCATGGTCATACGATATGAAGAGTCTTAATGTTGAAGGGATGAATAGAGTCCACTGTTTAGAGTTTAGTCTCCCTACGGGTAGCAGTGTGAGACTGGTACATGGTATAAGGTGGCTTGCCACCTGTGATAATAATGAACCCTTAAGTGCTTGGGAGTACGGGAATACGAAAGGGTGTAAGTGCGTGAGTATTGACCGCATTGGATCGATATGATGATAAGAGACCCAGTGTGGAGCCCTTGAGTGTTGTTGAGCACTGGATTGGTTATAATGAGAAGGGACTTGGTTGGAGCCCTTGGTTGTGATGGCATGACTAAGTGAATTTGCATGCTGTGTGAGTTGACACGCGGTGTCATAATCCTGGGTTAAGGATAGTGTGGCAGGTCTACGGGCTCTCTAGTCGTTACACCGATGGGAGTTGACAGATAGACTTTGGGTGGTTGGGTTTGGTCCTCGGTGCTCACTCCCAAGGCTCCTTCTATGCCAAGTGGATGGTTGGGCTTGGTTCTTTTGTGATACGCTCTCCCAGAGGCTCCATCTGTGCCACACCGATAGGCCAGTTTGGGTTGTGTTCTTGGTGCACATCTACCCAAGACCCCTCTGAGTCATAGTACGCATGGGCTCTGCTGTTGCGTTCTTAGCGTTGAGGCTTACAGAGGCCAAAGTCAGGTAGTGTGGATACTGCCTAGTAGTGGAGACGCTCGCTCTACTGTCACCGTTTGGCCACGATGGATGACGCTTGAGAGGTTAGCTACCTGCTCAAAAAGTGGGAACTAAAAGACTGCGTCGACATAGTAGTGTGCATGTGTGTGCATGAGTGAGTCATCATGTTGTATTCATTACATTGCATTGCATAACATTACAAAAGTTCATTATCATATAAGTTTGTATGAGCACTCTTTTATGATAAGTTACTTACTGTTAAGCCGATCCTTAACTTATAAATCTGTATTGGCAATTTTATAAGTTAAGTTACTTTCCTGTATTAGAAGTAGATATTTTGTGGTTGAATGATGTTATACTCTTACTTAATTATTATATAGAATGATGTTATTGCTGCTATTCATTACTACTGTTACAACTCATTATATGTAAAGAAACACCACCTGCTTGTACTTACTGCTTATATATACATATATTGTACCATTACTCCTTCTACCTCCCAGTGTCTAAGAGCCGCCGGGGTGAGCGGATATGATAACCACTTAGTCTTTATGACTAACAATTGCTACGTCTTCCATTTTAGGAGGAAACCCGACAGATAGAGCAGTAGTAGGTCTTATAGGAGGGCAGACAGGCTAGGGTGACAGAGCCTGATACCATGATACCTTCGTTGTAGTCTGTGACTGATGTGAGTTTTGAGAGACTCATGTTGCAGCCCCTTTGGGCAATATTGTGTACTCTGATATTAATGAAGCTTGTAGCTTCTTATTATTGTTGCACTTGTTTGGATTTATACTAGTGTGCAATTTTGACTTCTATATATATTCTTTATGATGGGTTGACATGAATGATATTGGTTTAGCCGGTAGGATAGGCATTTTGTGGTACAGATTAGCATGTGTGCTGACGCTACCACAAGGCGGCTGTTCTGTGCATAAGACTCTCCTCAGTCTTGTGTTGTGTTCCAGGAGGGGGGGTCTTACAAGACGACCACTCCAACAATCTCAAGCAATATGTCCCACCTTGCCACACATGTAGCAAGTAAGTGGACCTCTTCCTACAACTATTCTAGACCTAGCCTTCTTCGTATTTGGAATACCACTGCTACAATCTAGGGCAAGGTGTCTTAACTTGCCACAAGTAAAGAAAGCATATGGACCACGCCTTATCTTTGTTTCTATGACAGTAGAATAAGTTGACTGCAATAAACTAAACCTTTTCTTCCACTTCTGACAATTAGATTTTTAAAAGTTCGGCACTTTGAACTCTTGCTTTGATTTGACCTTTTTCAAGCCCATTTCCACAGACCTATTTGTCATCACCGAGACATGAAATCCAATTAACTTTGGACCCACCAGTAGAAGTTGTAATTTATTGTGCAGGCCATTATAAAACTTGTTGACCTTAGTCTCCTCATTTTCAAACATAAACTATGCATGTTGTCTCATCATGATAAATGCATGTAAGTACTCATCAACTGTGTGCGCTCCTTGCACCAAACATATGTTCAATGGCTGATCTGAGGCTCTTTTTATTGTAATCTGCTCAAGTACACCAACATGCATTAAATCCACCACAGGGACAGGGGGTTGTGCATGCCTTTCAGGTTGGGCATTTATCATTGCAAAGACCGCATCAACTATCATCCGAACCTTTTTCGAAAATGGAGGAGGTGTAGGCACCTCAGTTGGTGCACTACTCTCTATCGAGCATTGGGGCTGAGACTGCCCCGCGCCGCTTCTAGTCATATATAATCGTGGAACACACAATAAAGCGACCAACAAAATTGCCAAAAACAATTATAGGAACACGTATGTTCCACAAATATATATATTTTCATTCCTAATGTTGATGCGCGAAAACGGAACCACCTAGTTAACACGGAGGGGGGTGTTCGATCTCACAGGCTAGGAGAGGAAGAGGATGAAGTTTGCGGGGAAAGAGGAAGCTGACGGCTAAACAAGGGATATCATAGGAGACCGCGCGGACTGAAGAGTCAGGTTGGCAGGCTGCGCGGTTAAGGGAAAATGGAGACCGTGCGGACTGGGAACAGAGGCCGGCAGGCCGCGCGACTAAAGGCAGAGAGAAGGGTGCGGACAGGAAAATGGAGACCGCAGGAATTGAGCTTGTCGTGGGCTGTCTTTGAGCGTGAGCACCTTGGCGATGATCCGAAGCTAACGCTGAAGCTGAGGCTCAAGATGACCTCCATGAGAGGTATGGGGGTCTATTTATAGGCCCGATGAGGTAACGGCTTACAGTGACGTTACCCCGGTGGGACGGTAACTTGAGTGGGAAGAAGACGGAGTCCTCCGAGTCCGCAACAGGCTGCGCAGACTGGGGCTTGCTTCTGGAGCTGGTGCCGCTGATGGCAAACTGGGAGACTTAGTGGCAGATTGCGAAGAGAGTTTGCGGAGTCCGCCACTGCTGAGCTGAGATTGTCCGCCTGCTGCTGGGGTGGCGGAAGCTAGTGGCTAAGTGGCGGACTGGGCACACACTAAGGGGTGCGAGCTGAGGAGTGCCCACTGAGTCCGCTGAGTCTACAATGAGGTTATGCTGTCTGGGACTGGCTTGAGGATGTTCTGCTGCCTGGCAGACTACGGGGAGAATCCGCGGAGTCCGCCTCTACTGATCGAGCCCGCTCCAAGACTGCGGGCTGAGGGAGGAGTTAACTCTGCTGCACAGCGAGTCCGTAGAGTCTGCCGAGTCCGCGCCCGCTGCTAAGCTGAGTCCGCTTATGTTGGAATGGAGAGCTTGGTTGTTGAAGCTATTGGGGTTCACCAATGAAGGCGGACTGGAAGTCTTGATCGCACTTCGAGTCCGCCGAGCTCGCGAGGAACTGGGTATTGCTGGTGATCTTCGCGGTTAGCCGAAGAGCGAGTGTCCGCGCTCTGCAGGCGGACTGAAGGAGTTGGGTGCCCATGCTGTTGGGTGACAAGGGATACGCGACCTGCCGAACAGATGAGGCAGGCCGCGTGTGTTGGCGAGGTAGTTGAGGTCGCTGGTTGGCGACCTACGGGCAGGTCGCCACTGTTGTTTTGGCGGTTTGAGCGGTCTGGTCTTCTTAAAGAGCGACCTGCAGGAGCGGGCTTAGGGAATTCAATTCCTACGAGCGACGCGACCTGTTGTCGGCCTGGGCGGACAGGGATATAAGTCTGTCAAAAGGTACACCTGTGGAGATAAGCTTGAGGCTAAGCTGAAAAAAGGCGCGACCTGTAGAGGCGGACTGTAGGAGAAGTTAGCGGCCCCTGCCGACCAAAGGAAGGCGCGCGGCCTGGGAGGTCAGACTACTGAGACCGCCCAAGCCGTGCGGACTGAGCGGATAAGGAAGCGTGTCCGCCCAACCTAAGAAGCGACCTCCAAGAGCAACCGGGAGCAGGCCGCTACCGGCGAGCTGGCTGCCTTGGGAAGGATCGCCGATTTCGGGGTTAACATAATCCGCGCACTTTTTTAAGTTCCGAATAGAACTTCGAAAAAGTTGGAGACCCACGAAAATCATGATCCACCCCAAAGGAGAGAGAAGGGATCAAGGAGAGATAGAACCTGATGCCTCTCCTTAGGAGTTTGCTAATGCTTGTCTATTTCCTGCAAAGGAAAAGTTAGTATAGACATGTATGGGAGGTACATCTTGTGTGTACCTGAGTTTGCCTTTGCAAAACGAAGAAGATGTGTCTTCTACTAAGTCCTACAAGATGAAGGTGAGAGGAAAACATAAGAGCATTATAACTTGCAAGTACCTGATGGAGGCTTGCAAGCACCTGTTATCCTCTGCAAAAGGAAGGGTTAGGAGTATACAAGAAAGAAAAATGAGCTGCAAGTACCTAAAAGGAACTTGCAAGTCTTTGCTGGTTTCTGCAAAAGTGAAGTTAGAAACAAATTCGGGAGTAAAGAAAGTCGCAAATACCTGAAGGCAACTTGCAGGTATCTGCTAGCCTCTGCAAAAGAAGAGTTAGAAGTAGGCACAGTATATGAAAGTAACTTGCAAGTACCTATGAAGAAATTTGCAAGTGTATGTTGATCTCTGCAAGAAAAGAGTTAAGAGCAGACAAAATATGCGAAAATAGTTTGCAAGTACTGTGAAGAAACTTGCAAGGGTCTGTTGATCTCTGCAAGGAAAGAGTTAGTAGCAGACAAAATATGTGAAAATAGCTTGCAAGTACCTGTGAAGAAACTTGCAAAGGTCTGTTGATCTCTGCAAAATGAGAGTTAGAAGCAGATATGGTATATAAAGACTAGGTTGCAAGTATCTGGATATGACTTGCAGGTACCTGCTAGCCACTGCAAAGATAAGAGTGAGCAGCAGACATAAAATAATGAGCTAAGCTGCACGTACCTGAGATGGGGCTTGCAGATGCTAACTATTGATGAGATAAGATCGATATGATCACATAGTAAAGGAAATGCCTGATACACTCTGCTGATAATTGAATGAAGATCAAACCAAAGCAATGATCTTCTAGATTAGAGACATCCTTGCTATGAAGTCCAGATTGATAAGAAGAGATTATCTTAGTTAGACTTCGCTGGCATGACTTGATGATCAAGGAGAGTAAGGTTCTTTGATTGAAGGCAACTTGCAGGTATCTGCTGGCCTCTACAAAAGAAGAGTTAGAAATAGGCACAGTATATGAAAGTAACTTGCAAGTACATGTGAAGAAACTTGCAAGTGTATGTTGATCTCTGCAAGAAAAGAGTTAGGAGCAGACAAAATATGCGAAATAGCTTGCAAGTACCTGTGAAAAAACTTGCAAGGGTCTGCTGATCTCTGCAAGGAAAGAGTTAGGAGCAGACAAAATATGTGAAAATAGCTTGCAAGTACTTGTGAAGAAACTTGCAAAGGTCTGCTGATCTCTGCAAAATGAGAGTTAGAAGCAGATATGGTATATAAAGACTAGGTTGCAAGTATCTGGATATGACTTGCAGGTGCCTGCTAGCCACTGCAAAGATGAGAGTGAGCAGCAAACATAAAATAATGAGCTAAGCTGCAAGTGCCTGAGATGGGGCTTGCAGATGCTAACTATTGATGAGATAAGATCGATATGATCACATAGCAGAGGAAATGCCTGATACACTCTGCTGATAATTGAATGAAGATCAAACCAAAGCAATGATCTTCTAGATTAGAGACATCCTTGTTATGAAGTCCAGATTGATAAGAAGAGATTATCTTAGTTAGACTTCGCTGGCATGGCTTGATGATCAAGGAGAGTAAGGTTCTTTGATCAATGTTTGATGTCATTAGCATTTGATAAGAGTAATGAATAGCTCTGTGAGTCTTCATCTGATAACACTTAAGCAAGCAACGAATAAAAGATGAGAGTAATAAGGCTTATACAAGTAGAGAGCTTGTAAGTCATCATCTGATAGAGCTTATGCAGGCAACGCATATAAGATTAGCATAAGCAAAAATGATTGTTGCAAATCCTTTTGGTAGGTCGGATTAACCTGTTCACCTGTGAAAGAGGCAGTTGATAAAAAAGAGGTCTATACTCGGAGATGACCAAGAAAGACTGGATGCTGCCACAGGAGATCACCCGTGGGCCTTATGCATCACTTTCCTGAGAAAGGTCATCCCGAGTATAGTCCTACTCAAAGCGGGCTGGTCGCACATCCTCTAGGAGGGCACAAAAGAGAAAAGCTAGGGAATCCTGAGAAGGATCGCTAGATGCACTGATCACATGCTTCGGGTTACTACGTCACTGATCAATGAGACTGGTTGCGCCAATAGGCATATAGCTCGTTTGTGGATTGATCAGTGGAGTTGAGGACCCAGCGAAAGCATGGATTGAGAGCACTAGAGCGTTCGGCCATCATAGTTGTGAGATGATCGAAGAGCTAACACTTATTCGCCATTGCTTGTCAAGCAAAGATCACCGTAACTGTAATATATCCTAACGGAGTACAGCAGAGCTAACACATGGAGACTCCCTAGCACGCACTCTGTGTCAGATGCTGGCTAGGATCCAAAGTCCAGTATTCCACCGTATGAGAGTTGGATAGCCCCCACTACACACATATGTGAAATCTCCCCGCGATGTGTGGTCACTGTGGTCTTACGCCGAAATCCAATCCCGAGGGGGCCTATAGCAAGACTCAGCGACATCTCAGTGGCTCAGTGATTACTTTGACAGAGAGAGAAGAGAGGAGGAAGCATTACAAGAAGGGAACTGTGTCAGTATGAGATCCCTGATAAAAGCTTTATTGAAAAGCAAGAGAGAGCACTTAGAAGTGCTTTGAAATGAAAATGTTTGAAAAGGGTAAGAGTAAGAGTAACCAATAATGGTTGTGAGAAAATTTGGAGGACTATGAAGTCCTTTGCTGGCTTAGAATAACCTTCCAAGCACGCCCTCGTCATCGGCATCGAAGCATTCGACAGTTTTATTAACAATGAGGAGAGGGGGTTCTTCGACTAGGCTCACCCCTCTTGAGCTGAAAGGAATGTCTGCAACTTCTTTGCCCTTTGAGGTTGCTGGATCAGGGCAATCATCTTTAGGAAGCAGATCATGCATCTTACCCTGCTGGAGCATCCTTTGCACTAGTCAGCGGAGTGCTCGGTAGTTCTCAGTAAAGTGGTCTGACTCTTTGTGGAACTCGTAGTATGGTTCTGAGTCCCTTGATCTTTGATCCGCTGGCCGGTAAGGCTTCTTGTAGTTAGCCTTATCTCTCATGATCTGGCTTACTTCTTATATGGCCTCGTCGAGTTCGGACTCATGCATCATCGTCTGGTTGCTGATAGACTGCAGTTGTTTGAGAAGATGAAGCTAGTGGTAGCAATGGATCTTGAGTGTGATCACAGCTTGGGAAGGGATATTGATGGTGCTGAAACCTTTTTCCCTTCCTTGAGTGAGTTGGAAAATCGTTGCGAGGAGACCTCGTAGGCTGCTTATGAGAAGGATCTTTCTCTGAAATGAGCTTGGAGACGAAGTCCGGGTTGCTCTTTTCTCCTCGAATGTATAAGTTGGCTAAGGCAATCAACTCTTGGTATGTCCTCGGTGCTCGGACATTGGCTTCAAACTTGAGAGGCCCTTCATGGAGACCGTGGATAAGGGCCACTCGGTACATTTCTTGGATAACAATCTCGATGTCCAAGATTTCTCTTTGGAACCGATCAACGAACTGAGACCAAGTTTCATTACCACGCTGCTTGATCTCAAAGAGGGCTTCTAGACCGCCCTTTCTCTTGGTTGAGGTAGAAAATCTGAGCAAGAACTCCCTTCGCAGATCGGCAAAGGAAGTGATGGAGTGAGGGCGAAGACCATAAAACCAGTCCCTCACTTGTCCATCAAAGGTTATGACAAGGAGCTTGCACTTAGTTGCATCTGAGAGGGTTTTGAGAGCAACGACTGATTCAAAGGCTTGAAGATGCTTCACTGGATCAGTTTCTCCAGTGTAGATTGGTAGCCGAGGCTCTCTGAAGTTTGCTGGATTTGGTTCATGGCGAACGTTCTCTGTAAAGGGCGAAGGCTCTTCCTGTTCTCCTACAACATAAGGATGAAAAGGAGCATACGCTGCAATTGCAAAAGAAGAAGGATAAAATGGAAAAGTTACTGCATGAGGAGAAAAGGTAGGAGCTGCAGGGTAAGGATGACTTCCCTGAAAATTGAGAAATCTAGCAGAACTTCCCCGGGCTGCTTCCCTGAAGAAGTTTTGGCGAGCTGCAAACTCTACATCTTGAGGTCGCAAAGGGGCTGCAGGCCCTTGCGGGAAGGTTGTTGTATAAGGAGGATAGACCGGCGGGCAAGCTGGAGGATAAGCTTGTTGATGCTCCAATGTTGGAGCTGGATTAACTGGTGCAGCTGAAGCAACTGGAGCTGCTGCTGGTTGAGAGTCTAGTTGCTGCATGATCATAGCAATCATTTGGTTGCTCGCTTGGAATTGCTGAGCATTCTCATGATGCGATTGCTCGAAGGCCTCCCAGAGAGGATTATATCTAGGACTTGGAGCAAAGTTCCCAGCTGGCTGATGGTCTGACATGGCTAACTGTCGGTTTTCACCGTCTGTTCGGATCTGAAAGCCGCGTGTTAACTGTTGATGCGCGAAAACGGCACCGCCTAGTTAACACAGAGGGGGGTGTTCGATCTCACATGCTAGGAGAGGAAGAGGATGAAGGTTGCGTGGAAAGAGGAAGCTGGCGGATAAAGAAGGGGTGCCAGAGGAGACCGCGCAGACTGAAGAGTCAGGTCGGCAGGCCGCACGGTTAAGGGAAAAATGGAGACCGCACGGACTGGGAACAGAGTCCGGCAGGCCGCGTGACTAAAGGCAGAGAGAAGGATGCGGACTGGAAAACGGAGTCCGCGGGAATTGAGCTTGTCGTGGGCTGTCTTCGAGAGTGAGCACCTTGGCGATGATCCGAAGCTGACGCTGAAGCTGAGGCTCAAGCTGACCTCCATGAGAGGTATGGGGGTCTATTTATAGGCCCGAGGAGGTAACAGCTTGCGGTGATGTTACCCCCGGTGGCACGGTAACTTGAGCTGGAAGAAGACGGAGTCCACCGAGTCCGCAATAGGACGCGCGGACTGGGGCTTGCTTCTAGAGCTGGTGCTGCTGATGGCAAACTGGGAGACTTAGTGGCGGACTGCGAAGAGAGTCCGTGGAGTCCGCCACTGCTGAGCTGAGATTGTCCGCCTGCTGCTGGGGTGACGGATGCTAGAGGCTAAGCGGAGAACTGGGCACGCGCTAAGGGGTGCGAGCTGAGGAGTGCCTGGTGAGTCCGCTGAGTCCGCAATGAGTTTATGAGGTCTGGGACTGGCTTGAGGATGTTCTGCTTCTTGGAGGACTGCGGGGAGAATCCGTGGAGTCCTCCTCTACTGATCGAGCCCGTGCCAAGACTGCGGGCTGAGGGAGGAGTTACCCTGCGGCACAGCGAGTCTGCGGAGTCCGCTGAGTCTGCGCTTGCTGCTAATCTGAGTCTGCTTATGTTGGAATGGAGAGCCTAGCTGTTGAAGCTGTTGGGGTTCACCAATGAAGGTGGACTGGAAGTTTTGATCACACTTCGAGTCCGCCGAGCTCGCGAGGAACTGGGTATTGCTGTTGATATTAGCAGGTAGCCAGAGAGCGAGTGTCCTCTCTCTGCAGGCGGACTAAAGGAGTTGGCTGCCCATGCTGTTGGGTGACAAGGGATATGAGACCTGTCGGACTGACGAGGCAGGTCGTGCGTGTTGGCAAGGTAGTTGAGGTCGCTGGTTGGCGACCTGCGGGCAGGTTGCCACTATTGTTTTGGAGGTTTGAGCGGTATGGTCTTCTTGAAGAGCGACCTGCGGGAGCGGGCTTTGGGAGTCCAATTCCTGCGAGCGACGCGACCTATTGCCGGCCTGGGCGGACAGGGATATGAGTCTGTCAAAAGGGACACCTGTGGAGACAAGCTTGCGGCTAAGCTGAAAAAGGGCGCGACCTGCAGAGTCGGACTGCAGGAGCAGTCTGCAGCCCCTTCCAGCCAAAGGAAGGCGTGCGGCCTGGGCAGTCAGACTGTTGAGACCGCCCAAGCCGTGCGGACTGAGCGGACAGGGAAGCCTGTCCGCCCAACCTAAGAAGCGACCTCCAGGAGGAACCTGGAGCAGGCCGCTACCGGCAAGCTGGCTGCCTTGGGAAGGATCACCGATTTCAGAGTTAACACCTAAATAGACATTCATGGCTTCTTTTAAGTTATAACGGTGACGCACATACGTTATTTCGGGGTTAACACCTAAGTCTGCAGGCGGACTAAAGGAGTTGGCTGCCCATGATATTGGGTGACAAGGGATACGAGACCTGCCGGACTGACGAGGAAGGCCGTGCGTGTTGGCGAGGTAGTTGAGGTCGCTGGCTGGCGACCTGCGGGCAGGTTGCCACTATTGTTTTGGCAGTTTGATCGGTATGGTCTTCTTGAAGAGCGACCTGCAGGAGCGGGCTTAGGGAGTCCAATTCCTGCGAGCGACGCGACCTATTGTCGGCCTGGGCAGACAGGGATATGGGTCCATCAAAAGGGACACCTGTGGAGACAAGCTTGCGGCTAAGCTGAAAAAAGGGCGCGACCTGCAGAGGCGGACTACAGGAGCAGTCCGCGGCCCCTTCCAACCAAAGGAAGGTGCGCGGCCTGGGCGGTCAGACCGTTGAGACCGCCCAAGTCGTGCGGACTGAGCGGACAGGGAAGCCTGTTCGCCCAACCTAAGAAGCGACCTCCAGGAGGAACCTGGAGCAGGCCGCTACCGACAAGCTGGCTGCCTTGGGAAGGATCGCCGATTTCGGGGTTAACACCTAAGTAGACATTCATGGCTTCTTTCAAGTTATAACGGTGACGCACACACATGCGCACCACCTCTTAAAAGAATTCAACCACAAATTAGACTAAGGAAGACCGACACTAGAAGTTGATACCAAATTTTAATACCCTCATTTGTCATGCATAATATAATAAAAGGTCTAGTAGAGGCCACACGCCATATTCTATGGACAGTCAGTGGATTTATGTATTGAAACCAAGATATACATGTGTCCTAACTCAGAGTTACATTCTAGCGGAAGCTTTTAAGTAATAGAACCAAACACCAGGAATGTTCACTATCAAATTGTAGGAATTATATATAAAATACACAAAGTATTTTAGCCTTAAGGCCTTACAACTGTTCTCTTCACAAAAGTATATTACATACATCTGCACATAGGCTGGCCACATATGATAATAAGTAAAAACTTTGCTTGTCCTATGAGGGCCGGTATAGTGCAAAAGGGACTTCAACCCGCTACTTCCCGCTCAGTCCTCATGAACCTGCATGAGGATAGTCCACCAAGATGTGGCAAACAAGGCAATTATCATCTTTAGTTGTCCAATTTATAGTGACCTCACCCCTCACTCAGGGGCGGTGATGCTCCTTCCCTATAGGAAACAAAATAGCATTTATATGCATATATGTGCAATTTAAGCACCATTCATCACAAACATTGGCGGGCCAGAACCACATGTTTCATGCACTCAGGTCATATTTTTGGTGTTCTGAACTTTTCCAATCCCACCACCATCCTCAGTCCCAGACCGATTGTCAAATGTGGTGTTTTGGACTTTCCTAGGCCCACCACCATCCTTAGTCCCATACAGATGGTAATACTTGAGCATTATAGTCACGCATAAACTAATGCTAATGACTCTCTCTTATGCCCCGACCGCAACAGTTACCTTATGTCATCTAGTCAAGAGACATAGTGCGGATACAACTCAGACCTTTCATGTTGCTCAGATCTCCATGCCATCAGGCGGTAGCCATGACGTGGGTTGGCCTCCCCTGTCCCGTTTACAAAATACATAACCATGTTAAGTTTCAATGTTGGCTCTCATGACCACTATAGCTGGGCACTCCATGCTCTCAGCTCAAGTGCTTAACATGTTACCCATCTTGTCTCATAGACACAGGCTTCACAACCATAATCAAAAGCTCTCTGGGATCTATCGCCAGTGGTAGCACTATCGTTGTGCAGTAGGGGATAGAACATTATTTCTTCCCCAAAGTTTGGGTGTTTTCCTGGAGACCAACTCCATTAGTCTTACAGTAGCAACCTGTACACCCCATGACTCCGTAAACTACTTGTTTAACGACAGAATCTTCTTCGGCACGCAAATAAAAGATAATCATCACCAATACAGGTCAACCTGTCCAGATGATCTTCTCACAGCATGTCTATTTTGTACTTCGATTCAGGATTTTATATGCAATTTCTACTGGGGATACTTTGTATCGTCCTGTCGGAAAGCACTTCATTCTCCACCAACTAATGGGGGACTTCATGCAACTATGCCAAATTAAGGACTTCATATATCCAAGAAGGAGTATTGTTACCCTTGTCGATCATTAAGGAGCCATGATCTTGCACTTAATACTGATGTAAATGACTGTAGCGCTTTCCTCTCCACGGATCTAGCTTCGGCTTGGTACCCCGATCACAAGAACGCCCCCAAGCTCTTCCCTAGGGCAGGTTAAACCTTCTTCTTCCTCTTCTACTTTCTATTCTTCTCTCTTATTTCTTCTCTTCTTAAAGTATAAGAGAGAGAGAGTGTGTGTGTGTGTGTGTGTGTGTGAGAGAGAGAGAGAGAGAGAGATTGTGAGAGAATGAGTTAAAACAAAACCCCTCAGTCCTTTAACAATTTGGGTTTTACTCTCAGCCACATGATCTCCACCTCCTAAGGAGTGGATGGCCAAGATTCAATTGAGAGTTCATTTTAAAATAGCCACCGCCATGCGGTAACTTAGGAGGCGGTGTTGGTCTCATCCAGCACCGTCCTGCCGCTCAACGGCCGCCTCAACATGTCATGAAACATGGCACACTACTACCATGCGATACCTCTACCGTTGGGCGTTACCTTCCAAAGAAAATGTTTGAATTAATTCATTGGATGTCGCAACACGGTATCACACTACAGTCGAGCGGTACCTTCCAAAGATGCTGGTATTATAAATCAGCTGGATATCGCTAGCGCTAGCTTTACCGCCTGGCGGTAACCTCCAGTGGCCATCTTTCTATTGTTTTCAGGAAATTTGGGGCATTACTCTTGCGCTGCTCTTGGCTCTGCTTGTGTCGCTGCTCCTTCTTCCCAATTGCTCATCCTCTCCTCTCATGCATTCCTTTCTTCTTCTCTTTCTCTCTTTATCTTTATGGTTTCTACAACCTCTTGTGTTGTGCCTCTTGTGCCTTGCTGCTACTACTTGTGTCTTGCCGCTGCTTCCTGTGTCGCAGTTTTAGGGTTGCCTGGCCAGCTTCCTGCCGCTGCCTCCTATGATGTACCGCTGCTCACCATGCCACTAATTTAGGGTTTCTTTGTTGCTGGTCTTGAGTTCCTACAATTGTTTATGGTTTACTCATCAACTCCTTGACTTCAACACTTCCTCTCCCTCACTGTAAGCTTCTTTAGTTATTTCCTCCATATCTGTTAATTGTATTTTCATTATTAAGTGAAATGGGGTTTTGATTCAGCTAGATTTTAGTGTGTTGCTAAGGAGTTGATTCGTAGTTTGGGGACCTTTTGTCTGAGATTTATTGTCAGATGGTTCTGATTTTATGGGGCTTTTGCTGACATTGCCTTTATTTAGTATTTATAGCTGCCCTAGTTTACTATTGGTTTGTTTGGCCTAGTTTGACATGATATTTTGGGAGAAAAAAAATTTTATAATTATCATTGACCGACTATTCTTATAGTTGATTTAATTGGTTTGGCTATTTGATTCAGTTTTAGTAGGAGGAATTGATTGGTTGTTATCATCTTTACGGGAAGATTTATATTACTATTTGGATGATTAGTTTTAGTAAGTATACAAATTGTACAACCCCGTGTTCACCGAGTGGACCCAACGAGGCAGAGCGGAGCCCTTGAAATGGGCCAGGGGATCAAATGCCATATACAAGCTGCGCTAAGCCAGCCCACGTCCGCCTAACAGGTGGGTGAGTCTGGGAAGTAGGCTTGCACCCGCCTAGAAGGCAGCCGATCCGCGAGTAGATGACCCGCCTCCATCTAGGAGGCGGTCGGGCCGCTGGAACCCAGCTTGCACTCGCCTAAGAGGCAGACGAGTTGCGGGAACTAGGCCGCACTCATCCAGGGGACTGGCAAGCCGGTTCACATTCTCCCCCGTATGTAGGGTGCTAGTAGCATGTATGTAATGTAATTGGGTCTGCCAGTAGACTCTCCAAACATCGGAGATTAGTTGTTGGAATACCCACCTTGAGCTGCGTATAGTAAAAAAGAAAGGCGGAGGTACGCTATTTGCAGGTCAGACTCAGAAATCTATAAATAGACTCACAAGGGTACCTTAGAAGGCAAGCTTTTCTCATTTCCTTGTCTTGTAGCGCTTTCTGAGGTACCCTTAGCTCAGTACTGATTAAGGAGAGGAATCGCTCTAAGATCTTCTAGGTGTGTGGTGGGACCTCTGTGATGCGGCCATGGATCATTCTCCAATCCTAAGTTTCTGGCCGAGTGAGCTCATTTGGAGAAGTAGGTGTGCGGTCACCCCATATTAGGGTCTGAACTCCACAGAAGCCAGTTTTCGATTTTAACATTTTGGTGCGGTGAGCGTGGAGCGTGACTAACATAGAAAATCCTTGGCGAGTTCAATGACTGGAGGTAAAGGACAAGGAGCTGATCCGGCGGACTCTCCGCCTCCTGCTCCCCTGGCCACCCACGGAATGTTCGAGGACTTCAAGAAGGAAGTCTGGGATCTCATATAATTCGCTCTCGCGGCTTGCGGCGAGTGCTCCATGTCCTCCATCCTGGTGGTCTCTACCACGACTGTAGGAAAGAACAGTCCCATCAAGCGGCCCGGGAAGGAGGTTGTAGGGGAAGGCAGCGAGCGAGATCTCCCAGGGCGCATGTTGTTCCCCGGTTCGGTGAGTGCGGGAAGGGCCAGTGAGGTGGATGTCCGGGATTTCCCTGCTCGCCCTGCAAGTGAAGGAAGTCATTTAAGCGAGTTGGTCACATCCACCCCAGTCATAGAGGGGTTTCGCGAGCTAGAGATGTCCTACTACACCGGTAGGGATGACCCGGTTCAACATATCAAGTGGTTGGAGGATGTGATCTCAATCTGGCTGTTGACAGATGCTTTCAAGTGTCGGCTCTTCGTCATCACCCTTAGGGAGAAGGTAAGGGAGTGGTTCCATCAGCTTCTTGTTGGCTCTTTTTACTGTTTTGGGGACCTATGTCAGGGGTTCTTGCTGAGGTTTTCAACTTCAAAGATGAGGAAGAAGGAGTCAGAGTCCTTGCTTCTCATCAAGCAGGGGGTGGAAGAGATATTGGGGAGTTACGTCGATAGTTCCAGGTCGAGGTCCTCAAAGTTCAGGAGATGTCAAGGCATACCCTAATGGTAGCCTTCACTTTGGGGCTGTGACAAGGGTTCTTCAGGATGGAGCTGAAGCGAGTGCCTCCACTGACCTTTGAAGAGCTAATGGAGAAGGCAACCAAAGAGGTTGAAGGGGAATCAGCAAATCCTGTATTCTCCAGGAGACTGGCCAAGTAGGCGGCAGAATAGGTGAGATAGACACGAGAGGTTGGAGTCAGGAAGCGAGGAGAGGAGAGCCTATGCAGCAATAACAAAAGCAGCCAAGGTGGGGGTGCCAGGAGCCGAACAATCAGCTAGGCTGGAGGCAGCAGGAATAGCATGACCAAGGCCAGAGAAGAGGTTTCCATAGAGGGGAAAACCACCCAGGAGGGCAAGGCCGGTTCAACCCTCCAGGCTGGAGGCAAGGCAAGAGACCTCCTCTTCCCGAGCAACACCAGGCTTTGGAAATAGCCCTAGGGAGAAGGAGGAGAAGTGTCCATAGGAGGAGGCACGAAGGTAGGGCGGAGCTGCCCTACTGTGATTTTCATCAGGAGGAATGTCATGCGACGACTACCTGCCCAGAGTTATTGGAGATGAGGAGAGAAAGGGAGCAGGCTCCACATCAACAGTGCCCCGTCAGGAGGTGCAGATAGAAGTTCTGCCAGGAGTGGAGGACAGGTGTGAGGATCGGGCCAATGTAGGATGTCGGGGATGGATCAGAGTGATCCACGGGGGGGGGGGGGGGGGGGAGGGGGGTCAAGGCAGCCCGCAAAGCGAGTCTCCACACCATATATCATCGGAGCATTGCCTCGACGTCCTAAGTCTCGTCCTGGATGAGAAGATCACCTTCTCCTAGAAGGATATGCTGGATCATGAGGATCCATTATATGATGCGCTGGTAATCCAAGCCGCCATCAGAAATTTCACTATCACCCGGATCCTCATCGACAACAGGAATTCCCTCAACGTCGTATTCAAGAAGGCATTTGACACGATGAAGGTGGAGGAAAAGAGGGTGCTGGCCTCGGATGGACCTTTGTTTAGGTTCTCTGGGGAGAGGAAGGAAGTGGAAGGGGGACTGGGACTCCATGTCACTTTGGGGGGCCAGTCCAGAAACTGCAGGTTCGTCATCGTGGATGCTCCTAGTAGCATTAATGCAATATTCGGCCGACCCCTTATTTGCGCCTTCCGTTGCATACCTTCTTCCTTCCACCAATGCCTCAAGTTCAACGTCGAAGGAATCCAGGTTTGGGGAGACCCCAAGGCGGCAAGGGAATGTTATGACACCGCGGTCAATACTATCTCATGGCAGGAGGGAGTTGAGGAGATGGAGAGAAGAATGGAGGAGCTGTCTAGGCAGGAGGTCGTGGGAGAAGAGGAGGAGATGGAGGTGGTGGAGGTGGAGATCCCCGCCCATGGGGAGGGAGTAGAGGAAGTTCTGGAGGAACATGCCAAGGTGATGGCAGTAGAGGAAGTCGAGGAGGAGGAAGCCCTCGTCTCAGGTGAGAGGGAAGTAAGCGAGTGGGAAGAGCAGTCCCGGCTGGAAGTGGCGGAAGAGGTGGTGGAGCTGGAAGTCCATACCTGGGGAGGAAGGGTGGAGAAGGTGCGAGTTAGTGGGGTGTTGGTCCTGGAGGATCAGCATAAGATGTTGGAGTTCATCCAGAAGAACGTGGACATCTTCGCATGGAGTGCGGAGGACATGTCGGGGATTGATGTGGATGTGGCTTGTCACCGCCTCAACCTTGATCCCGACACTCGCCCCATCCAGCAGAAGAAAAGAGGTATGTCGCCAACACGTTGGTTGAGCCCATCCGGGAGGAGGTGGGTAAGCTTATTAAGGCGAGGTTTGTATTGGAGATCCGGTACCCATACTGTGTCTCCAACGTGGTGATGGTTAAGAAGGGAGATGGGCGCTGGAGAATGTGTATTGATTTCTCACTTTTAAATAAAGTCCGTCCTAAGGATTGTTATCTCCTACCTTGAATCGACGCGCTGGTTGACTCAGCTATTGATTTTTCTCTAATGTGTTTTCTAGATGCCTTTTCAGGATACCACCAGATCGGGATGCACCCCCCGGACATAAAGGATGTTCCCTTCATTACAAGGGAGGGGTGCTACTATTATAAGATCATTCCCTTTGGGCTGAAGAATGCAGGGGCAACGTATCAAAGAATGATGGACTGAGTCTTCCGGGAGCAAAAGGGAAGAAATTTGGAGGTGTATGCGGATGACCTCATGGTGAAGAGTTGGGATACGAGATCCTATCTCCAAGATCTGGAGGATACCTTCAACACCTTACAAAAGTATAAGATGAGGCTGAACCCCCTGAAGTACATTTTTGGGGCAAGCTGGGGAAAGCTCCTGGGTCACCTCCTTACTCCCGCGGGGGTGGAGCCCAATCCTGATAAGATGAGGGCTATCATGGAGTTGGAGTCGTCGTAGAATGCTAAAGAAGTCCAGCGCCTGACAGGGAAGCTTGCAGGGTTGAGCAGATTCCTCTCTCGGGTAGGAGAGAAGTGTTCGCCCTTCTTTAAAGTGTTGAGGGGAGGCCACAAATTTGAATGGTTCAAGGAGTGCGAGGAGTCCTTCCAAGCCTTGAAGAGACAACTCACTCAGGCTCCGCTTCTCCAAGGACCAGAGGAGGGGGAAGATTTATCCCTTTACCTTGGAGTCAGAGCCGAGGCCGTGAGCTTCGTCCTGGTCCGGTAGGAGTGAAAGAAGCAGCTACCAATATACTATGTGAGCCGGATCCTAAGGAAGGCGGAGCTCTGGTACCCGATCTTGGAGAAGCTGGCTTTCGCTCTGGTCATCTCGGCCCGAAGGCTTGGGGCATATTTCCACGCACATTCAATCCGGGTGGTGGCAGATCATCCCCTTCGTAACATCTTTGAAGGGGTGGAGCATTTGGGGAGAATTACAAAATGGTCGATGGAGCTAAGAGAGTATGACATATCATTTGTCCCTCGCCTCTCGATAAAGGCCCTGACGATGTATGACTTTTTGGCTGACTATGTGGTCGAGGTGGCAGAGACGAAGCTCACTCGTCTGATTCCCTGAAAGCTGATGGTGGATGGCGCCTCAGGAAGACATTCCTTGGGAGTATGAGTGATCCTGGAGACTCCTCGGGGAACGAGGATAGAGCAGACAGTAGATATCCATTTCCCCATTACTAAAAATCAAGCGGAGTATGAGGCAGTAATTACGGGGTTACGTCGGGTGAGGTAGCTGGGGGTGCATGACGTGGAGGTGCTAACAGATTCCCTGGTAGTGTCCTCTCAAATCGACAATAAGTTCGAGGCAAAAGAGCCTACTCTCCAATTCAACTTAGCAAAAGTGAAGAGCATCATCAGCATGTTCCAAACGTTTTCCATCCGACATGTTCCGCGGGAAGAAAGCGAGCAAGTGGATCAGCTGGCTAAGTTCTGACCCCGTGTAGGAGGAACTATAACTGACCTATTCCGCCTCTCTATTGAGGAAGGGGAGTTGATGGAGGTGGACCAGCACCCCTCATGGATGGACCCCTTCATGGTTTTCTTATCCACAGGAGAATTCCCTGGGAGTCTAGACAAGAAGCGTTTCAAGTACAAATTGACATACTACTTGATGCACGATATGAAGCTGTACAAGAAGACCCTCTCGGGATTGCTGACACGTTGCGGGGCCGAGGAGGAGATCCCGAGGATTTTGGAGGAAGTCCATGTCAGTGAGTGTTGAAGCCACTCGGGAAGCAAGACTCTGGAGGGAAGGATAGTGAGGCAAGGGTATTTTTGGCTGACCTTGGGCCAAGATGCCACCGAATTCGCAAAGAAATGTCAGAAGTGTCAGTTGTTTGCTCTTCTCCAACTACTGCCAGCTTAGAGGCTCAGAAGCATTATTGTGCCCTAGCCCTTCGCTATTTATGGAATGGATCTCGTGGGACCCTTTCCCCAGGCCAACGGGCAGAGAAGATTCCTATTAGTTATGATCGACTATTTCTCTAAGTGGTTGGAGGTCAAGGCACTGGCCAAGGTGACCTCTCAGGTGATTCGCAACTTTATATGGGGGGAGATCATTTGTCGTCATGGGTTGCCTCAGGCCATTGTCACAGATAATGGGCCATAGCTTGCTAGTGTAGTGCAGAGTTCATCAGCTTTTGTGGCCAACTTGGGATAGACCTCAGGTTCGCATCAGTCCACCACCCTCGGAGCAACGGACAAGTAGAGGTGACAAATAAGATCATAGTTAACTTGTTAAAGAAGAAGGTGGAGAATTTGGAGGGAAGCTGGTTGGAGTAACTCCCTTCGGTCCTTTGGGCCCTGAGGACCATGCCCAATACGGTCACTGGAGAGACTCCCTTCAAGCTCTCCCACGGCTGCGAGGCGGTCCTCCCATAGAGTTCGAAATCCAGACACTGCGAGTAGTGGAGGCAGGGGAAGGTAGGGAAGAATGGAGGGTCGAGAACGAGAACGAATTACGGCTCTCCCTAGACTTGGTAGAGGAGCCGCGTGGCCTGACAACGATTCGGCAAGAGGAAGTCAAGCGGTGGATGGCCAAGTATTTTGACAAGCATTTCAGGGTCAAGCAATTCATAAAAGGGGACTTGATCTTGAAAAAGGTTGATACTGCAGAAAGGTCGGCAGCCGTCGGCAAGCTGAACCCAAATTGGCAGGGTCCCGATGTAATCAAAGAAGACTTGAAGTCGGGGGGATACTACCTCTAGAACGTGGAGGGAGAGCCCCTTAGTCATGCCTGGAGCGGCGACGACTTGAAGCGATTATACCCATGAAATTGAATAAAAAAACAATACTTTTCCATACTTTTGTCTGTCTTCGATGATCCACCTGCTTGATATAATGAATGTGTTGAAATTTCTTACAAGCTGAACAGCCGGTAGTTCTGGTATCAAGCAAACACTTCCAGAGCTATCAAGCTGATCACTTGATCAAGCGAAAGGCAAGAACTAGGCGCAGAAACACTCCAACCATAAACTGAGCTAAGTAATCAGAGGCAACAGAGAGCAACCACAGATCTTGTATTATCAACTATCAACTTTACAAGGCAAGGTATACATGTCGAGACATGATTTCGCCAAGTACAATAGAGAGATACAAAATAAGAAGAAACTTCAAGCAGGGCGGACTGCCTCAGAGACCGCCTAGTCCGCTGAGACTGCCAAACCGATGCTGCTGCACCACTGATCTACGGAGTCCGCGCAGTCCGCGGACTACCCGTTATTCCGCTGATGAATGCTCTACAAGATGCCATTGAACTGAAAGAATAGACTGCCAAGTCCGTTGATACCGACAAACTGGTTATTGAACTTGAACTTCAATTGCTGGAGAGAAGACTGGTTGCCGCCAAGTGCGACCTGCTGCAAACCGCCTATTGTAAACCGCAAGCTCCACTGCTTCCTGGCCGTAATCAGAACCAGACTCCTGGCTTCACAGTGCTAGCTGCACAACCTGCAAACAGGAACCAGTTAACCTTCTCAAACCACGCAGACTAGAAAACCGAGGCCGCAACAATTAATCCGCTCTCAACTTACTGTTCATTCAGTTAGTATTGAAGTGACGGGGGGTCGTATTTATAAGCGAGGTGAGGAGTGTGGTCACCGCCCTATTGAATAGATTCACCACCCCAGCTCGCAGCTAGCATAACTCAGTCCTCCGAGTCCACAAGGACAAGGACAGACCAGTCGATTCACCCGACACCAAGTCAGGAAGCCAGTCCGCAACCTGGCAGACACCGCACTAGTTCACACACTTCGAGGCACGTAGACAACAACATCCCACATACTGCACCAGTCCGCATGCTAAACGTGGACACCGCACCAGCCCACACAGCTTGTGAACACCGCACCAGCCCGCCACACGAGTCCACGACCAACATACACAAATCGCCCGGTCAACCAGCAGACACTGCGGGCACTGTGAATACCCTGGACTTGTCACAGAGTGTGACCAAGTCCAGCAACCCACCAATCACATGGCGCAAGCTTGGCAAACACGAAGCCAGATCGCTAGCTCCAAGGACAGTTTGCCACCAAGAACATGGTTATCACCCACCGCATCACCAGAGATCAAGGGCATGGACGAATTCCGATCTCGCGATCTCCAAACTCAGTCAGCCACAATGGACTCTACGGACTCGAACTGAGTCCACCACATACCTGCGGATACAACAATAATACGCCTGGTTACAACAAGGAGAACAAGCTAACAGTAGAACCACAAGCCGAGCTAACTGAATACTGTCATTAGGTCACAATAGACAGACCACCCAGACTGCACCATCACTAAACCAAGACTGCACCATCAGTCCGCCCAGGCCGCGCGGTCTGCTCGATCAACCACTTTCACTTCATAATTTTCAACACCCCCTTCAAGTGAGAAGTGGTAATCAAGCCCAACAGTCCTCGTAACCGTGTAAACAGCACCTTAGACAACGACTTTGTGAAGATGTCTGCGACATTGTCCTCACTCCGCACATGCTCCACCATAATAGATTCCTCCAACACCTTCTCCTGAATGAAGTGGTGCTCAATCTCTATGTGCTTGGTCCGAGCGTGACAAACTGGATTATTCACCAGCTTCAGGGCACTTTCATTGTCACCGCTTAGCAGAGTAGGACCACACATTTCTTCATAGACGTCCTCTACTAGTCTCCTGAGCCAAATGGCTTCCCGAGCTGCCGAGGCCGAAGTCTTGTATTCTGCTTTCGTAGTAGAGACGGACACTCAGTTTTGCTTCTTGTTGCACCAAGAGATACAACTTGATCCACAAGTGAAGTCATAACAAGATGTTTACTTCCGGTCATCTGCATCTCCCCCATAATCAGCATCCGAGTATCCTTGAAGAATAAGCTCCATGCCTCTCATATAAAAGAGACCCATATCAGAAGTGGCCTTCAAATACTTCAGGATGTTACTAGACGCCATCAGATGAGGCTTCCTGGGTTCCGCCATATACCGACTTACTTGGCCAACCGCGTAATCAATGTCTGGCCTCGTAATCGTCAAGTAGATAAGATTCTCAACTAGAGCTCGAAACACCAAAGGATCCGGAAGAATCCTCCCCTCATCCCGCCAAAGTTTGACGCCTGAATCAAATGGAGCAGAGCTACTCTTCCCCTCCTGCATGCTGAATCGCTGAACGATTAGTTCCGTATAGCCCTTATGGGGTATGAGTATGCCTCTCTCCTTCCTCTCCACCTCAAGTCCAAGGAAATGGTGGAGTTCACCCGGATCCTTCATCTCGAATCTGATAGCTAGCTCTGCCCTGAGCCTAGCTACTTCCTCCTAGGATTTCCCCGTGATGATCATGTCATACACGTACAATAGCATCAGGACTAGAAGCTCCCCCTTCTTCTTGACTACCAAGATCAAGTCTGAGTTTGAAGCCAGATAGCCGCAGAACTAGAGGTATTCTGCAATCTTCCCGTACCAGGCTCGAGGAGTCTGCTTCAAGCCATAAAGAGCTTTCCGGAGTTTGCAGACGTAGTCTGAATGTTCTCAGAAATGTAACCGAGCGGCTGATCCATGAAGATATCCTTGTCGATCTCCCTGTAAAGAAAGACATTCTTTACATCCAGCTGCCACATCTTCCAGCCCTGACAAGCCGCCAAAGCTATCACCACTCGTACTGAAGTCATCTTCGCCACAGGACTGAACATCTCCTCATAGTCCTCGTCATACTGTTGCGAAAATCCTCGAGCTACAAGGCGTTCTTTGTACCGCTCGATGCTTCCATCTGCCTTCTTCTTCAGCTTGTAGACCCACTTGCAAGTTACAGGAGTAACGCCATCAACCTTGGACACCAAGTCCCAAGTTTCATTCTTCTTGAGCGCAGCCATCTCCTCATACATGGAATCGTCCCACTCCTTAACTCCAATGGCTTCTTCAAACTTTGAAGGCTCCCGCTCATCCAGGGGGCATACAAAGAAACAAGATACAAAGCTCATCGTGTTTCCTTCGCAATACTGAGCTGGTGGCTTGATGGTCCTCTTTGATCTCCGAAGAGGCTGCTCCTTGCTCACCACCTCCGTTGCTTCTTCAAAACTAGCTCCATTCTCGAGCACACTTGGAGTGTCACTCCCCCTGCTTCCTGAACTAGAAGCTTCTGCCCCAGAGCTTGAAACACCTGGAGCTCCTGGTGATACAGGGAGCTGCACCTAAAAATCTTCATCAGCTTCCCTCTGCCCTTCATCAACCCTGCTCTCCTACAGCTCAATAGTGCCACCTCCATACGATGTCAGCTCATCAAAGACAACATCTCTTAATACAAGGAACTTCCTTGTTGCAGGATCCATACAGTTCCAGTCCTTCTTCCGCACATCATAGCCACAAAGACAAGCTTCCTCGCCTTTGCATCAAGCTTGGTCCTCTGAGCATCTGGGATGTGAACATAGCAGGTTGATCCAAACACCTGAAGGTGTTCCACACTTGGCTTCTCCTTGAACATCATTTCCATAGGAGACTTCATGTTGATCGGACTCAGAGGCATCTAATTGATGACATAGGTTGTGCGGGCCATTCCTTCCGCCTAAAAAGACTTGGGAATGCCCTTTGCATGAAGCCAGCACTTGCAAGTTTCCATCAAGTAACGGATCTTCCTCTCCACTACTCCATTTTGTTGTGGAGTATGAGCACAAGTAAGCTCTCTCTGGATCCCGTGCTTCCTGCAGAAGTTAGAGAACTCAGATGAGACAAACTCACCACCATTGTTTGATCTGAACTTCTTGATCTACAAGCCGAGCCGGCCCTCCACCAGCTCCTTGAACTCCACAAACAATTGGAAAGCTGTCGACTTCTCCTTCATAAAATACACTCAAGTGTATCTTGAGTAGTCATCAATCAATACAAGCATGTATCTGCTACCTCCAAGACAAGCAGTAACCGTTGGCTGCATCAGATCACCATGGATGCATTCTAATGGTGCCTTGCACCACGTTTGTGACTTATTAAACAGAAGGCGACGAGCCTTACCATACTGACACCCTGCGCAAACGTGGCCATCTCCGTAGGATGACAACTTTGGCAAGCCTTTCACAAGGCTCTTCATTGTCATAGCTTTTAGTTTGTCCATCCCAACGTGCCCTAGTCTTTCACGTCAGATAGTCGCGCAATCATTGGCCCTCATCCGATCAACATAAGAGCATGTTGATAAGACAAACAAGTCTCTTACTCTTCTCCCTCATGAGCAACATCAGCCTTTACCGCTGATACATTGTGGAGAAACTTTACTTCTGTTGGGCCAAACAAAACATGATAGCCCACGTCCACTGCGTTGGTCACTGAGAAGAGGTTCTTCTTCAGGCCAGGTACGCGATACACACTTCTTAAGGTAAGTGGACCCTGAGCACTATCCAAAGAAACAACACCCTCTTTCTCTATAGAATGAATAAAGTCATCAGCTATAATAATAGCTTCATTGCCTGAGAACGGTTGCAGCGACGAGAACTTTGACTCATCTCCAGTGAGGTGATGACCACACCCTGAGTCGACTATCCAGTCATCTTGGTAGTCAACGGTGGAAAGAGCACGAACACACGTGCTTGTCAAGAAGGCTCCTCCCCACCGGCTTCCTCAGCACTGGAAACAACTCCGTCTTTGTCTGCAACATGCCCAGGTTGCAGCTTGACCTTGCAGTCATGCTTGAAGTGTCCTGGCTGATTGCACCTATAAAACTTCAACTCCTTCTTCCAGTTCTTCTTAGGAGCAGCGCTCCTCTCTTGCTGATATGAAGTTGAAGGTCCATCCTCAGCAGCAAGCTTCTTCTTCTCCCATCTCTTCTTCTTCTTCTTCTTATCAGTGAATAGAGCTTCACTACCTCCTTTAGAGATAGTCACCCCGGCCATCTGCCTAGCCAAGCTCTCCTATGACGCCAGTAGATTTTCCAGCTCCAGCAAAGAAGGTTGAGTTGCCCACCCTTGAACGGAAGTCACAAAGGCCACATAATCCTTCCGCAAACCGCGAACTATGTGCCTCTTCAACTTAGCCTCAGAGATGAGCTCATCAGGATCCAATGCTGATATTTCAGCACACATGTTCTTCATCATGAAGAAGAACTTCGAGATAGAGAGATCCCCTTGAGTTGCCTTAGCCAACTCATTCTGCAAGAACTTTAGCCTTGCTACATTCTTCCTGTTGAACAAGCCAACAATGGTTGTCCAAATCTCAACAGCTGACTCACATCCTAAGATGTGATCAAAGAGCTCCGGTGATACAACCCATTTGAGAGCAAACTCTGCCTTTGCATTAGTCTTCCTCCAAACTCTCATCTGCTCAGCAAAACCAGTTGCAGCAGTCACTTCTTGCTTGTCGTTACCACTGACGACCTCCCACAACTCCTCGCCCAAAAGATAGCTCTTCATACACGACTTCCACTTCTTGAAATTAGTCTCTGTAAGAAGTTCGATGCCAAGACCCCTTGCATAAGCTCCCTCCATTGCACCAACCACTGATCACAAAGCTTCCAGAAGCACCGAGCATAACTGAGGTTGATCACTGCTCACTGCTCAAGTCACTGTTCCCTCTGTTACCATGTTGAAATTTCTCACAAGCTGATCATCCGGTAGTTCTGGTATCAAGCAAACACTTCCAGATCTATCAAGCTGATCACTTGATCAAGCGGAAAGCGAGAACTAGGCGCAGGAACACTCCAACCATAAACTGAGCTAAGTAATCAGAGGCAACAAAGAGCAACCACAGATCTTGTATTATCAACTATCAACTTTACAAGATAAGGTATACATGGCGAGGCATGATTTCGCCAAGTACAATAGCGAGATACAAAACAAGAAGAAACTTCAAGCAGGGCGGACTGCCTTAGAGACCGCCTAGTCTGCCAAGTCCGTTGAGACTGCCAAGCTGCTGCTATTGCACCACTGATCTACGGAGTCCACGCAGTCCACAGACTACCCGTTATTCCGCTGATGACTGATCTACAAGCTACCGCCGAACTGAAAGAACAGACTGTCAAGTCTATCGAGGCCGACGAACTAGTTATTGAACTTGAACTTCAATTGCTGGAGAGAAGACTGGTTGGTGGCCAAGTGCGACCTGCTGCAAACTGCCGATTGTAAACCACAAGCTCCACTGCTTCCTGACGACAATCAGAAGCAGATTCCTGGCTTCACAGTGCTAGCTACACAACCTGCAAACAACAACCAGTTAACCTTCTCAAACCACGCGGACTAGAAAATCGAGGTCGCAACAATTAATCTGCGCTCAACTTACTTTTCTTTCAATTACTATTGAAGTGACGGGGGTCCTATTTATAGGCGGGGTGAGGAGTCTGTTCACCGCCCTAGTGAATAGAGTCACCACCCCAGCTCGCAGCTAGCACAACTCAGTCCACCGAGTCCGCAAGGACAAGGCCAGACCAGTCGATTCGCCTGACACCAAGTCAGGAAGCCAGTCCGCAATCTGGCGGACACTACACTAGTCTGCATGCTTCGCGGCACGCAGTTAGCAACTGCCCATATACTGCACTAGTCTGCATGCTACACGCAAACACCGTACCAGCCTGCACAGCTTGCGAACACTGCACCAGCCCGCCACACGAGTTCACGACCATCATGCATAGATCGCCTGGTCAACCAGCGTACACCGCAGGCACTGCAAATACCCTATACTTGTCATAGAGTGTGACCAAGTACAGTAACCCACCAATCACATGGCGCGAGCTTGGCGGACATGAAGCCAGATCACCAGCTCCAAGGACAGTCCGCCACCAAGAACACGGTTATTACCCACCGCATCACCAGAGATCAAGGGCATGGACCAATGCCGATCTCGCGATCTCCAAAATCAGTCTGCCACAACGGACTCCGCTGACTCGAACTGATTCTGCCACATACCCGCGGATACAACAACAATACGCCTGATTACAACAAGGAGAACAAGCTAACAGCAGAACCACAGGCTGAGCTGCCTGAACATCGCCATTAGGTTGCAATAGACATACCGCACAGGCCGCACCATCACTAAATCAAGACCGTACCATCAGTCCACCTAGGCCACGCAGTCTGCTCGATCAACCACTTTCACTTCACAATTTTCAACAGAATGTGTTGAGTGACTGGCCAAGCGAAAATCCCGATTGATGTTCAACACCCGCCGTCAGGCTCCTATTAGCTGATTGAGACAGTGGTAGCGCCTGGTGACTGGCCAAGTGAAAAGCCCGGTTAATGTTTAACAACCGTCTTTAGGCTCCTATTTGCTGATTGGTTCGGTGGTAGCACCTGGTGACTGGCTGAGAGAAAAGCTCAGTTGATGTTCAACACCCGCCGTCAGGCTCATATTAGCTGAATGGGGCCGGTGGTAGAGCCCGGTGACTGGCCAAGCAAAAAACCCGGTTGATGTTCAACACCCGCCGTCAGGCTCCTATTAGCTGATTGGGCCAGTGGTAGTACCGATGAATGGCCAAGTGAAAAGCCCGGTTGGTGTTCAACACCCGCCGTCAGGCTCCTATTAGCTGATTGGTCCGGTGGTAGCGCCTGGTGATTGGCAAAGTGAAAAACCTGATTGATGTTCAACACCCGCCGTCAGGCTCCTATTATCTGATTGGGTCGGTGGTAGCGCCCGATGACTGGCCAAGTGAAAATCCTGGTTGATTTTCAACACCCATCGCCAGTCTCCTATTAGCTGATTGGGCCGGTGGTAGTGCTCGATGGCTGGCCAAGAGAAAAGTCCGGTTGATGTTCAACACCCGTCGTCAGGCTCCTATTAGTTGATTGAGCTCGTGGTAGCGCCCAGTGACTAGACAAGAGATAAGTCTGAATTGATGCTCAACACTCGCTGTTAGGCTGACATGAAGGGTAAGAACCCCCGATGACTCACCAAAAGGAAGAATCAGAGGAACGAGCGTCTCCAAGGGCGAACACTCAAGGCGAGCTCTCAGGGCGAGCATTCCAGACGAGCTCTTAGGGCGAGGGCCAACTCTCTTGGAGTGCTCGCCTGGGGCCGCAGAAAGCGCATGGACCCTAGGCCTCAGCCATGCGGGCGCTCGCGAGTTCTGCAACTAACATCTCAACCGAGCGAGGCATGGTACGCGTGAGCTGAGCACCCATGGTGCGGAATGGAAGGTGCCTAAACCTAGATCTCGCGGGCACCGCGGTACAAGCTCCCTGGATGAAGGGGGTGGGTCGCCACTCACGGGCCAATTGTCGAAGGTCTTGTCGCCTCTTTTCGCTAAGTCCTTGAGAAACACGCGAGCACACTATCAAAGTTTGGATTCAGACACGACGAATGAGAGGACCAAGCTAGGTCGCGAGTAAAGAAGAAGGGATAGAAGAAAAAAAGATTATCAGTAGCAGTAAAGGTAGTGAGGTCAACCAACATCCATTCAAGAAGATAGTATGTACATTGAAAAACAATAGTTACAAAATGTGGGCTCAGCCCGCACGTTTAAAATTACAAAATAAATAACAAAAAATAAGTATATATGTTCAAACAAACAAGAGTAAACCCAGCTCACGGACTCTTCAGGGCGAGCCCTCAGGCGACGCACTACCCCGCAGGGGAAGGTAGGAGTCATCGCCCGGCTTCGGGACTGGGATGAACAACTCCAGAACCACGTCTTGTGCCGAAAGCCCCACACCCTCTCTTGCCACTAGGCCCACCCGCTACATCGTTTGGAGGGTGTACTTCACCGCCTTAGTCAAATTCAGCTGCAGCAGCTCATCGACCTCATACTCGGAGTACCGCGTGAGCTTGGCGCTGCTGCTGGAGGGCGGCGGGAGAGCTGCGGACTCCCACTCCTGAACTCGGGCCTTCAGCTCCTCATTCTCCTTCACCAGGTTAGCAATCCGGGAGTTGAGACACTTGGCCATCGTCGTGTCCTGCAGAGGGCAGTGGAAGGTTAATTTAGCTCGACAAGGTTCTGAAAAAAGGGCGTTAAGGGTTTCTGGATTCACCACCCCTCCTAAGTATTCGGCGAGGAGGGCGTCAGAGGAGTCCACCCTCTTCTTGTGGTGCTCCACCCCCCTCAAGCGCGAGACGGCGAGCTTAATCCTTCTTGGTAGCGTCCTTTAGGTGCACAATTAAGTTTCTCTCCATCTGTATGTAGTGGCGACCCACCATATGGGCCAGCTGCAAGGCGCGGAGCTGGGCTCGCACACTCTCGTGCACCAGTATCTGCGTGGACTCCTCATCGAAGATGGAAGCATCCTCTCGTGTGTAGAGTCCAAAGGAGAAGGAGAAGGCCTCCTCGCTGGAGGTGTCTTGCTCCAACCATGATGGTAGGAGGGTGGAGATCGAGGCCTTGTTCGCCCCATTGTACCACAGGAGGAGGGGGTTGCGAGTTCATTAAGATGCTTCTCGTCGTAGCCGAAGTTTCGGTGCCCCCTCGGCACAGGCTTGTCGGCTGGTTCTTGATCTCACAACTTAGAAGTGCTAGTGACCTCACCAGGAGTCCTACTGGATGGAGATCGAGAGGCTGCAGCCTCCTGGCATATTTTTTCTTTTCCCATGGCGCGGAAGGTTCCCCACCCCGGGTCTTCTTTGACGCGGGCTTTGTAGGAGACTTCTCGCGAGCGGCTCACTTTTATGGGACAAGGGGGAAGGACCCCGCGGTGCGCAACAACAGCATCCTCTGCGAGGGCGAGGCCGGCGGGAGCGATTGGGGCGCTCTCATACGGCGGGTGTAGGGGGGAGGTCTCGCTCACTTGCAATTACCAGTGGTCAAATAGAACCTGAAGTGAGGGGAAAGGGAGGTGAGAACGATAGCCTTACCTTCCCCGGGAGGAACGAGAACCAAGGTGTTCACGCTCCTTCGAAGGAACGCGACCTCAAAGTTCTTCCTCGGGAAGAACCCAAAGAGGTCGGCTTCGTGGCCCCCCAGGGTGGGAGGACGGTAGCTCAGCTCGCTGAGCTGCACCGGCGAGAAGGGGACGTTGCCAAAGTCCCCCTTCACGAAGACAAACTTACTTAGCCAATTATGGCTCTTGTTCACCATCTCCCGCACCTTCAAATGGTTGCTGGAGAAGTAGGCAGTGCCTTCCCTGTTTGCCCGGAAGGAGAACAGCTTGCGGAAGACCGCAAGGCTAAACTCGATCCGCACCTCTCGCATGAAGCATGAAACGCAACCACCACTACGACAGAGTTTGAGGTTAGTTGGTCGGGAATCATCCCAAAATATTTCAACACCTGCCGCACCTCAGGCCATAGGGGAAGTCGCAGCCCCACATCGAAGTGGGCGATGGGGATCGCACGCTCGGTGTCGAAGAGATCATTGATTTTCTCGGACTCTCCCGACCATCTTGCCTAGAACCTGGGCGAGTTGAAATTGGCGACCACCGAGAGGTGCTCGTTCTTGGTGAGGTTGGCGGAATGGAAGGCGTACTCTGAAAAAGTCCACGTACACTTTCCTCTCCCCTCAACATCACTACCATCTCCTCCCATCTCGCGAGCTGGTAGACGGGCTAGATGTTGGAGTTCTCGCGAATAGCGGCGAGCTGAGAATCAAAACTCGGGTACGAAGAAAGTGCAGAGTGAATTTAATGCAGTAGGTAGGGGGTATTTATAGAGAGAAAAAAGACGAGAAAACTCCTTTTTGGCGATAGGTGTGTGGATAGCAAAAATGTGGTTTGATGCTTCGATACATGAACCTATCCCCCATAATTCCTTCTACTTACTCGTCGCGGTCCTAACACAATAAAATCTAAGCGACAGTTAGCTAAGAGGCAAGCGAGAGAAGCTCTTACATACATATAAACATAAACAGACCCATCGGCGGGCGAATAGTCTCAAATGTTAATGTGGAGGGGGGCGAGCATCACGAAGTAGAAAAAAAAAGAAAAGAAATGACTAGTTTTCATAACCGCGTGACATGAACTGAGACCCAGGAGGCGAGCACAGCTCAGGTCTATGGGTTGGAAGCAAGAGTGCGACAAATTTAGTACTGAATCCATTTCCACCAACCCCGACCTCGTGCCCCAGAGCGAATTAGCAGGTGGGGGTAGTAGTACTCGCGAGCCACCACAAGATCTTACTAGGCTAGGTCGACCTACTTAGTGGCCCATTACAGTTGTTCCTTAGCCCGCGTGAGGTGCACTCCGGGTGAGGTCGTCTCATCGCCCTTGTCTTGGCGCCTCCCGTCCAAGGCGCCAAAGCGCGCCTCTGTCTCGGCCTTGTCCTCATCCACCCTACCAATGATCTCCCGTAGCATCAAGGAGTGCTTCCAGAACAGCTCAGCTACTCGCGTATTCATCCCCTCGGCATCCCGAGGGTCGCCCAAGTAGTCTGCAATCTTGTCCGGAGAAGGGGAAGGCAAGTACTCCTCGCTCATGTCCATGTCGGAGGAGGAGACCCCATGAAATCCTAAGAAGGAGAAAGAAAGGTTAGCGGGGTAGGCGGACAATGAGGAACAAGCGAGAATATGAACTCACCCAGGATCGGTACATCTCCCGCATTGAAGTGGGGGCGAGAAGAACTTGGTTGACCATGAAATGGCTTGCCGCCGAGAGCTGCAAAGGTTTTTCCCAACCCAGGGTGGACCGACAATTATGGAGCCCGCTCGATGGCCCCTGAGGTGGAAGATGCAAGATAAGGGTAATCAGAAGTAAAGGGGGACCGGGCAAATGGTAAGGGAGAGAAGCCGAGACTCACCAGTCCAGAAGGGAGGAAGGATGTCCTGAGCCCGAGCCCCCACCTCCATCCTCGCTAGGTGTCTCCTGCGGAGGGGGAGTTATTAGAATTAGCGCAACATGGGGGAAGAGATATCAGCCCACGTACCTGAGGTATGGCCTCAAAACCAACCACCGGACTGGAGGAGGGGGTCGTACCTTAAGAAGGTCGTTTGACCATCTTGGTCTTCTTGGGTCTGAAGGAAGAGCCGGGCGACCTCCGAGCAAGCCAGGGGCGACGTCGGCGACCTGCAACTGTATGCCCTCCCTCACGGCCTCCAAGCGAGCGCGCATCTCCTCCGAGATAGGCATCAGGCACACCACTACAGTAACATACATAAAAAGGAGGAGGAAGTAAGGGTGTGAATTCCTTGGAGGCCAGCGATATATATAGAGCAAGAAGGTGGGACCCACCAAAAAGATTCTCTCCAGCTCAGCAAGCACTCACCGAACACTTGGGGTTGGATGGTTCTTTTTGAGCTTTATAAAAGCTTATAAAGAGCGGGGATTGTGTACAATCCCGTGTTCGCCGAGTGAACCCAACGAGGCAGAGCAGAGCCCTTAAATGGGTCAGGGGATCAAAAGACCTAGGCAAGCTACGCTAAGCCAGCTCGCGTCGGCCAAACAGGCGGGCGAGCAGGGAAAGCTGGCATGCACCCTCCTAAAAGACAGTCGAGTTGCTGGTAGACGACCTGCCTCCATCTAGGAGGTGGTCGAGCCGCTGGAACCCGGATTGCACTCGCCTAAGGGGAAGGAAAGTCGTGGAAACTATGTCGCAATTGTCCATGGGACTGGCGAGCTAGTTCGTGCTCGCCCCCATATGTGGGGTGCTAGTAACATGTATTTAATGTAATTGGGTCTGCCAGTAGTCTCTCCAAACAGTGGAGTTTCTCTATTGACAGACCCACCTCGGGCTGCATATAGTAAAACAAAAAGGCAGAGGTACGCTATTTGTAGGCTGAACTCAGAAATCTATAAATAAACCCATGGGGGTATCTTAGAAGGCAATCTTTTCTGATTTTCTGGTCTTGTAGCGCTTTCTGAGGTACCCTTAGCTTAGCACTGGCTAAAAAGGGGAAGCGCTTTAAGATCTTTCGGGTGTGTGGTGGGACCTCCATGCTACAGTCGTGGGTCATTCTCCAATCCTAAGTTTTCGGTTGAGCGAGCTCATTTGGAGAAGTAGGTGTGTGGTCACCCCTTATTAGGGTCCGAACTCCACAGAATCCGGTTTCCAATTTCAATGCAAATATGATTAGATAGATATAAAGAAGTATGAAAGTCCAGATGTAATTTGCTATGTATTGATGTTTGAAGAATTTGATGCTTTTGATCATAACTAATTTAACATATTTATATTCTAGGTTGCCTAATTATTATGTAGGTTGTTTTTGTTTCAATGATGGTTAGAGAAATTTAGTGGAGAATGACTAATAGAGATTTAGAAGTGAATTTTAACTAAGGGATGAATTTAAATTAGAGTCTGAATTGAAAATTAATGAAGGAGTATCTTAGGATCAACCTAGTTTATGTAAACCTTTTTCGTTAACATCACATTTATGTAAGTAAGGCAATCCAAATAAAAGATGCTTATAATTTCAGATATTTCAGTAAAATGGTGTTTCGTGAAGATGATTCCGAGCAATTGAAGGAAAATAAGATACTGACTGTGAGTACTTATCACTTTAATTATGCTCAGATTACCATATTTTTATAATATAAAATTGTATCACCTTTTCGTATAAAAATGCATCTCATGCATGTGCATTAACATGAATTGAATGGAACTAGGAGGAGAGAAAATTACTAAAAGATGAAAACAATGGAAAGATTCAGATTCAAGTGCAGAACATAAATGATATGTGAATTTATGAATTTAATAAAATAAGAATGCGCGATTGAACGAAATATGATAGATCGTAACGTAATAGGAAAAGATAAAAGATGTATAAAACACTGCATAGGAAAATGTTAAGGATTAAGATTGAATCCTATGATGTAGGGGTTTCCTACTGATGGATTTCCCAATAAAGGGTTTGCCTACATTTTTGCCCTAAATGGGCGGGGACAATTTAAGTTGCATGTCTTGATATTTCCAAGATATGTAATTAAATTAAGGCTTAATGGATATGTTTGGTAAATGAACACTTGATGAATTCTTATTTAAATTAATGCTTAACAAATTAACGATCAAAGTACATGTTTGAAATGATGGAATTATTGACCTCATCATTGAATGAAATTAAGTCGAGAAATTGACATCAAGTAATTGAGAGAATAAATTACATACCATAATTTAATAAAGAACAAAATATTGCAAATATTATATTCTTCTGATATTGCATTTCTATACTGCATTGTGAAGCTAAAAATGTATACATGTTGTTATTGGAAATTTTTTGGTTGTATTTACAGGATTTAGAGAGGTATATTACTCGCTTAGTCATATTTTTATGACTAAGCTCATTATATTTTTATTTATGTTGCTAAGGTGAACCTGTGTGCACAAAAAAAGTTAACTAGGTTAAAGAATCGTAATTAATTGACCCAAGGTATGAGTTAATCTTTTTATTATATGTTTTATTTTGTATTCACTTTCCCTACTTCATCCTGGGTAAATAACTTGAAAGTAGCGTAGATTCAGAATTCTTGTGGGGTCTAAATTATGGTCTCACAAAGTGGTATCAGAGCCAGGTTGAAGTTCGGCTGCAGTGAGTATCGAATAAGTACACAAAATAAGAATGTAAGAGTCGTCGAATTGAGTGTGAGATGACTTAGACGTTAATAAGATTATTAATGTGTAAGTGGAATTACGTGAGAAATTAAGTATCATCTAATCGCTTCGACATCAAATCTTCATCTGATTGCTTTAACATGTGTTAAATTAAATCTTTTTTAAAATTGAGCTCTGTTAGAAGAATAAAGCTGCAGTATAAAAGATGATGTGAATTGTAATTCCATTTTCACTCTATGTGTTGTATTTTGAATTTTGGTTAGATCCTTTAAATAGTAGGTATATTTGAAGGTGATGTTACAAAGATAATGATAGGTGAATGAAGATAAAGAACAAAGAAAATTTGGCACAATATAAGTGAGTAAGGAATTCAAAATCTGAATTAAGGCTTTCAAGATTTGAACATAGAAGAGAGAGAAAATGTGTCAAAAAAATGAAGTCATTGAATATCATATAAAATTCATTTTAGAACGTTGATGTGTTGAAGAAGTCAGTTCAGAATTAAAACTGCATAAGATTTTCGAGGATGAAAATTCATGTAAGAGGGGAAGAGTTGTAACGACCCAAATTTCAACAATGAAGAGAAATTGAAGTAGTGATAAATTATTTATCGCATCATTATTTGTGAACATGTGGGGTGCATCAAGAAGTACAATTATATTTATGAAATTTGTACATCAATATAAACATTAAGAAATATTATTTGGGGGTGCCAATAGCTAAGTATATATGAGTATATTTATGTTGTATCAAATGTTGGTTATATTATGAGGGCTGCTATTATCAATTGTGGATTGCTGTGTTGTTAGCTTGTTTTAATGCGATGTGGAATTTGGAGGTGGCTGTTTTGAGCTTGCTATGTGACACTTGGTTACTTCTATTCAGTGTACTTATGTAGGCTGGGATTACTTCCATCGTTGACCGTTTAATTCCTTCCATAATAAGACTGTGAGCCCTTCTAATTCCGCACTTCTTTTCCATTTCCTGCGCTGCTCTCGACTCTGCTTGAGTCGCTGCTCTCGACTCTGCTTGAGTCGCTGCTCCTTCTGGGCTACTCCGATCCACCCCTCCTCTCCTGCAAGCCTTTCTCCTTATCTTTCTCTCTTTCTCTTGGTGGTTGTTGCTACGTCTTGTATTGTGATGTGCATCTCGTCCCTTGTTGCTACTACTTGTGTCGTGTCACTGCTTCCTATATCGCAGTTTTAGGATTGCCTGGCCAGCTTCCTTCCATTATTTCCTGTGCTATGTTGCTGCTCACTGTGCTGCTTATTTAGGGTTTCTTTGCCGCTGGTCTTGAGTTCCTACCACTATTTTGGTGAAGTCATCAACTCCTTCACTTCAACACTTCCTTCATCTCCTCACTGTATGCTTCTTTAGTTATTTCCTCCATATCAGTTAATTGTATTTCATTATTAAGTGAAATGAGGTTTTGATTCAGCTAGATTTTAGTGTGTTACTAAGGGGTTAATTAGTAGTTTTGGGACCTTTTGTCTCAGATTTATTATCAAATGGTTCTGATTTTATGTGGCTTTTGCTGACATTGCCTTTATTTAGTATTTATAGGCCCTAGTTTATTATTTGTTTGTTTGGCCTATTTTGACATGATATTTTGGGAGAAATGAAATCATATAATTATTATTGACCAGCTATTGTTATAATTATTTTAATTGGGTGGGCTATTTGATTCAGTTTTAGGAGGAGGGACTGATTGGTTGTTAGCATTTTTATGAGAAGATTTATACTACTATTTGGATTAGGTTTAGTAAGTATACAAATATGATTAGATAGATATAAAGAAGTATGAAAGTCCAGATGTAATGTTGCTGACTATGTATTGATGTTTGAAGAATTTGATGCATTTGATCACAACTGATTTAACATATTTATATTCTAGGTTACCTAAATATTATATAGGTTTTTTTTGTTTCAATGATGGTTAGAGAAATTTAGTGGAGAATGACTAATAGAGATTTAGAAGCGATTTTTAACTAAGGGATGGATTTAAATTAGAGTATGAATTGAAAATTAGTGAAGGAGTATATTAGGATCAACCTATTTTATATAAACCTTTTTTGTTAACATCACATTTATGTAAGTAAGGCAATCCAAATAAAAGATGCTTACAATTTCAAATATTTCAGTAAAATGGTGTTTCATGATGATGATTCTAAGTAATTGGCGGAAAAGAACATACCAACTTTGAGTACTTATTACTTAATTATTCTTAGATTACCATGCTTTTAGAATATAAAATTATATCACCTTTTTGTATAGAAATGCATCTCGTGCATATGCATTAACATGAATTGAATGGAACTAGGAGGAGAGAAAATTACCAAAAGATGAAAATAATGGAAAGATTCAAATTCAAGTGCAAAACATAAATGATATGTGAATTTATGAATTTAATAAAATAAGAATGCAAGGTTGAACGAAATATGATAGAACGTAATGTAATAGAAAAAGATAAAAAATATTTAAAACTCTGCATAGGGAAATGTTAAGGATTAAGATTGAATCATATGATGTAGGAGTTTGCTATTGATGGATTTTCCCAGTATGGGGTTTGCTTACATTTTGCCCTAAAAGGATGGTGCCCATTTAAGTTGTATGTCTTAACATTTCCTGAGATATGTAATTAAATTAACGCTTAATGGATATTTGCTAAATGAACATTTGAAGAATTATTAAATTAAATTAACGCTTAACAGATTAATGCTCAAAGTACATGTTTGGACTGATGAAATTATCGAACCCATCATTAGATAAAATTAAGTTGAGAAATTGACATCAAATAAATGGGAGAATAAATTGCATACCATAATTTAATAAAGAACAAAATGTTGCAAGTATTATATTATTCTGATATTGCATTTCTATACTGCATTGTGAAGCTAAAAATGCATACACATTGTTTTTGGAAATTTTTTTATTGTATTTACAACAGTTAGAGAGGTATGTTCCTCGCTTAATCATATTTTTATGACTAAGTCGTCGTCCTTCTGTTTAGGTTGCTAAGGCGAACCTGAGTGCGCAAAGAAAAAATTAACTGAGTTAAAGACTCGTAATCAAATTACCCAAGGTATGAGTTAAGCTTTTTATTATGGGTTTGTTTTGTGTTCACTCTCCCTACTTCATCCTGAGTAAATAACTTGAAAGTAGCGTTGATACAGAAATATTATGGAGTTTAAATTGGGGCCTCACAAAACAAAACCCAAATAATTCAAAAAAGTTTCGGTCAAATACTTTTTGGTTGTTTTTGGATTCTATTTGATGATTTGATCTCGCTCCATCACACAATTTCCGTAAACACTTAATAATAGATTAATTTTATGTGCAAATCTATTTCGGCTACGTGAAAATCATGGTTATGTGCAAACCAAAAAAATTTAGGTGCAAACCAACATTTTATGTGCAAACCAAAATAAAAAAAAATAAACATGTCGACCACCTTGTTTCTTCCCATGCTGGAGCCGGCCTCAAATTGCTACAGTTTTGATAGCTTTCCTCGGTTCCGACCCCCTTCAGACCCCGCATTATTGGGACGACATTTGCCCCTCACCTCCTCTAGGTAGACCAAAAAAATACAAAAATCAACAAAATCCCCACCATTTTTTGGGAAGTTTTGGAATAAATTCATTCCAACACCCCCAAATTCAAGCCACGACGCCACAAATCCATGTTATTTTTACAGAGTGCGAGCCCCAATTCCATGTCTATTTCCTCTCTCTCAACCCCCCCCCCCCCCACCCCAATCAAGCTTAAGGCTCTATTTGTTTGGGCTTTTCGGTGCTCCGTTTTGGGCAAACACTGCCGAAGGCGTGTAAACAAAATGAACACCCGGCGGCGTTTGCTCCGTTTCCACCCGCCTGCCTTGAGAAACGCCCCAAAAAGCTCCGTTTGGAGCAACCACCTCCCCCCCTTGTTCCGACCACCTCCATCCATTCTTCATTTCCACATCACTACTCTGCTTCTGTCTTTTCTGTCAGATTCCTCATTCATGTCGATTTGTCTTCCCTGTCAGATTTCTTGGACTGTATCACATCTTTGTTCTCAGTTTCAACTTCTCCTTCCTTACAACCCCTTTCAGGATGGCTTCTTCCCAATGCTCAAAAGAAGATGAAAATTTCCAGGAAGAAGAGGATCCCTTCCTTCTTCAACAAGAAGCTCAGCAGATAGGCCGACGGGCCAAGCTTCAGCCGGTAGCTGCACCAACGCCGCTCCTCGCGGGGGCGGTGGGGCTGCAGACGCCCCGTAAGGTAGTGAAGAAGAAGGTCTATGAATGCTGTTTGATCCATCGGGATTTACGGGAGAGAAAAGAATTGTGCCGACGGTTTGCACATAGTTCTTATTAGAATATGAATATTTTAATCTATAATGATTTGGAATTTTTTTGAGGGGTTTGCACGTATCAAAATTAGATTTGCCCCATAACACCACTTTTAATAATAGGTGATTGTTAATCGCAACGCGTTATTTTGTTAGTCGCATTCAAAATCTTCTAAGTTTTCGCCCCTTTTCGAAATACGCCTTATGCATGTAATATCAGGAAAAGTGTTCAACACGAAAGTTGTAGATATCGACGAGATCTACAACTTTCGTGTTGATTACTTTTCCTAAAAATGCATGTACAAGACGTACTTTGTAAATATGCCCACATTTTGCGCCTTTTCGAAATACGCCTTGTACATGCAATTTCAGGAAAAGTGTTCACCAGGAAAAGGGAAGACTTTTTCTGAAATTGCATGTACAAGAAGTATTTCGAAAAGATGTGAAAAATTGTAAGATTTTGGGATACGACTAGCCAATTAAGGGTTAATAATGACATTCTCTATTTCTCTATTTGCTCATTTCTTTACCTCCGACTATAGGATCAACCATGTGCCGGACCTCCACCGCCAACATGCTCCACCGCCACCACTTTCCTTGGTACCCCAGCTAGACTACAGTTTTAAAAAAGTTGTCTTAGAATCGGCTAGTCGCCGTGTCTAAGAGCTTCCCTTGAGCGCCGCCCCCCCCCCCTATTCACCATGTAACATTGTTCCTGTTCTCCTACAGAAATCGCTGCACTTCCGGTCTCATCTCCTCTGAGTATTCTTTCTTTCGATACACTCCATTCTTATTTTTCTTCTGTCTTCTCTCCATATGAAACCGAGATCTCATTTTGCCATCGTCCCGGCATGTTCTTCCCCTTCTTTTGACCATTTTTTTGTCATAATGCACCAACAATATCAACTTTTGACAGAATGCATCCTTAAAGTTTAAATATAACACAATGCATCCTCAAAATCAGTATTTTTGACAATGTGCACCCTAAGCGAAGAAATAGAAGTGGAGTTATAATAGCTTAGGATGCACATTGCCAAAAAAAAATGATTTTGGAGGTACATTTTGCTATATGACTATATCTAAACTTTCTGGCTGCATTCTGATATTTCTGGAGTGCATTCTGCCAAAAAGCCTGACATTATTATTGTTCCTAAGTGTGTTTATTTCGTTTGATCTAAATCTGTATAAAAAGGGATGGGCTTCCCTTCTGTATTATAAATTTCAGAGTCTTATGCTAGCATACTTGAACAGGCTATTGCAAACGGTACTTGGCGGCCTTTGTTTATCAAGACATTGGTAAATTTATCTTGATGGGATAATTCATGTACTTGGCTTTTAAAATGCTCTATTGAGTTCTGTTTGTGTCATCAGCAAAGTTTTCCATTTCAGAAATGCTTAATAAATGGAGTGCATTTCTGTGGCTTCAATGCTAACTGTGCATGCTGTAGTTTTTTTGTTTTGTTTTGAAAACTATATTTTGATCTTTTACTGCTTAGTTTTGTTGGAATTTGTTGTATGCATGAAGCTTGATTTACCTAGAAGCAATGAACGTGGCAATTCCACTATAATTTTTTTTGTATTTTATGCATTTAGCCTGAAATTTTAAATTTAGTATTGATCTTATCTAATAGGAAACATTGTATTTGTACAGTGCTTTATCTGAGCTTCCTATTCTATTTTGGGAAATTTAAATTTATTATTGATATTTATAAAGTTTATCATTTTCTTATTCTATTTTCTCGATAGAAATATTATTTTGGTACTTGATTCTCTCCTTATCAGGAACTTCATAATCAACCTGGAAAGAAATGGATGGAAACCATTTGGTAGCTTTTCCAATTGGGATTAATGGAGAAGAGATTGGCCAAAGAAATCACCTAGAAAATGATGCAGACAGTGTACCATCTACTTGTTGCGGTATTCTGAGGCTAAGGAATTCTTGCACTCAAGAAGATGGACACTGCCTGATTACTGGAAGGTGTGCTTCTTTTGGCTGGTAATAATTTGATTAAACTGTGCATAGTAAATTATATGGCCTGATCTATTTTTACATTGAGCAGTGCAGATAAAAATAATAAAAATCCATCAAGAATCATTGGCTGGGGTTTGCGGCGCTTCAGTAAAATAGGTTGGGTGATGCTTGTCATTTGTGATTATGCTGCATTCTTTAGAAAAGTTGAGCTCCTGAAGTTAATGTGAATAAATTTTGGATATTTTGACAATTATCCAACTCATAATACATTAATTGTCTTGTAGTTTGTCAGAAAGTGCAAGAGAAGAGAAGGACCACCTACAATGAGGTATTCTATCAATGTGTTTCCTAAATATTTTTTGACACACACACACACGCACACACACGCACACACACATGCAAACTAGTACGCGTGAGTGTAGATCTGCTCGTGCAGGCTCTGTTTGTGGTTGAACGGGCTCCGTGTAGAGTCTCCATGACATCAAATGCACAACGGAATATTGAAAAGCCTTGAAGGATCTACGTGAAATGCAACAAATCAAGAAAACAAGCATATACTTGCAACAAAATTAAGTTTTGTGAAGAATAAGTCTTGAGAGCTAAAACGCAGAACGAATTTCACGTTTTTACAAGTATCCACACGAATGCCAAAAATGCCAGATAGTTCGTCAAACAGTCTCGCAGATGGAAGATGATCACACATCTCTACAATGAAATACTAGTTTCGTTTTTGCAGAGATTTTTCTAAACAACTGACCATCTCTTCTAGTCAAAATTGAAAAAAATGGCATTAGTCGGAAGTTTCCAAAACATGTCACTTTTATATCAAAAAGGGGATTTCAAAAGTTCTTTTAGAGAGGAAATTATGACACTTAGGATGCTGTCGTTTCTCTTTAAAATTGAAAATAATAATTCCTAATTAATTAATTACATTTAAATATATATTATATATTTGATTTTATTTAAATCTAATATAAATCAACACAACACAATCAATTGTCTAATTTTCATACGTTCTTAACTTGTGTATAAGTTCATATTATGCTGGTAGTAAGACTAACTTATGATTGGTTCTAGATCACAGACTTCAACAGTCTCTCACTTGAGCTAAAACGTATCAATCATAGTCTCACAAATAATGAATGTCATATAGTAATACATCATTGCTATTCAGTTAGAACAAGTTTGTAATTCGACGAAAACTTGTTAGTAACTAATGCTCCATTATAGTGTAGTCCTTGACATCCAGAGTGAACACTAGGTATGAAGTTCGCCGCCCTCTTAATAATGCAATTATTATTGTTCTTGATCCCTGAATAGACTATATCAAATAAATGAGATCAATCTCATATATTTATTCAATATAACACAACCATGCATTTTATAATCTCACTTCATGACCATGCATTTTATAATCTCACTTCATCACCATGCATTTTATAATCTCACTTCATCAATGTGCCCATAAACATCACTCCTAATAATTACTCATATATAAACATCACTTCTATATAAGCGAGACGAATTCTATCTACATTACTCATGATTACCTACACGATTTGTAATGCACTCACTAACTAATGTTATCAACAACCTTTCTCAAGAAAGACATTAATTATCATCAAATTACAATTCTCTTCATGTAATAATTGTAATGACTTCAGGTCAAAAAATCGTATACATCATTGTCACTATGAGAATTATATGCGACACACCTACAACAATTTACAAAGTATTCTTATAGTGGGTGATGTAGGGGCAGGCTAGTGGTACTCGGAAGCTAGGACTCTACGTGCACGTGTGAGGGAATATGCGAATGCGATGCTACATGCAATGAGCAGTCGGAAAGTAATGACTAATAATGTAAGCAATGAAAGTCAGCAGCACCACGCAGTTAATCAAAATAAAAAGCAATTAAATAACTTTGGCAATTTGGCAACGGCTTCCTCCGCACGGAGGGCCTGAGCAAGCAGCGGCGACTAATTCCATAATAAATATTAGCGTATAAAACAACAACTACCAAACTATGATCACAGCACAAATATAGATAAACGACCAAGTGCCAATGTCAAGTACAAACATAATACCATGAAATACTCACGATGCAGTGGGCTGATCCGAGACGATGGAGGATTTGACGAACCAGATGCAAAACGAGCGATCGGAAGTGGAATTGGAGGAGACGCGGCGATGGCGGTGGCTGCCTTCGGCGAAGAGTGGCGGTAACGGACGGTAAAACGGCGGATCCGGCCACAAATGAGTATATCTGGGCCGGGGGAAAATAGATCCGATGATTTGGAGCGGATCCGAACAAAAAATGGAAGGTTTGGGTGGAGGGGATAACGGATCAGAGTGTCGGTGGATAGATCCGCTAATTTTAGGACGGATCCGGGCTACGAGAGTGAGAATATGTAAGTGGAGAGTTGATCGGGGGGGGGGGGAGGTAGTGCTAGATCAATTAGATCTAGAATTTTCGGAGTGTTGGGGGGTGGGTGGATCCACGAGGGGAAGGAAAGGAGGGGGCGGGTAGGGCTAGAGAGGCCCTAGGGGAAATCGGATTTGGGAAAGGAGGGTGGCTGGGAGGTGCTGGCCTGTAGCAGCCTTGTCGGCCGAACAGGGGAAAACTGGGGGGGATCGGAAATCTACAGATTTCACTGTAGCCAGAGGTGGAGTCGGCTTCAAAACCCTGTAGCAACCGGCGGCTGGTGGGCTCCTGGATGGGTTCTGGGGGCTGAAACGAGATCTCGAGGGATGGAAAATGAAGGTGGGAGGAAGGGGATACCTTGGGGAAAAGATTGGCGGCCTAGGAGTCGTCACCTAGGGTTCCACGGCGTCGGCACCGAGGAGGGATCGCTGGAATCCGGGATTATCCTTCTCCAAATTCTGCAATGCCTTTGGAATCAGCCCCTAGCATTATATTTATAAGAAAAACATAACTTAGGGCATCCCCATCAACGACTATGATTGGCCGGTGGGTTAGTCCTTGAAATACATCAAATACACTCAAAAAATTAAAGTAATATAGTGATTTGACTCGCGACGACGTCCCGGACGCAATCGCGGAGTCCGATCGGCGATCCGATCAAGTCTTCCTGCGCGAGTACATGTATGTGGGCCCCGCCTTGCGGCGAGCTCCTCCAAGTGCATCCGATGGCTCCCCATCAACTCCCCCCGACTGAAAGGCCTTCATCTCCGATGAAGTGGGAACAAACTGGTGGGATCTGATCTCTGTGATGCTCTCATCTCTCGCCTCTCGGAAGGTGGGTCCCGGTGCGATCGGTGGTGCCTGCGGGGGAACCAAAGTGGACGAAGTCCCAGGTGGATGAACGACAACGGTGGGTGGACTAGGATGGCCAGTAGGTGGTGGCAAAGTGAACGGGTAGTATGGTGGCGACAGTGGTGGTGGGGGTGGCTGGGCATCTCCCCCGCTCGGGTCCACATACTCATGAGGCTCATAGTATGGAGTCAGGTCCTCAACATTAAACACAGGGTGAATTCCCATACTGGCCGGGATGTCAAGCCGGTAGGCGTTGGTCCCAATACGACTAATAATGGAATATGGACCTACTCGCCTCGCGCTTAACTTCTTGGCAGGCCCCGAAGGGAGCCTCTCGGGGCGGACTCGCACCATTACCTTCTCGCCTATATTAAATATTTGCTCTCGCCTTCGCTTATCTGCATGGACTTTATAATTATCATTGCTTATTATTATTCATCGGCGGACCGATTCATGCAAATCATGCAAATGCTGTGCAAATGACTCAGCAGACTCACTAGGGCGGGACTCTAGAGGGCTCGAGACAAGGTCTATAGGTTTCCTAGGGTCGTATCCTGAAACTACGTGAAATGGACTCAACCCGGTGGACCTATTGACTGAGCTATTGTAGGCAAACTCGGCGATCGGCAAATCTAAGTCCCAACTACCTACATGCTCTCCAGCTAGACACCGTAACAGGTTCCCCAGGCTCCTATTCACTACCTCAGTCTGACCGTCCGTCTGTGGGTGATATGCCGAGGAAAACCTAAGGATAGTACCAGTCTTGTGCCACAGAGTTTTCCAAAAGTAGCTCATGAACCTCACATCGCGGTCAGACACGATCGACTTGGGTAGGCCATGCAACCGAAAGACATCCCTCATGAATATAGATGCAACGTGGGTCGCATCTGCCGTCTTGCGGCAAGCAATGAAGTGTGTCATCTTCGAAAACCGGTCAACCACCACGAAGATGGAATCGTGTTTCCGCAAGGTACGGGGAAGTCCGAGAACAAAGTCCATGCTGATGTCCTCCCAAGGGCGATGTGGAACGGGTAGGGGGGTATAAAGGCCGGTGTTCTGCTTATTTCCCTTGGCCGTCTGACAAATACGGCAGTGGCGCACAACCCGAGCTACGTCCTTCTTAAGGCTAGGCCAGTAGAGACGGTCCTCAACAAGGGCTATGGACTTATCTCGCCCGAAGTGACCCGCGGCTCCGCCCGCATGCAGTTCCCAAATCAGGTAGTCTCGGTAAGACGTCTGAGGGACGCATAGGCGGGAAGCCCGGTACAGATATACCTCATAAATCTGGTATCCCTCAACAGGGTCGGGTGGGTCTCGGGATAGGGCGGCATAAATCTCACCAAAGTCAGGGCACGTAGGGTAATCGAACATCAGTCGCTCAAGTCCCTGCACACTCGCAGTCATCGTCTGCAATAGGGACACGCGGCGACTCAATGCATCGGCCGGCTTGTTCTCAACACCCGCGCGGTGCTTGAGAACGTAATGAAAATCCTGCAGGTACTCAACCCACTTCGCATGCCGGTGGCCCAGCTTGCGCTGCGAATCGAGGTAACGGAGGGCCTGGTGGTCGGAATACAACACGAACTCCCGGGGAAGGAGATAGTGTCGCCAGTAACGCAGAGACTGGACAATAGCATAAAATTCTCGATCGTAGTTCAAGTACTTTTGCTTTGCTTCATTCAGCTTCTCACTAAAGTAAGAAACTTGGTGTCCCTCTTGACTCAATACGCCACCTATACCGATACCAGACGCGTCGCAGGCGACCTCAAAGGCGCGACTGAAATCTGGCAACCTCAGGACGGGAGCTGTCGTCAATCTCTCCTTGATCTCCTCGAAGGCTCTAGTGGCTGCGGGGGTCCACTGAAACTCTCCCTTCTTGAGACAGCTCGTGAAGGGGGCCATGATCGTGCTGAACCCCTGGACAAACCTCCTATAGAAGGTGGCAAGCTCGTGAAAGCTACGAGCCTCGTGGATATTCCTAGGTACAGGCCAATCTCGAATAGATTTGACCTTCTCAGGGTACACGGAGACTCCAGTGAAGGAAATAATAAAGCCTAGGAAATGGACGGACTCGGAGAGGAAGGCGCACTTCTTCAGGTCCACATACAGTTTCTCTTGGCGGAGGGTGCCAAAGAGAAGTCTCAAATGATCGAGGTGAGCGGCCCGAGTCTGGCTGTAGACTAATATGTCATCAAAGTACACCACCAGAAACTTGCCCATGTAGGGCCGCAACACCTGCGTCATAACGCGCATGAATGTGCTCGGGGCATTGGATAGCCCGAATGGCATGACTAGCCACTCATACAGACCATCCTTGGTCTTGAAGGCGGTCTTCCACTCGTCCCCCTCACGAACTCGTATCTGATGGTACCCACTGCGGAGGTCGATCTTGGAGAAGATCTGGGCACCAGACATAGTATCCAGTAAGTCATCGAGTCGTGGGATAGGGAAGCGATACTTGACCGTGATCTTATTAATGGCGCGGCTGTCGATGCACATACGCCAACTACCGTCCTTCTTAGGGGTTAGAAGGGCGGGGACCGCACAAGGACTCATGCTCTCGCGAATGAACTGCTTCCGAAGAAGCTCGTCAACCTGCCGTTTGAGCTCTGCGTGCTCATCCGGGTGCATATGGTAGTGGGGCAGGTTCGGGAGGGAAGCTCCCGGGACTAAATCAATGGCATGCTGAATGTCCCGAGGGGGAGACAGCTCATCGGGGAGCTCGTCTGGCATAATATCCGCAAACTCGCCTAACAGGGGACGCACCGCGAGTGAGAAATCAACTGGGGCGTCCTCAGTAACCTGGGTAGCGGCGACTACATAAATAACGTCGGACTCAGCACTATCTCGCAGAAACTCACCTCGCCTCAGAATATGCAGTGGCCGCGAGGCGCTCGTGCTCGGAGACGACTCTACCACACCCTTGGGTCGATCTCGGGGCTGGGTGGGTGTCAACGTGATCTTCCTCCCTTTATCATAAAAGACACACGTGTTCGAGCGACCGAAACACGTGACATCATGATCAAAAAGCCAGGGGCGGCCAAGCAACACGTGAGCGACGTCCATGGGAATGACATCGCACCAGACCTTGTCCTGAAAGGACGCAATAGTGATCGGGACTAAGCAACGCTGGGTGACCTGAATCGCCGTCTTGTCAGCCCAGACGACACGGTACGGATGGGGGTGAGGCTCTGCCTTCACCTGCATACGGTCAAGCGCCTTCTGGGCTACAATATTCACGCAACTCCCACCATCAATGGCTAGCTTGCAGGGACCGCCTGCACTAGGGAAGTACGTGTAAAAGATGGTCGTGCGTCGCCAGTCCTCGTCCACACGTGGAGTGTGTAGGAGGCGCCGAATCACTCCCACCTCTAATGATCGCTCGGCGTCACTCTCCCAACCTTCCTCGACTGCAGCCCTAACCTCCTCTTCACCCTCTAAACCCTGTTCCTCCTCTTCCTCAAGTAACAGGTTCCGCGTGGGGCACTGCGCCGCCACGTGGCCCCTGCCAGAGCATCTAAAACATACAATGCCCCCAGATCGCTGGTCATCAGTGGCTACGGCTTTACCCTTCGCATCCGCGGGGATGCGCGAGGGTACGGTCGTGGTGGTCTGGGGCGGAGCGGGTTTCCTAAAGGTCGAGGAATCAGTCCGAGAGGTGAACTGCCTCGTACTAGACGAACAAAGGTACTGCTCATACTCGAGGGAGAGCTGGAATATCTGATCAACAGTCTCCAAGCGGTGGAGAATCAACTCTCTCCGAATATCGGAACGAAGGCCCGCTTTGAAGCGGGCGGCAGTGGCAATAGGCTCCTCTGAAATATCACTTCTGACGACCAGCTCATCGAAGCGAGCCATGTACTCGGCGACGGTAAGTGTCCCCTGCCGTAGGTTCTGTAGCTGCTCAAATAGCTGATCTCGATATGACGCGGAGAGGTACTTCTCCTTCAGTCTCTCCTTCATCTCGTCCCATCTGGCGATGGGGTAGTAACCATCCTGCTCTAGAGCTCTCTCGACACTAATCCAGAACACCTTAGCTTGCCTGATCAACTTCATCTTTGCAAAGCGAACACAACGCTCGTCACTCATGTCGTACCACTCGAAGTAGTGGTCCATGTCCAAGAGCCAATCGCTGAAGGCTTTCGGATCTAGGCGACCATCGAACGAAGAGGCATCAAGTCGGATGCGACGAGTGATGTCATGATAGTGGCCCCCTCTCCTAGGATCGGGGTAGTCCTCGGGGTAGTCATCATGAGCGTAGTCGTATCGAGCGGGTGGGGGACCACGCTCTCTCCGACCCGGGGGATAATAATCATCCTGGTGATGGTCACAGCGACCGTGTGGGGGCACACGATCTCTGGGGTCCGGCTGAGGCTGACGTGGCATACGGTACTCATCACGCTGGGGTGGCAGCCTATCCCTCGCCGGGACTTGCCTATAATCTCTCGCAAAATCAGGATGTCGCCTTACTGGCGGAATCGGGGCTCGATGAGGACTATCACGATGGTGACAGTCTGCGGGAGGTGGGCCATCCCTCGGGCGTTGCCCTCGACGTGGAGGAGCGTCAGGGTCGTCCTCAAGAGAATCGTCACGCTGTGTCGGAGTGTCCCTGGCATCCTCTAAGTGGCCTAAACGAAGGTTCACCTCGGCAAGGTCATGACGCACATCGTCGAACTGGGCTCCTATGGTGTCAAGGCGACCTAGGACAAGGCGTTGGAACTCAGCAAAAGCGGCGTCCGAATTCAAACTCGTCGCTCGGTCATCAGTGTTCTGTGGTTCTACCATGCTTACTCTAAAAGTCCTACCACTACGGAGCATGCAAGTGGCCTAACCTCGCTTTGATACCAAATGATGTAGGGGCATGCTAGTGGTACTCGGAAGCTAGGACTCTACGTGCACGTGTGAGGGAATATGCGAATGCGATGCTACATGCAATGAGCAGTCGGAAAGCAATGACTAATAATGTAAGCAATGAAAGTCAGCAGCACCACGCAGTTAATCGAAATAAAAAGCAATTAAATAACTTTGGCAATTTGACAACGGCTTCCTCCGCACGGAGGACCTGAGCAAGCGGCGGCGACTAATTCCACAATAAATATTAACGTATAAAACAACAACTACCAAACTATGATCACAGCACAAATATAGATAAACGACCAAGTGCCAATCTCAAGTACAAACATAATACCATGAAGTACTCACGATGCAGTGGGCTGATCCGAGGCGATGGAGGATTTGACGAACCAGATGCAAAACGAGCGATCAGAAGTGGAATCGGAGGCGACGCGGAGATGGCGGTGGCTGCCTTCGGCGAAGAGTGGCGGTAACGGACGATAAAACGGCGGATCCGACCACAAATGAGTAGATCCGGGCCGGGGGAAAATAGATCCGATGATTTGGAGCGGATCCGAACAAAAATGGAAGGTTTGGGTGGAGGGGATAACGGATCGAGTGTCAGTGGATAGATCCGCTAATTTTAGGACGGATCCGGGCTACGGGAGTGAGAATATGTAAGTGGAGAGTAGATCGGGGGGGAGGTAGTGCTAGATTAATTAGATCTAGAATTTTCGGAGTGTTGGGGGGGGGGGGGGTGATCCACGAGGGGAAGGAAAGGAGGGGGCGGGTAGGGCTAGAGAGGCCCTAGGGGAAATCGGATTTGGGAAAGGAGGGGGGCTGGGAGGTGCTGGCCTGTAGCAGCCTTGTCGGCCGAACATGGGAAAACATGGGGGGATCGGAAATCTACAGATTTCACTGTAGCCAGAGGCGGAGTCGGCTTCAAAACCCTGTAGCAACCGGCGGCTGGTGGGCTCCTGGATGGGTTCTGGGGGCTGAAACGAGATCTCGAGGGATGGAAAATGAAGGTGGGAGGAAGGGGATATCTTGGGAAAAAGATTGGCGGCCTAGGAGTCGTCACCTAGGGTTCCACGGCGTCGGCACCGAGGAGGGATCGCTGGAATCCGGGATTATCCTTCTCCAAATTCTGCAATGCCTTTGGATTCAGCCCCTAGCATCCTATTTTTAAGAAAAACATAACTTAGGGCATCCCCATCAACGGCTATGATTGGCCGGTGGGTTAGTCTTTGAATAACATCAAAATACACTCAAACAATTAAAGTAATATAGTGATTTGACTCGCGACGATGTCCCGGACGCAATCGCGGAGTCCGATCGGCGATCCGATCAAGTCTTCCTGCGCGAGTACATGTATCTGGGCCCCGCCTTGCGGCGAGCTCCTTCAAGTGCATCCGATGGCTCCCCATCAGTGGGTCTGTCCAATATAATTGTTCACTAACAAATATCCATGTGATGACTTGATATCCAATATCGTGACTTATAAGACTCGGTCATCAATTAAACCACATACTAATTTTAATGTATCATTGTTGCCCAATTCTATAATAATACCTTGAATATGGACTGTTTTAAAATAATATTACATTTTAATTTAAGATCTCATATTCAAGTGACACACTTGAATTCCTATGGAACTAAATTATTCTAGGGACATTTATTATGTTTACGTACTATCTATGTAAAAAAACTTAGCAAAAGAAAATTCCTTGCATATATAAATGAAATAATAGTACAAGCTTTCACATGAACATGAAATTGATAAAATCATAATCCGCATGTCTCCCACTAGAATTGATCATGGAAGTATCTGATACTAAGCGATCTAGTAAGACCCTCATGCATCCTCCATGAAAGAGTCTTTGTCAGTTGATCTGTAATGTTTCGTTGGTCAACACTCTGCATATGTTCACATGTTCTCTATCGATGATCTATTGAATAAGATGAAACTATCGTAGTATGTGCTTGGAGCGCTGATGAAATTTAGGTTCCTTGACCTGTGCAATGACTCAATTATTATCGCAGTAAAGATTCATTGAAAAAGTAATGCTAAGAACTACATTAAGCTCACTGATGAACTTCTTAATCAAAACAACATCCTTCGCCGTATTAGCAACAACCTAGGAAGCACATATACACTAAATTGAGGCCCGTACCCTATAACACCCCAACTTAGTTTAACAACAAATTCACAGTTCGACCAGACCCCGCGATAAGAAGTAAATTAAGTAACAATATTTAAATTGATACATAGAAGATAAAAATAAAAGTACTAAAAAGAACTTACAACAGAAGTAAAAAATGCAGTTAAGAGTAAAAATGTATCTCATCATTTCTGAATTCACAACGAGCTTAATGTAGTTCTTAGCATTACTTTTCTAGTGAGTCTCTACTGCGATAATAATTGAGTCATTACTTTTCCAGTGAGTCTCTAGTGAGACCTTCATGCATCCTCCATGAAAGAGTCTTTGTCAGTTGATCTATAATGTTGTTGTCAGTCGACACTCTGCATATGTTCACATATTCTCTATCGATGATCCATTGAATAAGATGAAACTGCCGTAGCATGTGCTTGGAGTGTTGATGAGATCTAGGTTCCTTGACCTGTGCAATGAATCAATTATTATCACAGTAGAAACTCACTGGAAAAGTAATGTTAAGAACTACATTAAGCTCACTGATGAACTTCTTAATCAAAACAACATCCTTCGCCGTATTAGCAACAACCTAGGAAACACATATATGCTAAATTGAGGTCCGTACCCTGTAACACCCCAATCTAGTTTAACAATAAATTTGCAGTCTAGTCAGGCCCCGCGATAAGAAGTAAATTAAACAACAGTATTTAAATTGGTACATAACAGGTATAAGTAAAAGTACTAAAAGGAACTTACAAAGGAAGTAGAAAATGCAGCTAAGACTAAAATATAGCTCATCATTTTTGAATTCACAGAGCAAACTAGATTAAAAATTGATCCATACATCTGTATTTTTGGCATACTATAAAATATCAGATACATGGAAAATCTTAAACATTATTATTCGACGTGTATTTGTAGTTGTGTCAAGTAGTATTTGACATATTCTCATAATACTTGGGATTGTTTAAGTTCCTATTAGATTTCTTCTTCTGTCCAATTAATTTTCTTGGAGTTATTCCAATGATTCCTTCGTGGGAAAAGGAGCTTTGAGGATTCATATTATTGTTATTATAATGTGAATTTTATGTTAAGGAACATTTTCTTCTAAAGGCATTTGAGATTTGTCGTTTGATTAAACAAAGCTCACTAGGTTCTTCCAGGGAAGTGTGCTGAAGGTACCTGAGCTGTTGAGGCATTATTAACTAAGCCCAAGTGTTTGAATCTCATATTGAAATTTTTTGTTATATCCTTGAGCTTGTTGCTTCTCTCATTAAGGTAATCCTCAAAATTATTTCCTATCTTAAGAACATCCTGAAGGTCAACATTTTTTGCCTTCAGGGTTGTTATAGATTTATTAAAGTAAATATCGCACATCTTAGTTCATAATTTTCTGCTTTAGATACTTCTTGATTTATGTTAGCAATCTCTTTCTTAGAGATTTAATTTCTTTTTCTGTCTTCACTTATTCAAGTCACATTTCCTTTTCAGAGTTGCTCCAGGTTTCAGCCATGAAACCCTTGCCCTTCTTCTTTATGTATTTCTTCTTTGGATTATATTTCTTCTTATGATCCTTCTTTAACTTCTCATTGTTGCTCTTAGTGCACTCAGGGGAAATGTGACTTACTTTACCACAAGTAAAAATATTATATTTTTAGAAGGAGTCTTGTCATATCTTGACTTTGCATGCCTTTTCTCCTTCCTTCTGGATCCTTTAGACTTGATCACTTCATGAATCTTCTTTCTATAAGTCTCATCACTTCATCCTCAATAAGTGGGTTTCTTTCATTGTTGGCCTTTAAGGTAATTGATTTCTCCTTGGAGGAGGAAATTTTTTCCATTGCATTTTCTGCTTCCCTGGTCTTAAGGAGACGTTCATAAGATTTGAGCTTACCTAGGAGGTTCTAAGTAGTAATCTCCCTTTGATATCTAGTTTCTCTTATGACCCAGATCCTGTTATCCCATGGGCTTGAGAGGCACATGAGGATCTTATCTTTGATCCCAGTTACTGAGATCTTCTTGCTTAGGCAATTTAGCTCACTAACTATAATGCTGAACCTGGTATACATGCCAACTATAGTTTCTTCAACCCATTTCTTGAAATTCTCATATTGAGAAATAAGGGAAGATCGCTTATCTCTCCAGAGGATCCCTCTACCATTCTTGTGCGGGAATACCATATTTTCTTAGCAGATTGACAATCTACAACAACAACACTCAACAACACTCAAGACTTTATCCCACTATAGTGGGATCGGCTATATGGATCTTTTGTCGCCATTATGCCCTATCTTTTGTCATAATCTCACTAATGCTTAAGTACATCATGTCTTTCCTTATAGTTTCATTCCAAGTCTTTATTGGTCTACCCATCCCTCGTTTAACGTACCTAGTGACAAGACTCTCGCAACAACTAACCGGTGCCTTTAATGGTCTCCTTTGTACATGTCCAAACCATCTTAGACGAGCTTCTCGCATCTTATCTGCAATTGGTGCTACCCTTGTCTTATCCCTGATACTTTCATTCATTGTTTAACATTATCATGAGTCATTGTAGTGACCAGGATGTTCATAGCCTTGACATTGTTAGACCTAGCTTTCTTGCCAGCCTTTGTCCATTTAGCCTTAGTAGTTGGCACCAACTTTTCAGTAGTCCAACTTTGATGGGATCACAGGACCTGTCAAAATAGAGTCAAATATATCTTCAACAATAGAGTTCATATACAATTTGATTCTAGATTTTCATAAAGAGAATTTATTTAAATTAGAAATATGAGGTTTTGTAGTTGCATATTCTCTCGCTTGTGACGTGTTCATGTTTGTGATGTAATATTTTCTCAAGTGATTTAATTTTCAGGAATGTTGTTGATCAATGTGTTAATCTTTTTTTGATCAACCTATTTCTGATACCAATTGAAAGTGAAAGTAATCTCTTGAGAAAAAAGCTAAATGGGGTGAATAGTGTATATAAATTTTAAGTAATTATTTTATTAAATTTCTCATATTCACACAACACCCAACATATCACAATCACAAAACACGACAGTCACAAGAAAATAAAAGCACACAAAAAACCATAAAGAAAAGTACATAGAAAGGCAACACAGACGACAATAAGATTTTATAGTAGTTCCCCAATTAATCTGTGTACGTCTTCTCTTCTACTCGCAAACAGAATTTACAAAACAATGGGGATTTTGATAAGGATCTCTAAGAATAACGAGTTGTTAATAAGGCCTCTCCAAACCTAATGAGTTTTTGATAGTCACTCTAACCAGGTGTTGTTGATAAGGTTTTTTCAAAACTAAGAGTCTTTTCTAAGGAAGACTCAATAAAGCAGGAGTTGTTGATAAGGTATTAACAAAACCAACTAGAATCTTTTAAAGAGAGATTCAAAAACTCTTTCAGCAGGAGTGATTTAAGTTTCCATAATATGTCCTTCAATCAACAAATCTCTGAAGGAGCTGGTTCATGCAACACTGTGTGAATTCTATTAGGGATGAACAACTTATTTGTAAAAGAGACGAAGAGTCTTCTATTGAAAGTCTTGATCCTTTAGAGACGAAATGATCTTCTATAATGATTATCTTATGAGATTAGAAGATTTCTTAATTGCTCGCTTGCTGCAGTAGTTCTCCAAGAACGAAGAATATCTAGAGAGAAAAGGGGAGAAGAGAATCAAGTGAAAAGAGCCAAAATTGAATCAGTTGCTTGATCTTTTTATATATGCGCTTCTTATTCTCTGGCAAAAGCCGACTGAAAGAATTTAAATTCTTTTCAATTATCTTCTTCTGAATATTAAATGCTGACAAATAAATTCTCTATATATTTTATCAAATTAAGTTCCAAAGACATTATTTATTTCTTGAAATAGGTAGCAATTAAGAAATAGTTGCTTTAGGTGGCTTGGAATTTGTCTCGGACGGTCTCATTACGACTGTCTCGTTGACACGCATCCACCAGAATGACTCGAGGTCAATTTCGAGTTCGTTTATTCATCTTATGTTTCTCGGAGCGTTTGCGACACAATTTGACTTAAACGTCGAAAACCACTAAAATGATGTCGAAACTACACACGGTCGACCCCGTTGGACTCATTTTGCCGTTATGAGTCTAACAAAATTGACTGAGATCAATTTTGAGCCTGTTTGTTTGATTTCATCTTTTTGGGTAATTTCGTTACTTGAAAATCGTGTTTGCTTGACAAATTCTCCGATTCTCATCAAAATTGAGCAATCAATTTCGTTGGACTCGTATCAACTTTGAGAATCTAACGAAGCCAACATAAGTTGATTCTGAGGTAATTTACTTAATTTTCACATTTGTGTAAAAACGTTACTTAAAATCGCATCTGCACATCATATTTTTCGATACTCATCACAATTGAGCATGGACAGTTCCGTTGAACTCGTATAGACCTTACGAGTCTAATGGAATCAACTGAAATCGATTCTAAGGTCATTTACTCAAATTCATATATTTGAGTTGTCGTGTAGCTCGACACGACCCGCTTTGGTCAACTTCTACGATTCTGATGTATGCTCAAATTAGAGTTTCAAATTAAAATATTTTTAAGCAAAATAGCTTATTTTATTACAGAAAAAAATTGGATTTTTTTTAAAAGATCGTTTATTTTCTTAATTTGAAAAGAGGCCGAGTGGGCCAATTCGAGGTTTTCGCGCTTGAACCACTCTTACCGTTAAATTTTCACAAAGATCGATAATTTTTTATTTGAGTACGATCCCTCGAGCGAGCTATGATTTGAATCGCGGCGAAATCCACACATCCACGAGCACAACACAAATAATAACTTATGAAAAAAGACGATAATAAAGGCGGTGGAATGTTTGAGGCAAGCTCTTAATCATTTAAATGAGTGCAAAAAATTAATTTTAACAAGCGGAGCAAGAAGGGGTGAAATTACCACAACAGAACAGTCACAATCCAAATCAGAAGCAGCTTCGGGTCAATTACTGCTTGGCCGTGTGTTGGAGATGTTTGCTGGGGCCGACAATAGACGGTAACAGGGAAGGGGCCTAGATGACCGCCTGGAGGAAGGGCTTGACTGTAGGTCGGCGCCAGCTAAGAGAGGTCGGGCCGCCTGAAATGGCGAAGGAATGTGGCAACTGGAGCAATCGCTCGGCGGTAGAGCAGCAGGCTGTCATCAGGGAGGGATATCGGTGGAAGAGAATGACTGTGTCGCCGGCAGAAGCGGAGGCAATTTGCTGTTGTAGTCGGCGGCTGTTGGTGTCTCGAGTGGTGGTTGACGGCGTCGAACGAGAGGCGTTGGCGGCAATCTAGCGTGGAGGCTTTACCGGCTAACAGAGAACAAGCTTATGTCTTGTTCCTTGTATTTGCCGGTCTTCTCTTTTCCTTTCACTGAGAATTCATTAAATAGGGAAAATAACTTCCTCCCAAAGTTTTTCAATTGATTTTTTCCCAACTAAGATTTGCCTGATATTTCTCTTTTTCCAAAATATTATTTTCCCAAAACAATGTTTCCCAACTATTTATAATTTTTTAGAGTTAATTCCAAATATAATAGTTTCTATTTTTCCCATAATTTGAATTTTAAATCTATGCGTTTTAAATAATTTTAAGCTTGCCTGTTACGTCCTACGAATAAAATTACCGGACCTATTTATTCAAGGTCTCATCGGACGGTCAACCAGATGAGCCAACCAATCTTCAAAAGAAATACGCGACAAAAATACATGATAATAAATAAATGCTGAAAAATAAAATGCGTGACTTAGGATGCGACAAAGGATGCATCAGATTCTTATCAGAATAGAATGAAACGAACATCGTTGAGTTTGTATGGGTCATACGATTGTCAAGCCACTGACCGAAATTCATTCTGAATTCATTTGCTCAAAAAACATGTTTGAGTCATTGTAACTCAAGGTTCGGGATAAGCCAAGTTATAGTCGGTTCACTGGGCAATAAGGTCTCACTGGCCCTGAATAAGCTCATCAAAAGAGGTCTAGTGAGCCGGATAGGTCCACTTGGTGGTTAAATTGGTCGAGTCAGGATTTTGGGATGTGACATGTTGAGTTCCCGTTGAGCCAATGAGCTTGCTCCAATGTACGAGATCGAGACTAGTCAGGTTGTGGAACCGAAGGCGTGCCCAATGTTGGAGTTGCAAATCTGTTAGAAAGTACCCCCAATCAAGGTTGTCAGGATCGAGATCCTAGATAAGATCGTTTTCAGGTAGGATCAGATCTGATAGTAGAGTCAGATCGAGGATCGCTTTACAAAATTAGGATCGATTTACAAAATCTGGATCGTAGGATCGTAAGATCTTATGATTTGGATCGCGATCCTGACAATCTTGCTCCCAATAATGGTTTGGTGCTTGGCCAGTTACGTGTGTGGAGCCCTTGATGAACTCGATGGTGTAGGTGGCGACAACGTCATACCGACGAATGCTGCTGAGGTGCTCGTAGGCATTACCCTTCTAGCATGTGTCATAGTGGATGAGCAATTCCTCCTTCAATATGGGCTAAGAGAGATCAGGGACTTGTTGGCGCATCCAACACACCCAATATAGTGCTTGACCCTCCATATATATAATCGTCAGGGGAATCTTCTGGTTGGTGGAGATGGATTGGAAGTCGAATAGTTGTTCGATGTGGGCTATCCAACCACAGTTTGATGTCGTTGAACACTTGAATCTCAATTCGACGGAGATGGGCCTAGTGGATGTAGTCAGCAACAGGATGGGGGGTTGTGGTTCTAGTGGTGGTTGATCGTCATGGTCACGAGCTAGTGATAGAGGAGAGTGAGATCTTTTAACCAGGCTCAAAGCAGATCTAAGTGAGTGGAATTAGTGGAGGCTGAAACATATGCGTCCTCTTCGACACGGAGGGCCATGAAGCATGTCTCGGGCGTGTAACAGATGCGTCGAAGAAGAGAATTGAGTGACCGAATTGCCAATGGGAACGATCTACGACGGTGCAAAGAAGACGCCCGACGCGCGGACGGACCGAGGGTGCGTTGACTACTGGAAGGAGGCAGATGGAGGGTGTATTCATCGGGGAGTAAAGGTGCTGGACGAGAAGTGGCTAGAGCTGACCGAATTACTAGAGGAGGCGATGGAGGCGAAGGTGACATGATGAGAATCAAAGAGAAACACGACAATTATCCAAACAATTGCTGAAGGAGGATGATTCCCAAAGGGGACGATCTAGGAGGGGGACGGTTGCTAGAGGATTGATGACGACTATCTTGTGCAGGCATGGTTGACGGCGGAGGTGGCGATCCCAATTGCCGAGCACACAGAGAGCGCGATCGAGAGAGGAGACGCGTTGTGCGGGATCCCGAGTAGGTAGGGCGCGGTCGCCGCTGTACGTGGGATTGAAGTTGTGTAGTCTAATTATGTAATAATATGAGTGCGAGCAGCTGTGGCTCAAAAACTGTAGAGATCTAATTAGGTTTTAGGAGGGGACCCTAAGTGACTGGAAGGTCAGACCAGTTGATAGCTCTGACCATCGTCAAACAACACTTAAATAAAAATGCGAGATACAAAGTATCAAGGCATGCTCAATACCCACTCTTTAGAGTAGGATCCCTCTATGAGTTGTCTCTCCTAGGAGAGCCTAAACTAGACAATACTCCCAAATGATGAAAATAACTCACCTCCACTCCCTTATATAAACCGGAGTGGGGCATACATTAAATGACGAAAATGCCACTAGGGCTACATAGATTAATGGAGAAATGCGTGATCGTCCCAGGATATCGTCTTTGTGTGACCCTCAAAATCAGAGAGATCAACCTTATAATCAAAAGCACCAACTCACGGGGGTTCGACGAGAGTAATGGCTTAAAATTGTTCTCGCCTATGCCTCGTGGAGACTTTATCACTCTCCTGCGGAATTCACATATGATTAAGAGTACTCACAACACTTTCGGAGAGATTATAGACTTCTCGCGTATGCTCTTCAATAATGGTCATCAATTTGAGTGATGAGCTCGCCGAGGCTCTGACCGGATCTCTCGGGTTGATTTCCAATGATTTCTTGTCCAGTCATCACGAATGCTTTAACAATCATCAATGATCTGAAGGCCACGTGTTCGTTTTGTTGGGACAAATTCGGCTCCTCCCCTACTATGCCCTTGGTGGGTGGTAAGACTACTTAATGGAGGTTACTTGACCTGCGAGTTCAAGTTGAGAAAGAACATGTCTAACGATATAAATAAACAAGTTTCACAAGAAAGAGTGTTAGCAAGTTTCGCACAACTTGGAAACCCGTATGTTATGCGACTATTATATATGCAGAAAACATTAGAACTGATTCAAAGGACCCTCCATTTACCAAGGAGTTGAAACAACTCCCCCTCTACAAAACCAAATTAGTTATACTAGAGATGTAGAGTGTCTGTGAGTACTATGCAAGTGCTCTTCAAGTGGAGACGAGAGATCTCCAAGATGATTATAAGTTCTTTTGTTGCCCTTCCTCTTTACTATTCACTCATATTTATACTATTCAGAGCCCTGCCTGACGGGCATGCCACATATCTAGCTGCCCAACTACACAGAGAAACATTCAGGCTACATAATTGGCTACAAGGAAAATAAAAAAATGGTGGTTGCATGTGCATATTGATGATGTGGTGTCTAGAAGCTGGTTCTGACATATGCAAGTATTTCTGAAGAGTCGTCGAATACTCCTGAAGAGGTGACGAGTAGTGGAGTACTCCCGAAGAGTCAGTGACTACTCATGAATAGTCTGTATTACTCCTGAAGAGGTGGTGAGTACTCTTGAAGAGGTGACAAGTACTCCTGAAGAGTCGACGAGTACTTCTGAAGAGTTGGTGTGTATTCCTGAAGAGGTGTTGAGTACTCTTGAAGAGTTCGCGAATACTCCTGAAGAGTCCACGAGTACTCCTGAAAAGTTGGAGAATACTCCTGAAGTGGTGGAGAGTACTCTTGAAAAGTTGGTGAGTACTCCTAAAGAGGTGGCGAATACTTCTGACGAGTCGGTGAGTACTCCTGAAGAGGTGTCGAGTACTCTTGAAGAGTCAGCGTGTACTCGCAAAAACTTGAGTAACTGCGTGGGAGAGTTAGACGACCTCTTTGGTAGATTTACCCTATGATTTGATGCTCTCATATGCTTCTTTTCACATTTCTCCCAAATAAACTTATGTTGCCAATATAGGGTAGACATGTGTGTGTGTGTGAAGACCCAAAATTTTCGGGCTTCCCAATGATTTCAGAAAGTAAACAGAGAGTCAATAGAGTAGTCGTAGCACATCTAAGAACAATACAATGAACATGCAAAATAGTAGTTTATTCCATCCTTTTATTTATTCACACATTCATACAGTCGTTTACTCAAAGGCCGCTAAAAATTTACAATAGTTTTCTGAACATAGTAATTTATGACTTTCAGAACCTTCTTCGATTCCTTTGTAGACATTCAGCCATACCTTCTCTAACTCTTCAGGTGCGAACCTTCCCCGTATGCCTGGAATTCCACCTGTTGTCTGAAAAAAATGAATCCACTAAGGGTTAGTCATAAAAATTATGACTATGTGAGAACAGTATTTCGTGAAATGGTTATACATGCAAAAAAGGAGGATAATACCAATATGCATACAGTACAATAAATCAATCACTTGATTATTCTCAATACTAATTATTAAATTACCCCTTAACTTTAGTTATATAAAATGGGAAATGCTCCGGTGATGCAAACTTGAATTGGGCCCCACCCCCAAAGAGCGTAATTGTAGGCTCACCCCTTACTGGTGAATCCATCAGTGGATGCCTCCACATCATTGGATTCGAAACCATCACATTTCCCTATGCAGAGTTTTACATGAATTTTATCTTGTCGTATAAACAGGAATTTTGAATAAAACTGATCCTCTCAGAAATCTCAATCGCTTAATTATCCCCTCGCACACTTTATTTATTTAGCGATATATCATTAAGGCAAACTCATATGCACAAGCAATTTCGTTAAAAGAGAATAAATTAAATACTGCAAAATATTTGGATACCCATAATTTCAAGAAATAAAATACTCACCCTTCCTTTGCCTTTATTCATATCCTTTTGGACATAAATGTCACGGTTATCACAGGACGCCATCCTCGAAGTTTTAAGTTTCAGAAACCACTGAAATAACATGCATCTTAATTTGGGTTGCGTCTCGTTTTACACGTAGCATAACATAGAGCGTAAAAGATTTGTATCGGAAAGCTAAAACAATAAACCAAAAATACCAATTAAATTGCTACAGGTCAAATCTGATTTTATACTTTGTCGGACAGCTAGAAATATGCCTCAAAACTGGGCTAAAAACCAGCCCCCAAATGGACTTCCCGTCCTCTTAAATGCATTGTCCAGCAAAATACAAAAGTTAACTTGGCTAACCACAATATCTCCCAAAATCCGAAAATATAAAATTAATAGTTTTGGTATTCCCATAAAGCATAACACAAGTAACCAAATAGAGGGCTAAGCCAAATCAACCAAGAAGAAGAAGACAGTAGCAATAGGGAGGCTGCAGCTCGGGAGCAGCTTCAAGGAGCTGTGATATTTTTGGCAGCAACAGCGGCTACATAGGAGCGGCTCAGGAGCAGCAGGAACCGTAGACAGCAGCTGAAGAACAACAGCAAGCCAAGAAGGTTAGGGCAGAGAAGCAGTCAGCCAGTGAAGGAAGAAGAATAAACCATAAAGCAGGAGCAACAGAAGAGCGACGACACAACAGCTCTAGTCGGCACAGCCGGGCCGTCGGCCCAGGAAAATCGGCGGCCAAGCTAAAGCCGCATCGACACAGGAGCACGACAACGCCGACACAAGTCACCCGACACAGAGAAAGGAGAAGAAGCACTTCTCTGTCGCAGTGGAGCAGCCAGAGGAAGATGAAGAAGGAGGAGGCCGCGGGATTCGCAGAAGCAGAAGTGCGGGAGAAGTGGAGTAGCGGTCGATCTTATAACAGCAAGCTAAGCGGCCAGCGACAGGTACAGGCCAAGCACCGCTCCAGGTGTAACTAAACCGAAGCCAAACAAATATCCAACCAACATCAGAGCAGCCAACTCATCCTTCTAGCCAGCACACAAGTCCAGCCATCAAATATTTCAGCCAACCCAACACAAAGCCCATTTCCAAAGGCAGCAAGCCCACAACATCCAGCCCACAATAACTTGAAATTTTTATTGACACCCAAAACATTAACAAAATGTTGAAATCAAACTCGTCGGAAAATAATTTTAAACATTTTCAAGTGCCTTTTCATCATCGGGGATATGACTCAAAATATTTTTATACGGATTTTTATATTCGGTTGACAGTGTGTGTGTGTGTGTGTCAATTCAAAGGAAAGGTCTCTAACAATTCATCAGCTCAAATTGTATGTCTTTCTCACCGCTTTCTATTTACAATGTGACAACTTATATTTTACATCCATTTCTTTAGACATGCAAAAGAGTACTCAACTAATTGTGTTATTATATATCCATTTTACAGTTGAAAGTTATTTCAGTCTTCGTAGCATATAATTTAGTGTGTGGTTATCCATTTGAAATAATTTTATCTGAATGGTTTCCATCAGTTGTATGTGCAGAATTATGTTCTTTACTTATAAATAATGTGATTTAAACTTAATTTGATTCACCAACTTTAGCCTGTATTCCTATCCAGGTTGCGGACGAGATCATCACTGACTCGGCTACATTGGAAAAGGCCAGCGATTTTGAAGTTTGTCTCTACCATGTTTTTATCGTGGAGAAACATCATTTAATAATTCTCTTGATACCCTTTTTATTGATATAAGATTGATTTGAGACATTACATCATACTTTCATGCTTGTTTAGTTTGATGAGAAAAATATACGGAGGAGGGTTTACGATGCATTTAACGTTCTCTTGGCAATCAATGTTATTGCAAAAGATAAGAAGGAAATATATTGGATTGGTTTTCCGAATTCAAGTACCAAAGTATTAGAAGATTTAAAGGTTTATTGTCATCTAAGCTCATACTGCATGTTTTCGCGAGATCATAACGACTAGTTTGCCAACTATGCTAATTTGTTTTTATTCTTTAGCAGAAAAAGCAAAGGAATCTCACAAATAGGATGCAAGAAAAAGCAAATTACTTAAAGGAATTAGAGGCAAAGGTAAGCTTATCATGCATACAGTTCTCTATTTTTGTTTTCACTGTTTATGAACTTATATGCTATGGAAGAGATGTAAACTTCAACTGTATGATTGGCTGATATGTGAACGCTTGGTGCTTTTAAGGCTTTAGATTTCCGAAAGCTTATCATGAGGAACCAACGCATGCATTGTTTGGGAAATGTTTCTTCTGAAGGTGTTGCTCTACCATTTGTGTTGGTTCAAGTATGTTTTCTTTCCTTGCAGTTCACTGTTGCATAAATGTTTCGAGTTCATAGTCCTAAACATAGTGATAATTCTTCCAATTGAATATGAGGACAGTACATTTCATCAATAAATCATAGTTTTCCTGAAACTTGCATTTAATAGAGTGCAAGAATTGTTGAAGCTTCCATGAATTCATACAATTGTATGTGAACTAACAATTTTTTTTAACCTGTGTAGTATGCTAATATCATTTGAGAAATTGTGCAAAAACTAGGTTGTACCCCTTAAGGAACGCGGCTCATGGTCTGAATGTGGCGCCTTGGCAAGGACCGTGTTACGGGCTCGTGATTGGGAGCGCGTGCACCGGGGAAGAGGAGGGAAGTCCTCAATGGAGGAGGAGAAGGCCTTCCTGGAGGTCCGACGATCTATGGTGGCGATGGAGACGAGCGGGTCTTCTATCGGCGTAGGCTGGCTCGCGGCTTGCTGCGGATTAGGGTTCGGCGGAAGTAAGAACAGAAGAGAGAGAGAGAGAGAGAGAGAATTGAGAGAGAGAGAGTTAAAATTATAAAATAAAAATACTTCTTCTTGCTTGCTTAGGATCTTAGTTCTCCATCCGGGTCTTAAGTAGCAACACCAAAACGCCTCCTCCTTGGGCTTAGACACAGAGGATCAAACAAGCGCGAAATAAAAATATAAAATAGAGTAGATACGGTCGGCGAACTACGCGACCAAGGCGGGACCATAACATCTCCACCCTACCCAGCGACAAGCTTGCCTTCAAGCTTGGTCTGTAGTGACGGTCGGCGTCGGGTCTCCCGTGTCACTGTCAGCACCCCGTTCGGCAGTTGGGTCGTCAACCTCCAACCAGAATAGACGTTTGCAGCGATGTCCACGGAAGAATGTCTCGTCGCAGTTGTAACAGAGGCCCTTGGCCGACGGTCACTCATCTCTTGCGGTGACAGTCGGCGAATGGCAGCAGGGCAGTCGGCGTCGCGTTTCAGGCCGAGGAGACTGACGGTGGCCGATGACAGAGGGCGCAAAGTACAAATGGACCCATCGATGTCCCAGTGATGTAGGTGAGGGCGATCCAAGAGCAGACGTTTCTCGCAGACGCGAGCCAAGCTCATTGCAGTGGTCAGATTTGCGGGTGCTTGAGATTCCACGTCCATGCGGAGGCGCTCATGAAGTCCCACGGTGAAGGACACCTGCTGTGTCAAAATAATGGAGGTCGTACGGGCCAGGTGGACTTGAAACTGCTCGAGGTACTCGTCGATTGGACCGGTCTGTCGGTGGGAAATGAGATCCGCCAAGGGATTGCTGTGGAGCGGTGGGCCGAAGCGGAGGGTGCAGTGTACCTTGAAATCTTGCCAAGATAGGAGCGGTTTCTCTTGTTGCAGATAGGAAAATCAAAGTTGTGCGGGGCCCATCAGGTGGAAGGCAGCAACGTGAAGCCACTCTTCCCACGGGGTGCGTTGGTGGGCGAAGAACTGCTCACAACGAGAGAGCCAGGCTAAGGGGTATTCGTGGCCATCGAATATGCGAAAGTCCAGCCGCAAGTACCGTGGCACCTCGTCGTGCTCGTGCCGCTGGGGAAAAAATTCTGGTAGGGTTGGCGTAATCGGCACATCACTGGAGGAGCCCGTTGCCGGTTGGGCCGGTCGGTTAGCCGCTAGTTGGGTGGTGACGACGACAATGAGGGCGGTGTTGTTATCCATGAGGAGTTTGGCGAGGGACTCAAAAATTTGCGATAGAGTGGGTTGTTCGGACATTTCGAGCGGAGAAATTGGTGGGTGGTTGGCACCGGGTGGTCCGGAGGAAGGAAGGACCTGTAGCGGAAGCAGCCCGGTAGAGGCTGCAAGGAGGGAACGTTCGTCGTTGGAGGATCTAAGGAGGATGGCTGCTAGAGAAGGATTTGCGGATAGCGGTCAAGGCGGGGATGTGCGGTCGGAACCGCTGGAGGTTCGGCGGACGTCGAGGACGGCTGGATCTGCTGGGACGGCGGTTGCTGGCTGCTGTACGGGGTGGATCGGCCCCTGCGGACGTGAAAACTCGTGGTCGGAGCGGCGGAGGGTGTTACGGCCGACGGGGTCATCGTGGTCGGCCACAGTAAGGGGCCAAAATCGTTGGATCTAGAACGTCGGCGTCGGGGAGGAAAGTTTCCTCTGATACCAAGATGTTTAGGCCTGTGCAGAAAAACTGAAAACCGCAACAAACCGCAAAACCGCACTACACCGCACCCCATTCCAAGCTGCACCGATCGGGTGTGGTGCGGTTCGGTTTTAGAGGTTTGAAAACTGGGTTTATTGGTGGTACGGTTTTCAGTTTGTAAACACCGTGCAAACCGCACAGCACCGTATTTATAATTTATAAATTTTAAAATGTTGAAACTTGCAACTTCTTGGACTTGGACCGCTTGGTTGGTGCGAACAACAAAGTAGAAAACAACATATCTAAATTTTTTATGGGTCAGTTTCAACTTTCACGGTTCAAACCGCATGTCTATGCCGTCTGCCGGTTTCTCACGATCACGGATGAAATCATTGTATGCTTGATTGTTGGCAAGTATAGTTGTATATTTGTATAGTATCATGTAACATATATTTGATTTCTATATTTATTCATAATTATCAATTTTTTCTTTTGCAGGTTTCAAGCTTTACGGCTTTAAAAATTCATATTCCCTAATAAAATCACTGTATGCTTGATTGTTTTTTATTTGTCATGCCTATATCTGTATTTTATGTTGAATCTCTGAATTGTTTTGATATTTCCATTGCTCTCTTTCCAGAGACCCCTCATTTTAACTACTTGATATTTATGTTTATTATGGTGTAAGTTTGAATTATTCTTGATTGAAAATTGTGTTTCCTGTTTCCAAATCACCTCTTTGAAAATAGTGTTATTGTTTGCATGTCATGTTGTCCAATAATCAAATAAATATACATTGTTGTTTGAGTTACATTGTAGTGAATATTTATTCTTTGCAAGATTCTTTTATCTTACAAAATTTGTCAAGTATTTTGGTATTGACGGAGAAGACTGCTGGCTGTTTTAGTTACATGCTAATATGAACATTTGAATAATTCATTACGGTTAATAACAATTGTAGTGTTTAGCTACCATTCCAGCTTCTTTAAATGTATTATGTACTGTTTACTTTGTTTACTTTTTTAAATTTGATGTCGTGCTCACATTATCACATACAACAACACTCAAGCATTTATTCCTCTAAAAGTCTAAAAATGAATGAGATAAAAAAAAGTGAAAAATCGAAACCGCACCGCAAAAACCGACTGAAAACCGCACCGAATCAAAACCGTACCGCATGGTTTCGGTGCGGTGCCGTTTTGGTAAGTCAAAAACCGCACCCCCGTGACGTGTTTTCGGTTTGGGCTCAAACCGCACCAAACCGCACCGCTCGCAGACCTAAAGATGTTACAGGATCGTGATTGAGAGCGTGTGCACCGGAGAAGAGGAGGGAAGTCCTCGATGGCGGAGGAGAAGGCCTTCCCGGAGGTCCGGCGATCTATGGTGGCGATGGAGGCGAGCAGGTCTTTGATCGACGTCGGCGGGCTCGCGGCTTGCTGCGGGTTAGGGTTCCGCGGAAGTAGGAACGTAAGAGAGAGAGAGAGTTAAAATTATAAAATAAAAATACTTTTTCTTGCTTGCTTAGGATCTTAGTTCCCCATCCGGGTCTTAAGTAGCAACACCAAAAAACACTCCCCTTTCTTGGGCTTAGACACGGAGGATCAAACATGCGCGAAATAAAAATATAAAATAGAGTAGATACGGTCGGCGAACTACATGACCAAGGCGGGACCATAACAGACCGCTGCATCTCCAGGACTTGGGTGTAGTGTTAAATATGCAAGAGTCCTCGTCGTATGATCCGAATGCGGCGTCTTGGCAAGGACCCCTTAAGGACGCGTCACATGGTCTGAATGCGGCATCTTGGCTATTCCCCTTAGGGAACAACCTAAGGGGAACAACTCCTTAGGTTGTTCCCCTTAAGGAACGCGTCATATGGTCCGAATGCGGCTTCTTGACAAGGACCGCTGCATCTCCAAGATTTGGGTGTAGTGTTAAGTATGCAAGAGTTATCGTCGTATGGTCCGAATGCGGGTCTTGGCAAGGACCGTTGCACCTCCAAGAGGACTTGAGTGTAGTGTTAAATAAACAAAAGTCCTCAGATATTAGACGTCCTAGGGAAGTATGTCGTAGGATTTGTGATCGACTTAGATTTGGAAGTTGGAATATATGTACGCTAACAGGGAAATCGATAAAAGTATATAATGATTAGGAGAATGATAAATATTTTATGTCTGCAAGAGACTAGATGAGTGAGTGAGAAAACTAAATTTTTAGATAATTCAGGTTTTAAATTATGATACACAAAAAAAATAAAACAAGCAGTGAAGTAGGTATTATTGTGTATATTACTTGGAAGGATGAAGTTGTTGGGGTAAATAAAAAAAGTGATGAAATCATAACTCTTAAATTGGTTGTAGGAAAAGAAACTATTAATGTGATCAGTGCTTACACGCTACAAGTAGTATTAAGTGAAACTATTAAAGTACAATTTTGGGAAGACTTAGATGATTTAGTAAGAAAAATCTCATAAAGTGCGAAGATTTTCATAGGAGGAGACTTAAATGAACATATGAGGAAGAAAAATATAGATTATACAGTCATTCATGGAGGATTTTGATATGGAGAAAAGAATGAAAAGTAACGAACCATTTTAGACTTTGTCGTAGCACATGAGCTAATTGTGTCAAATACATTTTCATAAAGAGGGAAGAACATTTAATTATGTTTAAAAACGGACCAAATAAGTCACAAATTGATTATTTTATGACTTAGAAAATGATTAAAATCATTTGTAAAAATTGCAAAGTCATAACTGGAGAAAGTTTAACAACACAACATAAGTTATTGGTGTTAGATGTACAAGTTAAATATAATAAATTTAAGACAAATAAAAATATTGAAAAAAATTCGATGGTGGAACTTGAAGATGAAAAAACAGGTTGCTTTCAAAACAGCAGTTGTTAAACAACTAGTTGATGACATTTATGTTGATCCTAGTGTCTCATGAGAAGTTACGTCTTCACATTTAAGGATAAGTGAAAAAACATACTTAGAGTATCAAAAGATCGTGCGTCCCCAAATTAAGAATCTCGGTGGTGAAAAGAGGAAGTGTAAGACAAAGTGAGGGCAAAGAGAGCCGTCTATAAATAACTCTATGCTTGCATGAATGATGAAAACTTAATTATGTGTAAAGTCGCCAAAAAAGAAGCTAAACATGCAGTATGTAAAACAAAAAGTCAAGCTTATGAAAAATTTTATAAGCAACTACATACCAAAAATGAAGAACGTGACATATATAAAACTGTTTGAGTTAGAGAAAAGAAGACAAGAGATTTAAGCCAAGTAAAATGCATAAAATATGAGACAGATACAGTTTTGACCGATGATGTGAATATTAAAGAGCGATGAAAAAAATACTTTTATCGACTCTATAATTGTTGATGCCAAAAGTGTACGCTTGATTCACGACGTTCGAGCTGGATGCAGGGATTAGGGAGGTGAGGTTGCTGAGTAGCTGGTTATTTTGAGTTGCGAGTGAAGAAGAGAGAAAGATGAGAAGAGGAGATGGTCGCTGGCAAGCGGCGAGACCAGATTTCGCCCGCCATGGCAAATGTCTCTCTTGTGGCGGGCTTTCTCTTGATTATTAACCTGTATTACAGCTGTGGTCAAGTTCCTTTACATGTAAAAGTAAACAAAAATACAAAGGGATTCTGGCGGGTAGAAAATGGAGGTCGCCCAGGCCGCGCAGGTCGCGCGGGTTGCTGTGTAAGGTCGCCAGGCCGCACAGGTCGTCGGGCCGTCTGGCCGCACAGGTCGTCAGGCGCACAGAGGAAAGCCATGCTATCGCCGAGCGGTAAGTCCTTACGCCGGATGGTAGCCGCGTAGGCATTCGAGGTCGCCTTAGTGCTGTCTGCTGGATATGATCTGTTCGAGACCGCCAGGTCTAATCGCACGGTCTGACCGTCGAGGTCGCCGAGGTTTCCCGGGTCGCTACTGAAGGAGCTCAAGGCCGGGAGGGCCTCTGGTAACCGCTTGCCGCAGAACCGATTTGCCCATGTCACAGGCTCTATGAGGTTCCTTGGGCGAACTGCCTACCAAGAAGAGGGAACTCGCTATCACCTGACGGTAACCTCTACCGCCGAGCGATAGTGACTTAGGCCGTCTAGCTGCTGCCGAGCTAGATGAGAGGACTGTCCACCTCTGGGTAACTGCTTAGCCACAAAGGCTATCCGCTGAGTCCACCCAGATTTACTTGGAGGTCAGTCTGCAAGTAGTGTTGGCGGTTAGAAAATCATAGCTGCAGGGTTGGCTATCATGGTTGCCCCTCGACCGTCCTCCCTCACTTGAGCGATATGTGGGCCTATTTATAGGCTTGGGGAGGAAACTTCCAGAACTGAGCTTGATGATGTCACCTTCGGAGGCCGCCCCTTGATGGGCGGACTGAGGAGGAGTGTGCCTTCTGCTGGGTGGACTGAGGAGTTCTCCCTCTGCTGGGCGGAGTGAGTCCGCCTCTGCTAGGCAAACTGAAAAGGAGTCCGCCCTCTGCTTGGCGGACTGAAGAGGAGTCCGCCCTCTACTGGGCCGACTGGGAAGCAAGGCCGCACGTCACTGGCGGGCTGGAGAGGGAACTCGCCCTCCTTAGCGGACTGGAATAGGCAGGCCGCACATGCATAAGAAAAGCGTTGTCGCTCGACGGTAACCGCTATCGCCGGGCGATAGCATGGTTTGCTTACCTAGCCACGCGACTTGTTGGGGTGGACCGGGGAAGCAGTCCGTGCCCCCTGCTGAACATGCGACTGCCATGCGTACTGGGCGGATAGACTAGAGAGATCGCCCCCAGAAGAGCTACCGCCCGGCGGTAACCACTATTGCCGGGTGGTAGTGCGGTTAGAGCAGTCTATCCGCACGACCACAAAAAGGGCTGAAAGTCAAGCCTCAAACTCCTAGAGCGAGCTGGAGCAGTCCGCAACTTGCGAGCTAGCCATCTTGGGGAGGATTGCCGATTTCTGAGTTAACATAATCCCCGCACTTTTTCACGTTTCTAAGAAACTTTGAAAAAGTAGAGACTTAACCACGAAAATCGCGATCCGCCCCTCAAAGTAGAAGAGTCAAAGTAAGTCTAAAAAATGCGTATCTTGCGAGTACCTGAAATGAACCCGCAAAGTGAAGAAGACTTGCAAACGTCTTCAGCTAAGCTCTGTAAAATAATGGTGAGAGGAGGTATAAAAGAAACATAACTTGCGAGTACCTGAGGAGAACTTGTGAACCTGCTCATCTCTGCAAAAGAGAAGTAAGAAATAGGTATAAAAGAAATATAAAGCGCGAGTACCTGAAGAGAACTCACGAACACCTGCTTATCTCTGCAAAAGAGAAGTAAAATGCATGTATGAAAGAAATATAAAGCGCGAGTATCTGAAGAGAACTCGCGAATACTTGCTTATCTATGCAAAAGAGAAGTAAGAAGCAAGTATGAAAGAAATATAAAGCGCGAGTACCTGAGGAGAACTCGCGAACACCTGCTTATCTCTGCAAAAGCGAAGTAAGAAGCAGATATGAAAGAAATATAAAGCGCGAGTACTTGAATAGAACTCGCGAACACCTGCTTATCTTTGAAGAGAACTCGCGAACCCCTGCTTATCTCTGCAAAAAAAGAATTAAGAAGCAGGTATAAAAGAAATATAAAGCGCGAGTACCTGAAGAGAACTCACGAACACCTACTTATCTCTGCAAAAGAGAAGAAAGAAGCAGGTATAAATGAAATATAAAGCGCGAGTACCTGAAGAAAACTCACGAATACCTGCTCATCTCTGCAAAAGAGAAGGATCGGGGCAGACATATAGTAAATAGTCAGAAAAAATCAGAACAACTGCTTGAGGATTACAGACCAGGGTGACCAAGTGGGCAGGTGCGCGCAGGGAAGCATTACTTTCCTCAGCTAGGTCACGAAAACTGTAAACTCAAGAAAGAGAAGAAAACACCTCTACTAGAATAGGGAGGCCACTTAATAGTGGCTTAAAACTGAAAAAGAACTTGAGCAATGACTAAGAAGTAGGTTTGATTGCTCTAAAAGAAGGAAAGGCTACCACGCGAAGTGGATCTGATGCCAAACTGGAAATAGGGCGACCACGCGGAGTGGGTTTAATTGCCGCAAGTTTCCTTCGGCCATCACCATTAAAAAGCGGCTTGATTGCCTCTTTGGGAATCGGGCGACCCCTTGAAAAGTGGGTTTGTTGCCGCAAGGAACTTTTAGGCGACCACGCGAAGTGGATTTATTACCGTAAGAAGCTCTTATTCCCAAATTGATCAATCATGCAAGCAATAGAAGGAGCAATGCAGTAAAGGCATGATTGAAAGAGCTTTGGTAAGATAAACCTTATCACTAATGATCCTTGAAAGCAGTTCTAGCACTGAGAGTATTTAAATGTGCTAGAGAAATTTTTACAATGAACTTTTTAGACAATATATTCTCGCAGCTTGCCTTCTTTTAGCATCCTTTATGAAGGGCTCAACATTCTTTTGTATCATGACCCACACAAATGTGATATAGACAGAATAAATCTTTGTGACACCTACGACCAGGTCATTGGAGGGAAGGCCTTATAAAATCCGGATACTGCTGAATAATTTGAAGAACTTCTTTCAGGCAAATAGTTAAACTTGTATGCTTTATTTTAGATCCAGCCTGCTTGTATTTGCGAGGAGCATAAGGCTGAGTTAATATATTAGAGTTGTCAAGACTAGATTCTGAATGCTTTGATTGTAGAAGATGTTGGTGTATAGATGAATTCCCATGATCGTAATATATTTTATGTTGAGATACCAGGAGATTAGGATCTTGATCGCATTGTAATAGATTGTTGTCATGATCAGAAAGTAAACAATCTTGAAGAGAGTTATCGTACTGTTGATGATATAAAACTTCTTGTTGCGGCTGAGCCATTTGATTTAGATGAGATATATGGCTAGAATTCACCACTTCAGCTCCAATAAACCGATTTGCAAAATCAATAAGATCTTCATAGGTTCTGTGTTCCTTTGTGGTGACTTCAAGTTTTAGAGGGCCTTGTCGGAGTTTGCTTATTAAGGCAATTTTATAGAAATCTCGATCAACATTAACAACATCAAGAGTTTATTTTTGGAATCGATCGATGAAGTGAGTATTAAACTCGTTATCTTCTTGCTTGTTTCGGAAAATAGTTGCTACATTTTTCTTTCTCTTCCTTAAGGTACCAAACTTTGAGAGAAATTCTCTTCGAAAATCGTCGAAGCAAGTGATTGATAGCGGCGGTAAATGGTAGAACCAGTCCAACACTTGAGCACCAAAAGATATGATAAGAAGCTTGCATTTGATGCCATCTGACAGAGCTTTTAATGAAACAATTGATTCAAAAGCTTGCAAGTGAGAAACTGGATCACTTATCCCAGAATAGACTGGCAGACGAGGTTCTCTGAAGTCATTTGAAACAACTTCCCCTCGAATATGATGTGCAAAGGGAGAAGAAACCGGCTCTTCTCCTGCAAGAAATGTTAGTCCATCAGCCGTGTGAAGGTAAGAAGTCTTGTTCACCTTATGGAGCTAGCGAGGAGGCATGGAGAACTCTTCCGCTTTAGGTTGTAACATGATCAAAAGTTATAGCGGTTTGAAGTTAGGGGGGTATTTTGAGTTCAATCTCACGTCTTCATCGCAACTGTTGTTCATCAACTGCTCAGGATCTGAAGGCCGCATGTTAAATGTTGATGCCAAAAGTGTACGCTCGAGTCACGACGTTCGAGCTGGATGCGGGGATTAAGGAGGTGAGGCTGCCGAGTAGCTGGTTACGAGTGAAAAAGAGAGAAAGAGGAGAAAAGTAGATGGCCGCTGGCAAGCGGCGAGACCAGACTTCGCCCGTCACGGCAAATGCCTCTCTTGTGGCATACTTTCTCTTGATTATTAACCTGTATTACAGCTGAGGTCAAGTTCCTTTACATGTAAAAGTAAACAAAAATACAAAGTGATTCTGGTAGATAGAAAATGGAGGTCGCCCAGGCCGTGCAAGTCGCGCGGGTTGCTGTGTCATGTCGCCAGGCCGCACAGGTCGTCGAGCCGCCAGGCCGCACAGGTCGTCAGGCTGCATAGAGGAAAGTCGCGCTATCGCCGAGCGGTAAGTCCTAACGCCGGGCAGTAGCCGTGTAGGCCGTCGAGGTCACCTTAGTGCTGTCTGCTGGATCTGATTTGTTCGAGACCGCCAGGTCTAATCGCACGGTCTGACCGTCGAGGTCGCTACTGAAGGAGCTCAAGGCCGGGAGGGACTCTGGTAACCGCTTGCCGTAGAACCTAGTCGCCTTGTCACAGGTTCTATGAGGCTCCTTGGGCGAGCTGCCCACCAAGAAGAGGGAACTCGCTATCGCCTGGCGGTAACCGCTACCGCCGAGCTATAGTGACTTAGGCTGTCTAGGCGCTGCCGAGCTAGATGAGAGGGCTGCCCGCCTCTGGGTAACTGCTTAGCCGCAAAGGCTATCCACTGAGTCCGCCCGGATTGACTTGGAGGTCAGTCTGCAAATTGTGTTGGCTGTTACAAAATCTTAGCCGCAGGGTTGGCTATCATGGTTGCCCTCGGTCGTCCTCCCTCACTTGAGAGGTATGGAGGCCTATTTATATGCTCGAGGAGACTTGCAGAACTATGCTTGATGACGTCACCTTCGGAGGATGCCCCCTGATGGGCGGACTGAGGAGGAGTCCGCCTTCTGCTGGGTGGACTGAGGAGGAGTCAGCCTTCTGCTGGGCGGACTGAAAAGGAGTCTTCCCTCTGCTGGGTGGAGTGAGTCTGCCTCTACTGGGCAGACTGAAAAAGAGTCTTCCCTCTGCTGGGCGGACTGAAGAGGAGTACGCCCTCTGCTGGGCGGACTGAGAAACGAGGCCGCACGTCACTAGCGGGTGGGAGAGAGAAGTCACCCTCCTTAGCGGACTGGAATAGGCAGACAGCACCTGTAGGAGAAAAGCGCTGTCGCCCGGCGGTAACCGCTATCGTCTGACGATAACATGATTTGCTTACCTAGCCACACGACCTGCTGGGGCGGACTGGGGAAGCAGTCCGCTCTCCCTGCTGAACATGCGACTACCACACGGTCTGGGCGGATAAACTGGGGAGACCGCCCCAAGAAGAGCTATCGCCTGGCGGTAATAGCTATCGTCGGGCGGTAGTGCGGTTAGAGTAGTCTATCCGCACGATGACAAAAAGGGCTGAAAGTCGGGCTTCGAACTCCTGTAGCGTGCTGGAGCAGTTCGCGACTTGCGAGCTTGCCATCTTGGGGAGGATTGCCGATTTTTGGATTAACAATAATGAAACAAAAGACAATAAATTGAACTTGAAAGAGTTAAGTAAATCAGAGTAGTATAAGAACATAACGTTTTATCGTAAAATTCAAGTATCAGAGGTAAATGATTTTCTAAAGAAGATGAAAAATAAAAAAGGTGGTTGAGTCAGACAGTATATCCATTGAAGTATGAAAATGTTTAGGGAATGAAGGTATTTTGTGGCTTACATGTTTTTTCAATATGATACTAAAGTCAAAGAGGATGTCAGAGCAATGAAGAGAAAGTATTTTGCTACCTTTGTATAAAAACAAAGGAGATATACAAAATTGTGTTAATTATAGATGAATTAAATTGATGAGACATACCATGAAATATGAGAACGAGTAATAGAAAGAAGAGTAAGACGGGAGACTAACATCTCGGAGAATCAATTTGAATTCATGTCAGGGCGGTCGACCAATGGAAGCTATACATCTCTTGAGGAAACTCATTGACAACTACCAAGAACAAAAACAAAATTTGCATATGTTGTTTATTGATCTTGAGAAGGCTTATGATATAGTTTCAAGAGAGATCTTATAGAGAGTCTTAGAAAAGAAAGGTGTAAATGTATCATATATTGACATAATCTAAGATATGTATACAAATTCAGTGATAAGGGTGAGGACATCTGGAGTATTAACACAGGAATTCTCCATCACTGTTGGCTTACATCAAGGTTCAACTTTAAGCCCTTATCTCTTTACCCTTATCTTAGATGAGCTCGCCGGACATATCCAACAAGCAATACCTTGGTGTTTATTGTTTGCGGCTGATATCGTTTTGGTTGAGACGCCTGAGGGTGTAAACGCAAAACTTGAATCTTGATGAGACACTTTAGAAAAGAAGAGTTTTAGGTTGAGCAGGGCAAAGACGGAGTATATGACGCTTAAATTTAGCAGTACAAGAAAGACAGATGACTTCGTTATTAAGTTGATTAAGATATTTCCTGTAGTGTGTTTTAAATATCTTGGATCGATAGTTCAAAAGGACGGAGGCATTGATAAAAATGTGACACAGAATCCAAGCGGGTTGGTTGAAGTGGACAAACACGTCAGAGATCTTATGTGATCGTAAAGTACCATTAAAACTGAAGGACAAGTTTTACCGTACTGCAATTAGACCAGCGATGCTCTATGGTTCTGAGTGTTGGGCAGTGAATTATGTTCATGAGCAAAAAATGGGAGTTGCGGAGATGAGAATGCTTAGGTGGATGTGTGGACACACGAGACTGGATAAAATTAGGAATGAATGTATCGGGGATAAGATAAGAGTAGCATCAATTGCAAAGAAGGTGCGAGAAGCTCGACTATGATGGTTTGGATACGTACAAAGGAGACCATTAGAGGCACCTATTAGTCGTTGTAAGAGTCTAGTCGCTAGACATGTTAAACGAGCGAGGGGTACATCAATAAAGACTTGAAATGAAACTATAAGGAAATACATGATGTACTTAGGCATTAGTGAGATTATGACAAAAGATAGGGCACAATGGCGACAAATGATCCATATAGCCGACCCCACTATAGTGGGATAAAGGCTTGAGTGTTGTTGTTGCTGCTACGACAGTATACCGGTCGCAATAATAAAGAGATGGAGTTGTATCACATGGAACTCGACGCCAAAATTTTGAAGACTTACATTATCATTGACTATTTAGGTGATCAATTACTTGAGTTTTGCAGAATAAAAAAAGCGTGACGAAAATCTAAACTAAAGAAAGATTTGCGTCACACCAACCCATTTAAGTAAAGCACAAACCATACATTAACATTATCAGTAGGGATATGAAAATGTTATGGTTATACAATAAAAGAAAATGAAGTCCTTAGGTAAACACGGAAAGAAAAATCTCAAACTACCAAAGCTTTAGGTGGAGGTGAAGAAAATACAAAAGAAGAGGAGTGGCTTCTCCTCAGGTATTAAATAAATTAGTCGCGGGTCATAAATTTGGCTATCTCAAATCCTTGGCCTCGTCCATAGTAGAGGAGGGGTTGTCACCACTGCTCCCAAATTTACCTATCTTCTCTCTATATGCTAATGTCTCCACATTTCCCTCTTTGTCCTCCTAGCTTCTTTCGATTCCTTGGAATCTCCTCCTTGGAAGTTTGGAACTCTAAAACATATGCAATGGAGCTTGGGGCGGTGAGAAGAACTGTAAAACAAAACTTCCTTGAACAAACCCAAGTGTTAGTTGTAAATAAGCAGCCGAAAATTGATAGCTCCTAGCTCGTCGCAAATAGTGAAAAGTTTGGCAGGAAAAATATGAGAGGATAGAGCGGCGGAGATGACTGGGTGTTAGGAAAAAAGCGCACGGTCGTGCACAATGCGGAGGACGATTGTGTGGCTATATGTACACCACACAGCAAGCAAAAAAGGACTTCTGGAACCAGCCTGTGCGCAGGCGGATGGTCGGCGCATAGAAGACAAAACCCGTGCAAATGATAAAACCCCTTTCCAATGGGCGGTCGATGGTCGACAGTCGTGAGCTCCGGTCGATGGTCGACAATCGTGAGCTCCGGTCGACGACCGACAATCGCTAAAGGAAGTCAGGAACCTTCCACTCGGCGATCGGCGGACGAAGATTGTAAGCTCCGGTCGATGATCGGCGATAGTGAGCTCCGGTCGTCAATCGTCGATTGGTTAGTGGAAATTAGGAAAAGTGAGCGATATAGGGGCAAACGTCCGCGCTCAGCAAAGTGCATGATCGTGCACCTTAAGTAGACTTCAGTAACTTCTCCCTAATGCTTTTAATTGCATCTAAAAACATTCTTTTTGCTCCAAAGGCAACCCTTTATCAGAATTTGAGAAATATATGTAATATCACATGATTGTACAATAATTCAGTGGCAAAACAAGAGTCAAATAAAGCAAAAGGCATGCAAAAATCACTATATGAAATACACTCATCATATGCTAGCTGCATCTCTAGGCTATCTTCAAACCTACCATGAATACATTCAATGGCCTGTATATGTTTACTTTTTTCCACTCTTATGGGAAATGATTGCTTGACCAAGCAAATGAGCCTAGTAGAAGGGCTGAACCTGAAGAAGTCGACAATGAACTTAAGATGAGAGTAAATAGTTATTTTTTCCCGTTTCCACTATGATTTTGGTGAAATTTATATTCTGACGCAACATATATATATTATTGTGCTTTTACTGATTGCTTCGTGCTTGATATTAGCTAATAGTCATGTAGATGTAATTCTTCCAATTATATTTTTCTCTAATATTTCAATTTGGTTGACACAAGCCTATGCCGCCGGTCCCAAGCCCAGATGAAAAATGGCGAGGGTTATGTTAGGTAGACGACCAGCGTAAAATTTAGTCATCTTTATGAATATGAATCATTTGAGAAATTGTGCAAAAACTAGATTGTTCCCCTTAAGGAACGCGTCACATGGTCCGAGTGCGCCGTCTTGACAAAGATCACTGCATCTCCAGGACTTGAGTGTAGTGTTAAATATGCAAGAGTACTCGTCGTATGGTCCGAATGCAGCGTCTTGGCAAAAACCGCTGTACCTCCAAGTGAACTTGGGTGTATTGTTAAATAGGCAAAAATCCTCACATATTAGACATCCTAGGGAAGTATATCGTAGGAATTGTGATCGACTTGGGTTTGAAAATTGGAATTAGGTACGCTAACGAGAAAAATGATGGAAGTAGTGGATACGATAATTATGAGAAAGATAAATATTTTATGCCTGCAACAGACTAGATTAGTGAGTGAGAAAGCTAAATTTTTAAATAATTTAGGTTTTAAATTATGATACACAAGAAAAAATAAAACAAGTAGTGAAGTAAGTTTTATTATGGATACTATTTGGAAGGATGAAGTTGGGTAAGTAGAAAATGTGATAGAATCTTAGCTTTTAAATTGATCATAAAATTTTTTTTTATTAATGTGATCACTGCTTACGCGCCACAAGTAGGATTAAGTGAAGCTATTTAAGTGCAATTTTTGAAAGACTTAGATGATTTAGTAAGAGAAATCTCACAAATAGAAAATATTTTCATAGGAGAAGACTTAAATGAGCATATAAAGAAGAAAAATGAGATTACACAATCGTTCATGGAGGATATGGATATGGAAAAAGGAATGAAGAAAGACGAACTATTTTAGACTTTGTCGTAGCACATGAGATAATCGTATCAAATGTGCTTTTCATAAAGAGGGAATAATATTTAATTACGTTTAAAAGCGGACTAAATAAGTCACAAATTGATTATTTTATGACTCACAAAATGGATAAAATGATTTGTAAAGATTGCAAGGTCATACAAGGAGAAAGTTTGACAACACAACATAGGTTAATGGTGTTAGATGTACAAATTAAATATAATAAACTTAAGACAACAAAAATGCTGCAACAAATTTGGTGGTGGAATTTGAAGATGAAAAAACAGGTTGCTTTCAAGACAACAATTATGGAACAATTAGTTGATGACCCTTATATTGATCCTAATGTCTCATGAGAAATTATGTCTTCACATTTAAGGATAAGTGGAAAGAACGTGCTTGAAGTATCAAAAGTTCGTATGCCCCCAAATAAAGAATCTTGGTGGTGGAAAGTGCAAGTGCAAGACAAAGTGGGGGCAAAGAGGGTCAGCTATAAATCACTCAATGCTTGTAGAAATGATGAAAATTTAGCAGATATAAAGTCGCCAAAAAAGAAGCTAAACAGACAGTAAGTAAAACAGGAAGTCAAGCGTATGCAGAATTTTATAAGCGACTAGATGCCAAAGATGAAGAACGTGACATATATAAAATTGCATAAAGGATGAGACAAATATAGTTTTGACGGATGATGTGGATATTAAAGAGCGATGAAAAAGATACTTTTATCAACTCTATAATGAAATAAATGATAATGAATTGAATTTAGAAGAGTTAAATAAATGAGAGTAGTATATGAACATAATGTTTTATCGTAAAATTCATGTATTAGAGGTAAATGATGCTCTAAATAAGATGAAAAATGGAAAGACGGTTATACCAGACGATATATCCATCAAAGTATGAAAATGTTTAGGAAATGAAAGAATTTTGTGGCTTACATGTTTTTTTAATAAGATACTGAAGTCAAAGAGCATGCTAGAGTAATGAAGAAAAAATATTTTGGTACCTTTGTATAAGAATAAAGAAGATATACAAAATTATGTTAATTACAGAGGAATTAAATTGATGAGTCATACCATGAAACTATGAGAATAAGTAATAGAAATAAGAGTAAGATAAAAGACTAACATCTCAGAGAATCAATTTGGATTCATGCCAGTGCGGTCAACCTTGGAAGCTATACATATCTCGAGGAAACTTATTGACAACTATCGAGAAAGAAAACAAGATTTGCGTATGCTATTTATTGATCTTGAGAAGGTTTATGATAGAGTTTCAATAGAAATCTTATGGAGAGTCCTAGAAAAGAAAGGTGTAAATGTATCATATATTGACAAAGTCAAAGATATGTAAACAAATTCAGTGACAAGGGTGAGGATGTTTGGAAGATTAACAAAGGAATTCCCTATCACTATTGGCTTATATCAAGGTTCAGTTTTGAGTCCTTATCTCTTTACCCTTATCTTTAGATAAGATCACCAGACATATCCAACAAGCAATACCTTGGTGTTTATTGTTTGCAGATTATATCGTTTTGGTTGATGAGACACGCAAGGGTGTAAACACAAAACTTGAATCTTGGCGAGATACTTTAGAAAAAAATGGCTCGAGCAGGGCAAAGATAGAGTATATGGAGCTTAAATTTAACAGTACAGGAAGGACGGATGACTTCGTTATTAAGTTTAGTGATCAAGATATTTCCCGTAATGAGTGTTTTAAATATCTTGGATCGATAGTTCAAAAAGACGGAGGTATTAATAAAGATGTGACACATAGAATCCAAGTGGGTTGGTTGAAGTGGGGAGGCGCGTCAGGGATCTTATGTTATCGTAAAGTACCACTAAAACTTAAGGGTAAGTTTTACTGTACTGCAATTAGACCCGCGATACTCTATGGTTCTGAGTGTTGGGCAGTGAATTGTGTACATGAGCAAAATGGGAGTTGCGGAGATGAGAATGCTTCAATGGATGTGTGGACAGATGAGACTGGATAAAATTAGGAATGAATGTATCAGGGATAAGACAGGAGTAGCACCAATTGCAGTCTGCAGAGAAGCTCGACTAAGATGGTTTGAACACGTACAAAGGAGACCATTAGAGGCACCTGTTAGGCGTTGTGAGAATCTAGTCACTAGGCATGTTGAGGGAGGGGTAGACCAATAAAGGCTTGGAATGAAACTATAAGGAAAGACATGATGTACTTAGGCATTAGTGAGATTATGACAAAAGATAGGGCACAATGGCGACAAAGGATTCATATAGCCGACCCCACTATAGTGGGATAAAGGCTTGAGTGTTGTTGTATTTCAATTTGGTTGACATCTGTTTTCTATTTGTTGAATTCCTGGATGCTTAATCTAGATGTTCGCAGCTGAATACATTTATAACAACAAAATTTGTATTGATCATCCAAAAAAAGCTGCAATAGTAGCCTCTGCTAGCATGTTCAGCTTATTTGGCGTATTTTGCTAATTTTAGTGAGGATACTCCCTCAAGTATTAGATAGTAAATAAGAACATCTTATTATAACTGTCAAAATATTTCCCATGGATTATATTTTTAGTGTTCATTTTTATTTGCAAAGGTTATAACTCTATTATATATAAAGGGTCTTTCTATTGAATTTGCAATGTTACTGTCCTTATCTCTCATTTTCCCCCCTCAACATGGTATCAGAACTTTTACATTTTAACACTTGAGTTCTCTTACTTTGGTTTCTGTTGAGAGTGCCCAAAGCTTGTATGTATTGATCAAGTATGTAAATACAAGGAGAGAATACAAATATATAGGAGAGAGGAGAGAAGAATAAATCCTATACATGATGTGGGACTAAAGAAGGAGGAGAAAGAAAATAAACAAAGTGGGCCATTAAATGAGCCTTTTACATGAGCTTTTCCAATACTCCCACCGCAAGCTGGAGCGTACAAGTCGTATGCGCCAAGCTTAGATAGGCACTGATAGAAGAGGGTACTAGGTAGAGCTTTGGTGAGGTTGTCAGCAACCTGTTCAGTACCCGGAACATGCTTGAGCTCGATCTTCTTCATGTGGACTTTCTCTCGGATGAAATGACAATCTACCTCATAATGCTTCGTTCTTTCATGAAAGACCGGGTTCTTAGCAATATGTATGACAGCTTGACTGTCACATAGGAGGAGAGCTGGTGAAGGTAGTTTAACTCCAAGGTCGGTAAGGAGACTCTCAATCCATGTGAGTTCAGAGACCACAGCAGCCATTACCCGATATTCTGCTTCTGCTGAGCATCGAGCAACCACTGCTTGTTCTCTTGCTTCGCCAGTAATCAGTGTCCTCCAAAATAGGTGCAAAACCCGCTAGTAGATCGTCGATCGTCGAGAGAGCCAGCGTAGTCGGCATCAGAGTATGCCCCAGTGTAGGAATGAAAGATGAGGTTTTGTATACAAGTCCTTGGCCAGGAGCTGTCTTAGATATCTGAGAATGCGTTCCACAGCCTGGAGATGAGAGCTTCGAGGAGAGTGCATATAGCGACCACAGAGTCCCACAGCGAAAGATATATCAGGTCTTGTAACTGTTAGGTAGATAGGTTTCCCAACTAGACGACGGTAATATTCTGGATTTTGTAGAAGAGAATCAGAATCCGAGCCCTGAGCACATATTTTATGATGATTTGCATCCATGAGAGTGTTAATAGGTTTGCAGCCAGAGTAGCCTGCATCATGAAGAAGATCCAGGCAATATTTTCGCTGAGAGAGAACCAGACCATCTGACCGTCTGGCCACTTCCAGACCGAGGAAGTACCGAAGATGTCCCAGATCTTTAGTTTGGAAGACGAAGCTCAGATGTAGCTTAATGGCCTGTATGTTGTCCAAGTCATTTCCAGTAATAATGATGTCGTCGACATATACCAATAGGAGAACCGTACCAGTGGCCCGGTGGCGAGTAAACAATGAGAAGTCAGCCGAGCTTCGAGTGAAGCCAATTTCCCGGAGAGCTTTGCTGAACTTGTCGAACCATGCCCGAGGGGATTGTTTGAGACCATTAGCGATTTGAGAAGGTGACAAACCCGTGACTCCCCCGTGGTCTCAAACCCGGGAGGTTGTTGCATGTAAACTGTTTCCTGAAGGTCGCCATTCAGGAAAGCGTTCTTGACGTCGAGTTGAAATAAGGGTCATTGGCGATGGACAGCAACAGAGATGAGATTCGGACCGTGTGTTGAGCTTAGCGACCGGAGAGAAAGTCTCGTCATAGTCCAGCCCCTGTTGTTGGGTGAAGTCACGAGCAACCAAACGAGCTTTGAGGCGATCAATGGTCCCATCAGGAGCATGTTTAATGACGAAGACCCATTTGCACCCAACAGGTTCTGGCCGGGAGGAAGGGGCACCAAGGTCCACGTCTGGTTGGCCCAAAGAGCAACCATCTCTTCTTCCATGGCAGCACGCCACCCAGGATGTTGAAGAGCGTCCTGGACAGAAGTAGGAATAGAGACCGAGGATAACGAAGTAGCCAAGGTCTGAAGAGGTGGAGAGAGGCGATGGAGAGAAACATAGTCCGCCATTGGATGAGCGGTAGAGGCCGACACCGGAGCAGCAGAACACGGAGAAGCCGAGGTCGAAACCGACTGCAGAGGAAAACGGGAAAGAGGGCGACGAGTATAGACCCGAATCGGGCGGCGGGCGAGGAGGTTCAATGGTGGGAGGAGGCGGAGGGATGGTGGGAGGTGAGTGGACGGGGATCACCGGCCGTGGGAGGGAGGGTGTTGTAGGAGGTGGTGGTAGAAGTGGTGGCAAAGGAGGAGGGAAGAAGGGTTGATCCTCCCGGAAAGTAACATCAGCCGATACAGAGACCTTCCGGGTGACCGGAGAGTAGCAAACATAGCCCTTTTGGGTGCGGGAGTAGCCGACGAAAATGTGTTTGGCCGCACGGGGATCCAGTTTGTCAAGAGTGGGGCCCAGGTTATGGACAAAGCAGATACAGCCAAAAACCCGGGGGGTGAGGGGGAAGGCGGGTGCGGAGGGAAAAAGAAGGCTGAAGGGGGTAGCGTTCTGGAGAACCGGAGATGGGAGACGGTTGATAAGAAAACATGCAGTGGACACCGCAAAGTTCCAGAATACTTTGGGAACGTGCATGTGAAGCATGAGGGAGCGAGCAACATCAAGCAAGTGGCGGTTCTTTCGTTCGGCGACCCCGTTTTGTTGAGGGTGTAGGGACAAGAGGTCTGGTGAACAATACCGAAGTTTGTGCAGAGAGTGGCAAACTCGTGGCTAGTGTATTCCCGGGCATTATCAGAGCGGAAAGTTTTAATGGTGGTAGAGAATTGCGTACGAGTCTCTAACACAAAAGCCTGAAGACACGAGGAAGCTCAGAGCGATCATGTAGGAGATACAACCAGTAGTGCGAGAGTAATCATCAATAAAGGTTATAAAATAACGATAACCAGAGATGCTAGAAACTTTATACGGTCCCCAAATATCAGAATGTATTAAAAACACGGAGCAGAGCTACGAGTACAATGTGCGGGATAAGAAGAGCGAGGCTGTTTGCCAAGAATACAAGAATCACATTTAAAAACAGGAAGAGAAATGTCTGGAAGCGCCTTCTGGAGGATAGGTAGAGGGGCATGCCCAAGCCGACAATGCCAATCAGTAGAGGAAATAGAGGAAAGGGATGTGGGAGAGACATTGAGGAGGTAGAGCCCGTTCTGCAGTCGACCCCTACCAATGGTAATCCGCGTCTGCCGATCCTGTATCAAAAAACCAGAAGAGGTGAAGGTGATATATCAATTCATATCAGTAGTAATACGACCAACAGAGAGTAAATTAAATAATGAGGCCGACACATAAAGAACAAAACGAAGAGAGAGAGAGGGAGGGAGGAAGAGATCAGCACCCCGGAGACCGAACAAGCGCACCATTGGCCACAGTAATAGACGGGGGATGAGCAGCAGCAGAGAACTGGGGCGGCCGCATGGAGTGATGTGGTGGGTGGCTCCCGAGTCCAGGATCCAGCGAGATCCGGAGGAAAGACAAGCAGTATCTGTAGTGGAGGTGGAGACAATACCTGCATGGGAGGTGGAGGCAATGGAAGCAGATTGAGGGTTGAGGAGCCCCTGGAGTTGTTGTAGCTGAAGGCGAAGAGCCTCAAGATCCGAACCAGTCGGAGGAGAACTATCGGTAACAGCGGCAGTAGGCGGGCGAGGAGGGTAGTCATGTTTCTTGTGACAGACTGCTTCAGTATGGCCATCCCGGCCGCAGTAGGTGCACTTGGGCCGTCCGCGGCCACCACGCCCCGCCCACGGGAGCCCGTACGTCCACCCCAAGTAAAGAGGGGTGGGGGAAGTAAAGGAGGAAGGGCCTGCTGAAGAAGGGCCGACGAGGGTGGGGCAGGAGCCTCCGGTGGAGGTGGTACGCGAAGTAACATCGAGCAGACATCGGAGAAGGAAGGGGTAGTGGGTGAAGCCAGAACTTGGGCCCGGATACTGTGAAGGTGTGGCGGGACGCGAGCCATAATCATAGCAATACAAACAGCCTCCTTCTGGGCGCGTTGAGCAGCGAGATCAGTAGTCGCGGGCTGGTGCTGAATCCAGGCCTCCGTGAGAGTTTAGCACGGGCACGAAGGAGGTCATGTCCAGAGCTTTGCCAACATCCAAAGCTTGAAGATCAGTGATGATGTCAAAAAGGTGCTGAAGGCTGTCCTTCCCCGAGTACAACGAATGAAGTTCATCCCACATGGCTTTGGCGGTCTCATGATACATGATCATCTGGTACGGCTCACCCTCCACCGAGTTCAGGATCCAGGTCTGGACGCGACCGTCATTTCGGAGCCAATCATCAGTAGGAGGAGTCGGTGAGCCCTGGGTAAGGTGACGTGCAAGACCCTTGACCTGTAAGACCCGGCGGACGGAGTGGACTCAGGGGATGAAGTTAGACTTGCCAGAGAGGGAAATAGTAGTAATCCGAAGCTCATCGCGGAGTTCGAGAGGAGCCACGTGGTCGAGCCGGGGGTTGAGCGGTAGTGGAGTCGCTGGAGGACATGGCGACCGAGGATGAGCAGTCAGCAGGGCACGGAGAGAACAAACCGCGCGGCAAGCAGCGAGTGAAAGGAGGTCGCGGCGAACTGGATGAGGTCGCGGCGAACTGGGGCAGTCCGCGACAGAGGTCGCAGCGGTTTGGAGCAGAGCTGGATGAGGTCGCGGCGAACTGGGGGCAGTCCGCGGCAAAGGTCGCAGCAGGTGGGAGCAGATCGCAACGGACTGGGGCAGGCCGCTGAAAACCCGGGGCTGACTGAAGAAGAGACCGCGAGGAAGAAGAAGCCACGCAGCAAGAGAGAAGAGGAGCGCACCACGGACACGAGGAGAGCCCGCAGCGGACAGGAGCAGTCCGCAAGAGACTGCGGATAGGGAGTCCGCGAGCAAAGAGGCTCGAGCGGACAGAAGCAGAGCGGGCTAGAGTGGAGCAGTCCGCGAGCAAAGAGGCTCGAGCGGGCAGATGCAGAGGGGCAGTCCGCAGGGAAGGCGGACAAGAAAGGCAGTCCGCAGAGAAGCGGATGCCGAGGGGCAGTCCGCAGGAGACCGGAGCGGACAAAAAAAGGCAGGTCGCAGCTAGGGAGAACCTGGCTCTGATACCATGTTGAGAGTGCCCAAAGCTTGTATGTATTGATCAAGTATGTAAATACAAGGAGAGAATACAAATATATAGGAGAGAGGAGAGAAGAATAAATCATATACATGATGTGGGACTAAAGAAGGAGGAGAAAGAAAATAAACAAAGTGGGCCATTAAATGGGCCTTTTACATGGGCTTTTCCAATAGTTTCTTTTATTGGTCTGAGATTCATTTGTCTGACTTTCATTGACGTGAGAACCTAGGCCCTTCGGTTCACTCTACCCCCAATAGCCCTTAATTCATTAGATCGATGATTGTGCTTCCTAGTAATGAACCTAAGAACCTCCATTTTTTTCTCTTCTTCCGCCTCCAATCTAAACCCAAACCCATGTCTCCTCATTGACTCTATGTGGATCTTCCTTCTCTTGTTCTATTTCGCCAACCAGCAATGCTTGCCTTCTGGATGCATATTATCTGCTTGGAGAATGATGATTAATGTTGCTTGTGCTTCATCCTCTCTGTTGGCCACCCCCGCTTACCTTGCGAAATTCTTCTAAGTGGCTGACCACACACTTGTTCTCTCGACGAGCACTTTGACGATGCCCTTGTCGCATCTTGGTACTCCGCATAACAAGCTAAGTTAGCCTCACTCAAAATTCGTGGAGAAAAATAATGAAGGGACTAAGATACCTCAAAAGAAGTGCTCACAATAGAGTAAGAGAGTACATAATATTTCTTCACACAAACTTGTGTGAGTTACAAATTAGGGAACTTACCCTTTTTCTAGGCTCTATTTGGATTTTACCTCTAAAACATGGAACACTTCAGAATTTTAGCTATTCATGGCACCCATAGAGTACTCTGCAAACATACAGGGCCCATCTATATTCTTGAACCTTATATACTGCTCTAGAGAATTCTACACTAGAACCATCTAGATTTGACCTAAACTCCAAGAGGTCTGGAAGATGAGAGGCATACATGGATTTCTAAAAAACTCCACAATTATCAAGAGTTCTCTAAAAAGTTGTAGACTCCACCATACATTACTCTTATACAAGACACCAAAAGCTTCTTGACTCCAGACTACTCTAAAAGTTCTCACATTATTTTGTCATCATGAAATCTCTAGAATTTCCTACAACACTCTAGAATCTTCCATCGCATGGCTTAAAAATTTGTTATGAATGAATCTTGAACTCCAGGTCCATGGCATTCACCAAATTTTTGATGCCCTCATTTCTTCAAGATCTCCATACCAGCAATCTTAATGACGCAGGGCAGATCTATAGGCGGCGGAAAATCTGCGACCTAACCATACATGTCATGCAAAGCCCGACGGATAAAATCATAATTGAATATTAAATAATATCACCTCACGCATAATATTCAAAGCAGGACAAAAATAATTTATTTAAGCGAATCAAGCTTAGGCTTTCCTCCGCGTGGAGGGCCAAAGTAAGAGCGCGCGACAAATAAATCCTTTCCTGCAGTTAGAGATTAATACAAACACAAATAACTATAATAAGATGAACAACCAAACTAACATGTAATAAGCCAACCATAACGATGTCTTACATCCCAATACCAATACAAAACACCACAAGAATATTAGGGTTGCTGCCAATGAGATAGTTCTGAACGTTGGAGGGCTCAGAGAGGGGTTCCGGTGGTTGGTGGACTAGATCGGGTTAGGGGATGGCTGGTCGGGGGTTGGGAAGGCTGGATCGGGGAGGATAGAGATTGGATCAGGGTTGGTTTGCCCATATTTGTGCAAATCTGACAGGGGAGGCTGTTTAGAGGTGGTTCCACGTGGTGAGGAGGGGTGGAGGTGGGTTGGAATGCCCAGGTTTAGTGAATCCGGGTGGAGAAGTGGCTCCACGGTGGGGCAACAACAAAACAAGGAGAGGAGGAGAGGGGGCGCTCAGATCTGAGAACAACGGGGCGCAACCTGATAAGGAAAGGGCGGAAGGTAGAGTAGGAGGGAGGCCGACTGGAATTTGGATGGGAGGTGGGCTGTCAGCAAGGGAAGGGGTGGCTGGTTGGGGTTTTGGACTGTTGCCGACGGTTGGACAAGAAGCCGTGGGCGACTGGACAACAAGTCGTGGGCGACTGGACAACAAGTCGTGGGCGCCTGGTTGGAGTTTTTGATGGTGGTCGGCGGCTGGACAACACGATGGAGGGGTAGGGGAGTGGAAATTCAAAAGAAAATACAAACTTATCCAAGGAGTCATCACCAAGAGGGCTCCACAGAGTCGGCACCGTGGAGGGGATCATCGAAATGAAGGAAGAAGACTCTCCACACATTCAGCAATAAGAAAAATGCAGCCCTAAATATCCTATTTATAAGAATTTGAAATTAGGGCACTCAGAATCAACGGCTATGATTGGTCGTTGATCTCATGGCCAAAAGTACACGAAATAAAACCCAAAAAATACAAAGCTATATATGAAATTGACATGTAACGCCAATCCGGATGCATCCACAGAGTCGGATCGTCGATCCGGGCACGCCATATATGGTAAGTAGACAAATCAACCCCAAATGGGCCCAAAGCTCGTTCTCATCTCTGCTCCGCATCACTTAGCTTCTCAAGCTTGTGCTCGTCTTGGAGTAGGGTGTTGCCCTCATGTAAGAACCCCTTGTCACAAGTGCATCTTTGATTATTTTGTCCTATTGACCTTACATGACTCTGCCTGACCTGCTTTTCTCATTCGATGGACCCACACTTTGAGAACTACCCATCACAAATTCATCTTTCTATCCACATTGCTGAATATACTTTCTATCCTCGAACTGGTACTCTCTTTATTGGAATCACAAATTGCCAACAACCTTCAAAACATAGATGCAATCCAAAAAGTGGTGATGTAACCCAGAAAATGACAATTCAATTTGAAATAATAATTTTTGAGATCCTTTAAGATATGTGGTGCTATCGAAACTTTCACGATAGCGATAATTGACCTAGGGTCCTCAAGTGCGCAAAAAACTAACATTGATCATATAATGAACATGATTTAAAGCTCCACCGGCATGAAATTAAAGTAATGAAAATGCGAGAACGAGAAAAATTAACAACAAACATGATCTACGATAATTAGTGGCAAGCTCTGAATTTTTAATGACCAACTAAAATACCAAGCATACAAATGATGATATCGGCAAGTGAACATTGTGAGAAGAAAGAGTTATATCTCTGGCTGTAGAACAATGAAGAATCATCAAACTTGATCTGGTAAACGATGACACTGGTATAGGAGGGCTGAGCGGGTTTCAAACTGTGGAGAAGAAGAGTTTCGACCCCTATAAGGAGATAGTGGTTGGCTGCACGACAAGCAGGCTCGAACAATCTCGTTGAGAAGCAAAGTGTCGGATGTTGGGACTCTTAATCTGATTGGAGGGCGTTGGTTTTGTCGAAGGATGAAGGACTGGTTGCCAGAGTCTAGGGATGTTGTGGATGGCAACAACGAACCCAGAAGGAATGGCTACTGACAATGGGAAGGGGGAGAAGTGACGGAAGGATCGTCGAATCCCCTGGCAGCGGGTGGAGGAGTGGTTGCCGGTCCTTAGAAGGGCCTCCAGAAGTTGTGTCAGAGCTGGGAGTGTTGGCATCGAGCAGCTGAAAGCGAATCGGCAAGGGAGGCGCAATGAAGCAGAGAAGATATTCTCTGTTTGTTTCTATTCCAGGTTAGCTTTCACGAGGGAGGGGATGGTTCTTTATAATAGGAGGGCTCGGTTTATGTTTTGTTAGGGTTTTCAATTAAAACTTAAATGGTAATTGATACATACGTGCATGAAGAGGCAATGTCATGGAGGGTCTATACGCGCAAGAAGGCATTGGGCCGTAGCCCAATGATGTTGCCAGAAACCGCGTGAACTACATCTATTTGCATAATTACATTTCATGTTTATTTATGTTTTTACTATTCTCACTCCAAAACTTTCGCTATTTACAGCCCACTGTTATAAGGGGAGTTGTATGTTATCATTTAGGATTATCTTGAATTTATGCAAGAAATTAGGGCTACTCCCTAAAATTTCCTCTCCTCCCCTCCTCTCCCTTTAGAGCCGGCCCCTCCCTTTCCGGTATCTTTCCTGGGATACCTAATTTTTGGTTTGACATGCTGACCGCTCGCTAATGCCACCGGTTCTGCCACGTCCTTCACATGCTTCTATTTTCACCGCACTCCCTCCTTGCTTCGCTCGCCACTATGCCGTTCGATCCTACAATCGCACGCGCTTACTGCTGAGCTCACCAACCGCGATACCCTACTGCTATGCTTCCCTGATTGCTGTCGCTTCCACTATTTTCCTCCATGGCCCTTTCAACCCGACTACATCCTGGTCCCACCGCAGACAACGCGATTGATGTCATAAGCCATAGCCTGGATGTGCACGACCAACTCTTCACCTTCATGCACGCAACGATCCTCACCATCAACTCCAAGCTTGACAACCTCCAAACATCATCCCCGCCTCTAAGCTTCAGCTCAACCACCTCCAAGCATCAGCCTCCACTTCTAGCTTTGGCCCACCCGTGGATGGGGGATCCCTTCTCGGAGCCTTGCCGACCAGCTTCCGTCGGACCCGCAACACCCTCCAACGCCGGGCCGTTTCACCCTCACCCTCTTCATCCCGTCCTTCGTTGACGTTAACCCCTTGAGATGGATCGCTAAAGCGAAACAATACTTGACCTCAATCTCACTTTGGAAACGGACAAGGTGTCTACCACCATTGTCGATCTCGATGGCTCCGTGCTCCATTGAACTTAGTGTCTCCGCCAAACCAAGCACTTACTCTCTTGGAACGAACTCAAACAAGAGATGATTTGATGGTATGATACTCGTACTCCGGCTCTGCAATCGTGCGTCTCTGTGACATTTTCCAAACGACCGGCCTTGATTGCTACATTGGCAAGTTCGTCGCCTTGATCACCCTTATCCACGATCTTCCACCTGATCGCTACCTTAGGTTCTTCATGCAAGACATTCTTCCACACCTCCGCTCCCTCCTTCACATGCACCATTCGCGAACAGTCTCCAACATCCTCGACATGGCCAGTTTGGTGGAGGCCGAGCTCTCTCCTTAATCTCATGTGCCTCGCCGGCCACCACACTCCGCGATCACCTTTGCAGCCTCCCACCCCAGCTCCTTTTCCACTGGACTCGTATGGGGAACCCCGCCCGGGCCATACCCCAACCATTCAACGGCTTTCTAACAATGACTACAACGATCTCTGCAGCAAAGGACTGTGCTTCCAGTGTCGACAACCCTACTCCCTTAACCATGAATGTTCCGTGAAGGAGTTCCACACCATCTTTGGCGACATCGACCCCGAGGTCACCTTGACCGATTTTGAAGCCCTCGAGCTCGCCGCGGTGGGGAACTCCTTGGGAACGACCACAACTATTTTCCCCCATTTGGAGCGCCCTTGTTTTTTGGTGGGCGGAATCTCTGGCCCCCAGACCATGAATCTCCCCGGCACGATTCATGATCGATCGATTATTGTCATGGTGGACAGTGGTGCGAGCTACAATTTTATCTCAAAACAACTAGTGTTGCAACTTGAACTTACTTCACGGCCTGCCTTGGCGATGGGAGCGCCGACCGACCAAGGGTTGTTGCGCCTTCGTGACTTTTAGTAGGCCCCTGCTCCGTGACAACAGACTTCTGTGTTTGGTTTGGGCGGCATCGATGCCATTTTGGGCATGACTTGGCTCCGCACGCTGGGAGATGTGCGTATCAATTGAGCGACTGATGCGTTGAACAACAAGTGTACAGGTCGCACAAGTAATATAAAATGAGCGAATGTTTTCCAAGTATCGATCTCACAAGGAATACAATAAGGTGAAGTTTACCTTTGAGGAAAGACTTGAGAGTGAAGTCCTTGAGGCAGTTGAAATGCGGGAGGTTTGATATGCGATGAAAACAAAAATAAAAGAAAACCTAAATTAACGATGCGGGTCGCCGGCACCGCTTCGCAACGACTGGGAATTATGCAGACCACTATACACTGCTTCGCTCGGCAGATGGATGAGCAGGCATGCAAAATGGACGAGTAGGCTCGCGAAGTCGAAGGTAGTCGAGCGGAATGAAGGAGAAGGTAAGCGGAGTGGAAGAGTAGGCTTGCGTAATGGAGTGAGGGTGATGATGGTGGAATGGCGGCACACCTCATACACACATATAAACCAAAAGCATTCAAATAGATGAATTAAAAGTTAATAACAAGGATTTATAGTGCACATCATCCATAAAATGAAGATTTAGTTACATTCATCAAAACAAGAGGAGAGAGGCAAGGAATCGACCACATCTGAAGTCTCGTTGGGATTCACGGTAGTAATTGCTGGGTTGTCAATCCGCGTCCTAGCTCGGTCTACAACTATGTCCAGGGTAGAGGAGGACTATCACTTCCTCCTAGTTGACCTATCTTCTTCGTCTCACGATCCAATCTTCTCTGGTGCGGAGCTCTCCTTACTTGATGATGAAAGTAGGGCTAGAATCCCCTCTTTGGAAACCCAAATGAGCTGGAAAATAAACTATCCACGCACCATAAATACTATGCTGGTGCACCACACCCCCATATAGGGGTGTGCAGAAGTAACCGAAGAATCAAAAATCAAACCGAAATCGAACCGAATCGGGCTGTTCGGGTCGGTTCTCAAGGAGTTCGGTTCGGGTACCGTTCCTAAAAAGAAGAGAACCGACAGTTCGGTTCGGTTCTCAGGTCCTGTGGTTGGATACCTGAAAACCGACCCGAACCGATTTATTAGAGTTTAAATATATTGCTGGAATTATTGAGTCAATGTCGGTCTATTAGAGTCTTTAGGAGTGAGTGGGTTTAGTCTCACATCTTGTGTCTACAGTTATGAATCTTGTTGTAATCCTATAAATAACCTTTTTGAGGATGAATATGATGCACTCTTGATTTCTCTTACTTTCCAACATGGTATCAGAGCCACTCGATCAAAAACCCTAAAATTTTGCCTTTCCCGCAAGCCGCCCCCTCTTCTCGGTTCCGCTCTCGCTCGCTAGCCGCCTCCGCTCCTGGCCGCGTCTTCCTCTCCCACTTCTGCTACCGCGACAACTCCTGCTCCTATTTCCCACTTCCGCTCTCGCTTCTGTCGACGGAATTAATGGCGGATTCCATCTACCAGAGCGGATCTTGTCCTCCCCTGCGCTCTGCGCTAACTTCATCCCGTCGATTGCTTCCAGATATCGTCGTCAAGTCCTCTTCCCGCCCGCCCGCTGCGTCTGGTCGTGCCCCTGTCTGCTGCTTCTTCTGAGGAAATTGAATCGTGCGGCTGCTATGCCTATTTTCGACTTCTCCCACTGCTTCTCTTTGCAGCTGTTGTTCTTATTGCTGTTACCTTCTACTTCTCCACCTCTGCTTGAATTCAGCCGCTGCCGCACTTGCAGATTCCGCCGCAACAAGACATTTTCAGGGTCTTTACAAAGAAGACGACGGAGGAAGCCACTGCCCCTGTCCAGTCGAAGGTGATTGCTGTCGATCCACGACTTCCTCACCTCTAATTAGAGCTGAGGAAACCGTAAACCAAACCACTAAGGCAACGGTTCTTCAAATTAGAACCAAAACCTTATTTGGTTTGGCCGTTCCGGTTAAAACATAATTTTTGGAACCGCCGTGTCCACGGTTCCGGTTACGGTTCAACAAGAACCAAAACCAAACCGGCCACTAACGGTTCGATCCTGTTCAATGCGGTTCGGTCCGGTTCAATGGGGTTCGGTTCGTACCTTTGTCGTCTCCTCTTCGACACAGTTTTGGTGTGGTGCGATTTTGTTCAGTCCAAAACCGGCTCCCCGTTGATACGATTGCGCTTTAAGTTCAAACCGCACCAGTTTCACCCTTTAATAGTATGTATAGATATTATAGATAGATTTTAGAAAATAATAATATTATAATAATATTAATACTAATAAAATATTATAAGAAAATAATAAACGGGTCGCGGTTCGGTTCTATTTCGGTCCGGTTCGGTTCCGGTCTAAAATTCTTGAAACCGCTTAAGACTTGTATGTTACGGTTCCGGTTCCGGTCCGGATAATAAAACAAGAACTATACCCGGACCAATGTTGTTCACGGTTCCAAAATTCAAACCGACACCCGGATAATTAGCGAACGGTTCGGTCCGGTTCTTTGCGGTTCAGTTTCAGTTCGGTTTATGGTTTTTAGTTTTAAGTGACAGCTCTACCTCTAATCCTACTTATTATAGTGGCTTGTTGCTGATGTTCTCTTTTGGGAATGATTGGGATGAACCCTCCTTCTCCAGCGATGTTCCTGCAAAGAGGATGTTTTTCCAATCATTGTCAGTGGCTTTGCCACTCTGCTACTCGACATTCCAGCCGTTGCAGCCGTTTCCGGGGGTGCTTTTGTCTCGCCGATGCTGAAGTGTAGTTTTTTTTTTGGGGGGGGGGGTCGTTTTTCGTGTCTTTATCAATTTTTATGTTGTATTTTTTCGTCTTTCTGCTGCTTAGGCTTACTGTGTGTGTTATGCCTTCATGCAAGTGTTATCCACGTGAGGGAGAGTGTTGGGATGAAGCGACTCGGATGATCTTTCTCGACTTTTCGCTTTCGTTCTATACAATCTCTAGTCTTTTGTCGTATGTGTCTCCCCATTTGTCTTTTTGATTGGTCGTGTGTTTGGACGCGACTGTTGTTGGTGTTTTATCCTCAACGGGTTGTGTCGCGTGAGACCGTGTCGTACGGGACTGTGTCGTGTGGGACCACCTTTTATGCAGATTATCCCCGACTGATTATCCTCGATCACTCGTTTGATGATTTGTTCTACATCTTTCATTCTCTTTCATGTTGTGTTTGTAGATGATGTTGGTTGACCGGTTTCCTGCAAGTCCACGTCGTGTGTGGGTCCTGCATTGTGTGTGGGTTAGCGTCGTGTGTGGCTATGTCCCTGACTTGATTCCCCGGTTTGGAATTTTCCCCGGTGGCTCGTCTGATGTTTTGTCCTGCATCGCCTACCTCCATTGCCGCTATCTGATGTGTCCAAGTTGAAGGCCCCCCCCTTCAGCTTGAGAGGGAGTGTTGGAATTATCGAATCAATGTCGGTCTATTAGAGTTTTTAGGAGTGAGTGAGTTTAGTCCCACATCTTGTGTCTGCAGTTATGAATTTTGTTGTAATCCTATAAATAGCCCCTTTGAGGATGAATATGATGCACTCTTGATTTCTCTCTTACTTTCGAACATATATAAATATAATCTAAAAAAAGTTAGAGCTGTAAGATTAGGATTTAGAATGTTAGATTGTTAAGTTATATTAATTTTATCTAGGATAATTTAGGATGTCTTACGCTCTAGTGCTTCTAATTTATACTTATATGAATGCAGATGTTCCAAATTAGTAGGATACAAACTATTTAATTAAATGACTAATGACTACATCAAAATGAAATATGGTCTTCAGATATTGAGAACTAAAAATTTGTGTCGGATGATGAAAGTCTGACACAATAGAAACCCAACTTGTAGCAAGCTTGCTAAACAATATCACATTTTCAAATAAATAAAAGAATACAGAGTAAGATGTAACGAGCGAGAAGAAATAAGTGGAGGTATTTCAAGCAATTTGTTGTCCATAAAATAGAATTTAAAGAACCGAGAACCGAACCGATAATTCCGGTTCGGTTTCGGTTCTACATTTTAGAACTGTGGGTCGGTTTCGGTCCCAAAAATTTGGAACCGAACCTATACGGGTCGGTTCTTGATTCTGAGTGGAATCGAACCGAACCGAACCGATCCGAGTTGCACCCCTACCCTCACACTTAGACTTAACTACGTAAGTGTGTGCACCGTCTACTCCCAAAATACACAATATCAAAATATTTATTATTTTCACTTTTTTTCACAATTTTTTTTCTTTTTCATTCGTTTTCTTTTCTCATTTTCTCTTTCATAACTATTTATTTTCAGCAATTTTTCAATGATGCACTTTCACACAACCACAATAGAGAACACCATATCAACACTACAACTTAAAAATATAGCAGCTAAACCTCAGATTTGGGTGTGCGACTAAGATTGGCTTTTAGGCTTTGGTTACAAATTGGTGGAGTTGAATCAATAGAGGGCTTGACACAAAAGGGCTAGCGAGGGTAGAATTATAGGCATGGGTACAAATGCTCAACTGGGCCAAAATGATGGCCTACATGACTACATCACACTCGCGGAATTGAACTAACCGTATACTCATGCTTCGAGAATAGCATGGGGTAAGTTTTTAGCCACCGAGAAAGATAATTTTTCCTCCCGACTCGGGCAATACGAGGCTAACGACCGTCTACATACATCCCTACGCTACCGTCGGATTCACACAAGATTCACCAATCATGAGTAGCTCTTGGATGATGGAGGCGGCATAGGGAAAAAGCCTTAACAGATGGATGGAGGGGGAAGGAGCCGGAGCTCTCCCCCTAGGGTTTGCGGCGGAAGAATTCGGGGAAGGAGTTGATCATCGGGCAGAAATCTGCGGCTTAAATAGAAAATCTGTGAGAAAATAGCTACGCACGGTCGTGCGATCGAACTGTGCGATATTTACGAGAAATCTTACAGTACAAGCCAAAGGTCCACCTGTGCATTTTCTCCTGACGCATGGTTGCATCAACGGTGCGCGAACAGAAACGCACGGGTAGAGACAAAACGCAAAATTTTCAGGCCAACCACCAGCCCGCGCGATTTTCTTCTTGCACGGTTGAATCCAACTGTGCGCGTTGAAAATGCACAACCAATAAAAAACATAAAAAATTTTAGACAAGCAAGTCACCCGTGAGATTTGCTCTCGCACGGTTGGAATCAACCGTGCGTGACCAAATCGCACAGGCAGAGGTAGAACCTAAAATTTCAGCAGAAAGGTCACGCACGGGCAAAATGCCCGTGCATGAAGGGAAAAGGCATGACCGTGCGATTTCCCAGAATTCTAAAATTTGATTGGACACACCCCTAACCTGTCCAAAACTGCAATACGATCAAATACACACAATAGGGAGCATCATGTTCTTACCCAAAGAGCCAAATGTGCACTTCATGTGAGAGTAGTGAACAAGTGAAATATAAACAATTATGAGCTATTTGTGAAGTGCAAGTGCGTGAAATTGAGCTCGGATGAGTCCAAAAAACCTTATAAATATCAGACTCATCACACTCACAGACTTAACCATTTGCTCATCCCGAGCAAACCATCTCCCATATGGACTAGAAAAACACAGACTGACTTAACAACTAAGAGTGAGGAGTACCATGCGAAAGCGCATACTCTCATGCGTAGAAATCTAGTAGAAAGAGCTTTTAATTATGCAAACTAGATTATAAGTTTCTAAAATGCTTATCTACATATTATTTTCACTCATAATTAGAATCATAGTGAATCCTCCAGTCATGCGTAAAGAGAAAGCAGACTGATCGCTAAGGTGAGCATTGTCAAAGATCGGGGCTCGGGACAACCTCCAAAGAAATCCATCAATGTCGGTGACCATAAGCTCACCCTTCCACACTCTCTCCACGACACTGGTTTGGTTCAACGCGCGAATCAGTAGGAATTATAGGGGCTTGGGTTTAGGTAGGGTATACAATTATAAACACAGTTTAGAATTGGGGCTTGGGTTTATGTAGGGTATACAATTATAAACACGGTGGCTCACGCACCTAGAATAAAACGTGTTTATGCAAATAGAAAAATATAAAACTAATTGCATAAATAAAAATTATTTCTAATCGGATTTCTACGAGCACTCGACTAGAAGCACTACATGAGTCGACATTTTACTTCGTCTCTCAATCCCATGCCAGCAGAGTGAATTTACCAATCACACACGAGAAATAAATTATACTCGCGACGCATCAACAGCTAAGTGCGCGCTCATGTGGATGTTGTGGTGTGCGATGACGATGGGCAATATTAAATAAAATGAATAGAGTGCTTATAGTATGCTAATGAAATGTGTACGTGTAATGGGTAATGAAAAAGAAAATCTCCCCCAAACTTAAATTAAGCAATACTAGACAAGATATAACAAGTAAGATTAAAAAGGAGACTAGGGAAGAGATTACCTAATGCTCAGAAATGAGCATACCAGAAGACGCATGAAAATCTATGGCAAAGCCGTCATACGAAGAATCACAACCACCTCCTTCCAAAATAGGTACCTGCAGGGGTGAGCTCCGCAAAAACAAAATAGACAAGTAGAGACTGAATTAAATGAAATGCAAATGAAATAAGATAACTACTGAGATTATTGTCATCTCAAAACGACTTATTTAGATTTTATAAAGTTCTAGCTGATGGGAGTATGAAAGGAGAAGTGAACAGACAACTGTTCTAATATCCGTGTTGGTAACGGGTACCAATATGGCGATAAAACCGTTACTTATCTACCTGAATAGCAATACCTGCTCCCCACAAGTAGATGTAAGACGAAGTAAGAAGAGCAAGAGGAATTCTCACTCATCTCACCAACAATATTCTTGCCAAGCAAGGTGTCGTCAACAGGGGGTCCAAGTCCTCTGGGTGTACCTGCGAAAGCTCAACCTGCACAGGCTCAGATAAAGAAGGGTGATCAGGAAATAAAAGAGGAGAAAAACATAAATAATCATCAATCGAGGGAGTGGTCCCGGTATCACTCCTAATAGGTTGAGGCGGATAATGTCAGGAATGTCGACAATGCTGCAGGGCTCAGCAGGGTCATCAATGACGCACCTCATACACATATATAAACCAAATGCATTCAAATAGATGAATTAAAAGTTAATAACAAGGATTTATAGTGCACATCATCAATAAAATGAAGATCCAATTACATTCATCAAAACAAGAGGAGAAAGGCAATAAATCAACCACATACGAAGTCTTGTTGGGACTCATGGTAGGAATCGCCGGGTTGTCAATCCGTGTCCTAGCTCGGTCCGCAACTACGTCTGGGGTAGAGGAGGGTTGGCACTTCCTCCTAGTTGACCCGTCTTCTTCGTCTCACGATCCGATCTTCTCCGGTGTGGAGCTCTCCTTGCTTGATGACGAAAGCATGGCTAGAATCCCCTCTTTGGAAGCTCTTGTATGATGGAAGCGGCCTAGGGCAAAAGCCCTAATGGATGGATGGATGAGGAAAAAGGAGCCGGAGCTCTCCCCCTAGGGTTTGCGGCGGAAGAATTCGCGGAAGGAGTTGATCATCACAGAAATCTACGGCTTAAATAGAAAATCTGTGAGAAAATAGCCGCGCATGGTCGAACGCACGGTCGTGCAATCGAACTGTGCGATATTTACAAGAAATCTTACACTACAGGCCAAAGGTCCGCCTGTGTGTTTTCCCCTCATGCATGGTTGCATCAACCGTGCGCGAACAGAAACGCACTGGTAGAGACAACACAAAATTTTCAGGCCAACCACCAGCCCGTGTGATTTTCTTCTCGTACGGTTGAATCCAACCGTGCACGAAGGAAAAGCACGACCAATAAAAACATAAAAAAATTTAGACAAGCAGGTCGCCCGTGCAATTTGCTCTCGCACGGTTGGAATCAACCGTGTGTGACCAAATCACACGGGCAGAGGTAGAACCAAGAATTTCAGCACAAAGGTCACGCACGGGCAAAATGTCCGTGCGCGAAGGGAAGACACAACCGTACGATTCCCCATAATTCTAAAATTGGATTGGGCACACCCCAACCTGTCAAAACTGCAATACGATCAAATACACACAGGGGGGAGCACCATGTGCTTACCCCCAACAAAGTAGAGCACAATTGCGCACCACAACGGGCTAAATGTGCACTTCATTTAAGAATAGTGAACAAGTAAAATATAAATAATTATGAGCTATTTGTGAATTGCAAGTGCGTGAAATCAAGCCCAGGTGAGTCCGAAAAACCCTATAAATATCGGACTCATCAGCAACAATGAGTATGCAGTTCATCTGCAGGGGCCTCCCGTGTCGCCTTATTGGCAACTCCGCCCTCCTCCGCACTCCGGTCTCTTTCCTCGCCATTCAGCGGACCACCGAGGTTGACTTCACAATGTGGCTATGACCCATCGCTGGGACGATGGAGGTCCCTACCTCTCACCTGGCGGATCTACATGAGCTTCTTATCGAGTTCGCAGATGTGTTCCAGCCCCCCGATACGGTTTCCTCCGGTGCGGTCGACCGCCCACGCCATCCCCTTGCATCTTAGGACTGTGACGGTCTCTGTGCGGCCCTACCGTTATGTCCATGTGCAATAAGATAAAATCAAACGACTTGTGCGGGAGGTGCTTCTGGGGGCCCTCATCTGACCCATTGCGAGCCCCTTCTCTAGCCCGATCTTTTGGTGTGGAAGATGGACGACAGTTGTTGTTTCTGCGTTGACTACCACGAGCTCAACAAAGCAACAGTGCCAGATAAGTACCCATTTCGGTAATTCCAGGAGCCGCTTGACGAGCTTCACGGGGCGACATTCTTCACCAAATTAGACCTTCGGGCAGGCTACCGCCAAATCTTGGTTAGGTTGGAGGACATCGCCAAAACCGCGTTCCGGACCCACGATGACCACCACTAGTTTTCCAAGCAACAATGAATGACATTTTCCGAGTGATACTTCACAAACACGTCCTCGTTTTTTTTCGATGACGTTTTGGTGTACAATTCATCTTGGCAGGATCATCTTCGTCACATCCACCTCTCTATGACCACTATTCAGTGTCATCACCTCAAGCTCAACCCAAAATAATGCTCCTTTGGCGTGATGAAAGTGAGCTACTTGGGCCACACGATCTCGACCTGGGGTGTGGTTATGGATGAACAGAAAATTGTCTTGGTCCTCCAGTGGCCGGCCCCCACTTCGCTTTTAGAGGTTCACAGATTTTTGTGCTTGACGTGCTAGTACTGCCTCTTCATCCAAGGCTACAGGGCTATGACTCAAAATCTGTGGCATGTACTGTGATTATTTGTATAAAATATTAATAACTCTATTCAACCCCTCCTCTCTTTAGAGTATTTTTTGGCTGTGGCTCGCCCACTTTTAAAACGACAGATTCAAATCCCGGCAAATGATGGATAGGATCCTCCCTGCCCGAGAAGCGGGTGAGATGAGTTTCCCTAAGGTTAGTCAGAATAGTTTTCATTCTGATTGTACCAAAGAAGTAAGAAGCGCCCTCTATCTTATAGGGTTCAGCTCGATCATCAAAAATGAGAGTTCGTGCATGTTCAATGAGAGCTGCATTCAGATAATGCTCTCGCTTGAGCCTGGCAGTAGTATCGTTCAAACTGTCAATGAATCTGGGTTTGTTGTGTTCATCATAGAAGGGCAAAAGTCCAGAGTAGTCACCATGCCTTTGGTGATGTTGTCATGTCTCACGTGAGTCTTTGTATGTCGTATTCAGGGTGTTGAATTTTCCATGACTCGCTATGGTTCTGGCATGCCCCCTCCCCCCCCCCCCCCACCTCGAAGGGTTTCCACCGTAACCTCGCTCTTCCATGCGAAAAACTTCCACTAACCTTCGGGAATCTGAAGACCACGTGGTTCGTTTTGTTGGGGCCCCTTTTGTCTCGCTCTTAGGGTATATAAGGCTGCATGACAGAGAATACTTAGTTCACCAGCAAAAGACAAGGAAAAGAGAGAGCCACATATCTGATTTGTGAGGAGCAAAATCAGCAAGAACAACATGCTTCACACAAATGGACCTTTCGCCGTGCATGATTTTATTCACACTAAGCCGATCACAATGAATTAAGTTTTTCGAAAAGGCATAACACACAAGTCCGGTTCGAGCTGTGTTGCAAAGTCTCAGATAGTTTCAGAATGGATTCAATGTTTCTATCTCCTTATTAATAATATTCAAAGCCCTTCCCTACGCGCACGCAACATGAAATAACTGCCTGACTAGATAGAAGTGTGCGCAGGTAACCTACAGGGGTACAGACAAGGTAAAGGGTGTCTGATGTTGATGCGGACTAAAGATGGGGTGCCTAGAAGCTGGCTCAAAATATGTGAGTACAATCTGTGTTCTTGTGAGAGCCAGCGAGTGCTTGCGAGTACTCTGAAAGGGGCTTTGTTGTGGGAATGGGGGTTCCTCGACTGTCAAGATTCCTTAGCTCTCAGTGTGTGATACGCGAATACTAAATACATGCGAGAGCCGCATGAGAACTCCCCATGCATTTGCCAGGCTGGCAGATGTGTTTAGGAGAACTTCCACAGTGGGATTGAAATCCTGGTCCTGAAGACTCATCGTACTGGCAAGTACTCGATAACTAAATAGCGCGGTGGCCATCGGACAGTTCTGTGAGAGCCTTGCCGGCTCTTTTATGAGCTTCATTTCTTAGTCTGGATGCTCTTCCAACCGAGTGCTGCATTCTGCTCTAAGATCCAGCTATCGCCATACTAGGGGTAGATACTGGGGTGTCAATTTTTCTCTTTGTTGTTGTACGATCTCCTTACTGCACGCATCATCCACGCCTAAGTTGTTTCTCCGCTCGTCATCTCAATCTCTTTATAACACCTCACACAAATCTATCTTCGATTCCAACTATCATGAACTCGTTCCCTCAACAAGCATCCATGCAGTCTTAGCTCGTACTGCTACTCTATATGGCTAACTATGTCAGCATCACTCAACACTCACGGTGGAGAAGAAATGAAGACTACTCGATAGAAATGTTCACAAAAGAATAAGAAAACTCAAAAGATTTCTTCACTCAAATTTAGATGAGAAAAATTAAGTGGCCTTCCCTTTATAGGGGCCCCAAGACAGCTTTCCCACCAAACATGGAACTTCATAGAACTCTACCTATTCATGATACCCCTTGAATATTCTCCACACATAAAATGCCATCTACTATACTCTTAAATATTCTACATGAATTGAGAATTCTACCCTCTAGAGAACACTAGACCCATCTAGACTTGAACAATGAGATCCAATACTCCACAACACGCCAACATTCATCTCGAAGGCACAAGAGATATCCATTACCATCTAGAAAATTCGGCAGTGTTCTCTAGATAGTCTGCGCTCTATACATTACACTTTTATATAGTGCAAAAAAAATTCTTACCCCAGACTACTCTGGAAGTCTCACATGATTTTGTCATCAAGAAATCTCTAGAATTCCCTACATAACTTTATATATATATATATATTGTCATGGGGCTGAAAATTGTGTGCCCAACGAGTCTTGAACTATAGGTCGTGATAAGTCTTAGCAGAAATCACCTCTGATTCCCAACCTACATTGCCTTTAGAGAGCCATACTCATGTCCATGATGACAATGATGCTGCTTCTAGAGGGAATAGACTTGTTTGGAACTTCTCATCAAATGGCTCAATAAAAGGTGCAGTGATGAATGTTGCCTGGGGATCTCCTGTGATCCTTCCCACTTCGAGTCTACAATAACCTTCCTTCACCTTCCGAACTCATCTGAACACATCATCCTTAAGGGTTCTCCTTTACCAGTAGAAATCGCACTCCTCATCACTGATTCCTTTCTTTCTTTTACTCTTCATCCTCTATCTCGCAAATCTATATCTATTACTAATACATCAACCCTCCAGTATTACGCTTTAACTAATTGCTTCCTGTTTGGTATCAGCCAAAATTCACATGGATGCAATCCTGCCAATTAATGTTCCCCTCCTAATATTTCAATTAGGATGACCTTTGGTTTTCTGTATGTTAAATTTCTTGATACTTAATCTAAGTGTTCTCAGTTGGATACTCTATACCAACAATTTTGTTTTGGTCATCTGAACAGAAGTTAAGCAGATTCAAGTTCTTTTTGTTGAGAACATTGTTCCACACTTGTATTACTCCTTATAATCATCATTAGCCTTTGTTAACTTATTGAACTTAATTTTGGCACTCAAATTGTTAGCATATTTAGCTAATTCCAGTGTGGACATTTTCTATGTGCTAGGTAGTAAATATGGAGGTCCTATAATAGCTGTACAAAGAGAGAGACCTCCAACCTTGTATATACTTCTTGAATGAATAATTACAAGTATGAATACATTTATATAGGAAGAGAGGGAGAAGAGAAGATCCCAATCCAAGATGTGAGACAAATACAAGAAACAAATGAGCCTCATAAATGGGCCTTTACAAGGTCTTTTCTAACACTCCCCCGCAAGCTGGAGCGTACAAGTCGTAGGCGCCAAGCTTGGATAAAAACTTGTAGTATAATGGCCTGGAGAGAGCTTTGGTCAGGATATCAGCAACTTGATTTGTAGCAGAAACATGCTCTAGATCTACCTTCTTTGACTGTACTTTTCCCCGAATAAAGTGGCAGTCAATTTCAATATGCTTTGTGCGTTCGTGAAATACCGGGTTCTTGGCAATATGTACTGCTGCTTGACTATCACAAAATAGGGTCGCCGGTGATGAGAGACTAACACCCAAATCTCCCAGAAGACTCTCAAGCCATGTTAACTCGGACACTACCGCAACCATGGCCCGGTACTTAGCTTCAACAGAAGTGCGAGCAACCACATTCTGTTTCTTGCTGCGCCAGGTTATGAGATGACCACCGAAGTAGGTACAGAAGTCAGATGTAGAGCGCTTATCATCAACAGATCCTGCATAGTCAACGTCCGAGTATGCAACGAGGGATAGTGATGTGGGTGGCTTGTACACAAGCCCTTGTCCTGGAGCGTTCTTGAGATACCGAAGAATGCGCTCAACAGCTTGAAGATGAGATGTCCTAGGGGCATGCATAAATCGACTCACGACTCCTACGGCAAAGGAGATGTCTGATCGAGTAACTGTAAGGTAGATCAGTTTCCCAACCAGGCGTCTGTAGTATTCCGGATTTGTAAGCCGCTCATCGGAGTCAGAGCTATGAGCCGAGAGCCTGTGATTAGTGTCCATTGGAGTATCCGTAGGTTTGCATCCCGAATAACCAGCATCATGGAAGAGGTCCATACAATATTTCCTTTGGGATAATACAAGACCATCAGGCCGTCGTGCAACCTCAAGCCCAAAAAAATACCGTAGGTTACCAAGATCTTTGGTCTGAAAGGCGGAGTTAAACTGTTGCTTTGTATGTTGTATTCCTGTAGTATCGTCTCCAGTAATGAGGATATCGTCAACATAGACAAGTAGAATCACAGTTCCGGTCTGCTGGTGTCGAGTGAAGAGAGAGAAGTCAGTCGAGCTCCTAGTAAAGCCAATATCGCAGACGACCTTGCTGAATTTTTCAAACCAGGCGCGTGGGGACTGTTTGAGACCATAAATTGATTTCCGAAGATGACACACCTGAGGCTCCTCCGTGGTCTCAAACCCGGGAGGTTGATGCATGTAAATAGTCTCCTGGAGATCACCATTGAGAAAGACGTTCTTAACATTCAGCTGATACAGAGGCCAATGACGGTGAACAACCAAGGAAAGAAGAACTCGGACCGTGTTCAATTTGGCCACTGGAGAGAAAGTTTCCTCATAATCAAGGCCGTGTTGCTGAGTAAAACCCCGGGCCACGAGGCGGGCCTTCAGACGCTCAACAGACCCATCCGCGGTATGTTTGACAACAAAGACCCACCTGCAGCTGACACAGTGGTGGCCTGCAGGAAGGGAAACCAGATCCCAAGTCTGATTAGCCCAAAGAGCCCTCATTTCATCCTCCATGGCCACCCGCCAGCCTGGGTGTTGAAGCGCCTCCTGCACAGTGTTAGGAATAAAAATCGAGGAAAAAGAAGTGGTAAAGTCGTAGAGAGGTGGAGCAAGCCGGTGGAGAGAAACGTAGTTGGTCAGGGGATGGGCCGTAGAGGCAGGAGCAGAATTCGCCGGTGCCGGAGTGTCACTGGGAGCAGGGAGCTGGGGCAGGGAACCATCCTTGGAGCCGCGACGAGTATAGACACGGATAACGAGCGGAGGAACTTTGGGAGCAGGAAGAGTGGCGGAGGAAGAGGGTAGAGAGGAAGGCGCGATTGGAACGGCAGGGCGGGGCAGAGCAGGAGAGGAAATCGAGGAGGAGGAAGGTAAGTGAAAGGGATGGTCTTCGCAGAAGGTGACATCCGCGGAGACAACCATCTTGCCATCGGAAGGAGAGTAGCAAACATACACCTTTTGAGTACGGGAGTAGCCCACAAACATATATTTGGCCGCATGAGTAGCGAGTTTGTCTGAGGGAGGTCCAAGAAGATGAACATAACAAACGCACCCAAAGACCCGTGGGGGGAGAGAGGTTGGTTTGGTAGTAGGATATAGGAGGTCGATAGGAATGACAAAATCAAGGACAGAAGAAGGGAGGCAGTTAATGAGATGACAGGCTGTGGAGACTGCGAAATTCTAATATTCGATAGGAACCTGCATTTGAAACATGAGGGAGCGAGCAACATCGAGTAAATGAAGATTCTTGCGTTCGGCCACCCCATTTTGTTGAGGGGTATAGGCACACGGATTTTGATGGATAATTCCAAACTCGGTACAGATGGAGGAGAACGCGCGCCCAGTATATTCGCTAGCATTATCAGTGCGGTGGATTTTGAGTGGGGTGGCGAACTGCGTACGGACCTCAGTAACAAAGACACGGAAGACAGATGTAAGCTCAGTACGATCATGCATTAAATATAGCCATGTAGTACACGAGTAGTCATCAATAAAAGTGACAAAATATCGAAAACCATAAATACTAGGAACCCTATAGGGGCCCCATACATCAGAATGAAATAAGGATAACAGAGTACTACTCCGGGTACATGCAAGGGGAAAACAGAACGGTGGTGTTTTCCATAGATACACGATTCACAAGAGAACTCCTGTAAGGGAACATCAGGAAGAGCCCGTTTGAGAATCGGAGAGGAGCATGTCCAAGGCGACAATGCCAGTCAACAGAAGAAACAACGGGTAGAAGAGTGGGTTGAGTATCCAAGAGGTAAAGCCCATTCACCAGCTGCCCCCTACCAATGATACTCCGGCTGCGACGATCCTGCATAAGAAAGGAAGAAGGAGAAAAAAATTATTGAACAATCAAGGTCGTTTGTCAGGCGACTAACGGAAAGTAAATTGAAAGGAGACCCCGGAACGTGAAGAACCGAGGAAAGAGAAAGTGTCGGGGTAAGTTGGAGGGCAGCAGCATCAGAGACCGGTAGAGTGTCACCATTGGCCACAGTGATTCACGGGGGTGAGCCATCTGGATATATTTGGAGGGCTTCTGGGAAGTAATATGGTGAGTAGCACCAGAATCGATCCAGTGAGGGCTGGGAGAGAGATAGGTTATACCTTCCGCAGAAAAGGTCGCAACCGAGCCGGAGGAGCGGCTGAGGACACCCTGTAGCTGATGGAGTTGGGTGCGGAGCTCATCAATATCGTGTCGGGTAGCGGAGGCCGGATCCTGAGCAGGAGTCCCAGGGGAAGCAGGAGCAGCAGAGGAGGTGACAGCGAGGTGGGGAGGGAACCCATGTTTGCTATAACAGGTGGGCTCAAGATGGCCACCCCGGCCACAATATGTGCATTTGAGAGACGAGCGGCCACCACGGCCGCGTCCCCGGGAGGGAGGCCGGCTGCCCTGAGTGGAAGAGCCACGAGCAGGAGGGGGAGTGGGAAGGAGAGGCTGTTGGAGAAGAGCAGGGGCAAAGCTGGAAGGGGCCTCCGTAGGAGGCGTAACCCGAAGTAGCATAGAGCATACATCAGACAGTGACAGAGTCGTCGTGGAAGAGAGGATCTGGGCCCGAACACTATGCAGGTGGGGCGGAACACAAGACATCATCATCGCGATGGTAACCGCCTCTTTCTGGGCTCGTTGAGTAGCAAGATCCATCGTAGGAGGCTGATGCTGAATCCATGCCTCGGCTAGGGTCTTGGCCTGAGCAACAAAGGAAATCATGTCGCTGGGAGCACCTGGAGTAAGAGTCTGGAGGTTGGAGATGATAGCATAGAGGTGCTGAAGACTGTTTTGCCCAGAGTAAAAGGAGTGGAGCTCCTCCCACATCGCCTTGGCCGTATCATGATACATGGTCATCCGATAGGGTTCAGTGTCCATAGAGTTGAGAAGTCAAGACTGAACCCGACCGTCATCACGAAGCCAATAATCAGAGGGAGCAACAGGGGTAGCCCGAGTCAGGTGGTGGAGAAGACCCTTCGTCTGCAGGACACGACGAACAGAGTGAACCCATTCGACAAAATTGCGTTTGCCAGTCAGAGAGATGGTAGTAATTTGTAGTTCATCACGAAGGTTAGAAGCCAGAGTAGCCTCACGGACTGGCGGAGCAGAAGTAGCAGCAGAGGCGTCGGAGGCCATGAGGCGAGTAGACGAGGTCGGGCAGCTTGACAAGGTAGGCCGGGCGGCTTGGAGAAGAAGGAAGCCGCTCGGCTAGCAGAAGAAGGAAGGGAAGCCGCGCGGCTAGCAGATGAAGGAAGCCGAGCAGCTTGACAAGGAAGGGAAGAAGGCCGCACACCAAAGGAGAACGGCCAGCGACAAAGAAAGTCTCAACCACAATGCGGCTAAGGGAAAAGGAGACCACGGGAAAGAAGGCGCAGCGGCTAGGAGAAGGCGCAGCGGCTAGGAGAAGGCGCAGCGGCTAGGAGAAGGCGCGGCGGCTAGGAGAAGGCCGCGAGCGACTTGACAGGACGTTGCGATTAGAAGGGAGAGGCAAAGACGGGAAGATCGCACAGATAAGAGAGAAACCGCAGCGGCAAGGGGAGAAATACGCAGCGGCTAGAGAGAAACCGCGAGAAGCGGGAAGAGAGAAGCCGCGCGGTCAGGGACCGGGCAAGAGAGAAAAGAGAGAGAAAGTGGACCCCACGTGAGAGAAGGTTATAAAAGAGGGAGAGATAGGAAGAGGAGAAGGAGGAGGTCAGAATAGAAGGGAAGATGGAGGAACAGCGGGTAGAAAAGAACAAGTTGCCAGATGCGGCGGCTTAAGCAAGAGAAGAACAGGCCGCGCGGTCAGCCGGGTGACCAAGCGGTTTGCACACAGACAAGCCGGCTAGAGGGAGACCGGTGGCTCTGGTACCATGTAGAAAGAGAGAGACCTCCAACCTTGTATATACTTCTTGAATGAATAATTACAAGTATGAATACATTTATATAGGAAGAGAGGGAGAAGAGAAGATCCCAATCCAAGATGTGGGACAAATACAAGAAACAAATGGGTCTCATAAATGGGCCTTTACAAGGTCTTTTCTATCAGTAGCCATTGAGTTTTTCCACATATTATCATCTTAGTCTCCAAGTATTGTTTAAAATGATTATAACTCTATTATATATAATTGACTTTCGAATGAATAATGCATATGGCATCTTATACTTCAGATTTTTACACGTAATTCTCTTTCTTTGCTTTTCCCATATACGGGCTAAAATTCATTTCAACGACTCTCATTGATCAGAGAATCGCAGCCCCTTGGTTGATTCATTTATCCTCTATTCCATCAGCTTGAAGAACGTACCCACCAATAAAACATGGAAACTTCACTCCAGTCTTTGTTGCCACCTTCAATTGAAACCCTAAACCTTTAGCCAACTCGAAATGTACGTCATCTGACTGGAAATCATCCATGTGGAACGCAAAAAAAGTCGTCTGTTTCCATCTATTTGTAAACTTGGATCTAATCTTTACCATTTTAATTTTTCTTAGTTTTACGCAACCTTTCTCTCATGTTGTCGAGCATTCTCTCAGGTTGTTGACCCTACTTTCTAGTTATTGACTTCACTCTCAAGCGGCTAAATCACACTTCATACATAATTTTTTGAGCCACATCTCATGTTATCGTACACACTATCAGCTTATAGAACATTTCTCTAATGTTTACCCCTCTGGTTCATAATATTTGTCTAGGTTATTGAACCTTGATCTCATGTAGCTGAAACTCGTTACTTGCCTTACTGAACCTCACTCAAGCACATGAAGAGTGATTCCATGAAGCTGAATCATCCTCTCATGAGCAAGCTTTACAAACCAAATGGATGATAAAACGAGATAATTCTTCTGAAAGTAAACAGGAGAAGTTCCAGTCACCACAGAGAGGAGTTAGAGGAACATATAGAAGCAGATATAGAGGTAGAGGAAGAGGTAGAGAAGCTAGAGATAGCAGAGATGGAGTTCAAGAATTAGAAAATAAAAAGGCAGTACTGTGTACTATGTAAAAGGATTAATCATGATATGAAGACTTGTTACTATAGGTGTAAATCATGAAAGAGGCCAAATAATTTGGATAAGGATTGTTGGCACAAAAACAAAGCTACTCAAACATCAGAAACTATAGTTACTGAGTTTGTTGCGCCTGAACAGATGTTTTGCACTGATCCCGTAGAAGATAGCCATACAAATGACAGGTGGATTCTTGATAGTGGTTGTTCCAACTACATGTGCAATAATCAAGATTTATTTCAACATATTGAATCAGCTACAAAGGCAGATGTAGTGATTGGTAATGGCAATACAATGACAATAGAAGGTCTGGGAGATGTCACAGTCCTCAATCCTCAAGGTATTCCCAAGACAATCAAGAATGTTTTATATGTGCCACAATTACAAACTAATTTATTAAGCATTGATCAGCTTATTCAAAATGGCTATAAAGTAGTATTTTAAAATTGCCAATGTTTAATCACTGATAAGCATACACAACAAGTTGTGATGAATGTTAGAATGGCACAGAATTATATTTTTGCATGTTTGATGAGACATCATATGTCTTATACCTGCGAAGAAGATTTAAGACGTTCAGAAATCTGGCACAAAAGATACGAACATTTAAATATGGCAGATCTATATATGCTCTATAAATATGCACTGGTAAGATATAGAAGCTTGTGAAAGTTGTATATATGGAAAACAAAAGCAACAGGGACTGCCAAAGGAATCTACTTGGAGAGCCTCCAAGTCATTGCAATTACTCCATTTAGATGTACGAGGACCATTCACTACTCCTTCAATATCAGGTAATACTTATTTTCTACTTATTGTTGATGACTACTCAAGAATGCAATGGGTCTACTTCTTAAAACAAAAGTCAAATGTATTCAATCATTTCAAACAGTTAAAAATGTTAGTAGAGAAACAAAGTAATTATGCTATAAAAGCTATAAGAAGTGATAGGGGTGGAGAGTTCATGAATAAGGAATTCATCTCATTTTGCAACTCAGAAGGAATTCATAGACAGCTTACTACACCCATGACTCCTCAACAAATGGAGTTGTGGAAAGAAGAAATAGAACTATTGCAGAGATAGCTCGAACAATGATGACTGGAAAACAATTGCCAAAAGAATTTTGGACTGGCGTTTGGTCTTAGCGACCTATCTTCTAGTGGACTGGTGTTTAGCAGACTGGTGTTTAGCAGACTGGCGTTTAGAGGACTGCATCTGGCGGACTGGTCAGTAAGTCTTACCGACCTGGAGATCTTTTAGGCTTGTTCTATCTGCTGTTGTGGGTTTGGTGGACTTGAGATTCAAGCCGCTGTGGATAGAGGCTGCGGTCTGAGGAGCAGTTGAAGCTGCTGATAGAGGAGCTGAAGCTGCGGATAGAGGCTGCTATCCGCTTATGTTGCGGCTTGATGATCAAGGTAGCTAAGTTCCTGAAGATTGGAGGATAGAGGGTGATATTCGCCTGTGTTCTTCTCTGATCATCATCAGCGAACTGAGATGTAGAGACCGATTGTTTCTTGGTGTAGGGTGGTCTGCTTGTCTAACCGCTCAGTGCGGTCTGAAAAATTGTATCTGCCTATATTCTTGTTGTATTTTAGTCTCACATCGTCTGTTGTATTTTCCTTCTTTCTCTTATTCCTATAAATAGGGGGTCATATTCGTGTAACTTAACTTTTTGGTGGAATGAAAAGCTTGTCATTCATCCGAGATGACGATTACAATGTTTGTGTGTCCTCTTATAGAGACGAGGAGCAAATACAAAAGGAAAGCAATACAAAAAGAAAACGGGAAATAATAAATTTGCGACATCCAAATATAGAATAGAATAAATGTTAAACAGAATAGAATAAATGTTAAATATTCTTTGTGATCTCGGTGGACCCATGTGATATTCTCGTCTGGCGCGTGTAGACTTGCCATTTGGGCTCGTCCTCATGCAGATCCGTAACAATGCCGCCATCTGGAAAATGTGCCTTGTCCTCAAGGCAGTAATCAGCGAACTGGCGGCGGAAGTCATCCCGGGGAAGCCACATCGCATCTGAGTCAGGGCGACCGGTCCAAGCCACAAGAACCTCCTCTGATGTATGGCCCCCCAGAGTGCGGTATCAGCGATCGAGGATCGAGGCGGGGTAGAAAGGCGCCTCTCCGGAAAGGTCGAGATCGGCCGGGATGTGATCCGTGGTGGCGTGCTCACCCACCACTCGTCGTAGCTGCGAGACATGGAAGACCGGGTGGATGCGGCTCTCGCTTGGGAGGCGTACGCGATAAGCTACTGCCCCGATGCAGGAGGACCTCAAATGGCCTGAAGAACCGGGGGGGGGGGAATTTGGGCACTGTCGGCGGACCACCGAAAGATGACGGTAGGGGTGGAGCTTCACAAAGACCTTCTCTCCTACTTCGAAGGAGAGATCCCGACGTTTCCTGTTGGCATAGGAAACCATCTTCTGTTGGGCCCGTTGGAGGTGGTGCTTCATATGATCCAGAATAGTGCCCCTGTCGCGCAGAGCGGTGGCCAGGCCTTCCACTTGGCATTCCCCCGGAAGGTAGCGGATGATGGGCGGGGGAGGCCGACCGTAAACGACCTCAAACGGAGTAGTGTCAGACGCCTGATGGTGGGCGGTGTTATACGAGTACTCGGCCCACTCAAGCCACTTGGCCCAACTGCGCGGTTGCTCCCCCACGAAGCAGCGGAGGTAAGTCTCTAAGCATCAGTTGAGGACCTCTGACTGGCCATCGGTCTGAAATGATATGTTGTACTCATGCGTAGCCGGGTGCCCTGCAGGAGGAACAGTGTCATCCAGAAGGTACTCCGGAAGAGCGGGTCCCGGTCGCTTAAGATAGACCGGGGAAACCCGTGGAGGCACAAAACCCCCTGGATGAAGTTGTCGGCGACTGTGGCTGCGGTGTAAGGATGACAGAAGGGAATGAAATGTGCATACTTTGAGAGTCGATACACTATGACCAGAATGCAGTCGTACCCCTGGGAGCGCGGCAGCCTTGTGATGAAGTCTATGGCGATGCCGTCATATACGCGTTCGAGGATCGGGAGGGGCTGAAGTAGGCCGCCCGGAAAAACGGCCTCGTACTTGGCCTTCTGGCAGACGAGGTAGGCGGCCCCAAAGGCTTTGACCTGTCGAAACATGTGAGGCCAATAGAGCGAGGCTGCCAGCCGTCGGTACGTTCGGTAAGCACCTGCGTGTCCCCCTGTCAGGGAGGCATGAAACTCCGCTAATAGTCGGGGAATGTTGGGGGAGGATGGGGCGAGTACGAGGCGGCCCTTGAAGAGTAGGCAGCCGTCCACCAAGGAGTAAGGTGGGTGGGCGACGACGTTTGCAAGGAGTGTTGTCCGGATACCGTTGAGTTTCGGGTCCGCTTCCACTTCCCGTTGGAGGGCGTCTGTATCCTCCCAGACTGGCCGGGAGATGGCTGCAAGTATGGGGCTGCGCGAGAGAGCGTCGACTGCGCAGTTCGTCTTCCCGGGCCGGAACTCGATGCTGAAGTCATTGCCCAGTAGCTTGGTCACCCACACTTGGTGGGCGGGCGTAGCAATCTTCTGCTGCAGGTGGTAGCGGAGGTTGTGGTGGTCGGTGCGGATCACGAATCGTCGTCCCAGGAGGTAGGGCCGCCAGTGCTGCACTGCGAGGACGAGGCCCATGAGCTCGTTCTCGTACGTTGATCGACTGCGGATGGTATTTGAGAATGCGCGGTTAAAATAGGCCACCGGGCGGCCGTCTTGCATGAGTACGGCCCCCATGCCCATGCCTGACGTGTCGCATTCCACAAGGAAGGGCTCGGAGAAGTCCGACATTGCTTACACCGGAGCACGAACCAGAGCTTGCTGAAGAGCGACGAAGGCGCCGGAGGCCGTTGTTGACCACTAGAAGGGGCCCTCGGCTGACTTCTTCAAAAGCTGAGTGATGGGTCGGGCAATCGTGTCGTAGCCCCGGATGAATCGCCGGTAGTACTCCGTCAGGCCCAGGAACCCACGAACATCGCAGAGAGATGATGAGGTTGGCCACTGGAGAATCGCCTCGATCTTGTCGCTGTCCATCACGACTCCTGCAGCAGAAATGGTGTGCCCTAAGTAACACACCTCCGAAACCCCAAAAGAGCACTTCGTTTGGTGGAGCTTGAGGTGTGGTGTCGGAGAGTAGCCAAGTCTGACGGACGTGCTGTAGGTGCTCCTGCCAAGAAGAATTGTAGAACAAGATGTCATCAAAAAAAATAAGTACATGCTGGCAAAGTACCGGCCGAAAGATGTCGTTCATCGTGGCCTTGAAGGTGGCCGGTGCGTTGGTCAGGCCGAATGGCATAACCAAGAACTCGTAGTGGCCATCATGGGTCCGGAAGGCCGTCTTGGCAACGTCGGCTGGCCGAACGCGAATCTGGTGGTAGCCCGCACGGAGGTCCAGCTTGGTGAAAACGGTGGCGCCGTGGAGCTCGTCCAAAAGCTCCTGGATCACTGGGATCTGATACTTGTCTGGGACTGTGGCCTTGTTGAGCTCCCGATAGTGTACGCAGAAGCGCCAGTTGTCATCCTTCTTCCCGACCAAGAGGATCGGGCTAGAGAAAGAGCTTGCACTGGGGAGGATGAGGCCCCCCATCAACATGTCGTGTACGAGGCTCTCGATCTCGTCTTTCTGCACGTGCCCGTAGCGGTACGGGCAGACCGAAACTGCCGCCACGCCGGGCTGAAGAGGGATGACATGATCGTGTGGTCGGGTCGGCGGTAAGCCGGACGGTGCCGTGAAGAGGTCCGCAAACTCGGACAGGACGTCCTGCATAGCCGGTGGTGGTGACGGGGCCGGTGGCGCCGCATCCGAGTTGGACCAGAGCCATGCCGTAAAATCGATGTCTGTCGTCCTCAGGATTGTGCGGGAGGAGACGGGGGAGCGGAGCAGCGCAGCATCTCCCATTAGGCAGCACTCCTGTCCGTCTTGGAGAAATCGCATCGTCATGGATCCCCAGTTGACCCGTACGTTGCCCAATGTGCTGAGCAATGCTACGCCTAGGATGACGTCGATCCCGCCAAGGCCGAAAACGTAGAAATCTGCTATCACTCAGCAAGGTCCCACTGAAATCGGAACGGATGGGCAGCGACCCTGAATCGAGCGTCGTCGGCCATTGCCCAAGTTGACCGTGAAGTCCGGCGAAGGTTCCATTGACAGGTGGAGTTGCATGGCCAAATGAGAGGAGCGGAAGTTATGGCTCGCCCCGCTGTCAACCATGATGACGATGTGGTGGTCGCCCTGCTTGCTCGCTAACTTCATGGTCTGTGGCCCTGAAAAGGCCGCCCACGAAAAAGCGGAATTTCCAGCTGGTGAAGGCCCGCGTCAGTAGCGCCCTCGGTGGAGTCCTCGCGGATTTCGAGGTCTTCGAAATCCGCCAAAGTGATCTCTGGTTCGGGGTCACCAATGATGGCGCGAAACTATTTGACCGCACAGACGTGGGTTGGAGAGTAGGGCTGCCGACAGCGGAAGCATAGCCCTTTGTGTTGGAGATCGTCGAACTCGCGGTTGGAGAACCGCTGAGGGGCGACTGGCCGGGCTGGCCGAGCGGCTAGAGGAGGGCGAGGTGTCTGTGGCTCTGGAGTAGCGGGCTGCCATGGTCGGCCCCCTTGCGGGGGTCTGCCTGGATGTGGCGGGTTTCGCGGCGATAAATCTCCCTCCACGAGGCGGGCCATGTCTAGGGTCTCGGACACCGTCCGAGGGTGATGAGTGCGAATCCGGGAGCAGATGTGCGGCAGAAGGCCCTGCATGAAGAAGCCGAGGTAGTGATCCGGTGGTAAGCCTGGAACATGGGTGACGAGGGCCACAAATTCATCAATGTAATCATCCAACGCACTGGTTTGGCGTACCCCACATAGTCGTTCGATGGCGGAGCCGGAATAAGGGTTGTCGCAGCGGCGATTCATCTCCTGCTTGATCTCCGGCCAGGAGATTGTTGGGTTGGATTGTCGTAGCTGTAATTTTGCAAACTTCGGGGGGAGGTCCCGGTAAATAACCATATATATATATAGAGAGAGAGAGAGAGAATTACCGGGACCTCCCCTGGGAGTTTGCATAATTACAAAGGGTAAACTTGAGAAACTTAGAGGGAAGGTAAATGTAATTTTGAAAGATAGAGGGGTGCGACCTGTAATTATGCAAACTCCCAGGGGAGGGGGGGAGGTCCCCGGGCAATTAACCCTACATACAAACATATTATTTTGCTCTTTTATCCCTGGATGTTCCTGCAATCTTTATTTACAAACATATTATTTCGTGATTGTTTTTTTTTTTGAATATTGTGATTTGCTTATACCGTGCGCTTTATAACCATATTCACACCCTCCTCTGGTTGCATCTCTCCTAACACGTACACCTTCATTTGACCTAAACTTGTACAATAATTAAGGCTCCATTTGGCACGGCGGCGGCGGTCGTAAACGCATGGGTTTTTCGTTAAAAATCACCTAACAAATATCATCAGTTTGAACATAAAAGTGGATGAAGTTCCTTAGGTGGACATTAGCAAATGACAATTTAACACCCGTGTTCATGACCGCCGCCACCATGCCAAACGGAGCCTAAAACTTGTGCAATGGAGATGAAATATAACGTATATGTAGCCTATAATGAAGATTTTTTTTGTATATATTCTGCTTTTGTTTAACCGGCTAGTTCAATCTTGTAACCCTGTTCAACTTACTGAGCAAACAGACGAATCCCAGGGCAACTGTTGAGATAGAGATATCACAAGACATGCAGCTGGTTCATCTAGATTTCAATGGGTAATTTGTTTGATTAATCATCACTTGTGTTTAACTCAATCTCTCTCTCTCTCTCTCTCTCTCACTCTCTCTCTCTCTCTGTATATATAGGGTTATTTACGGGGACCTCCCCTCGAAGTTTGCATAATTACAGCTTGCACTCCTCTAACTTTAGAAAGTACAAAAACTTCCCATCAATGTTTACTATTCATAACATCCATGCACAAAAGTTTCTTCCTTGATTCATCTCACTTCCTCCTAAACTGCCGGAGATGGCAGAGGAGCACCGCCAACACCACCTCTTCCACCACCACAACGAGGAGGGGGAGGTGCAGCCTTCCGAAGTTGACTACCTTCTGAACTCCCTGAATCCTCAACTTCCCTTGACCTATAATGCATATAAGACTGAAAAATAGATATGTGATCGCTTGAACGCGCACTTCCAGAAGAAGGAGAGATTGTCAAAAACTCTCCCTGAGGAAAGTTCTTCAACTACAGATTCACTGCTAGCATGTCAGTCACCTCTCAAATATCAAGCTGCATTTTGATGTTGTGAAATGTACAGCTTGCTCAGAATCAGATACACAAAGAGACTCTCAGACATATATGAATGATCGTCCTCCAGCTTATAAGGACCTCCCCTCTATTTTTTTTAATTACCAACATCTTCCATCTGACTTTTTTAGCAAATGTATGTTAGCAAATACCCAAAAAAAAAGATTTTTGGGGATGTTTTAGTAATTTTGAAAAATGGAGTGGAGGTCTATGTAACTATATAAAGTTAGTGTGTGTGTGTGTGTGTGTGTGTAAATGCATATTCTCAATGTTATGTTCCTTTATGACAGATCTCCATTCTCGCTGCACGATGACGCTGCCATTTTAAAAAGGATGGGGTGCCCCCAAGCAAATGAGTTTACTCGAGGTGGCCCATTGCCGCACACTTTAAACTGCATCAGGGACGAAAATGGGAAGCCAGTGAAGCCCGCTTCTTTCTCGTGGAACTCGGAAAGATGAAACCGGGGATCAATGGGCATACTAGGCAGTTCCCACTGTATATTTTTTCTGTTTAACTTGAATGTGTAAATTATATAGCAGTGGGGTGTGGGAAGAGGAAGTCCAAAGATTTCAAAGCTCAGTTTCTGTGGAATTGAGATACTTGAAAGAATTATTTGCTTGCAAATATATTGAGTTAGCAGCTTCTTTCTTTAAATTGATCATTGAAAAAGCAATCTTGATATAGGATACCAAAATTCATGGACTCGGAGGAGGGGAGTAAAGTGTACCCCTGCACTTTACGGTAAAGTGTGGGCATTCAACGGTCTGTGTGGATGCCTGCACACATCTCGAAGCAAGAACATCTCAGCTTGCTTTGAGATGTGTGCGGACATCCAACTCGGGTCGTTGGATGCCCGTACTTTACGGTAAAGTGCAGCGAGTGCACTTCACCTCCCCCGAACCAAAATTCATAGGGTTTTACGGGCTATTCATAAAATGTATTTTCTAAATACATTTTAAAACCATTGATATGCTTACTAATTTTACTTTAAAGGATCACTTTCAGCAAACTTCATATGAATTTTATTACAACAAGATTTAGAGAAACTAACAAGACATACTTAATAGAGATGGTTTGCTGAACAATGTGACCCCATGCAAGCTTTCCCTCAATCGAGTGGTCTCGATCAATCATATGCGTTGGTTCGAGTTCATTTGGATCTCCCACATGTGTGCGACAAATTTGGTTTGTGCGAGTTGTTGAAACCCGTGATAGACATGCTCGACTAATACAGACTTTCATTGCGCGAACTTGATCGTCCCTTAACACGTTCGGATCGACCGATTCTAATTCGTGGTTTCGATTTATTTTTATGTACAGACTAATTTACATTAAGAAAAAGTAGGGTGCTTTCAGTAATTCCCCTCCACTCTCACAATCCCTCTCCTATTAAGAGATTAAGAGCTAGTTATTTCATTAATGGTCCATTGTGAACAAGTGTGAATAGTGGCAAGCGGTTATTCGTCCTTCTCTGGCAACTTCTCCCCTATCCAAGAAATCCATAGCAAGTTTTGTGGTGGTCGACGCAAATTGAGGAAGAAGGCAAGGTTACAGTACTCTCTCTTCATTTTATGACAGTCGATGTCGATGTGTTTTGACCGCTCATGAAAAATAGGATTTGATGCTAAATGTAAGGCAGATTGGTTGTCACAAAACAACATTGGAGTGGCCGGGTGTATTTGAAAATGAATGAGAAGACGTTGCAACCATACAACTTCACTGGCCAAGGATGCAAGAGCTCGGTATTTAGCCTGAGTGGATGATTTGGATGTTGAAACCGGAATCCGGCTTCCTGTGGAGCTCGCCCTTGGGGAAGGGGGTGGTCTCGCGCCTACTTCGCTCCTGCAAGAAAAATGACGAAAGCAAGGAGAAACAGACCCAAGGGCTCGGCAGGGAGGTCCCACCACAAACCCGGAAGATCTCAGAGCGCTTCCCCTCCTTAGCCAGAAGCCGAGCTAAGGTACCCTCAGAAAGCACTTGAAGATTTCGGGGAGAAGAGCGCAGGGAAAAACCTGCTTTCTGGGGTACCCCTTGGGTCCTATTTATAGCTTTTGAAATTCGGACTGCCAATAACCAAAATAAATGACCTGAAATTACCAGAAAACTCCCGGCCGGGTCTGCCAACAGCCAAACTCCGCTGTTTTGAAGGGCTATGGGCAGACCAGCAGGGGTAAAACAGTAAAAAGTACCTCTGACCCCCAGGCGAGCTGGGAGCTCTGGTCTCCCCGGCGTGCTCTGCTCGCCCACTGCCGCCGAGCTCTACTGCGAGGGCGCGCGTTGCAGCCCGCTCGGCAAATGCCGAGCTCGGGGGTCGCCGATCGATGATCTCTGGCAGACGTTTGCCGAGCTCAGCCTCGCCCCGGTTGCTGCCGAGCTCGCCTGCTGCTCCTAACCTGATCTGCTCGCCCCCTGGTGATCCTGCTCGCCGGACACGGGGTTGTACACAATCCCCGCTCTTTCCGAGCTTGTCAAAAAGCTCGAAAAGAAACATCCAACCCGAAGTGTTCGGCGAGCTCTGGCTGGCGAGTTGGAGGGAATCTTCTGGTGGGGTCCACCTGCGGCTATATATATGCACCTGCTCTGCTGCCTTGCTCTTGCCATTCCACCTGTCGCCTTGCCAAGATGCCCCTCCCTAAAGAGATCCAAGAGCGCATAGACCGAGCTCGCCTGGCTTCCGCGGCTCGCATTGCCGCGCTGACGGCGGTCCCCGCGAAAGCTCCCCAAATTGATTCTACCGAGCCGAGCTCTAAGAGGACGAAGCCATTCCCCGAGGCGGCCGAGCCCATCTTCCACGACCTGAGGGCCACCCTGGCTCGCGAGACCGGCTCTTCTACCCGAACCATTCTGGAGAAGGATAGAGAGGTCGTCGTAGTCGGCGACGATCAGGACGGCCAACCAGATGGCGAGGGCACCACGCCGCAGGTCCCCACGCCGCGAGGCGAGGTCACGCTTGCCACTTCGCGATTTTCGGCACCGGACAGCCATCCCCGGGATCCGCCGCCCCTCTTCGGGATCCTGCCTGTGAGCTCGCAGAGGCCAACTTCGCCTGCGGGTTCCCCCCCTCCTCGCCAAATTGACGCGGCCGCTGGGGAGGGTCCGGGGAACATTCCCACCCCGGGCTTCGAGCACATCTCGCAGGGGGCTCGCGGCCCAGGTCGCGGGAAGGACCTGAGGTTCATCCCTCCCCGCATCTCCTTTGAACCGCCGAGCTCTTCAGGTCAACCTCGCTCAACCCCAGGTGCTCTATAAGTTTTTGCTCTGCTGACATATGCCTTTACAGCTCTTCCCAGTCAATCGGCTGCCGAGGAGTCCTCGCGGGCAGCCCACCACTCTCCCCTCCCGTCTCCGAGCTCGCTGGACTCTTACCTGGGTCCAGAGGTGGATCAAGGCGAGCTGACGAGGAGGGAGCTCAAGCTCCTCAAGAAGCTGGTGTGCGGACTGCGCGAGGTGCAGGGCGTCAACGAGACGCTGCAGCGCGACTATGCGCGTCTTGCTGAGGAGGTGCGCCTCGGCCAAGCTGGCGAGTTGATGTCCCCCTCCCGACTCCTGGACGAGATAGACGACGGTCTCTTGGTTGCGCAAAGGAATTCTGGAAGGATCCGCGAGCTACTCCGAGCGCGGCAGCCTGGGGGGCGGGGGTCGCGAGGCCGGGGTAGGTAAGTCTGCGGGCTCCTCTGCCGAGCCGACCGGCGCTCGCATCCCGGTGCCCACCCTGCTCGCGCGCCCCGCTTTCAATTCTGAACTCTTTTACTTCTGTGATGAATAATTTTTAGAACATTCGTAATTATGTTACTCGAATAAAAAAAACTGCAATGTGACTTAGCCCTGGTTGGGACGCGTCGGAAGTCGGCGAGCTGGGGTGGCGAGCTGGGGCAGCGAGCTGTACCGATGTGATAGCCTGCCTCAGATTCCTTTTCCTATAAATAGCCCCCCCCCCCCTCACCTACCCCCGTACTGCCTTTATTGCTTTGCTTTCCTTTCTTTGCTTTCTCCCTTCCCTGCTCGCGTCGTGCTTCTCCTCTGCGATCATGGGCAAGACCAACCCGGACGCCGACGGCCGCTCCAAATGCGCGCAACACTTCGCAGACTATTGCTTCTTCGACGGCCACACCAGGGAGTAGGAGCTCACGGAATTCAAGGCCGCGTATGTGCCGCCGGGCTTTGAGGCACGCACGCCGGGGCCGGGCGAGGCCATCAACACATTTTACGAGAACGAGCTCGCATTCCCCATCTCGCACTTCGAGGTGGGGCTGCGACTTCCCTTGTGGCCGGAGATCCGGCAGATCCTGAAGTACTACGGGGCCGTCCCCGCGCAGCTGAACTCCAACGCCATCGCAATGATGGTGGCGTTCGCGAGCTACCTCCGGCGGGAGAGGATCGAGTTTAACCTGACGGTGTTCAGGAAGCTTTTCTCCTATAAGGCGATGACGGACGGGGTTGCCTACTTCGGCGGCTCCTTGATCAAAGTTCGCGAGATCGCGAACAAGCACCATACTTGGATGACCAAGATCGCCTTCGTCAAGGGCGATCTCGGCAACATCCCCTACTCGCCGCAACAAAAAGGCGAGGAGGTGTACCGCCCGCCGGCCGTGTCCGGCAACGACGCCGAGCTCCACAAATTCTTCCTCCACAAAGATTTCGCGGTCGCCTTCCTGCGGAGGGGCCTCGACGCGCTCCCCCCGGTTCTGCCCGGCGAAGGTATATTCTTCTCATCTTGCCAAGCTCGCCTACTCGCCGAACTCGGCACATCGTTATATCTGAATTCCTAACCTTTCCAAGTGTTTTCCTTCAGGGGAGAGAATAATCCCCGCGAACCCGTCGTTCGCGGACCCGGGGCTCGATACTGACCCTCTTGCTTGCGAGAGGGCGGCGGCAGCGGCCTGCCGAGACGAGGCGGCCCTCTCGCAGCCCTCTTCCGGCAAGAGGCGATCTGAGGACGCGGGGTCGAACCCGCCATCCGGCCCCCGTCAGATGAAGAAGATGCGGAGGGCCCTGCTGGCTCCGCGGGGGTAACAACAACAACAACATCAGCCCAGCCCCAAGTACATCAGCTCGTCGGAGACTCCTCCTGACGCGTCACCGGAGAGCCCGCTGAAGGAGAGGACCATCAAGGGCCGAAAGGGTGGCAATGGCCCTTCTACCTCGGCCGCGATCTCCCCTCCTCCTTCGGCGAAAAGGGCTGCCCACGAGCGCGCGCCGCCGAAGCAGCACCCCCTCTTCAACTTCGGCACGCGCTGGAAGGATTCCGCGGGCGAGCCCATGCTGCAGTGGGACGAGCTCGCTCATCAAGTCTCCGTCTCCACTCTGCACCCATCCTGGCACGACCGCGAGCCCGCCACCGGTCACGCATATGCCCTCGGCTTCGGCCTTTATGGCCGGGAGGATGCCGAGGCCTACAAGAGGACGACCCTCCGACAGCTCGGCCATGAGGGTCTGCAGTCCCACCTGCGGACTCTGGAGCTGCACCACATGCTGGCGCGCCGCAGCTTCGCCCTCAGCCATCAGCTCGAAAAGGCCGAGCAGGCTCGCGACCTCGCCAAGGAGCAGATCGCCGATCAGGCGAGGCGGCTCGGCATCGCGGATGGTCTCCTCGCCCAGGTCGCCGGCGGATTGGTAAGCGTTACGCACCGCTCTCTTTTACTTAGAAAGCCTTGTGCTGCTGCTAAATGGGCTTTTCTACAGGATGCCAAGGCGGCGGGCGAGCTCCAGGCTCGCAACATTGAGCTGAGGGAAGAGGTCAGCCGGCTGCGCGCGCAACTGGCCGCGGATGCCGACGCTGCTGGGGAGTTCCAGGCTCGCGACGCCGAGCAAGGGGAGGAGATCGGCCGACTGCGCGCACGCCTTGGCGAGCTGGAGGGCGCGAACGCGAAGTTGAAGGGGGAGAACCAGCACCTTCTCGGCGAGGTGCGTCGCCAGGCGGAGATCTTCTTCCCGTCGCACGACATCGATCCCACACTCCCCTACAAGAGCCCGCGTATCTTCGGCGAGGCTGACCTCGTCGAAAGATTGCGGATCAACTCAATCCAGACCGCCGAGTGCACCCTCTCAATGATGAAGGACTCCGGGGTGTTGGTGGAAGGGTACGGGGAGATCTCTGCTCGGGACCTGATGCCGAGTCTGTTTCCGGCGACGCCGCCCAGCGAGAAAGAAGACAGCCTGGATGCAATGTTCGGGAAGAGCTTCCAGGATCCTTCGGGTGACGGCGAGGACCAGCACGGCGGAGGGGGCGAGGACAGCGGATAGCCTTGTATTTTTTTTTCTTTTTTGATTACTCGTCGAGGCGAGCTCCCTGTAACTTTTGTAAATAATTAATGAAAGTTTCTTTTTTGATCATACCGGTGTCACTTCCTCTTTTCTATGCTTGTTGTGCTCTGGATGTATGCGAGTGCTTCCTCCCGCGACCTCGTAGGGATAGGTTCTGCGACTAGAGCGGTGATGCGAGCGGGACGCGTTTTGAGGGTTCATCGAGCCCCAAACAATTTTGTGGCGAGTTGCTCTCCGCCCTTATCGCGCCACTATTGCTCGCACGCACGGCATCCCGGTTGCACCCGTCGAAGGAGAAATTTTTGAAGTGTAATGGGCCAGGGAAGCGAGATTCCCTGGTCCGGCTTGCCTTCCTTTGGCGAGGCCCGGGCTTGCGGCCTACTCGCCAATGCCGAGCCGGAGATGACGAGCCCAAACTCGACCATGCAGAGCCCTTCAGCCCAACCTGCCTTCCTGATTGTGCCGAGCTGAATTTGCCGAGCCCGAGCTCGTCCTGGCAGGACCCCTCCCCTTGGCTCCCTGCCACAGACTGGCATGTACCTGATGACTTCAAGGCCGACACCATCGAGTGACTTCCAGCCCTGCCAGCTAGGTGAGAGCCTGACAGCGGGATCTGCTCGGGGTCCATTACTACCACCATCGAGTGACTTCCAGCCCTGCCAGCTAGATGAGAGCCTGACAGCGGGATCTGCTCGAGGCCAAGGATGACACCGAGTGACTTCCAGCCCTTCCAGCTAGGTGAGAGCCTGACAGCGGGATCTGCTCGGGGTCCATTACTACCACCATCGAGTGACTTCCAGCCCTGACAGCGGGATCTGCTCGAGGCCAAGGATGACACCGAGTGACTTCCAACCCTACCAGCTAGGTGAGAGCCTGACAGCGGGATCTGCTCGGGGTCCATTACTACCACCATCGAGTGACTTCCAGCCCTGCCAGCTTGATGAGAGCCCGACAACGGGATCTGCTCGAGGCCAAGGATGACACCGAGTGACTTCCAGCCCTGCCAGCTAGGTGAGAGCCTGACAACGGGATCTGCTCGGGGTCCATTACTACCACCATCGAGTGACTTCCAGCCCTGCCAGCTAGATGAGAGCCTGACAGCGGGATCTGCTCGAGGCCAAGGATGACACCGAGTGACTTCCAGCCCTGCCAGCTAGGTGAGAGCCTGACAACGGGATCTGCTCGGGGTCCATTACTACCACCATCGAGTGACTTCCAGCCCTGCCAGCTAGGTGAGAGACTGACAGCGGGATCTGCTCGAGGCCAAGGATGACACCGAGTGACTTCCAGCCCTGCCAGCTAGGTGAGAGCCTGACAGCGGGATCTGCTCGGGGTCCATTACTACCACCATCGAGTGACTTCCAGCCCTGCCAGCTAGATGAGAGCCTGACAGCGGGATCTGCTTGAGGCCAAGGATGACACCGAGTGACTTCCAGCCCTGCCAGCTAGGTGAGAGCCTGACAGCGGGATCTGCTCGGGGTCCATTACTACCACCATCGAGTGACTTCCAGCCCTGCCAGGTAGTGAGAGCCTGACAACGGGATCTGCTCGAGGCCAAGGATGACACCGAGTGACTTCCAGCCCTGCCAGCTAGGTGAGAGCCTGACAGCAGGATCTGCTCGGGGTCCGAAACACACCACATTCTACCATGCAGGCTAGTTACAACATTATCAGAGAGCTCGAAGGAATTTATTATAATCAAAGTGCTGCTTACATGTTTCAGGGGAAAAATCGTTTGAGGTCGTCACCACTCCAGGTGAGGCTCAGGGTCTCGCCCTCTACATTTTGGAGTCGGTAGCCCCCTGACCCCAAGACTACCTCTACAATGAATGGTCCCTCCCAGCTGGGATTGAGCTTCCCTACGGATGCTGACCTCCCTGCCGCATCTACTTTCTTCAGCACCAAGTCCCCCTCCACGAACTGCTTGACCCTGACATGCTTGTCAAAGTACTTGGCCATTCTTCTTTTTACCTCCTCCTGTCGGATAGCGGAAAGGTCCCTAACCTCTTCCACCATGTCAAGGGAGAGCCTCAGTTCCTCCTCATTTTCTGCTTGCCATTCCTCACATCCTTCTTTTGCCGCCACGACTCGCGGTGTTTGGACTTCGAATTCAATGGGTAGCACTGCCTCGCACCCGTGGGAGAGCTTGAAGGGGGTCTCTCCCGTAGCCGTGTTGGGGGTGGTCCTTAGGGCCCAAAGGACCGCAGGAAGCTCCTCCACCCAGCTCCCCTTCAGATTCTCCACCTTCTTCTTGAGGAGGTTGACGATGATCTTGTTCGCGGCCTCCACCTGCCCGTTACTCCTGGGGTGATGGACCGAGGCGAACCTGAGATCGATCCCAAGCTGTTCGCAGAAGCTGATGAACTCGGCACTGGCGAACTGGGGCCCGTTGTCCGTGACGATGGCCTGCGGCAGCCCATGGCGACAGATGATCTCCCCCCAAACAAAATTCCTGATTACCTGGGAGGTCACCTTGGCCAATGCCTTCACCTCCATCCACTTTGAGAAGTAGTCAATCATCACTAGGAGGAACCTTCTCTGGCCGCTGGCTTGGGGGAACGGCCCAACCAAATCCATTCCCCAAATTGCAAAGGGCCATGGGGTCGTGATACTTCGGAGCCGCTGGGCCGGATACAGCTGGCACTTGTGACAACTTCTCACGAACTCTGCAGCGTCTCGGCCTAGGGTGGGCCAGAAATAACCTTGCCTGACTATCCTCCCTTCTAGGGTCCGACTCCCGGAGTGACTCCCACATCCCCCGACAGTGGATTGTTTCTTTGATTTCCAGAAAATGAGAGAATCTCCAAGAAAAACGAAAAAACAGTGGTAAATCGTCTAGTATCCAAACAGCTTCCCCAATAAGCATCAGAATATACGGTAAGAGAGAGAAGTGTTTGCAAATAGTAATAGTACCAGTCCTGGAGTATTTTGAGGTATTGAGGCAAGTGATGAACTACATGTAGATGAGTAGTGCGAGGAGAAGCCATAAACTGACTCAATTTCTGCACAACATAAGCAATGTCGGGTATGAAAACAGTCAAATACATGAGCCGGCCAAGCGGTCGTCGATAGGAGGATGGATCGGGAATTAGATCGCCATTAGTTTCTTGTAGTTTGAGATGAGAATCCATTGGCAATGGAAGCGGTTTGGAATTGAGAAAACCAGTATCATCAAGAAGGTTTAAGGTGTACTTCCTTTGAGATAATGCAATTCCTTGTGAAGAACGGGCAATTTCCAGGCCCAAGATATACTTGAGGTCGCCCAACGTTTTGAGTTTAAACAAACTTTTCAAACGTACTTGAACATGATGAAGAGAGGTTAAATTTGGTCCGATCAAAATAATGTCATCTACATAGACCAAAACAATGACCAAAGAGGTGCCCGAACCAGATGTGAAGAAGGAATAGTCATTTTTGGATTGAACAAAACTGTTGGCTAAGACAGCGGTAGAAAATTTCGGAAACCATTGTCGAGAGGCTTAACGGAGCCCATAAATTGATTTATGAAGTTTGCAAACCATGTTATCACACTGCTTTTTCCTCTTGGAGGATTAGAGCAAATGGGGGAGAACTTGACCTCTAATTTGGGAGAAATTATTTCCAAGACCCTTGAGAAAACTCATATGACATATTCCATATGTTGATATTCAAGAAGAGGTCGAGATCCTCCACAAGTGCAAGAACTGATCGACCGATATTCACACAATTCTTCCCATATAGTTTTCAACTTGTTGAAGTATTGACTAACTGAGAGGTTACCTAACATTAGACTCATCAAATCTCGCTTGAGTTGAAACATACAAGACCCATTTTGTTGTTGAAAATGTTCTCATAGATCTATCAAGATTTCTGCGATGGATGAGGAGTAGATGATTCTTGCCGTAATATCTTTTGAAATGGAATTCAAAAGCCAGGAGACAACAATATTGTCATTGCATTTTCATGCCAGATATAAAGAAACATTTGGTTTGGTTGTTCTGGTTCAATGATTGATCCATCCACAAATCCATACTTGTTATTGCCAATTAGTGTCATCTTCATCCCGCGACTCCATGAATTATAATTTTCACCATTCAAGGGTTGAGAAACGAGAACAGTACCTGGATTGTCTGAAGGATGAAGATAAAAGGGATTCTCTTCTATCCTCAATGTTATTCATCTTGATCGAAGGAAGAATTTGGGTAGAAGTATCATCAATTTTGTGTAGCGCGATTGAAGAAAGAAGAGAATCAGAGGAAGACGAAGATGTCATGTCGCGATTGAGGCGGAAGAGGAAGATGGTTTTCGCTCGGATGCCATATCAAGAATGAGAAGAAGAACAAAATAAAATCTGTTTTCATTCGTTAAACAACCAACTTGTACATGACTATTTATACAAAACAAAAAATAACAGACTCTAAAGTAACGGTTTACATGGACGGTTAACAGACAGATACAAGGCTTAATAAATTTAAGTATCGATCTACGGATTAGATTGGTTGTTGTAGTGAAAACAAGGACCTCCTTCATCCGGGCAGCATAATATTTTATCTAGCCGCATAAGTGCAGATCGAAGAAAAGTGGTTTTCATCCCTCGTTTCCAGAAATATCTACAACAATGACTGTTGAAGCACAAATTGTCACCTAACTTGTCACACTCAGTAGTGGCCGCGTGGGGAGTTTGGCGAAGAGACCGGAGACCACAATTGACGGTTACCAACCCTACGAATACCTAGTGAGCAGAAAAGAGAGAAAAGAAAGAGCCGTTAACAGCGACGAACATCAAGTATAGCCTCTAGCCTTCAAACCCCCCATTTCCTTCAGAAAAGCGTGGCAGCCAACTAATAGATGTGATCATTATATCATACATGATTATGGTAAGCCTGATATTCTGAATGACAAGGGTGTAGCTCCATCACTCAAGCAAAGAACCACTGTACCAGTAGTGTTAAGAACAGCTCACAGCAATGCTGTTAAAACTGTACCTAAAAGAGGTATAATAGATATGAGTGTTGGTGCTGTGGTAAGATAGAGATTATGTCATGGATTGCTGGCACAACACCAGTGTCAGGAAGAATGCCAGCTTACCTGTGAGGAAGGCTGCTAGTAAGAATATCAAGTTTCAATCTAACTTGAACCTAGAACCCAATAAACATTGGGTTTCTAAGGTAAATTAATTTTATTTGCTGCAGGTGGGTCCAAGTTACCATACCCCTATATAGTACTTGGACAGTGGATGTTCCAGGCACATGACTGGAATAAGAAGAATGTTAAAGGACTATACTCTCATAGAGAATGGACCCAAAGTGATCTTTGGTGGATCAGAAAAAGGGGTCATAAAAGGGTTTGGTAACATTTCTACTAGTTCTATAACAATCACTCAAGTGGCTTATGTAAAAGGTTTGAAACATAACTTGATAAGCATAAGTCAGCTGAGTGATCTTGGGTATGACACTTCATTTATTAAGAATGGGTGTCAGATCAAAAGGACAAGTGATCAGAAGGTGATCTTGTTTGGTTATAGAAAAGGAAATGTTTATTGTTTAAATTTGGGTTATGAAAACAAGAACACTCCTGTATGTTTAGTTGTAGATGAGAAAGCATCTCAGTGTGTTCAATGGCACAAGAGACTAGCTCATCTAAACTATAAGACTATAGGCCAACTCTATAGTTTAGAGTTAGTGAGGAATGGTCCTCAATTTAAGTGCATAAAAGAGAGTATATGTTCAACTTGTCGAAAAGGCAAGCAGACCAAATCCACTTTTCATAGTATTGATACCAAAGACTCTGTGAGATGTTTGTACCTCTTGCATATGGATCTATTTGGTCATATGCTAGTTCATAGTCTAGGTAGGAAAGTCTATAATTTTGTGGTAGTAGATGACTATTCTAAATTTACATGGGTTTTCTTTTTGAGACAGAAATCTGAAACCCCTACTGTCTTTCATAACTTTGTTAAACAAATTCAGAATGAATTTAACAATTCAGTGGTCAAAATCAGAAGTGACCATGGAACTGAATTTCAGTCTGAGTGTATGACAAGGTTTTGTGAAGAACTAGGGATTCATCAAGAATTCTCCTAACCTAGAACACCTCAGCAAAATGGAATTGTTGAAAGAAAAAATAGAACTCTTATTGAGGCTGGTAGAACTCTACTAAGTGACACTTCACTCCCAAAATATTTTTGGGTTGTGGCAGTAAATACTGCTTGTCATGTTCTCAATAGAGCATCTATAACTAAGAACCACAAAAAAACTCCCTATGAGATTACGAAGGGCAGAAAACCAAACATATCCTACTTTAGGATCTTTGGTAGCAGGTGTTATGTGCTTAATACTGGCAAGTCTCACCTAACTAAGTTTACTGTCAAATCCCAAGATGAGATATTTGTTGGGTACAACAATAACAGTAAGACATATAGGGTCTACAACTTGACTACACAAGTTGTAGAAGAATCTATTCATGTAGTGTTTGATGAATCTGAGCTAATTAACCGTGAGTTGTCTAGCAATCCTTGTAGCTCAACAGGTTTAAAAGATAGTTGATTGCATAACACTAATGTAACATTTTGGGCCTATTTATATTACTATTTTGGAATGTCAAAGGGCGCACACATGATTAAAGAAATCTGGACTATTGAATTTATTAAATAATAATTGATGTCCATAATTAAGTCTTTATTGTAGTATGGCATGTCTAGCCAATACTACATCATATGCGTAGCCATACCTTGAATCGGCTTTGACTTCCACACGATTCTTGTCATCATTTAAAAATTTTTCTATATTTCTTCGTATTAGAGCTATTGTGTTGACTGATCTATCTATTAGTCAACATATTGTTAGATAGAGATATAAACTACTTAACTTTGAACATGAATTGACTTTATTAATTAATATAATCAACTTAATATAAGAAAGGAAAATGACTTCATTCAATATTAAGCATAACAAGCTTAATTTTGAAGAAGTTGAACTTACCTTCATCTAGAGGATTTGTGAATATATCTTCTATTTGTTTCTCTGTAGACACATATTCCAAGCAAATATCTTCTTTCTTCATATGTTCTATGATGAAGTGATACCTGATCTCTATATACTTGGTTCTGTTGCTAGAGACTAGATTCTTGGCAATTGAAATAGCATTGAAGGAATCACAAAATATAAGGGTGTTCTTGATTTTCATGTTATAGTCATCTAGCTGATGTTGAATTCATATAAGTTGTGTACAACAACTTTCAACTAAGATATATTCTAATTCACCAGTTGAGATTGCTACACTTGTTTGCTTCTTATTGCTCTATGAGATAAGTCTTTTGCCTAGAAATTGATAGGTTCCATATGTACTTTTCATATCCTCTTTAAAATCTGTAAAATCTGCATCTGAACAACCTGTGAGTTCAAAATCATTACTCTTAGGGTACCATAGATCAATATTTGATGTACCTTTAAGATATCTCAATATCCTCTTTGTAGAGGTGAAGTGAGATTCCTTAGTATTCACATGATATCTAGCACATATATATGTTGAAAACATGATGTCTGGTCTACTAGCAGTAAGATAGAGCAGAGATCCAATGATACTTCTATATAAGATTTTATCAAAAAATTTTCTTTTTTTATCCTAGTCTATAGACACATTTGATTCCACTAGATTCCTCATTGAGCTTGTACTATCCATTTTAAATTTCTTAATCAACTCCTTAGTGAACTTACTCTGGTAGATGAAAATTTCATTCTCAGATTGCTTTACTGGGAAGACTAAGAAATATTTTAACTCTCTCATATTGCTCATTTCAAACTTCCATTGCATCAAATTAGCAAACTTTTTATGAAGGTTGTTATCAGCAAATCCAAAGATGATATCATCTACATATATTTGGACCAGCAATATCTTGTTATTGACTTTCCTTAGGAATAATATCTTATATATATTTCCCCTTAAAAACTTATTTTCAGTGAGAAAGCCAATATCTTGCTATTTTGTTGAATTGTTTCAACTCATACAAAGTCTTTTAGAGAAAATAAACATGATCAGAAAGGATAACAATAATAAAATATGGGGGTTGATCTATATATACTTCGTTCTTGAGATCTTCATTGAGGAATACAGACTTTACATTTATTTGATAGACCTTAAATCCTTTGTGAGTTGCATAGGCTAAGAACAGCCTGATAGCCTCCAATTTGGCAATTAGTGCAAAGGTTTGGCTAAAGTCAATTTCTTCTTCTTGTCTATAACATTTTGCAACCAGCCATGCTTTCTTCTTGATTATGACTCAATTATTATCCATCTTGTTCCTATATACCCACTTTATTCTAATAGTATTATAATGTTGGAGTATATGAACCAACTTCCAGACCTTGTATCTCATGAATTTATTGAGCTCTTCTTGTATAACCATTATCCAAGGTAGATCAGTATTGACTTCTTCATACTTCTTTGACTCAATATAAGATAGTAAGTTGGGTTACATAGCTTTATTGACGGCAATCTTTCTCATCTACGCTCCTTGGCTAATTTCTCTAGTTATCTGGTGTAGTGGATGGTCTCTTTGGTTGGTGTCTTATAGTTGTGGATGATCTTCTTATAGTTTATGGTACTTCTTCTTATGTAGGTAATTCATTTCTTGCTGGATCTGGCACTTATGCTTGAGTCTGATCATCATCTTCAATGATGGTATCTGGTGAGGTTAATTCTTTAGCTTCTCCATGCTGGCTAATAGCCAAATCTTTCAGCCTTAAGTATATATCTACATCCATAGAAGAAATAGATGAGCTTTTATGTATCAAATGCATTTCATCAAGTAAAACATTGATTGATTCATCCTCACCCCTAGTTTTCTTATTATAAATTCTATAAGCCTTACGATGGTTGTTATGCCCTATAAAAATGCCTTCAAAGCATTTTTCAACAAACATGATAAGATAAGACTTCTCATTGCTCAATACATATCACTCACTTTAAAAGATTTTGAAGTAGGACAATGCTGATTTTCTATCTTTTATTAGTTCATATGGAGTCTTGTTGTGATCTTTGTTAATTGAGGCTCTATTTTGCACGTAGCAAGTTGTATTGTCTGCTTCAGCCCAAAAATATTCTAATAGTGAAGAGTCACTCAGTATTGTTCTACTAGCCCCAATGAGTGTTCTCTTATTTCTTTAAGCTACAATATTTTATTGTGGAGTCCCAAGAGAGGAAAAATTTGAAAGATACCTTGGTCTTTACAGAACTCTCTCATTGATCTAGACTAAAAATTTATACCATGGTCACTTCTGATTTTGACCATGAAATAGTTCATTTCATTCTAGATTTGCTTGACAAAGGATATAAAAGTGTCTAATGTATATGACTTTTATTTTAGAAAGGTCACTCATGTAAAACGAGAGTAATCATCATCAATCATAAATGTATTTGACTTCCCTCCTAAACTATGAATTGTCATAGGACCAAACAAGTCTATATACATTAAGTGCAAGCATTTAGTGGTGTCTTAGATACTAATGCTTTTAAAGAAAGCTCCTATTTTCCTACCCATTTGACATGGATGACATGAGCCATCTTTAATACATTTTCACTTGGGTCCATCTCTAACCAAGATTTTTGTGTGCTGCTTATTTATAGTTTAATAATTTATATAAGATAATCTCATGATACTAGATATAAAGAGATGCTCTATCATTTGCTACTAAGAATACAAGTGAGGAAAAATCTAAACATGAAAAATTTGAGCAATAAATATTTCCACTCCTAGTGCCTATTCAAATTATTTTGAAATCAATAGATCTCTTGATAAGACACTTATCCTTGTTAAACTCAACAACATAGCCTAGATCATAAAGTTAGCTTATACTTATCAGCTTGTGTTATAACTTTTCCACATAAGCTACTTTTGTTAAAGAGACTATGTCATTGGCGAACTTTTAATTAATCCTCTATCAGATCCACCAGATATGAATTTGGGTTCATCTTCAATATAGGTGAACTCCTTGAGTAGGCTTCTAGTTCCAATCATATACTTTGAACATCCAATGTTCAAATACCATATAGGATTCATGTTGGCCTTTGGACAATCATACAAAAACAAATTACTTTACCTCAGGAACCCAAATAGTATCGGTCCTTGGTTCTTGCAAGCTTTTATTTTAGAATTTTTCTTAATAATATTATTTACCAGCTTCACATTATTTGCACTTGGTACTATCATTTTGAACCAACAAACCCTAGCAAAGTGGCCTATTTTGCAACAGTACCAACATTCATATATTTTATATCTCCTCTTTTGATTCACCTGGTGAATGAAATATAGGTGTTGGTGTACAGAAGAGCAGACTTCATAAGCCATTGCCCTTTTGTTGTTGATCATGTGGCTGTGTACATGACTGGATTGGGGCACTATAGTTACATGTCTATTCTTAGCAATGGACTTTAGAGCTATGCCATTTTCTTTTCACTTAGGGACTGGTGCAAAAGAACCAAACACAAATTGTCCATGATTTTTCCTGATTATCTCTTCATGATGTGCCTTGAATGCACTCATTCAAAGATCTCTTTTATTTCTCCAGTGATGTGGCATTTTAGTTCCATTTGTGAAACATTCATTGGATAGGGTTCTATATGAAAATTTTAGATCAAATTTGTTTGTTGGCAGTAAGAACTTTTGGAATATGGTCTGATCCCGTGAGGATTTCCTCTTATCATTTTCATTGGAATATCCTATACCTCCTCTATAAGGTGCATCAAAACTATCAATAATTGGGATGATAACTTATAGCTTAGTGAATTTTGCCACAAGCTTTCTTTCTATAAAAAGTTTGTTCTCTAGATCCTTGATAATTTTCTCTTTTTTTATTTAGTGATTTAGTTAGGACATTAGTTTTTCTAAAAACACCATGAGCTCATAATTCATCTTGGTTATTTCTTTTGTTTTCTTAGAAACCTCAGATTCAAGGAGCTTAAGAATTTCAATTTTTTAAGACTGAGCTTTGACCAATTTCCCGCTCCTTTTAAGGCTCATAAAAGAGCACCAAATTGATCCACTGAATTAGAATCACTCTCATATTCAGATGATGAGCTTGCTTCTAATTTTGAGCCTGAGATAGATAGAGGAGCCTTTATACATACCTTAGCAGGATATGACTTATCTTGGCTTTCATCCTATGACAGACATAATCCCAAAGTAGGTTTCTTCTTTAGATTTAGCATTTGAAATATATAATGGGGCTCTTATGCACACTTTGGCAGGATGATAGTCATCTTGGCTTTATCTTCAGACATTGTTATGAGCCTAAGGTACGCTTGTTCTTCAGATTATGGGGAGCTGCTATCATTGGCTCTCAAGATCTTGGTTTTTTCGAAATAAAGCTTTTCTCATGTTTCTTGCCTTTGAGCGACTTCTTCTCTTCAGCTTTTTTGTTTTATTTTCTCTTTGAATAACAACCAGCAATGACATGACCTGTCTTCATACAATAATAACAAATAATATTAGTAGAAAATTGTTTATTATGTTTAGAACTGTACTTATCCTCTTTGTACTTGTGTATTGGCTTGTGATGGTTGTAGTTGGACTTCCTCGAGCTGGAGGAGGAAGTGGAATGTTCTTTCCTTGCCTCCTTTTACAAAGCAGCTTCTTGAATTGTTTAGAGAGCAAAGATAGTTCTCCATTAACTAGCTCTGACCCTGAAGTACTGACTTTAGAATCTTCAGGTCATCATATCTTTATAGAGGAATGGGAGATTCCTCTCTACTTCTCCTGGAGATTTCAGCCTCGAAGGCTACAGACTTGTCTTTGAAGTAGGATTCGTTGCCTTCCTCTTCATCCTTCCTTGTGTTTAACTTCAAATCATGAAACAACAACTTTCCAAATAGATTTTAGTGCTCCATTCTGGTTAAGTTCCCCATCTCACTGATTGTGTATATCTTTATGTCACATTCCTTATTCAGAGATCTTAGAAACCTATCATTGAGATCATCGATGGAGAACTTCCTTCCATAAGTTTTCAAGCCATTCACTATCTTGAAAAACTTTTCATAATATTCAAAGCTAGAGTCCTTATTATCATGTTTGAATGCCTCATACTCCTGATTCAATAGAGATTTTTTGTCATCCATCACATCCTCAGTTCTTTCTATGAAGACCATCAAAGAGTCATGTATCTCCTTAGCTATTTTATAATGAATGAGATTTTGGAAAGTAAAATCATCAATATCACTAACTAGAATTTTTTTTGGCTCTCTTGTCCATGATCACCTAGCTAATTTCATCCTTGTCCATCTCATTATACTTATTTGGAGCTTGCCTGGTTGGGTCAATAGTTGAAGCTTTCATTTAGACAAAAGGTCCTTATTCAATGGTGATAAAAATTTTGGGATCAGAAGCCTCCATGAATAACTCGACTCTCTCATTCTAGATAGCAAAGTTTTATTTGTTGCATAGATAAGCAACTTCATAGAACTGAGTTCCTTGAAATTCTTTCTAGAAGATATGGCGAGTAGACTTAATTTCTCAAGGGCAGATCTAGTTCAAGTTGTTAAACCTTTTATGAGCAACCTCCATCTAATACCACTTGAAAGTTTAAGGATGTCTAATTCACTTATGGGGTGAATAGTTGTTGTCCTCTTTTAAAATCTATAGCAGAATAATAAAACAAACATAGAAAGAATAGAAGGTACACACCACAAACAGAATTTATAATGATTCTCCAATTTGGGTACATTTACTTTCCTTATTTGCCTATCTAGCAGTGTGATAGCCTCAAAACCTTCAACCAAATCTTTGATCTAATTACATATTTATATCTCGAAATCAAAACTCTTATCTCGAGAATACCAGCTGGTTCCCTACCTCAGATCCACTAGCTTAGGATCATACACTCAGATTCTATAGCAGGAATCCTAACTCAGGCTCAAACAAGAATCTTACCTTAGGTCACACAGTGTCATACCTTTAATTCAGAGAAATCTTACATTAATGATTGTTTACAAGTTGTGTTACAAACTTTATAGACTCAAAATAATAAATCTTGAAATGTGTTGAGTCTTCTTGAAGCTTGCTTGAAAATAGCTTCAACTTGAATCTTCTAACAGAGAACTTGAATGATGGCTCCTATAGAATGTTGCTCTCTGAACTTTAAAAGATATGACGGCTTTTTGTTGACGAGAATGCTTTAGAATAAATGAGCAAGCATGAATCGGTCAACCTTGAGAAGATTAAAGAAATTTTCTATGTATAATCGTCTTCTCCAACTTGAGATCTTAGATCACTATGTTCACGCTAAAGAAGAAGATGTCGACTATAGCTTTTGATTTAGCCGACTGATTAAATTAAGGGTTGCATGTAAAGATCCTTGTTCTGGTCTCCATAGTGGATTCAAGGATCAAGCGTAGTTTCCAATATATGTGTCGCAGCATTGAATCATAAAGGATCAATAATACAAAGTAAAACATAGCGTCGCATTTTTATTCCATTTATTTATTTACAGAAAGTTTTGCATATACAATATTTAACTATATTTGTTACAAAAGGCACAATAATAATCTTCATAGGTGGCAGTATGCTTTTCCAGCGCTTCCTCGATCCCGATAAAGATCTTAAGCCATATCATTGCAAGTTCCTCATCACGCTTTTGTTTTTCTTCCACGGTCAGGGTAGTTTTTCGTAGTGCACTGGGTGATGCTCCTGTTGCCTAAAAATGGGTCTACGATAGGTTAGTCATAAAAATATGAATATGTGAGAAAAGTATTTCGTGGATTATTGTACATATAGACAATGGTAGTAGCAATATGCATACAACAATAAACTATATTCATATTATCATTTGCTCTCAATTTCTAGAAAATGTTTTCTGATCCCTTTTATATTCAAATATCTCATTTATTATTTAATTACATAATGTAGGAAATGTCAAGGCATACACAACGAAAATGGGCCCCACCCCTTTAGGGCAAAATGTAGGAAAATCCCTTTCTTAAGAAATCTTTTAGTAACGAACACCTACATCATAAGATTCAATCTAATCTTTAACATTTTTCTATGCCTTTTATCTTGTCTTATTCTCATGAAAACAGATATTTTGAAATAGAAAGTTTCCCCTCATATTTTATATCGCTTTTATTTTCCACTCACATGTAGTTTATAGCGATATATATCAGTGATTTAAACTCGTATGCACAAGCGGTGTTATCTTAAAAGAGTAAAACATGTATTGCTTCAAGTACTTGAATAAAATATAATTCAAAAATAAGAAACTCACCACAACCTTTCCTTTAATCTTATATTACTATTTTGGAATATCAAAGGGCGCACACATGATTAAAGAAATCTGGATTATTGAATTTATTAAATAATATTTGACGTCCATAATTAAGTCTTTATTGTAGTATGGCATGTCTAGCCAATACTACATCATATGTGTAGCCATCCCTTGAATCGGCTTTGATTTCCACACGATTCTTGTCATCATTTAAAAAATTTTCTATATTTCTTCGTATTATAGCTATTGTGTTGACTGATCTATCTATTAGTCAACATATTGTTAGACAGAGATATAAACTACTTAACTTTGAACATGAATTGACTTTATTAATTAATATAATCAACTTAATATAAGAAAGGAAAATGACTTCATTCAATATTAAGCATAACAAGCTTAATTTTGAAGAAGTTGAACTTACCTTCATCTAGAGGATTTGTGAATATATCTTCTATGTGTTTCTCTATAGACACATATTCCAAGCAAATATCTTATTTCTTCATATGTTTTATGATGAAGTGATACCTGATCTCTATATGTTTGGTTGTGTTGCTAGAGACTAGATTCTTGGCAATTGAATAGCATTGGAGGAATCACAAAATATAAGAGTGTTCTTGATTTTTATGTTATAGTCTTCTAGTTGATGTTGAATTCATATAAGTTGTGTACAACAACTTTCAACTGAGATATATTCTAATTCACCAGTTGAGATTGCTACACTTGTTTGCTTCTTATTGCTCCATGACATTAGTCTTTTGCCTAGAAATTTATAGGTTCCATATGTACTTTTCCTATCCTTTTTGAAGTCTACAACATCTGCATCATAACAACCTATGAGTTCAAAATCATTACTCTTAGGGTACCATAGATCAATATTTGATGTACCTTTAAGGTATCTCAATATCCTCTTTGTAGAGATGAAGTGAGATTCCTTAATATTCACATGATATCTAGCACATACACATGTTGAAAACATGATGTCTGGTCTACTAGTAGTAAGATAGAGCAGAGATCCAATGATACTTCTATATAAGATTTTATCAAAAAGTTTTCTTTTTTCATCCTAGTCTATAGACACATTTGATTCCATTAGATTCCTCATTGAGCTTGTACTATCCATTTCAAATTTCTTAATCAACTCCTTAGTGAACTTACTCTGGTAGATGAAAATTTCATTCTCAGATTGCTTTACTGGGAAGACTAAGAAATATTTGAAGTCTCTCATATTGCTCATTTCAAACTTCTCTTGCATCAAATTAACAAACTTTTTATAAAGGTTGTTATCAGCAAATCCAAAAATGATATCATCTACATATATTTGGACCAGCAATATCTTGTTATTGACTTTCCTTAGGAATAATATCTTATATATATATTCCCTTAAAAACTTATTTTCAGTGAGAAAGTCAATATCTTGCTATTTTGGAGAATTGTTAAGAACAGCCTGATAGCCATTGATCAGAAAGGATGACAATAATAAAATATAGGGGTTGATCTATATATACTTCGTTCTTGAGATCTCCATTGATGAATACAGATTTTACATCCATTTGGTAGACCTTAAATCCTTTGTGAGCTGCATATGCTAAGAACAGCCTGATAGCCTCCAATTTGGCAATTAGTGCAAAGGTTTTGCTAAAATCAATTTCTTCTTCTTGTCTATAACATTTTGCAACCAACCATGCTTTCTTCTTGATTATGACTCAATTATCATCCATCTTGTTCCTATATACCCATTTTATTCTAATTATATTATAATGTTGGGGTATAGGAACCAACTTCCAGACCTTGTATCTCATGAATTGATTGAGAGCCTTTTGTATAACCATTATCCAAGCTAGATCAGTATTGACTTCTTCAATATAAGATAGTAATTTGGGGTACATAGCTTTATTAAGGGCAATCGTTTTTGTCTACACTCCTTGGCTAATGTCTCTAGTTATCTTGTGTAGTGGATGGTCTCTTTGGCTACTGTCTTATAGCTGTGGATGGTCTTCTTATAGTTTATGGTACTTCTTCTTATGTAGGTTATTCATTTCTAGCTGGATCTAGCACTTCTGCTTGAGTCTGATCATCATCTTCAATGATGCTATCTGGTGAGGTTAATTCTTTAGCTTCTACATGCTGGCTAATAGTAAAATCTTTGAGCCTTGAGTATATATCTACATCCATAGAAGAACTAGATGAGCTTTTACTTATCAAATGGATTTCATCAAGTACAACATTGATTGATTCATCCTCACCCCTAGTTTTCTTATTATAAATTCTATAAGCCTTACTATGGTTGTTATGCCCTATAAAAATGCCTTCAAAGCATTTTTCAACAAACATGATAAGATAAGGCTTCTCATTGTTCAATATATATCATGCACTTTAAAAGATTTTGAAGTAGGACAATGTTGATTTTCTACCTTTTATTAGTTCATATGGAGTCTTGTTGTGATCTTTGTTAATTGAGCCTCTATTTTGCACATAGCAAGTTGTATCGTCTGCTTCAGCCCAGAAATATTCTAATAATGAAGAGTCACTCAGTATTGTTCTACTAGTCCCAATGAGTGTTCTCTTCTTTCTTTGAGCTACTCCATTTTGTTGTGGAGTCCCAAGAGAGGAAAAACTTGAAATATACCTTAGTCTTTATAGAACTCTCTCATTGCTCTAGAATAAAATTCTATACCATGGTCACTTCTGATTTTGACCATAAAATAGTTCATTTCATTCTAGATTTGCTTGACAATGGATATAAAAGTGTCTAAAGTATATGAATTTTATTTTAGAAAGGTCACTCATGCAAAACGAGAGTAATCATCACCAATCATAAATGTATATGACTTCCCTCCTAAACTATGAATTGTCATAGAACCAAACAAGTCTATATACATTAAGTGCAAGCATTTAGTGGAGTCTTAGATACTAATTCTTTTAAAGAAAGCTCCTATTTTCCTACCCATTTGACATGGATGACATGAGCCATCTTTAATACATTTTCACTTGGGTCCATCTATAACCAAGTTTTTTGTGTGCTTCTTATTTATAGTAATAATTTATATAAGATAATCTCATGCTATTAGATATAAAGAGATGCTCTATCATTTGCTACTAAGCATACAAGTGAGGAAAAATCTAAACATGCAAAAATTGAGCAATAAATATTTTCACTCCTAGTGCCTATTAGAATTATTTTGAAATCAATAGATCTCTTGATAAGACACTTATCCTTGTTGAACTCAACAACATAGCCTAGATCATAAAGTTAGCTTATACTTATCAGCTTGTGTTATAACTTTTCCACATAAGCTACTTTTGTTACAGAGACTATGTCATTGGTGATCATATCATGATCTTTAATTAATCCTCTATCAGATCCACCAAATATGAATTTGGGTTCATCTTCAATATAGGTGAACTCCTTGAGTAGGCTTCTAGTTCCAATCATATACTTTGAACATCCAATGTTCAAATACCATATAGGATTCCTATTGGCCTTTGGACAATCATACAAAAACAAATTACTTTACCTCAGGAACCCAAATAGTATTGGTCCTTGGTTCTTGCTAGTTTTTATTTTAGAATTTTTCTTAATAATATTATTTACCAGCTTCACATTATTTGCACTTGGTACTATCATGTTGAACCAACAATCCCTAGCAAAGTGGCCTATTTTGCAACAACACCAACATTCATTTATGTTATATCTCATCTTTTGATTCACTTGGTGATTGAAACATATGTGTTGGTGTACAAAAGAGCAGACTTCATAAGCCATTGTCCTTTTTTTGTTGATCATGTGGTTGTATACATGACTGGATTGGGGCACTATAGTCACATGTCTATTATTAGCAATGGACTTTAGAGCTATGCCATTTTCTTTTCCCTTAGGGACTAGTGCAAAAGAACTAAACACAAATAGTCCATGATTTTTCCTGATTATATCTTCATGAAGTGCCTTGAGTGCACTCATTCAAAGATCTCTTTTATTTCTCCAGTGATGTGGCGTTTTATTCCATTTGTGAAACATTCATTGGATAGGGTTCTATATGAAAATTTTAGATCAAATTTGTTTGTTGGCAGTAAGAACTTTTGGAATATGGTCTGATCCCGTGAGGATTTCCACTTATCATTTTCTTTGGAATATCCTATACCTCCTCTATAAGTTGCATCAAAACTATCAATAATTGGGAGGATAACTTATAGCTTAGTGAATTTAGCCACAAGCTTTCTTTCTATAAAAAGTTTGTTCTCTAGATCCTTAATAATTTTCTATTTTTTAGTGATTTAGTTAGGACATCAGTTTTTTAAAAAACACCATGAGCTCATAATTCATCTTGGTTATTTCTTTTGTTTTCTTAGAAACCTCAGATTCAAGGAGCTTAAGAATTTCAAATTTTTTAGACTGAGCTTTGATCAATTTACTGCTCCTTTTAAGGCTTATAAAAGAGCACCAAATTGATCCACTAAATTAAAATCACTCTCATATTCAGATGATGAGCTTGCTTCTAATTTAGAGCCTGAGATAGATAGAGGAGCCTTTATAGATACCTTAGCAGGATGTGACTTATCTTGGCTTACATCCTATGAGATAGACATAATCCCAAAGTAGGTTTCTTCTTTAGATTTAGCATTTGAAAAAGATAATGGGGCTCTTATGCACACTTTGGCAGGATGAGAGTCATCTTGGCTTTATCTTCAGACATTGTTATGAGCCCAAGGTACATTTTTTCTTCAGATTATGGGGAGGTGCTATCATTGGCTCTCAAGATCTTGGTTTTTTTTGGAAATAAAGCTTTTCTCATGTTTCTTGCCTTTGAGCGACTTCTTCTCTTCAGCTTTTTTGTTTTCTTTTCTCTTTGAAGAACAATCAGCAATGACATGACCTGTCTTCATACAATAATAACAAATAATATTAGTAGAAAATTGTTTATTATGTTTAGAACTGTACTTATCCTCTTTGGACTTGTGCATTGGCTTGTGATGGTTGTAGTTGGAACTGTGTATTGGCTTGTGATGGTTGTAGTTGGACTTCCTTGAGCTGGAGGAGGAAGTGGAATGTTCTTTCCTTTCCTCCTTTTACTAAGCAGCTTCTTGAATTGCTTAGAGAGCAAAGATAGTTCTCCATCAATCAGCTCTGACCCCGAAGTACTGACTTTAGAATCTTCAGGTCATCATATCTTTCTAGAGGAATGGGGTTTTCCTCTCTACTTCTCCTAGAGTTTTCAGCCTCGAAGGCTACAGACTTGTCTTTGGAGTTGCATATGTCGCCTTCCTCTTCATCCTTCCTTATCTTTAACTGCAACTCATGAGACAACAACTTTCCAAATAGATTTTAGTGCTCCATTCTGGTTAAGTTCCCCATCTCACTGATGGTGTATATCTTTATGTCTCATTCCTTATTCAGAAATCTTAGAAACCTATCATTGAGATCATGGATGGAGAACTTCCTTCCATAAGTTTTCAAGCCATTCACTATCTTGAAAAACTTTTCATAATATTCAGATCCAGAGTCCTTATTATCATGTTTGAATGCCTCATACTCCTGATTCAACAGAGATTTTTTATCATCCCTCACTTCCTCAGTTCTTTCTGTGAAGACCATCAAAGAGTCCTGCATCTCCTTAGCTATTTTATAATGAATGGGATTTTGGAAAGTAGAATCATCAATATCACTGAGTAGAATTTTTTGGCACTCTTGTCCATGATCACCTAGGTAATTTCATCCTTGTCCATCTCAGTATACTTATTTGGAGCTTGCCTGGTTGGGTCAATAGTTGAAACTCTCATTTAGACAAAAGGTCCTTATTCAATAGTGATAAAAATTTTGGGATCAGAAGGCTCCATGAATAACTTGACTCTCTCATTCAAGATGGCAAAGTTTTTTTTGTTGAATAGATAAGCAACTTCATAGAACTGAGTTCCTTGAAATTCTTTTTTGGAAGATATAGCGAGTAGACTTAATTTCCCAAGGGCAGATCTAGTTCAAGTTGTTAAACCTTTTATGATCAACCTCCATCTAATACCACTTGTAAGTTTAAGGATGTCTAATTCACTTAGGGGCTGAATAATCATTGTCCTTTTTTTAAATCTATAACAGAATAATAAAACAAACATAGAAAGAACAGAAGGTACACACCACAAACAGAATTTATAATGGTTCCCCAATTTGGGTACGTTTACTTTCCTCATTTGCCTATCTAGCAGTGTGATAGCCTCAAAAACTTCAACCAATCTTTGATCTAATTACATATTTACAGCTCGGAGTCAAAACTCCTATCTCTAGAATACCAGTTGGTTCCCTACCTCAGATCCACTAGCTTAGGATCATACACTCAGATTCTATAACAGGAATCCTAACTCAGGTTCAAACAAGAATCTTACCTTAGGTCACATAGTGTCATACCTTTAATTCAGAGAAATCCTACATTAATGATTGTTTACAAGTTTGTTACAAAATTTCTAGACTCAAAATAATAGATATTGAAATGTGTTGAGTCTTCTTGAAGCTTGCTTGAAAATAGCTTCAACTTGAATCTTCTAACAGAGAACTTGAATGATGGCTCCTATAGAATGTTGCTCTCTGAACTTTAAAAGATATGACGGCTTTTTGTTGACGAGAATGCTTTTGAATAAATGAGCAAGCATGAATCGGTCAACCTTGAGAAGATTAAAGAAATTTTCCATGTATAATCGTCTTCTCCAACTTGAGATCTTAGATCACTATGTTCACGCTAAAGAAGAAGATGGCAACTAGAGCTTTTGATTTAGCCGACTGATTAAATTAGGGGTTGCATGTAAAGACCCTTGTTCTGGTCTCCATAGTGGATTCAAGGATCAAGCTTTTTTCCAATATATGTGTCGCAGCATTGAATCATAAAGGATCAATAATACAAAGTAAAACATAACACCGCATTTTTATTCCATTTATTTATTTACATAAAGTTTTGCTGATACAATATTGAACTACATTTGTTACAAAAAGCACAATAATAATCTTCACAGGTGGCTTTATGCTTTTTCTGCCCTTCCTCGATCCCGGTAAAGATCTTAAGCCAAATCATTGCAAGTTCCTCATCACGCTTTTGTTTTTCTTCCACGATCAGGGTAGTTTTTCGTGATGAATTGGGTTATGCTCATGTTGCCTGAAAATGGGTTTATGATAGGTTAGTCATAAAAATATGAATATGTGAGAAAAGTATTTCGTGAATTGTTATACATATAGACAATGGTAGTAGCAATATGCATACAACAATAAACCATATTCATATTATCATTTGCTCTCAATTTCTGGAAAATGTTTTCTAATCCCCTTTGATATTAAATTATCTCATTTATTATTTAATTATATAATGTAGGAAATGTCAAGGCATGCATAACGAAAATGGGCCCCACCCCTTTAGGGAAAAATGTAGGCAAATCCCTTTCTTAAGAAATCTATTATTAGCGAACACCTACATCATAAGATTCAATCTAATCTTTAACATTTTTCTATGCCTTTTATCCTGTCTTATTCTCATGAAAATAAATATTTTGAAATAGAAAGTTTCCCCTCATATTTTATATCGCTTTTATTTTCCACTCACATGTAGTTTATAACGATATATATCAGTGATTTAAACTCATATGCACAAGCGGTGTTATCTTAAAAAATAAAAACATGTATTACTTAAAGTACTTGAATAAAATATAATTCAAAAATAAGAAACTCACCACAACCTTTCCTTTATCCTTATCCTTCTCAGTTTTATCACCACATTTATCTCGAGACGTCATCCTCTGGTTGCGTCTCTTCGATATTTGTAGCATTGGTGTTTAAATAGGATTAGACTTTTATTACAGGTATCCAAGATTTAGGAAACGACATATGATTGTTTAACCATAAATATAGACTTAAGTTAAATCAGCAAAAATAACACTAAAGCCGTAAAAAAATGTAAAGTCAATCAGATACAAAAAGCCCAATAATAGTGTGCAATACTTAATTTCAGCTAACTCAAGTCAATAGAATAGCCAATTACTTAACTATATTTGTTGTCCTCACTAATTTCCTTCTTGAAATTATCTCAAATGATATGCTAACGGCCCAAAACAACTCTAAAATTGATGTAAATATCCCTAAACATGGCTATTCAGCACCAAATAAGTCCCCAATATGGTTGTCTAACAATAAACCGTTGGATCTAGTGGCCAACCTTAGAGGGGGTGAATAAGATTTTACGTCTCAATTAAAATTTCAAAATATTTTTCCCCAGAAAATCGAGTTCTAGAAGCTACCGCGGGGAGTTAGGTAGCTAACGCGCGGCGATATATCTATGAACTCGTTTCCTTAGCAAATTCTTATGTACACCCCTTAGAAGACTACCACTTATCAATCACAGCAGGTCAAAGAAGTAATAAAGCAAAAAATGAATTTTATTGCAAGAATTAGAACAACAACTGTTTTTGACAATTACAAAATTGTGATCCCCGTGACACCGGAGATCGAAGGTGGTGAGAAAGAAAACTCTTTTGTTTTCTATACCGACCTGCTCCATAGACCGGTTGACTCTCTCCTTTTCCCTCCAAGAAAAGTCTTCGAGTCGGCTCTTCACCTCCACACAAGGAAGGGTCTTAGAGCCCCGCTAGATCTCCTGATTAAGACGCCCCTACCCCGGGACGATTTCCAACAGAATCCTTCCCGGATTCTGATGACCTCCTCTAGTCGATTTTTCTCACCACACAAGAATGAAAAGGAAAGAAGATTACAAAACTAAGGTTTAAATAATCTAAAGATTAAAGTCTCCCTCTTGACAATTTCTCCGTAGAGCGATCTGCGGCCGGTGCTTGAGATCTCTGTGTGCTTGCAACTGGTTGTCTCTTCGTAATCGATGTAGTCCTTGGATCACTGGAGTTCTTCGTGCTCGAACGGGAGGGAGGAGGTTTTCTTTTCCTACAACGAAGACGATTGGAATGGAACGCAGAGAGGCGGTCTAACCCTAGAATACAAGAACTTGATCTCTTTTTGTCGTGGTCTTGAATGTAGAACACGAGGCGCCTTATATATGTCTTTATGAAAATATTGTGTCGCTGGCGGTATGGCTAGCACTCGGCGATAGGTTCGCGTGCTTCATGCTAACAGCTGTACTGCAAAATTAGAAAAATATTTAATGAATGAATTAGTTTCAAGAAGTTCTAAACACCTAGAGGGGGGTGAATAGGTTTAATTTTTTTTTCTGATTTAGGCAGATAATTCTATCTAGTTTAGCAACATATCCAACAGAAAATACAACACATCATTCACAGATTGCACTCAAGTTTTATAGTGGTTCCCCAAATGATGGGTACATCCACTTTCCCCCTTCGCCTATCTAGCCATGTACTAGATTCGGCCTAACTTCCTTCCTTCTTCTCAGATCCACAGATCTTACAGCTCAGAACCAAGAATAGTTCCTACAACTCAGAGTGAATCCACACTCCTACAACTCAGGCACAAGCCCTACCTCAGCCTCTTCCATAGGCCTACAACTCAGAGTGACACCCCACTCCTACAACTCAGGCAACAGCCCTACCTCAACCTCTTTCACAGGCCTACAACTCAGGGAACAGATTCCCCTACCTCAGGCACTCAGCCCTACCTCAGCCTTTATAATTTAGGCTTACAACTTAGAGATGTAAATCTCCTACACTCAAATCTATTACAGATCCTACAAAAATATTGATGAAAAGATGTTGATCTCGTCAACCAGATGGAGAGAGAATTGGTTGAAGGCTTCTTGATCAGTTCTTGATAGAACTGATTTCTTAAGGATCAACCTATCTTAGATTTCTTCAAAGCTTCTTGAATCTGAACAAAGTAGGGTTTATCTTCTTGATGTTGGAGTTGATCTTCAATCAGCTTCCTTCAGAAATTAATCTGAATTCTTCTTCAGACTTAATCTAAATTCTTCAGGCAGACTGTTCAGAATCTGCCTTCACTGAATAAGAACTTCTCTCCTTCTTGTTTTTCTCTCTCTACAATCTGTTGACTGTTTCTTTCTCTTCTTCTGGATTCTCAATCCTTCAGAGATTATAATTTATTGGCTTGATTTACTTTTCTCTGATCTGTATGTGTTGTTCTTCTTGTTGTTGTTATTTACCCAATTGTTGAGAGAACATATCTATTTATAGGCTTCATCCATGGTAACCGGCTGTTCCGGTTCCAAACTGTCTTCTGACACCTCTGACCGATGTGACAGCAATGTCAGTAATGACAGCTGTCAAGTCTTCAGTTGTATTACTTCAGCCTTCATTGGACTTTGATTCAGCAGCAGAGAATGTCGACTGAATACTTCATATGTATCGACACACATAGTCCATGTGTCGACATAAGTCTTATTGTTATCGACACAGCTTCTGTGGAATGTGTGGACATAAGTCATGTATGTCGATACAAACACTGCTTGTCTTGACAAAGTTGGTGTTGACAGAATTCTGGTGTGTGTCGACACAAGTTCTGTGTGTCGACACAGTCGTTGTCGACAGAATTCTGAAATGTGTCGACAGCTTCTCTGTATGTCAACACAGCTTCTGATATTGTCGACACAAGTCTGGCCCTTATTGTCGACACTGCGTTGTCGACAGATTTTCTGTGTGTCGACACAAATTCTGGGTGTCAACACAATCTAGCCCTTGGTGTCGACACAGTGTTGTCGACAGATTTTTTGTGTGTCGACACAAATTCTAGGTGTCGACACAATCTAGCCCTTGGTGTCAACATAGCCATTCCCAAGTGTCGACACTTGTACTTAGAGAATTTTCCTTTTCATTTACTTAACCTGCACATGATAACTCAACACAACATCAAATACAACTTGATGCATATCATTGAGTTAGGAAAGGCTTCTCCAAATCTGATACACATTTTTCAATGTACCCAACAATCTCCCCCTATTTGGAGAAGTCATAACCCTTAGTCAATGATATACATCACTTATAATAAAATTAACAATATGATGTATAAAAACATTCAATGACAGGGAAACATATAAACAAAATAAGTAAATAATATCATCACAGAATATGATACAACAATAACAAGTATGAATCATTGTTTTGTTTAAACTTCACAATAGTTTGTTGACAATAGATTACATGGAGTTTAAAACTGAAAATTACAATGTTTTATAATCTAGTCAATCTATCCTAAGGCTGATCAGACTCCATGATCACTATGCCTTTTCCAGACTGGATCCTTGCTTGTACTGGAGCTTCAGTATCTTCAGCTGGCTTCTTGCCTTTGAGATCTTTTTTCTTAAGTTCTTCAGCCTTAACTCTTTGCCTTTCAAAATAGTGAAAAGGCTTGGGAAAGTATTTACTGGGTTCTACTGCTGTAGCAGGTAGTTTCCTAGCCTTGTGATCCCTTCTGAACTGCTGAATAACATCTTGTCTTTGCAGATATTTATTCCACTCAACTTTAGAATACCACTTGCCTCTATCATGCATTTTGTCTTTGACATCTTACTAGACAGTGAGTATTATATTTCTGGAGGTTGGACTCCATCTTTCAAAATCAGGCTTCAGTTTAGCCTGCTCTCTAAATCTTTTCTTTGAGAGTTGAGATTCTTGCTCTTTATTCAGTGCTGCTTCTGACATTTACACTTTCTCAAATATAACATTCTTAGTAGCCTCTGGAGGGCTATACATCTTGTGAACCAGTTGTTGAATTTCCTCAAAGTTTGAAGGGGGATATATTATTTGAGCTACCTCCTGCTGACCCCCTTAAAATCCTGCAACTTGAATACCTGACTCAGCTGTATTATCATCATCACATAGGGGATGATAACCCAGAGTTGCTCTTAGTAGCCTCTGGAGGGCTATACATCTGGTGAACCAGTTGTTGAATTTCCTCAAAGTTTGAAGGGGGATATATGATTTGAGTTACCTCTTGCTGACCCCCTTCAAATCCTGCAGCTTGAATACCTGACTCAGCTGTATTATCATCATCACATAGGGGAGGATAACCCAGAGTTGCTCTAACAGCATTTGTTATCCATTTAACATGCTCTGAACTAGCATTGACTATCAACCTCCCCCCTTTATGACTTCTCTTTCAATATGATCCCTGCGATCATTCTTTTAGAACCTTATTTGATTAACCAGATAATTGGTTCCCTCTATATAATAGGCTTTAAACTTTTGTAGCTGAGTAGATATGATCTTCTGAGAGGTTTGAAGTGCAGATTGGAAAGTGGTTAAATCTTCTTGAAATTTCTTATCAAACTCTGACTTTTCTTTAGCCCTTTCCTCAGTTAATGCAATTGCTTTATTCTTTAATTCAGTAATAATCACATTATGTTATTCAGTAAGATTATCATTCATCCTAAGTTGATTTTCTAGGACATAACCTTGTTTGACCACTATATCATCAATCTATGTCCTTGCCTCTTGTTGCTGTTTGGCCAGATAAACTACAACATTACCTCCTTTATGGAAGCAATCTGTCATCTCTTTCTTGTTTTGGTTTACTTCAAATCTGATGGATTTTATATCTTGTGCCAAAGTGAATTGAAGCTCCTTATGGCTTTCATCCATATATTTCTCCATGGCTGCTCTTTACTCATCCATTTTAGTTTGCAAAGCAACCAACAATGAACTGAAATTAACTGTTGGTGCTGAGGGTTGTGAGGCAGTCTGTAAAGCTTTCTTATAATTTGAGCTTTTCTTTTTGTAAACCATCAGTTTTCTCTTTTTTGCTCTTAGTGCTTCTCCATCATCAGATTCAGAAGAACTTTCTAGATTCACTATGTCCTTTGGACTTGAGGGGAGCTCCTTATCAGCTCTTGGTAACTCCCCCTGAATTCCTGGCTCCTCTCCCTCAGTTCTTGGCACTACTTTCTCAGTTCTTACTTCTTGTAAATCAGGGAATAATTCCTCAAGAGTAAATTCTTGTTGTAGCTGAACTGGAGGAATATCTGTATCTTGAACATTTAATGGAATATCATCTAATGCAGATGTATTATCCATAGATACATCATGTGCAGGGATGTTATCATGGTGTGTCTGTTCAATATTAGTTAGAAGCATAGGGAGTGAATCTGGCTCAGTATCTAGTATAGTTTGACTAATATCATTTATTACCTCAAGAATTGTTTGAGTGGCTGTTTCACTCTCTAAGGCAGCTTGCACTTTCTCAGGAGCACTTTCTGGAGGCAAGACTTCTTGTTGAGCTGGGGAAAGTTCATTGACTCCCCCTAGAGGAGGCACATCCTAAACTTGATCCAGTGGGATGGTGCTTTCTGATATATGCTCCCCTTACATTTGACTATCATCTACATTCTTAGGAGCAGATGATTTCCTTGTAGATTCTTATTGGTCTTTATCTGAACTGAAGATTACTTGCTCTTCTGAATCACTAGAAGATTCAGGTTTCCTGGGTGATGTTTTTTTCTTTTTCTGTGGTGGTTGTTTCTGTGATGTAGAATCATCTTTTGTCAAAACTCTTTCCCACCTGGATAGTATTTTTATATCCATCCTTCTCATGTGATTTATTCTAGATCCAGTGGTGTGGTTCAGCACTTCAGGAATATTTATTGTCAGATACAGACTCAGAATTCTACCTAGATTATGTTTCTTCAGGCTTTCCTTGATCTTGTCAAAAATCACTGCAGACTAGTTAGTTTTGATTCTGAAAATAATCCTGGTCATCAAGCTGAACATATAGGCTGAGATCCTATCGTGTCCACCTAGTTTGCAGAGAATTACTTTTCCCACAATCTCTGAGAGAAATTTTCCTTGTGAGTTCATTACTTTCCTTTGCATTGATGATTCAATCTTAGTGGTGGAATCCAGGCCACACCATTGAAGTGCTTCTTTAGTCATTGAAGATGTAACTTCATCATCTTCCTGAGTCCTGGGCAATTGGAGTGTTTTCCTCAGACGCTTTTGGGTTAGTTTCACCTTGCTTCCTTGAATTGATGACCTAATCTTCAATCTAGTTGAATCCAGGGTTGCTTTTGTATAGAATTCAAGAATCTCCGTCTTCCAGATCTTAATAGGTTCTGAAACTAGATATTCTAAACCACTTTCTTGGATTAGGGTTATTACATCTCTAATCTCAGTCGCTGTACTGTCAAAAGCATTGCGCACTAACTTATAGCCTTCGTTGATGTTGGTCTCCAACTTTGGCGCCATTGGTGATGAGAAATTTGAGGATAAGAGAGATGAAGGTTTGTCGACTCAAGGATTTGGTCTCGAAAATGTTGAGAGCTTAGTCGACAAAGTTGTTCTGTGACCTATTTATATGTTTGTCAACACAGAAGGTCAAAAGGCGGGGTAATAGATACTCAATGTGTCGACACTGTAGAGATTGTGTCAACACAGTCTTCTAATGTCTCGACAGAGTCAGACAACACTATGTGTCGACACAGTTTTCTTAATAGTCGACTCTAATACATGTGTGCCGACACAGACTTCTGTATGTGTCGACACAACTATCTAAATGATAGTACTTTTATGTGTCGACACATAACTCTGAGTGTCAACACCACTATCTCAGCACTATTTTGTTGTGTCGGCACAACTTACCTGAAGTGTCGACACAAACTACCATATGTCGACACAGATTTCCTTTTATGTCGACATAAACTACTATATGTCAACATTGAATGACTTAACCAGAATTACTAAGTCACTCTAGGTTTAAAATGCCTAATTCAATTTTGAAATAATTGAACTTAGATTCACCTAGTGGTTTAGTAAACATGTCAGCAATTTGATTATTTGTGGTGATAAATTCCAAACAAATATCTTCTTTTTCAACATGCTCTCTAATGAAGTGAAATCTAATTTCTATATACTTTGTTCTGCGATGTGATACAGATTTTTTAGCAATAGAAATTGCACTTGTAGAATCACAAAATAGTGGAGTTCTACTTACCTTGAGACCATAATCTTCAAGTTGATGTTGAATCCATAAAAGCTGAGCACAGCAGCTGCCTGCAGCAATATACTCAGACTCTGCAGTGGAAATTGCCACACTAGTTTGCTTCTTACTGCTCCATGATACCAATCTAGCACCTAGAAACTGACATGTACCAGTGGTGCTCTTTCTATCTTCTTTGCAACATGCAAAGTCTGCATCTGAAAAACCAGTCAGTAGAAAGTCTCTACTCTTAGGATACCAAAGAACAAGATTAGGTGTGCCCTTAAGATATCTCAATATTCTTTTAACTGCAGTATAATGAGATTCTTTAGGGCTTGTTTGGTACCTTGCACATACACATGTAGCATACATAATGTCTAGTCTACTGGCAGTTAAGTATAGGAGGGAGTCAATTATCCCTCTATACAAAGACTCATCTACAGGTTTTCTTGCATCATCTTTGCCTAAAGGCATACTTGTCCCCATTGGAGTTCTCATGGTGGTGGATGATTCCATACCATATTTTTTAATTAACTCCTTGGTGAACTTAGACTGTAAAATGGACAAGCCATCATCATTCTGTCTTACTTGCAGTCCCAAGAAGAATTTGAGCTCACCCATACTGCTCATCTCAAACTTCCCTTGCATAAGTTTTGCAAACTTCCTACAAAGGTTATTTTCTGTAGATCCAAAGATTATGTCATCAACATAAATCTATACTAGGATCATCTTGCCCTTTGACTCCCTAAGAAATAGTGTCTTGTCTATTTTCCCCTTGAAAATTTATTTTCAATGAGGAAAGTAGACAATATTTCATACCAAGCCCTAGGGGCTTGTTTCAAACCATATAAGGCTTTCTTAAGTCTATAAACAAAATCAGGATAAAGTGGATCAACAAAACCTGAGGGCTGATGAACATAGACTTCTTCATTCAAATTACCATTTAGGAAAGCTGACTTTACATCCATTTGGTATACTTTGAAACCTTGGAAAGCATCAAAGGCAAGGAATAGCCTTATTGCTTCTAACCTTGCCACTGGGGCAAAGGTCTGATCAAAGTCAATGCCTTCTTCCTGTCTATAACCTTTGGCAACCAGTTTTGCTTTGTTCTTCACTATTATGCCATTTTCATCCAGTTTGTTCATATAGATCCACTTTGTCTCAATAATGTTATGATCCTTTGGTTTTGGTACCAACTCTCATACTTTACACCTTCTGAATTGATTCAACTCCTCCTATATTGCATCAATCCAATTGGAGTTTTGTATGACTTATTTAAATCTCTTTGGTTCCAACTGTGACAGGAAACTTGAGCAAAGTACTGTGTTCATGAGTTTGCTTCTGGTTTGCACACCATGTCTGGGATCACCAATGATTTGGTGTGTTGGATGATCCTTTAGATTCCCTATTGCTGGAGGCATTCTATCAGCAATTTAAACTTCTTCAATTTCTTCACCATGCTGAACTCCATTGTCTTCAATGTCAACTTGTGGACCTTGTACTCCCCCTGAACAATAACCATCATTTTCCACATCCTGCCTTGCAGTTTGGTCTTCATTAATGGTCAGCATGTCCAACTTTTATTTTAAACATGTTGAGCTACAAGGATTGCTAGACAACTCACAGTTAATTAGCTCAGATTCATTAAACACTACATGAACTGATTCTTCTACAACTTGTGTAGTCAAGTTGTTGACCCTATATGTCTTACTATTGTTGCTGTACCCAACAAATATCCCATCTTGGGATTTGGCAGCAAACTTAGTTAGGTGAAACTTGCCAGTGTTAAGCACATAACACCTGCTACCAAAGATCCTAAAGTAGGATATGTTTGGTTTTCTGCCCTTCATAATCTCATAGGGAGTCTTTTTGTGGTTCTTAGTTATAGATGCTCTATTGAGAACATGACAAGCAGTATTTACTGCCTCAACCCAGAAATATTCTGGGAGTCAAATGTCACTAAGTAGAGTTCTACCAGCCTCAATAAGAGTTCTATTCTTTCTTTCAGCAATTCCATTTTGCTGAGGTGTTCTAGGTGAGGAGAATTCCTGATGAATCCCTATTTCTTCACAAAAACTTGTCATACACTCAGACTGAAATTCAGTTTCATGGTCACTTATGATTTTGACCACTGAATTGTTAAATTCATTCTGAACTTGTTTAACAAAGTTTTGAAAGACAGTAGGGGTTTCAGATTTCTGCCTCAAAAAGAAAACTCATGTAAATCTAGAATAGTCATCTACTACCACAAAAGTATAGACTTTCCTACCTAGACTATGAACTGGCATAGGACTAAATAGATCCATATGCAAGAGGTACAAACACCTCACAGAGTCTTTGGTATCAAGACTATGAAAAGAGAATTTGGTATGCTTGTCTTTTTGACAAGCAGAACATATACTCTCTTTTATGCACTTAAATTGAGGACCATTCCTCATTAACTCTAAACTATAGAGCTGGCTTATAGTCTTATAGTTCAGATGAGCTAGCCTCTTGTGCCATTAGACACACTGAGATGCTTTTTCATCTGCAACTAAACATACAGGAGAGTTCATGTCTTCATAATCAAAATTTAAACAATAAACATTCCCTTTTCTATAAGCAGACAAGATCACCTTCTGATCACTTGTCCTTTTGTTCTGACACTCATTCTTAATAAATGAAATGTCATACCCAAGATCACTCAGCTGACTTATGCTTATCAAGTTATGTTTCAAACCTTTTACATAAGCCACTTGAGTGATTGTTATAGAACTGGAAGAAATATTACCAAACCCTTTTATGACCCCTTTTTCTGATCCTCCAAAGATCACTTTGGGTCCTATCTCTATGGGTGTATAGTCCTTTAACATTCTTCTTGTTCCATTCATGTGCCTGGAACATCCACTGTCCAAGTACCATATACGGGTATGACAACTTGGACCCACCTGCAGCAAATAAAATTAATTTACCTTAGAACCCCAACTTTTATTGGGTTCTAGGTTCATGTTAGAATGAAACTTGATATTCTTACCATCAGCCTTCCTCACAGGTAAGCTGGCATTCTTCCTAACATTGGTGTTGTGCCAGCAATCCATGGCATAATGCCCTATCTTACCACAGCACCAACACTCATATCTATTATATCTCTTTTTAGGTACAGTTTTAACAGCATTGCTGTCAGCTGTTCTTAACAATGTTGGTACAGTAGTTCTTTGCTTGAGTGTTGGAGCTACACCCTTGTCATTCTGAATCTCAGGCTTACCATAACCATGTATGATATCATGATCATATCTATTAGTTGGTTGTCATACTTTTCTGAAGGAAATAGGGGGTTTGAAGGCTAGAGGCTGTATTGGGGCTTTGCCTTTTCTTTTGGAATTGGCAGCCCATGCATTTCCCTCAAAGCTCAATCCTGTCTTACCCTTTTTAGGAATAAAGTCATCAATTAAAGGTAAACTGATTTTATCTTAGAGAACTTAGCCACCAGATCATTTTCCTTCTGAAGTTTGACTTCCAGACTTTTGATTTGATCATTCTTGAATGTAATAGTACCCATCTGAATAACAGTTATGTTTTTCAGTTTGGCTACTTCATTCATCTTTAGATCCAGCAATTTTTCTGAATCTAATGCAGCCTGCTTAAGATCAGCAATTTCCTTGGCCTGTGCTTTATTAAGGATTCTGATTTTCTTAAGTGCTTGCAGCAGATCACCATATTCATCAATAAGTTGATGAACACCTCCTTCAGATTCAGATTCATCTACATCTCTTGATGCAGATGCTTCTGATTCTGAACCAGTATAGTAATCAGAATCTATTGAAGAATTATTTACCTTACTATGTCCAGGCTGATCTTGGCACTGATCTTCTTCTGTCAAGGCCATCAGCCCTTTACAACAAGGTTCTTCAATTTCATTTACTGAATCCAGCCACTTCAAGAACTCGGCCTCTTCTACATCCTCTTCAGTTGCCAACAGTCCTATGTATGCTTCAGCTTCAGCTTCAGCCTCAGAATCTGATGATGAAGAATCTGACCAGTTTTTTTACTTCTTTGCAACAAAGGATTTCTACTTCTTTCCCTTGTTTTTTAGTTTCTTATTATCAGTAGATTCTTTCCTTTTATCAGGACAATCAGCTACCACATGTCCAGGCATGTTGCAGCAATAGCAAATAATCTTAGTTGAAGATAATTTACTAGGTTTAGAATTATACCTGTCCTTCCTAGAGGATTTCTTTTTCTGATAGTAATCGTCCTTAGATTGTGAAGAGGATGGCTTGGATCTCCACTGTTTCTTCTTCAAAAACCTTTGAAATTGTTTTGAGAAAGCTGCTAAGTCTTCATCAGAATTTGGACTATCTGATGTGTGACTGTCAGAACTTTTTGAAACAACTTCTGCAGCTTTCTTAGGAGGTGATGGAGACATCCTCTTGTCCTTTCTTATGGCTTAAACCTTGAAAGCCACTGACTTATCTCTGTAATCAACTTTATTACTTTTCTCCTCCTCCTTTCTGACCATCAACTGTATTTCATATGAAAGTAGTTTGTCAAATAATGTTGGAGGTAAAATTTCTGCTAGTTTGGCCACTTCCATGATGGCACATATCTTAGTGTCCCAGTCTTTTGTCAATGATCTCAAAAACTTATCATTTAACTCATATGTGCTGAATACTCTTCCATATGACATCAGTTCAGTAACTATTCTGAAAAATTTCTTATAACATTCAGTTATGCTGTCTGTTTTAGATTGTCTAAAACTTTCATACTCCTGATTCAGCATAAACTTTCTGTCTTCTCTCACCTCTTATGAACCCTCCATGTAGACAATAAGAGTGTCCCACATTTCTTTGGAGGTCTTGCAGTGGATCAAATTTTGGAATGTTGAATCATCTATGATACTGACTATTATATTCTGTGCTCTTTTATCCATAGTTGCCAAGATGATCTCATCCTTTGTCATTTCAGAATATTCCTTTGGTGTCCTGAGATTTGCATCAAGAACTGAGACTTTCATTAGAATGAATGACCCTTCTTTGACTGTCATGTAGATTCTTGGATCTGAAGCTTCCATAAACAATCTAACTCTTTCTTTCCATATGCCAAAAATCTCTTTCGTGCATATAGGTAACTTCATAGAACCAAACTCCTTATGATTCTCAATGGAACCCATTTTGCCTAATAGATATCTGTCTTGGAGATCTACTCAGACTGTTAGGTCTATTCTTTGAGTAACCTCCATCTAATACCACTTGAAAGAATTTGTTTCAAGATGTTCTAAACACCTAGAGGGGGTGAATAGGTTCAATTTTTTTTTGATTTAGGCAGATAATTCTATCTAGTTTAGCAACATATCGAGAAGAAAATACAACACAACATTCATATACACAGCATTCATAGATTGCACATCAGTTTTATAGTGGTTCCCCAAATGATGGGTACGTCCACTTTCTCCCTTCGCCTATCTAGCAGTGTACTAGATTCGGCCTAACTTCCTTCCTTCTTCTCAGATCCGCAGATCTTACAGCTCAGAACCAAGAATGGTTCCTACAACTCGGAGTGAATCCACACTCCTATAACTCAGGCACAAGCCCTACCTCAGCCTCTTCCACAGGCCTACTACTCAGAGTGACACCCCACTTCTACAACTCAGGCAACAGCCCTACCTCAGCCTCTTTCACAGGCCTACAACTCAGGGAACAGATTCCCCTACCTCAGGCACTCAGCCCTACCTCAGCCTTTATAATTTAGGCTTACAACTCAGAGATGTAAATCTCCTACACTCAGATCTATTACAGATCCTACAAAAATATTTATGAAAAGATGTTGATATCTTCAACCAGATGGAGAGAGAATTGGTTGAAGGCTTCTTGATCAGTTCTTGATAGAATTGATTTCTTAAGGATCAACTTATCTTAGCTTTCTTCAAAGCTTCTTGAATCTGAACAAAGTAGGGTTGATCTTCTTGATGTTGAAGTTGATCTTCAATCAGCTTCCTTCAGAAGTTAATCTGAATTTTTCTTCAGACTTAATCTGAATTCTTCAGGCAGACTGTTCAGAATCTGCCTTCACTGAATAAGAACTTCTCTGCTTCTTGTTTTTCTCTCTCTACAATCTGTTGACTGTTTCTTTCTCTTCTTCTGGATTCTCAATCCTTTAGAGATTATAATTTATTGGCTTGATTTACTTTTCTCTGATCTGTATGTGTTGTTCTTCTTGTTGTTGTTATTCACTCAATTGTTGAGAGAGAATATCTATTTATAGGCTTCATCCATGGTAACCGGTTGTTCTGGTTCCAAACTGTCTTTTGACATCTCTGACAGATGTGACAGCAATGCCAGTAATGACAGTTGTCAAGTCTTCAGTTGTATTACTTCAACCTTCATTGGACTTTGACTCAGCAGCAGAGACTGTCGACTGAATACTTCATATGTGTCGACACACATAGTCCATGTGTCGACACAAGTCTTGTTGTTGTCAACACAGCTTCTGTGGAATGTGTCGACACAAGTCCTGTATGTCGATACAAACACTCCTTGTCTTGACAAAGTTGGTATCGACAGAATTCTGGTGTGTGTCGACACAAGTTCTGTGTGTTAACATAGTCGTTGTCGACAGAATTCTGGAATGTATTGATAGCTTCTCTGTGTGTCGACACAGCTTCTGATAATGTCGACACAAGTCTGGCCCTTAGTGTCGACAGATTTTTTGTGTGTCGACACAAATTCTGGGTGTCGACACAATCTAGCCCTTGGTGTCGACACAGTGTTGTCGACAGATTTCTGTATGTCGACACAAATTCTGGGTGTCGACACAATCTATCCCTTGGTGTCGACATAGCCATTCCCAAGTGTCGATACTTGTACTTAGAGAATTTTCCTTTCCATTTACTTAACCTGCACATGATAACTCAACACAACATCAAATACAACTTGATGCATATCATTGAGTTAGGAAAGGCTTCTCCAAATCTGGTACACATTTTCCAATGTACCCAACATTTAAAACAAATATTTTTCCTTTTCATCATGGTAGCACGGTGTGTTAATAGTTATCGTTGTGCGGTATCACTGACTCGACGCCTCAGACTCGAAGCACTCAACGCGGCGTTGAGCGGGCTAGTACGGAGTGGTAAGACTAGCGCTTTTTGATAGGTTCCCGAGAGCCTGGAAATTAATTTCTCCAGCTATCACGCGCAGTATCGCCCGGTGTTACTCCCGACATTAACTACTATCGCTTGGTGGTAGCTTCCCGAGCGCCTGGTCCAGATAATTCATCACGCTAACACGGGTGGTAGGACTAGCGCAGCGCAGTATGTTCCCAAGCACTTTGTACATTTATTTCATGCCACTGCATGGCGTTAGCTACTATCGCTTGGCAGTAGGTTCCTGAGGAGAGCTCCTTAGATTTCTTGGACCTGTAAACTCACACACTCTATTAAACACAAGATGTGATCAAATAAAATATGGGAGTTGATATTATCAAACAAAGGATATGTGAATAGTCGGTTCCAACAAACTCCCCCTTTTTATAATATCAAATCTCGTTCATGAGAAATACAAATGAAGTGCATGATGCAATATATATATATGAAATAATCTCTAAAGTTCAGGTTTCAGGTTATATATAGCTCCCCTGCACGCACGCTCCCCCTATCGACGTGTTCTATATAGCTCCCCTACACACATGCTCCCCCTATCGACATGTTCTACACGCTCCCCCTATCTATGTGCACGCATTGTAACAAGCTCCCCCTACATGTGATCTTTCCTAACTTGTGACTCATACTCATGAACAATCTCCTATCCCCCTTTGATAGTATCAAAAAGGGCAGGCCAAACCAAACAAATATGCGGGATGAGAAACAGTATATATGATGAGTGTGATATAGACAGCAGACAGTGCACACAATTAGGAAAGCAAGAAGTGAGAAACATAGAGTTGACCCAAAAAAAGCAAATCAGAGAATATGAAGCACATGGGTCACACAAAAGAGCGGAGTACACGAACATAGAATAAATCATTTTGCAGAGTTTATATGGATTGGGCAGCACATAGTGGACTAAGCACACAATGAGGAAGACTACAATGCTACGAGAGTTGTAGAGTTAATCACATTGAAACATTATAAACGTCAAAAGTATAAATCGTATGCTAGTACCTATGTGTTAAAAACATATAGTGTAGTGTCAGTCCAATACTTATGCATGGAAGCATTAAATAAGGCAATGACATGTGTACGTATAGCATCAAAAAAGAGAAAACACCAAGTAGAAATATCATATTTTACATGTTTTATCTCAATCCTTTAAAATGCCAACATAAGAGAAATAGAGTGAGCGATCACGTCACATGACTATCTACGTCATACCAAGACTTGAACTAGTGGCACTAAGCTTTAGTTAGAGTCTATACACAAGATCAAAACGAAATTTTGAACCAAGGTGCTCATCCTCACAATGCTCATAAAGACTTATCAGGAGGAGTGAGTAGTGCTTGGGGGTACTTGACAAGATATTTAATAGCTTGCATAATTTCCTTTTTTTAGTTTGCTTTGAGCTATCACTTTTATATTTTTTTAGTTCAAGGAGTCCCGAGTAAATCAAAATCTATCCATGTAGATAAATAGACTTTAATTTGTATACATCGTATTTTAGTACTAGAGATTTGGCCCGAAGTTTTAATCTTTATATAAGCATATATATATATCGTGGCATTGATTATTCAAAGTACGTCTAATGTGTTAAGATACAATGTCACGAGTTATAGCATGTAAGCCTAGCATTTGTACATGAGTGTTCCTTCTAGGGATGTGTGAATAATGTGAAGTCATTGCCTATCTAAATCCTCACACATACCTAGAGGCATAGTCAACAGACACTAACAAGTCTTGTCGCACTCAGTAGCTTAGCAGTTAGCACTTATAGATTCGACACACCATGATAGGAGGACAATGTTCACACAGAGTACCAATCCTAACTCAAACATTGTATGTACACGTTATGGTCTAAGTTAACGCCATGTGTGTCCGAAAACATGATTGAAATTCAGTTTTTTTTAGTTTTATATTTTTTTTATTTTGTTTGGGTTTTATATTTTTTCTTATTTTTTGGATTTACGACAAATACATAAACGTAAATAACACACAAAAAACTAAGAAGTAGAACGAAAATAGCCAAACACGTGTTTTTGAATTTTTAGAGTTTTTTTGGATTTTTTATGTTTGTTATTTTTTATTTTAAAGAGCGGAAGTAAAAGCACACAGAAAACAACAAAGAAAAACAGACATGACTGACTATGCAGTAAGATCTAAAACACCTAGCTCGAGTCGAAGTAACGAAGAACGCGCATCTGGGAGTGATTTTGTGAAAATGTCAGCTAGTTGGTCATCGGTGCCAATGAAGCTTACCCACATGTTTTCTTTCTTAATGTGATCCCGAATGAAATGGTGACGTACGTCAATATGTTTTGACCTTGAATTATGCACTGGATTGTTCATCAAGTACATAGCACTCTTGTTGTCGCACCGAAGATTAACCTTCCTAAAGACTGTGCTAAAGTCCTCCAACATTTGTGACATCCAAAGTGCTTGTGCACAATAACTTCCTAAGCCGATATACTCGACTTTAGCGGTAGAGAGGCAACCGAGTTATGTTTTCTACTTGACCAGGAGACTAGTGCAGGGCCTAGGAAGTGACATGTACCACTTGTGCTCTTGCGATCAAGTGAACATCCAGTATAATCAGAGTCAGAGTACCCGTGAAGTGTGAAATCAGTGGTGTGTAGGCACCAAAGTCCAAAATTTTGGGTGTCTATAAGATACCTAAAGATATGCTTTACCACTTTCAAATGCGACTCTTTAGGGTCGGCTTGATACCTAGCACAAAGATACACCACAAATGTGATGTCAGGCCTAGACGCACTCAAATATAACAATGATCCTATCATACCTCTAAGCACAGTTTGATCAACTAAAATGTCACTTTTATCTTTTCCTAACTTAAAAAATGCACTCATAGGAGTTTTGACTTGTTTCAGATTCTCAAAGTCAAATCGCACAAGCATATCTTTGATGTATTTTGACTGACTTATAAAAATTTGGTCATTGCGTTGAGAAATCTGAAATCCTAAGAAATATGTGAGTTCTACGACTAAGCTCATTTCAAATTCGGATTCCATTGAGGTGACAATCTCCTCACATAACTTTTCATTTGTGGCCCCAAAGATGATATCATCCACATAGATTTGTAGAATATTTAGATCTAAATTCTCGTTCTTTACAAACAGGGTGGTGTCCGCACTACCCATACTAAAGCCATGACCTAGGAGAAAAGTCGTGAGCCTATAATAACAAGCACGGAGTGCCTGCTTCAGTCTATATAAGGCTTTCACCAACTTGTATACGTGGTTTGGGTAGGCGGCATTCGTGAATCCGGGTGGTTGCTTGACATACACCTCTTCCTTAATATATTCGTTCAAGAATGCACTCTTAACATCCATTTGATATTATTTTATTTGTTAATAACTTGCAAACACCAAAAACATACGGATGGATTCAATACGTGCAACTAGTGCGAATGATTTCTCAAAATCCATGCCCTCTATCTGAGAGTACCCTTGTGCCACCAACCTAGCTTTATTTCCAGTTATCCTAGATTCACCATCAAGTTTATTTTTGTAAACCCATTTCAAACCTATAACTGGATGGATATCAGCACGCTCCACTAAGACCCAGACTTTACTCCTCTTGAATTGATTTAACTCCACATTCATAGCCAAGAACCATGATTCATCCTTTAAGGCTTCTGAGACGTTCTTGGGTTTAATTTCAGATAGAAAGCATAAGTTTGAAAATGATTCATATAGTGTGGATCGAGTTCTAAATCCATGCGAGGGCTCTCCTATTACTAGTTCTCGAGGATGTTGTTTTGAGAAATTTAAGGTACTTGGAGGCCTATATCCATGTACGAGAGTTGGAGTTTCACTCGCCACTACTCTCTCCTCACCCTGATCTCCTATAGATACATCGTCATCAACTTCCTCTTCATTCGGCCTAGGTTCTTTTGTTGGGGTATTTTCGTCAAAATGCACATGAGCCGATTATTCAACAACTAAAGTTCTCTTATTGTAGAACCTATAGGCATGACTCGTACTCGAGTATCCTAAGAAGACGCCTTGATCAGATTTTTCATCGAATTTTCCTAAGTGATCCTTAATGTTTAGAACAAAACATGGGCAACCAAAGACCCTAAAGTACGACGCAGACTGTTTTTATCAAAATATAGCTTATGCGGAGTTCGCTTAATAAGAGGGCGAAGCATGACTCAGTTCATCACATAGCTTGCTGCGTTAACCGCTTCTGCCCAGAAAAATCATGGTAAATCGAACTCGGCGAGCATTGTGTGTGCTAACTCTTGAAGAGTGCGGTTTTTTTATTTTTACTACCCAGTTCTGTTGTGGAGTGCGAGGGGCAGAGAATTCGTGCTTTATTCCTAGGATGTCATACAGGTTTGTGAAGTCCTGATTCTCAAACTCTCCCCCATGATCTGACCTAATGCATTTTATGTTTAGTTCCTTCTCATTTTGAAGTCTCGTACATAGATTTGAGAATTCGCTAAAGGTGTCAGATTTATTCGATAGAAAGATTGTCCAACAATAATGTGAGTAATCATCCACAGGAACGAAAGTGTATCATTTTGCACCTAGACTGCACGTGCTAAGGGGACCAAACAAATCCATGTGAATGAGTTCAAGTGGTCTAGTCGTGGAAACGTCATGTTTGCTTTTGAAAGAGGTTTTAATAAATTTACCTTTTTGACAAGGAGCACACAAAGAATTTAAACTACCCCTTAGTTTGGAAAGTCCAAGAACAAGTTTGTTTTACAATAATTTAACAATTAGTTTGCTTCCAGAATGTTCTAGTCTCCTATGCCAAATATCTAATTCTGCATGCTTTGTAACTAAGCGTTTCAAATCAGACACAAATATATCCTCAAAACTAGCAGAAAAAACATTCTGGGTTCTATAAGCAACAAGTAAAACACTAGTAGTTTTGGCATCAATAATTTTGCATGTATTTGTAGAGTATTCAAATATAACATTTAGACCCTTATCACAAAGTTGCTAATAGAAATTAGGTTATGCTCAAGTCCATCTACAAATAGTACATTGTAAATTGAAAATGCCTTGTTACCTATGGTGCTGATTTCATAGAATGTGTCCTTTGTTATTGTCCTCAAATGTCACCATGCCTCCCTTCTTCTTCTCCAGGCTAAGGAACTTGTCTTTATCTCTTGTCATATGCTTGGAGCATCCATAGTCCAAGTACCACACGTTCTCTTTGTCCTTAGCCTGCCAACACACCTAAAAAGAAGATGAGGGTAAAGATCTTGTTACCCAAGTTGTCCCACCCATATGATAGGTAGAAGACTTTGGTAGCCAGACTTGTATATTTTTCTTGGCACCTTTCCTCAGACATGAGCCAGATGTGTGACCAAACTTATGACAGTTTGCACACAAAGTGTAAGCAGTGGATGTTGCCTTTATCGTATTGCTAGAGCTCGTGCTTGAGGATGGGGATAGCCTTCCAGAACTTTTGACCTTATTTTGAGACTTGTTAAAGTTAGTCCTAGCTTGACATGATAGTGATTTTCGCTCGGTGGTAACATTGAACTTACATAACCTAGTTTAAATTTTTCAGATCCATGACACTGTGCTCCCAATAGCATATCCAACGATCTTTGGCCTATTCCAAACTTTTGGATAGCACAGTTGAGATCATGGATCCTCGCCTTTAAGGTGGTGTTTTCAGTGACTAGCATTACACACCGATTGACAAATTATTTTTTGTCTTCCTCTATCTTGGCAAGAGACATTTGAAGTCTTTTGTCCAAGACATTCCTTTCATTGATATCTTCCTTAAGGCCCGGAGGACTGAAGGGAGTTGTTCCACCCAGCTCCCTTTCAAGTTCTCAACTTTCTTCTTCAGGAGGATCACGATGATCTTGTTCGCCGCATCCACCTGCCCATTTCTCTTGTGATGGTGGACTGAGGCAAACTTGAGGTCAATCCCAAGCTGTCCACAAAAACTAATGAATTTGGCGCTGACAAATTGAGGCCTATCGTCCGTGATGATGCCCTGTGGTAACCCGTGCTGGTAGATAATCTCCCCCATACAAAATTCCTGATTACTTGGGAGGTCACCTTGGCCAGCGCCTTCACCTCCAACCACTTAGAAAATTAATTGATCATCACCAACAAGAACCTCCTCTGTCCGCTAGCTTGGGGGAAAGGTCCTAGCAGATCCATTCCCCAGATGACGAAGGGTCAGGGGGTCTTAATGCTCCTAAGACGCTGAGCTGGTAGAAGTTCGAGAGGGGCGAACAACTGACATTTGTGGCACTTCTTTGTGAACTCAGCGGCATCATGGCCTAGGCTCAGCCAGAAATATCCTTGTCTGACTATCCTCCCCTCCAGGGTCCGGCTCCCAGAGTAGCTCCCGCACTCCCTAGAGTGGACCTCTTCCAAAATCCTTGGGACCTCCCTCTCGGACACACAACGTACCAACATCCTAGAGAGGGTCTTCCTGTACAGTTGTCCGTCGCGCATAAGATAGTATGCTGACTTATGCTTAAATCGCTTATTGTCCATCCCCTCTGGATACTTCCCGTGGATAAGAAAGTTGTAAAGGGATCCATCCACGAGGGGTACCGGTCCACCTCTATCAGTTCCCCTCCTCGATGGATGGGCGGAACAAGTCGGTGATGGTGTTGCCCACCCGGGGTCCGTGCTTAGCCAATTGATCCACCTGCTCATTCTCTTCCTTTGGAATGTCTCGGATGGAGAACGTTTGGAACATGTCGATGACCCCCTTCACCTTTGCTAAGTACAACTGGAGGGTCGACTCCCTTGCCTAGAACTCCTTATTGATCTGGGAGACTGTTGGGTACATTGGAATATATGTACCTGATTTGAAGAAGCCTCACCCTACTCAATGATATACATCAAGGTGTATTTGATGTGCTTTGAGTTTATATGTGCAGGTTAAGTAACTGCAGGATTGCAGGAAAAATTCTAAGTCCATGTGTCTACACCTAGAGGTGAAGTTTCGACACTTATGAAGGCTTGTGTCGACACCTAGAGAAGCTGTGTCGACACTTGGAGTAATTGTGTCGACACCAGGAAGGCAGAGTCGACACCAGAAGAAAAGTGTCGACACATACAGGCAGTGTCGACACACTGTGAAGAATTGTCAACATAATCTGTGTCAACACTTAGAGGCAGTGTAGACACCCAGAGAAACTTTTGTCGACATCAAAAGTGTCGACACAAAGGAGATGTGTCGACACTCAGCAAGCTTCAACAAAGTTAAAGTACTTGTGTCGACACAAAGGAGATGTGTCGACACTCAGCAAGTTTCAACACATGAAGGCATGTGTCGACACAAAGGAGATGTGTTGACACTCAGCAAGTTTCAACACAAGAAGGCATGTGTCGACACAAAGGAGTTGTGTCGACACACAGCAGAATTGAACTAAGTATTAAAGAAGAAGTATTTGTGTCGACACACTCAACCAGTGTCGACACATTCAACAGAAGGCTTGTGTCGACACACAGAATCAGTGTCGACACATTTTGAAGAAGTAGTGTCGAGAAGCTGTTACAACAACACAAAGTGTTGTGTCGACACCATCAAGGCTAGTGTCGACACTTAGTCTACTTGTGTCGACACTTAGTCTATCTGTGTCAACACATAATGACTATCTGTCTCAACACTTTCAGACAGTGACAGTGATTTCAAGAAGTGACTGGATGACTTGACAGCTGTCATTTCAACCGGTCAACTGCAACTGTCAGAGCCATCAGAAGGTTGTTAGAAACCGGATCAGCCGGTTACCTTGGAGGAAGACTATATAAAGACCTTTATCCTTCAACATAGTAGGAGGAATTACAATAAGAGAAGGATTACAATTAATCAAGAGATCTAACAACATAAAAGAAGAAGACCTTCAATAGAAGATCTAAGAAGTTGGAGAGAGAGAGCTCCCTCTAAGAAGAGCAGCTGCTGAACCAGGCTGTATAGTAAGATTCAGATTGAGATCTGAATCTCAAGACAGAAGTTGATTGAAGATCATCTTCACAGGAGATTCAACCCTACTGTGTTCTAATTCAAGAAGCTTTGAAAAAAGCCAAGGGAGGTTGATCTCTGCCAAGTTCTTTCAAGAACTCATCAAGAAGCCAATCAACTCATCTCTCTCTTTCAGAGTTGTGGTTAATTACTTTGTAATATCAAAATATCTGTAGGATCTTGTATAGATCTGAGCTGTAAGCCTATTTTATAAAGGCTGAGTGTAGGAGACTGTGTGCTCTGAGTGTAGGTCTTGTTAAAGACTGAGGTAGGGCCTTGTGCCTGAGTTGTAGGAGACTTTGTTCTCTGAGTGTAGGTCTTGTTGAAGACTGAGTGGTAGGGCTTTTTGCCTGAGTTGTAGGAGTGGAGACACTCTGAGTTGTAGGAACCTGTTTGGAGTTCTGAGCTGTAAGATCTGAGGATCTGAGGAGAAGTGCTGAAGTTAGGCGAATCTAGTACACTACTAGATAGGCGAAGGGGAAAGTGGATGTACCCAGACCTTAGGGAACCACTATAAATAATGTGTGCACTCTGTGTATGTTTGTTTCTATGGTTGCTGTGTTGTGATAGTTGTAGAATTGCATTTGCTGTGCAGAATTTCTGCCTTTAAATTAAAAAAGATAAAGTTTACCTATTCACCGCCCCCTCTAGGTGTTTAGGCACTATTTCTTTCAGAGACTACCATAATGGAGTTAGTGAGGACCTCCACAGCATGCTCTCCCAGCTCCCTGGCCAGGCTCAATCCTATTATCACTGCCTCGTACTCGGCTTGATTGTTGGTGATAGGAAAATGCACTACTATCGTTTTCTCAATCCTTGTTCCCCGGGGGATTTCCAAGATCACCCCCACCCCCAAGGAATGTCTTCCTAAAGCGTCATCCACCATCACCTTCCAAGGAATCAGATGAGTGAGTTCTGCCTCCACCACCTCGACTACATAATCAGCAAAAAAGTCGATCATCGCCTGAGCCTTGATCGAGAGGTGGGGAATGAAGGATATGTTGAACTCACTCAACTCCATCGACCATTTTACCAATCTCCCCGAGTGCTCCACCCTCTCAAAGATTTTGTGGAGGGGTTGTTTAGTCACGACTCAGATGGAGTGTGCCTGGAAATAGGGTCAGAGTCTCCGGGCCGAGATGACTAGAGCAAAAGTCAGCTTCTCCAAGATCGAGTACTGAAGCTCCGCCTTCCTCAATACCCTACTCACATAATAGATAGACAACTGTTTCTACCCTACTTCCCGGACCAATATGGAGCTTAAGGCCTCGGCTCCCACCCCAAGATACAGGGACAAGTCCTCCCCTTCCTTGGTCCCTTGGAGGAGCAGAGCCTGGGTCAGCTGCCTCTTCAAGACCTGGAATGCCTCCTTGCACTCATTGGACCACTCGAACTTCTATACCCCCCCCCCCCCTCAACGCTTTGAAGAAGGGGGGCATTTCTCTCCTGCCCGAAAGAGGAACCTGCTCAGCCCGGCCAACTTTCCTGCCAGCCTCTGGACCTCCTTGGCTTTCTGAGGCGACCCCAACTCCATGATTACCCTCACCTTATCAGGGTTGGGCTCAACATCTACAGGAGTAAGGAGATGGCCTAGGAACTTACCCATGCTTGCCCTGAAGACACGCTTCAAAGGGTCCAGCCTCGGCTTAAACTTCTGCAGGGTGTCGAAGGTCTCCTCCAGATCTCGGAGGTGAGAATCTACCTCTCGGCTCTTAATCATGAGATCAACTACGTACACCTCCAGGTTCCTCCTCTTTTGGTCTTGAAAGACCCAGTCCATCATCTTTTGATACGTTGCCCCCGCAATTTTTAGCCCAAAGGGCATCATCTTGTAGCAGTAGCACTCGTCACCAGTGATGGAGACATCTTTTATGTTGGGCAGGTGCATCCTGATTTGATGATAACCTGAAAAAGTATCTAAGAAACTCATCACAGAGAAACCGACGGCTGAGTCAACCAGCGTGTCGATCCGAGGCAAGGGATAACAATCCTTAGGACATGATTTATTTAATAAAGAAAAATCAACACACATCCTCCACTGGCCGTCTCATTTTCTAACCATTACAACATTGGAGACCCAGGCGGGGTATTGGATTTCGGATACGAAGCCAGCCTTGAGGAGCTTGTCCACCTCCTACCTGATGGGCTCAGCCAGCTTGTCTGTTGTGGACCTCTTCTTCTGCTGGATCCAGGTTGAGGCGGTGGCAGGCGACGTCTGCATCGATCCCCGACATTTCTGTCGTGCTCCACGCGAAGATGTCCATGTTCTTCTGGATGTACTCCAGCATCCTCCCCTAGTCCTCTTAGCTCAACCCCTCACTGATTCACACCTTCTCCACCTTGCCTCCCTGGGTGATAACCTCCATCTCCACCACCTCCTCGGCAACCTCCAGCTAGGACTGCTCTCCCCACTCTCCAATGGCTCCCTCACCGGGGACCGGGACCTCCTCCCCGACTTCTGCCACGGCCATCACCTCGACTGGCTCCTCTGAAACTCCTTCTACCACCTCCACCTGGGTGCGGACCTCTTCCTCCACTTCCTTCTCCACCACCTCTCCTCCGGCCTCCTGCCAGGATAGCTCCTCCATCCTCTTCTCCATCTCCTCAGCTCCTCCCTGCCAAAAGATGGAGTTCACTGCGGTGACATAGCACTCCCTTACCACCTTGGGGTCTCCCTGGACCAGGAATTGGATGCCATCAGCGTTGAACTTCAAGCACTGATGGAAAGATGATGGCACGCAGTGGAAGGCACTGATGAGGGGTCGTCCGAAGATAACGTTGTAACTGCTAGGCATGTCCACGATGACAAAACTGCAGTTTCTGGACTGCCTCCCCCCCATAAAGGTAACGTGGAGTCCCACTCCTCCTTCTACCTCCTTCCTCTCTCCCGAGAACCCGAAGAGAGGTCCATCCGAGGCTAGCACCCTCCGAGCCTCCACCTTCATCCTGTCAAATGCCTTCTTGGAAATTACATTGACCGAATTCCCATTATCAATAAGGATCCGAGAGACAGAAAAGTTCTCGATTGCAGTCTAGATGACCAACACGTCGCAAAAGGGATCCTCATGATCCGGCATGTCCTTCTTGGAGAAGGTGATCTTCTCCTCCGAGGGTGAGGCTAGAGATGTGGAGGCAATGCTCCAGTGGTACATAGTATGGATACTTGCTTTCCGGGTAGCCTCAACTCTCACCCCCCATGGATCACTCTGATCCCTCCTCGGGCTCCAACATCAGCCTGGTCCTCGCACCTGTCCTCCTCTCCCCTGGACAGGACTCCCTCGATCCGTACCTCCTAGCGGGGTTGTGGTTTCTGCTCCCTGTTTCCCCTCATCTCGAGAAACTCCGGACATGTGGTCGTAGCATGGCCCTCCTCCTGGTGGAAGTCGTAATAGGGCAACTCCACCCTGACTTCTCGCCTTCTCCTCTGTTGACCTATCCTCCTATAGGCTATCGTCATAGCGTGACACTAATCGGGGAGAGGAGGCATTTAGCCCTGCCTCCAGCCTTGGGAGTTGAACTGTCCTTAGCCCCCCTGGCCGTTGTCTCCTCCATGGAAACCTCTCTGTTATCCTTGGTCCTGCCACTCCTGCTGCCTCCAGCCGAGCCGATTCTTTAGCTCCTGGCGGCCCCACCTCGGCTACTGCTACTGCTGCTACTGCTGTTCCCTCTACCGGGGTTTAGCTCTCCTCACCTCCTGACCTCTGCCACCTCCTAGCACTTCTCCTTCTCTATGGCCCACCTGGTCAACCTCCTTGCAAACTCGGGGTTCGACGCCTCCCCGTCAACATCCCTTGCCATCCTCTCCATCAGCTCCTCATAGGAGTGAGTGGGCACCCTCTTCAGCTCTATCCTGAATAAGCCCTGTTGTAGCCCCAAGGTGAAGGTCATCATCAGGGAGTGCCCTAGCATCTCCTGGACCTGGGTGAACTCTTCATGGAACCAGTCCACATAACTCCCCTGGGTCTCGTTCACTCCCTACTTGATGTGGAACAGGGACTCAGACTTCCTCTTCCTCTTCTTAGAGGTGGAGAACCTCAGCATGAACCCTCGGCGTGGGTCCTTAAAGCAGTAGATAAAGCTGGTCGACAACTGGTGGAACCAATCTCTTGCCTTCTCCTTGAGGGTGATGGCGAAGAGTCTGCATTTAATGTCATCTGACATCTGCCTTATCAAAACCACATCCTCGAACCACTGGATATGCTAAACCAGGTCATCCTTCCCGATATAGTAGGACATTTCCATCTCCCGAAACCCCTATGGAACTGGGGCAGATGAAACCAACAAACTGAAAGGGCCGTCTCCCCCTACTAGACGAGTCGGGGGGGGGGGGGGGGGGGGGGGGGGGGGGTCTCGCACACCCATCTCGCTGAACCGGCCTCCACTTATCGAGCTGGGGAACAACACTCTCCCGGGAAGATCTCACCCACTCTCCTCCGCTGCCTCCTTCCAAGCTCGCCTAGCTAGGGCGTCCTCGCCTAGGGCTGGGTCAGCGGAGACTGGAACGGCCGTCGTCGAGCACTCGATGCGCGTGTCGAATGCAAACTTGATGAGGCTGATCACCTCCTGCTGGAAATCCTCGAACATCCCGAGGGTGGCGAGAGGGGGAGGGGGTGGAGAGTCAGCCCTGCCCAAACCTTGTCCTTCTGCTCCAGTCATTGAGCTCGCAGAAGATTTTTGGTGCTGATCACACTTCACGCTCACCGCACCAAAAATGTTGAAACCGAAGAATCGGTCTCTATGAAGTTTGACCCTTTGGGAAGGGGTGATCGTACACTTACTTGTCTCACACAAGCTAAACGACCAAATACTTAGCATAACGATAGACACAAGGCTCCAGCACGGAGGTCCCACCATATACCCGGAAGATCTTAGAGCGCTTCCCCTCCCTAGCCAAGTGCTGAGCTAGGGATACCTCAGAAAGAGCAAGAAGATCAGGGCACATGTAAGTATCCCTCCTGAGGTACCCCTCGGGTCTATTTATAGTTTTTGAAGTTGGTCTGCTGACAACACACCTCCGCTGTTTGGAACGGCTACATGTAGCCAAAAGTGGTCTGTCAACAACGTAACTTCGCTGTTCTAAGGAGATAAATGCAGACCTATAAGGGTATCCAGGTAATCTTACCTCTGGACCCTACTATGGCGTTGAGTGTAGAAGCATCACTCAATGATAGGGACTGTGGCATTGAGTGGAGAGGCATCACTCAGCGCCAAGGGACAAGACTGCGGCGTTTAGTGGAGAAGCATCACTCAACGCCAAGGTCTAGGAACTACGGTGTTGAGTGGAGAAGCATCAATCAATGTCACGGGCTAGGAACTGCGGTGTTGAGTGGAGAAGCATCACTTAATGCCAAGGGGTAGGGCGTTGAGTGGAGAAGCATCACTCAACGCCACGGGCTAGGAATTGCGGCATTGAGTGGAGAAGCATCACTCAACGCCAAGGGCTAGGGCGTTGAGTGGAGAAGCATCACTCAACGCCAAGGGCTAGGGCGTTGAGTGGAGAAGCATCACTCAACGCCAACCTTAAGGACCTCTCGTTGACCCGGGCACAAGCCCTCCCGCAAGCCCTGAGTGGATGCGGCCTGGCTCGCGCATCTCGCCTTCTAACTCTAGGCGAGCGCGAGCCGGGCTTCCATGGCTCTCCTGCCCTATACGAAGGCGAGCCGGCGATAAGGTGGCCTAGGCGGGCGCGGACTGGATGGGCTCGCTCGCACGGCTTGCTCGCCTTGCCTTGGCGGGAGCAAGCCGGTCATCTTGGTTTGCCCAACTACTGCATTAACACGGGCTGGTCGCTCTGGTTCGCTCGTCTAGTCTGGTGGACCCACTCGGCGAACATGGGGTTGTACATGCATATCTACACTATTTTTGATAATCTTTAGTAAATGCATTAAATAGCAAAGCATAACCGCCACAATGTTTATTTTGACTTGAAATGCAAATTAGTTTACATTGTAGTTCTTATCTCTTTGTGATATTTTGAAACCATGCTTGCAAAATTTCAATGAAATATCATCTCTTAGACTTTAATTGAAAACATATTCTTATTAGTCTTAAAACTCTTCATCTTTATATGATCTTATTTTCAAAATGATATTTATTTTTAAGAGTTCTTATCATATTTTTTACTACTTGTTCTTAATCATGATTATTTATTTTCTCAACAAATACTATAATGTGCTTATCAAGTAATATATCCATTAATTACTATTTTTATCATTACACTACTATATTCAATCGTGCATATATTTTTGTCAACAAGTGGTAGAGTAGTATCTATGAACTTGCACATTGCATCATATTTTCTTCTCTATATAGATCTTATTAACTCTTATCGCATACACTATCCTATACCTTTTTTTGATACTACAAAAAAGGGGAGAATACCTTGCATAAATCCAAACTTTTAGGGGGAGTACATTAAAAATTTCATAGGAAGTATCTCTGTAGGGAGAGTATTCATAAGAGGTGCGTACTTTACTCTTGCTCAATCATGCATATCTTTTCAAATAACACAACTTTTTTTCCAACATTTATTTGTCTTCTCCATACTATTTAATCTTTTCATGTTTATTTCACCTCCACCCACTTTGCTAATAAAAATAGGGACTAATAAATAGAGAAATATTACGATAAAGGGGAGAAAAATCCAAAGATTTAGGGGGAGAATAAATCTAAAGATTAAGGGGGAGAATACTCTTTGAAGGGGGAGTACTTACTTAGGGGGAGTGCATAAATTAAGAACGCTAAAATTCCATGTGTCATCGCTACTCTATAAACACAATTTAAATTATCTAATTTTCGATTAGTGGATTTTTATTAACAAAAGGGGGAGATTGTTGAATCTCTTTGGTTTGATAATAACAAATCTCTTAGTATATTTGATCAAACTTATTTTGTGTTTATAGCTTACAAGAATTCATAGGTATGGCATTAGGATGCTATGAGATGAGTGGGATATTGAACCAGGGCAAAGATGTAATGTGACACCCCTAATACATGGTGTTAGCCCTAGAATATGCAAGAATGCCAAAATGAATTCCAAGGAAAGATCTCTGGCGGGAAGAAGGATACACGTATGGAAGGATACTACCACTAGGCGGTATCGCTAATGTCATGTGTTATTATTGCCTAAAATGAAAAGCTTCATAATGTGTAGAATCTCCTTCCGAGATTAAAGATTTTGGCACTCAAAATATTGTTTTAAGTGCTACCACCGGCTGTTATCAATAATGTTGGGCAGTAGTGGTCTTAATCTATAAGAATGCAATTTTGATGCTCTCAGTGAGGATTGAGGAACCTCAACTCTACCACATCGAGGACTCTATAAGGGACCTTATTTCAGACGTTTGAGTGCACTCCCACCTGCAACTTCAAGATCAAAAGGATTATTTGTGAAGGAAGATTCATCATGCTTGTTCAACACGAAGAATGGACGCATCGACAATGTTGATCTCCTGCATTCCTTTGTCATCTCCTTTAGAAATATCTATATGGAGTTTTTCTCTTGCATTTTTCTGTAATCTTTTTATGCTATCCTTTTGTAATGGGAATGGAGAAAACATTCGGGGAGAACGTCAAATTTCGGGAAGGATTCTGCGGGAAATTCGTCGATGTTGTTGGCGACTAAGTCTTGCGAGACTTGGGGGAAAATCATTTGGAGTGGATGACAGATTTTGAGAAGGATTTCATAATTTGTCGCGTGTGTTGGTTACTAAGTCTAGGGTAGATCTAAGGGCAGTTTGAGGCCTTATCTGAGAGAGATAGGCTAGTTAGAATCAATCGATCCTTGGGAGAAGGGTCGGTATGGAAAAGAAAAAAGGGATTTTTGGATATTTCACCCTAATTTCTAGCTTTATAGAAATCAAACATTTTGTAATCAATTTATTATGAAATAAAATCATGACCTCAATTATTCTATTATCTTGATTTTATTTCTTTTTCAAAAATGTTCTAAATTATATTTCTCCCTCAAAGCATTAAAGCAAAATAAATGCAAATTAGTTTTTAAAATATACTGGTGGATTTCACTTTCTATGTCATTTGTAAAGAAAGATTGAAATCCGATCTCTTTTAAAAGTAATCTTCAATATAATCTTTTCTTAAAACATTAAAATATATTTTTCTATAGAATGTTCTAAAACTTTATTAATAAGCTGATATTTTTATCTAAGATTTAAATTTCATAAAGCTCTTATTCACTCCCCTTAAGGGAGCCTAAAGATCCAACAACTTCCTTTCTTCCTCTTCTTTGATGTGGTGAACCGCATAGTCTGCTCTTAGTGCAGGTCCTCGAAGGAGTAGATGAAACTCCCCAATAACTGTGTAACTAGTTTCTGACCTTCCCCTAGAAGGTAATGGCAAAGAATTTGCGATTGAAAGCATCTGTCATGTTCTGGATGAATACCACATCCTTGAACCACTGAAGATGCTGGATCGAATCGTCTCTCCCTGAGTAGTAGCTCAGGGTCGGCTCTCTGAAACCTGTGGGGACTGGGGCCAATGACACTTCATCACTGAATGGGCTCCTCCCACCTTGTCAGAGATCTGAGAGTTGACAAAAATTGCCCAACTCGCCCATGCAAGTATCATGACACCTCGCATACTCCTCACAAATTCGAACTCCCCAAAGACTCATCGGTTAGTACAGCAACTGCACATGTCGCTCAGGCTCCTCCACGATTGGCTCCTTCCCTGCTCTCCTAGACAGTGCATCGTCCTCCGACGGAGTCTAGCATCTAGGCGAGGTCGTTGTGAATTTTGTACAAGGAGCTAACATTGATTGCAAATGTCTTCGAGACGCTCCACAAAAACATTGAAGTCGGCTCGAGTCATATACTCGCTCGCTTACAACGAGTTATCCACTAATCCTTCTTGCTTGCCTCCATCTGTCATCTTGCCTCCTGTCTAAACTTTCCTCCTCTAGTTGCGATCCACACTCACCGCACTAAAGTGTTGAAGCCGGGAATATACTGCATCTAAATGTTCAGATTTAAGTGTAGCCCGAGGTTATTGGTCCTGCGATCCGACCGACCGGCACTGAGGGCTAGAGCTAAAAAGAGGAATGATCTATAAACAAGCCCTGAAGCAGCAGCAGGGAGGTCCACCACGTACTCTGAAGTTTTGGAGAAAATTCCCCTCCATAACAAAAATGGCTGAGCAAGGTACGAAGAAGGTACCACTTAGAGTCTCTGTACTCACAAAAAATGGGGGGCTCTCAATTTTTAGGTGTCAATCCTGATACACCCGAGTCCTATTTATAGGCAAATCATGAGGGTATATAGACGTGAATACCCAACTCATGTGAGGATGCCTCTCTGGACCTGGCAATTAGCGACCAGACGACTATAGAAGGATCTCGCCAAAGTCGTTGATGGTCGCCTACTTGGGCGAGAAACTATGATACTCGCTTATGTCCTTAAATACTCATTTGTGTTGTAATTATCCCAGTTTACTGACTTTTACCCAGGCCTGTGTGGCATAACTTGGCTCAACAATGTAACAGTGACAGTTAGCAGATCAACGACTATATTGTTTAAAAATATTTATAAATTTACGCACCCCCCCCCCCCTCTTCTCTTCTCCCATGTCTCTCTTCCCCTCCTCTTATCCCCGCTCTCTCCTCACTCTCTCCCTCTCTTTCTCTACCACCTACACCTCTCGGTGATTCAGGATTTAGCGATATTTCCTTAAGGCCCGTTCGTTTGAATGCAATTGGAATTGAATATTGGTGAATATTATAAAATTAAAAATTATTGATTAATTCCAATTCCCTAATAAAAAATATTGTTGAATATGTTGGAATTGTTCAATTCTTTTATTCGTTTGTTAAAAAAATTCAATATAAAAATTGAAAAATATTATGAAGAAAATAATATAAATAATTGTACGTTATGCCCGCGATTTTTTCGCTCGGGGGCGATTTTTTTGCCCGGGAGCACTTTTTTCCGCCCGGACGAGGAAAGATTCTCTCCCAAGAACGCATAAGGCCAATGAAGACTATTCCCAACCTGAATTGATATGTAAATCAAATAAAAACACATGTTGCACATATCATAAACCAATCTAAGTTAAGAGCACATAAAATCATGTTTCTCACTGTGCAGTAAACAAGTAGAAATACTAAACTTTGCCAAAAAAAAATCATCATCTTCAGCGCCGGCGAGGAGGAAATTCAGTGCCAAAGTTGCCGGCTGGAAAGCACGAAGGGAGGGGGCCGAGGGCGGCGTTCTTCAGCTGGTGTTCTTCAGCGCTAGGGAGGAGGAGAACATGGCTTGGGCGGCGAAGGCGTGCCGGGAGGAGAGGAAGATCGAGGATTTGCAGTGATCGGGCTCGGCGTCGTTCGGCGGAAGGGGAAGAGATAAACGAACCGGTGTGCGGTTAATGAAGATGAGTTAGGGTCTTTTGTGTTTTTTTAAGGTAGAATGGGTGTATCAATAACGTAAATTAGTGTGCTTATAATATTGCTCAGAAAAACTCTCACTTTGAGGATCAGAGGCCACCATCTTCTGCCACTTACCCTCAGACCTGCCACATAAAGAGGAAGATTGATGATGATATGATGAGCAGTTGCTCAGCCTCAGCTTTATTACTATCTTTGCAAATGTCTCCAGCTCTTTATGTTGCTCCTCTGGGTGACCGAGGAAAGTGTTGGATTTATAAGCATCTTTAGAGTGGGTGAATAAGTGTTTTAAGAAATTCAGATTTTATTTAAAATTTTGAACAAAAAATTTCTTTAAAATATTTTCAGTGAATAAAAATTGAAATCAATTTAATAAAACAAAATGCATGATCATATATCATTAATAAATTGATTACAAAAACATGATTTCTATATCACATGAAATCAAGGCGGCCAATGTAAGAAATCTTTTGTTTTCAATGTTGACCCTCCTCCATAAGGACCGGTTGAGCCTAGTTTATCTCTCCCAAGATAGGCCTCAATCCGCCCCTAGATATAACCCCTAAATCTAGTCGCCAACACATGCGGAAAATTCTTCACTAAGCCTCACATGGACCTAGTAGACATCTTCGTCTGAATTCCCTCTAAGTTGCTCATCGACCTAGTCGCCAACCACCTGATGAATTTTTCCACTCAACAAAAGAATAAAGAAAAGAAAATACAATATGAAAAAAGATATTTCAAAAATAAAGACTCCAAATATTTGATATAAAGGCGGTGGCGAAGGCACATATGAGATTGCAATTGTCGTTGCGTTCGCGCTTTGCATAAAATATGCATTGTAGTGAAGCGCATTTAAGATCTTCTATGATTCTTCAATATAACATTAGGGAAGCCTTAGGATGCCTGGAAAGAGAGAGCACAAGAGCTTCTACAAAATTGGTTGGGAGTCGTCCTTCGTCATCGTTGTGAAAAGAGAGAAAATGACTTTATTTATAGCTCTGCAAGCTACCACCGGCGGTAGGCCTTACCGTGTCGCGGTACCCGATGACGATTGAGTTTCACGCCTCTTCTGGTCCACGAAAGGAAGGAGATCTCTTTTGTTAGGCAACTACTACCGCTACGGGGTATGACTAACACGCCGCATCAGTGTCAAAATAGATTGCTCCAAAATGAGATATCTTGCTCCTTTCGTCGCTTAAATCAGCTACAGATTTAAATGAGATATCGGGTTACTATGTAGTTAGCGGTAGTGTTATTGAGTTAATGCGTCGCTGTAACACTTGCTAAAGATAGACTTGGCACTCACCAATCCTTTCATTTAGGTGCAATTTGCCAACTGCATTTGATATTCAATGCTACCGCCCCGCGGTAGCGCTCAATTCAGAGCATGCCATCCGTCTTTTATCTTCTTTCAATGTGTGTTTGTACTCGTATATTCTACACACTATAAACACACAAAAAATAAATTAAATATATAATGATATTTGTTATTTTCTCTGTTTTAATCTCCCATTTTTGTTATGAAATCGGATCGAGTGCCGCGGTAGCGCAACGGAATTAATCGAGCAAAACAGTCGCGCAAAATAAAAAACACATAACGAGATATTCAAGCACACAGACGACACAAAAATTTTACGTGGTTCGGAGAGGAGCTCCTACGTCCACGGGGAGAGCGCGTCGGTAAAAGATCCACTAATAAAATAGGAGGTTACAGATTACAATATTTGGACAAGTCTCTGGAGTTCTCGCCGAGGGTGTCGCCGCTGGGCAGCCGTCACACGCCGCTGCTTGCCACCGGAACCGAGTCCCGCCGCCGTCGTACGCCTGGATCAACCTCGTCGTAGCCTCCTCCTGGATTACCTCCGCCAGGACAGCCTTCCGCCGCCGTCGAACAGTCGTCGCTTCCGCCTGGACAGTCGCCGCACTTGGGCAGCCAGTCGCCGCCTAGAAACAACACCGCCGCCGCCTGCCCCTCTCACGGATGGATTTTTCTCTCCTTGGAAGCTTCAGATTTTCCAATTGATCAAGAGGGAAGACGGGATCCCAATATATAGTTGTAACTCACCTCCAAACAATAATAGAATGATCTCCCAAAAATAGGATGTTGCCAATCATGGATGTGCAAGAAACGAATGGCAACCGGCCATATGAAATCCTCTCTAATGATCTTTCCAAAAATATGATTTCAATTAAAAAATTTCTAAACATAGCATTCCCAGAAATGGCTTCGCCCAAATTAGGAATCCAAGTGGCACACAGATCACTGACATGGCGCAATCCTAACGGTGCAGACGAAAATGAGGTGTCACAATCTAACAATCTCCACATTGACGCCTCACGCGACAGACTCCACCTGCAACTGAATCCTCCCTTCGGCGAACTACCCCCTCTCCCTGGGGTTACCACGATCAGCACGCACAGATATGAGCCAAGTCAAGACAGTGCTTGAACTTGACTCCGGTCAACGGCTTGGTCAACATGTCTGCAATGTTATCCTCAGTGTGCACCTTTAGTAACTGAATATCTCTGCCAACAACGAACTCTCTCAACTTATGGTACCGCACATCAATGTATTTTGTCCTGGCATGATAGACCGGGTCTTTGGCCAGACAAATCGCACTCTGACTGTCACAGTGCAGCTTCACCGCTTCCTGAGAAATCCTGAGTTCTTTGGCGAGACCTTTGAGCCAGATAGCTTCCTTCGCGGCTTCCACTGCACCAATGTACTCAGCCTCTGTCGTAGATAAAGCCACAATGTCCTGCAGAGTGGCTTTCCAACTAATGGGGCCCTCACCACAAAGGAAGATGTACCCGGAGGTAGATCTTCTTCGGTCGAGGTCGCCCGCATAGTCGGAATCAACGTAGCCCTCTAGGAATCTAGAAACTCCGCTCTTCTTAAACAGCAAACCGACGTTTTTCGTTCCGTTCAGATATCTTAAAATCCACTTGACTGCTTTCCAGTGTTGTCGCCCCAGATTCCCCATATATTTGCTGACTACGCTCACAGCCTGAGCGATATCTGGTCTCGTACAGATCATGACGTACATCAAGCATCCTACCGCACTAGCATACGACACCCCGAGCATCTTTTGTCGTTCTCTCTCTATGTCTGGACACTGCTGTGACGATAATCTAAACTGTTGCCTGAGAGGGGTTGAAACGGGCTTAGATTCAGCCATATTGAACTTCTCCAGAACCTTCTGAATGTACCCTGTTTGAGAAAGCCAAAGCATGCCCCGCTTCTTATCTCGCTTGATTTCCATGCCAAGGATCTTCTGTGCTTGACCCAGATCCTTCATTTCAAACTCAGCTTGAAGTTTCTGCTTCAAAGACTGGATCTCCTAAGCTGACTTGCACGCAATCAGCATGTCGTCGACGTATAGCATCAGAATCAGAACGTCGTCGTTTGCCAGAAACTTGTAGTAGGCGCAGCTGTCGTACTGGATCCTGCTGAATCCTTGTGAAACCATGAACGTATCAAATCTCTTGTTCCACATTCTTGGAGCCTGCTTCAGACCGTAGAGGGACCTTCTTAGTTTACACACCTTCTTCTCGTCACCGTGTTGTACAAATCCTTCAAGCTGCAAGATGTAGATCTCCTCTTCCAAGTTGTCGTGAAGAAACGCCGTTTTCACGTCCATCTGCTCTAGCTCCATGTCGTTCATTGCCACCATCGCAAGAAGCACTCGTATGGAGCAGAGTTTTACCACGAGTGAGAATATTTCATCAAAATCGACACCCTTCTTCTGCGAGAACCCCTTGGCAACGAATCTGGACTTATATCTCCACTAGTCTTTGCCGGATGTAGATTCCTTCTTCCTGAATATCCATTTGGAACTGATTGCCTTCGCCCCTTTGGGCAGACGAACCAAGTCCCAAGTCTGGTTTTTACGAAGGGACTCCATCTCTTCTTCCATAGCTGCTTTCCACTGAGAACTCTCTCTACTCTCTACAGATTCTTTATAAGATCCAGGATCTGTGGAGATCACCTGGAAAGAGTACACTACCATGTCCTGTAGCCCGAGAGACAGTCTGACCTCTCTCCTTTCCCTTTCTCTAGCAATAGAGTACGGCTCTGCTTCCGTAGGTTGCACAGCATCAGCATTTTCTGGGTTAGAGGAATCACCGTGGTCGTCAGCTTGGTCGCTCCCTTCCAGCTCCACCTCTAGGGGTGTGACTGGAGTCTCCTCCACCTCTTTAGACTGAGCCTCAGATTTCTTGAGCATAGAGGCCTCATCGAAGATCACATCGCGCCTGACCTCCACCTTCTTTGTGTCCGGGTTCCACAGTTTGAACCCCTTCGTGCCGGTCTTTCGTCCCAGATAGATGCACCGTTTGGACTTAGCATCCAGCTTCGTTTTCTCAGAGTCATGTACAAGGGTGTACACAGGACAACCAAAGATGTGCATGTCAGAGTAGTCAACCGGCCTGCCTAACCAAACTTCCTGTGGAGATTTCAGATTCAGTGACATCGATGGGGATCGATTCACTAGATAGCATGTCGTATTAATGGCCTCGACCCAGAAGGACCTTGGTAGGTCTGCAAATAACCGCATGCACCGAGCTCTCTCTAGCAACATTTGGTTCATCCTTTCTGCCACGCCGTTCTGCTACAGCGTACCAGGAATAGTAAGGTGTCGAGTGATGCCCTCCTGATTGCAGTATTCCTGGAACTCCGCTGAGGTGTACTCGCCACCGTTATCAGATCTCAGATATTTGACTCTTTTCCTGCTCTGCTTTTCCATTGTCGTCTTCCAGACTTTGAATTTCTCGAATACTTCGGACTTGTGCTTCAGAAAGTGGATCCAGACTTTTCTCGAAAAATCGTCGATGAAAGTCACGAAGTATCTGGCCCCACAAAGAGATGGCTCTGGGGCAGGCCCCCAAACATCTGAGTGTATATATTTCAGTGCCTGCTTGATCTGCTGCGTAGATGTCACGAACTTCACTCTATGCTGCTTCCCGAGAACGCAGGTCTCACAGAAGTCTAACTTGCATGTCTTGACTCCTTTCAGTAGGCCCTTCTTGTGAAGCTCCAAGCAGTCCTCTCTCGCTCATGTGGCCAAGTCTGGCATGCCACAGCAGAGAGGAATCCTCATCTGTCGTCTCAGAAACCTCGTCGTAGCCTCCTCCTGGATTACCTCCGCCAGGACAGCCTTCCGCCTCCGTCGAACGGTCGTCGCTTCCGCCTGGACAGTCGCCGCCACTTGGGCAGCCAGTCGCCGCCTAGAAACAACACCGCCGCCGCCTGCCCCTCTCACGGATGGATTTTTCTCTCCTTGGAAGCTTCAGATTTTCCAATTGATCAAGAGGGAAGACGGGATCCCAATATATAGCTGTAACTCACCTCCAAACAATAATAGAATGATCTCCCAAAAATAGGATGTTGTCAATCATGGCTGGGCAAGAAAAGAATGACAACCGGCCATATGAAATCCTCTCTAATGATCTTTCCAAATATATGATTTCAATTAAAAAATTCCTTTGATTGGATTTACCGGCCACCATTGGAATTTCTAAACATAGCATTCCCAGAAATGGCTTTGCCCGGATTAGGAATCCAAGTGGCACACGGATCGCTGACATGGCGCAATCCTAACGGTGCAGACGAAAATGAGGTGTTACAGTCTAACACATTTTCCTCCTTTATCACTCACTTTATGTTTCAATCTTTCTCTTCTCCCCCTCTTAGCTTCTCTCTTTATGTTGGAACCGGCTTTCCGGTCCCTCCTAGAGTTCGAAGCAGAATGCAACCCACACGTACTCTCCTTGCGCTACCGCCCTGACGAGAGTCAGCGACCTGGAAACAGACCGAGGGGACTCAACTTGGAGGTCCCACCTCTTACCCGGAAGAACTGTTAGTCTTCCCCTCCCTAGCCAGTGTTGAGCTAGGTGCCTGAGAGGGAAAAAGTGGGAAGGTTCAACAACCTTTTTTCAGGCACCTTATCGGTCTATTTATAGGTTTCTGAATCTGCTCTGCAAATATCACTTTCAAACCTTCTCAAAATGACCAAAACACCCTGGACCGGGTCTGCTAATAGCCCAGCTCCGCTGTCCTGGAGAGCTATACGCAGGCCTCCAAGGGTAAAAATGTAAAGCCATCTGGGGCCCAAAGGTAAAATCTCCCTTATGGTTTAGAATTGGTAGAGCTGTTAGTCTCCTTCGGCGAGTGGGGGAGGTGCTGCCGGGCGAGACGGAAACCATGCTCGTCTCGCCGCCTTTCCGGCATGTGAGCTCTCTTGCCTTCTTGGGTGACCCCGCCCACTAGAAGGTCTCTCCCACTCCAGAGGTTGCTCCCTCTCGCCTCCTGTAGGCGGGCATCCTATCATCTCGCCAGTCATCCCTTCGCCCGCTGGACTGTCTCTCTCGCGAGCCCCAGGTTGTACACAATCCCCGCTCTTTTCGAGGTTGTCCTAACCTCGGAAAGATAAGTCCAACCGTGGCTCGCGATGCTAAGGTTCCTTTGTGGGAATCTTGGGTGGGCCCCTCCTTCCCCGTATTGTCTATAAACATGAGGAGGAAGCCTTCATTTGGGAACTCTTTTTGCCTTCGTCCTTTCTTCCGGAATGTCTCATAGTCAAAGTTTTCGTGAGCGTCTTGCGATTGTGCGAAGGCAGAACAAAGCCGGCACAGATGCCCTTTTCCCAGATCTGGGGCGTACTCCCCCCGCAGCCTCTCCGCCGTCTCGCACCAAGAAAGCGAAAGCCGTCTGCGCTCCTCTCTCGGCAGGCGCAACCTCTTCGGCCGCTCCGATAGACGCCCCGTTCTCTTCCTCAGGGGAGAGACAGGTGATTACGTTATTTTTCCTCTCCCCTGTCTCGCCTGTCTGATTATGCTTTCGCAGGGAAGTCCTGCTGATTCGCCGGTGCCGGCCGATCCTCATGACAATGTAAGTCAAGTCCCTCAGCGCACGGACTCGCCCAAGGTGGCCTCCCCACCTCTCTCGCGGAGAGAAAATCTCTCGCGAGTGGTGGGGAATCCTCGAATCCCAAGTAAGATCTTTTTCCGTTTTCCTTCTCGCCTTTTGGTTGATTTGCCTTCTTCTGCTCGGCTTGCGCGGGTTCACCCTTGTTTGTAACCTTTCACTATTTTCGCAGGCATCCACTTTGATTCTGATACTGAGGAAGCTCCCGGGTCCCCCCCCCCCTCTCGCCCCTTCCTCATCCGAGCGAGATCGAGGACTACCTAGGTGATCCCATGGACCCTCTGGAGTTGAAACGGAGGACTGCCCGGATGTTCCGCAAATACACACACATAATCCGCGAGATGGAGCTCGAGAAGCAAGCCTCCGACCGGCGCATGGAGTGGATGGAAGCAGATCATCGCCGTCTTTCCACGATGGTGGAGGCGGACGGGGTGCTGGACGGGACTGACCCCCAGGCTATACTGAACGAGACGGATGAACATCTCCGTCTCGCGCGCCGCGGCGTGATCGCCGCTCGCGCCTTTCACCTCCCTGGCCGCCCGCCATGCGCGGGAGGTAAGGATGGCCGCTGGCGGTGGGTGCGGAACTAGGCAGTCTCAGCCCGTCTCGCCCTCCCCGGATCTCGTTTCCCGATTCTTCCCGATATTCTGTGGATGAGGTGGAGGCCATCTGCCGGGACTCGAACATCAAGACAGCGGAGGTCGTCCTTAAGATGATGAAGGAGCTGGGAGTGGTGCGCGCCGACGCGGAGGCGGTGACCGTCCGCGACCTGGTCCCGCGTTTGTTCGACGAGTCGGACGGCAGCGCCTCCTCTGACAATGAGTAGTGCACCATCCCTCTCAACATTTTCTTCTCGCCCTCATCTTTTTGTTTAACACTTATGGTCCTTGTTTCCTTTCTTAAAGGGAGAGCGAGGTGTCTCTGCCTCACTAATTTTTTGTTTAAAAACTCTTTATATGCTGATGGCCGTTTCCCCTTTTGGGGTGCTGCGCAATAGTCATTTAGGAGTTACTTTATTTTAACTGCTAGTTTGATTTTCCATCCTCTCGCTTAGCTTCTAGTCCAAAGGGTAGGGCTATTTTTTGGGACGCCGTTTAATTACTATTGTTATTGCCTTCCATTTCGCTTAAAAACCCGCGCGAGGCATCCTGTATTGCTTTTTACCTGTCTTGATAACCTCCGCCGGCGCTGCACTGCGAGATCATCTCGCCACAAAATTTCGGGGTCCAGTCGTCTCTCCAGCCAGTTTCGGCCACTTCAGCTCTCTTGATCCTGGGACGGGGAAAACCCTCCCTCCCGTGGCGAGACCCCCTATGGCGAGTGCCGGCCAGGGATTTTCTTCCCTGGCCCTATTCCTGGTCACCCTCTGTCTCAGGGACTATCCCTCTCTTGCCGAGTCATGGTTTTTTCTCCACGCGAATTCTTACCCTCAGACTTGTCTCCTCAAGTGAGTACCGTCCTCCCGAAACACCCTCAACCACCGAGTGAGCCTACAGCCCTGCCAGCTAGGTGGGAGCCTGGTCAGCGGGTCTGCTCGGGGTCTCCTCTCCAAGACACCACCAACCACCGAGTGAGCCTACAACCCTGCCAGCTAGATGGGAGCCTGGCCAGCGGGTCTGCTCGGGGTCTCCTCTCCAAAACACCACCAACCTCCGAGTGAGCCTACAGCCCTGCCAGCTAGATGGGAGCCTGGTCAGCGGGTCTGCTCGGGGTCCCCTCTCCAAAACTCCACCAACCACCGAGTGAGCCTACAGCCCTGCCAGCTAGATGGAGAGCCTGGTCAGCGGGTCTGCTCGGGGTCTCCTCTCCAAAACACCACCAACCACCGAGTGAGCCTACAGCCCTGCCAGCTAGATGGGAGCCTGGTCAGCGGGTCTGCTCGGGGTCTCTTCTCCAAAACACCACCAACCACCGAGTGAGCCTACAGCCCTGCCAGCGAGATGGGAGCCTGGTCAGCGGGTCTGCTCGGGGTCTCCTCTCCAAAACACTACCCACCACCGAGTGAGCCTACAGCCCTGCCAGCTAGATGGGAGCCTGGTCAGCGGGTCTGCTCGGGGTCTCCTCTCCAAAACACCACCAACCACTGAGTGAGCCTACAGCCCTGCCAGCTAGATGGGAGCCTGGTCAGCGGGTCTGCTCGGGGTCTCTTCTCCAAAACACCACCAACCACCGAGTGAGCCTACAGCCCTGCCAGCTAGATGGGAGCCTGGTCAGCGGGTCTACTCGGGGTCTCCTCTCCAAAACACCTACCAACCACCGAGTGAGCCTACAGCCCTGCCAGCTAGATGGGAGCCTGGTCAGCGGGTCTGCTCGGGGTCTCCTCTCCAAAACACCACCAACCACCGAGTGAGCCTACAGCCCTGCCAGCTAGATGGGAGCCTGGTCAGCGGGTCTGCTCGGGGTCTCCTCTCCAAAACACCACCAACCACCGAGTGAGCCTACAGCCCTGCCAGCTAGATGGGAGCCTGGTCAGCGGGTCTGCTCGGGGTCTCCTCTCCAAAACACCACCAACCACCGAGTGAGCCTACAGCCCTGCCAGCTAGATGGGAGCCTGGTCAGCGGGTCTGCTCGGGGTCTCCTCTCCAAAACACCACCAACCACCGAGTGAGCCTACAGCCCTGCCAGCTAGATGGGAGCCTGGTCAGCGGGTCTGCTCGGGGTCTCCTCTCCAAAACACTACCAACCACCGAGTGAGCCTACAGCCCTGCCAGCTAGATGGGAGCCTGGTCAGCGGGTCTGCTCGGGGTCTCCTCTCCAAAACACCACCAACCACCGAGTGAGCCTACAGCCCTGCCAGCTAGATGGGAGCCTGGTCAGCGGGTCTGCTCGGGGTCTCCTCTCCAAAACACCACCAACCACCGAGTGAGCCTACAGCCCTGCCAGCTAGATGGGAGCCTGGTCAGCGGGTCTGCTCGGGGTCTCCTCTCCAAAACACTACCAACCACCGAGTGAGCCTACAGCCCTGCCAGCTAGATGGGAGCCTGGTCAGCGGGTCTGCTCGGGGTCTCCTCTCCAAAACACCACCAACCACCGAGTGAGCCTACAGCCCTGCCAGCTAGATGGGAGCCTGGTCAGCGGGTCTGCTCGGGGTCTCCTCTCCAAAACACCACCAACCACCGAGTGAGCCTACAGCCCTGCCAGCTAGATGGGAGCCTGGTCAGCGGGTCTGCTCGGGGTCTCCTCTCCAAAACTCCACCAACCACCGAGTGAGCCTACAGCCCTGCCAGCTAGATGGGAGCCTGGTCAGCGGGTCTGCTCGGGGTCTCCTCTCCAAAACACCACCAACCACCGAGTGAGCCTACAGCCCTGCCAGCTAGATGGGAGCCTGGTCAGCGGGTCTGCTCGGGGTCTCTTCTCCAAAACACCACCAACCACCGAGTGAGCCTACAGCCCTGCCAGCTAGATGGGAGCCTGGTCAGCGGGTCTGCTCGGGGTCTCCTCTCCAAAACACTACCAACCACCGAGTGAGCCTACAGCCCTGCCAGCTAGATGGGAGCCTGGTCAGCGGGTCTGCTCGGGGTCTCCTCTCCAAAACACTACCAACCACCGAGTGAGCCTACAGCCCTGCCAGCTAGATGGGAGCCTGGTCAGCGGGTCTGCTCGGGGTCTCCTCTCCAAAACACCACCAACCACCGAGTGAGCCTACAGCCCTGCCAGCTAGATGGGAGCCTGGTCAGCGGGTCTGCTCGGGGTCTCCTCTCCAAAACACTACCAACCACCGAGTGAGCCTACAGCCCTGCCAGCTAGATGGGAGCCTGGTCAGCGGGTCTGCTCGGGGTCTCCTCTCCAAAACACCACCAACCACCGAGTGAGCCTACAGCCCTGCCAGCTAGATGGGAGCCTGGTCAGCGGGTCTGCTCGGGGTCTCCTCTCCAAAACACCACCAACCACCGAGTGAGCCTACAGCCCTGCCAGCTAGATGGGAGCCTGGTCAGCGGGTCTGCTCGGGGTCCCCTCTCCAAAACTCCACCAACCACCGAGTGAGCCTACAGCCCTGCCAGCTAGATGGGAGCCTGGTCAGCGGGTCTGCTCGGGGTCTCCTCTCCAAAACACCACCAACCACCGAGTGAGCCTACAGCCCTGCCAGCTAGATGGGAGCCTGGTCAGCGGGTCTGCTCGGGGTCTCTTCTCCAAAACACCACCAACCACCGAGTGAGCCTACAGCCCTGCCAGCGAGATGGGAGCCTGGTCAGCGGGTCTGCTCGGGGTCTCCTCTCCAAAACACTACCCACCACCGAGTGAGCCTACATCCCTGCCAGCTAGATGGGAGCCTGGTCAGCGGGTCTGCTCGGGGTCTCCTCTCCAAAACACCACCAACCACCGAGTGAGCCTACAGCCCTGCCAGCTAGATGGGAGCCTGGTCAGCGGGTCTGCTCGGGGTCTCCTCTCCAAAACACCACCAACCACCGAGTGAGCCTACAGCCCTGCCAGCTAGATGGGAGCCTGGTCAGCGGGTCTGCTCGGGGTCTCCTCTCCAAAACACCACCAACCACCGAGTGAGCCTACAGCCCTGCCAGCTAGATGGGAGCCTGGTCAGCGGGTCTGCTCGGGGTCTCCTCTCCAAAACACTACCAACCACCGAGTGAGCCTACAGCCCTGCCAGCTAGATGGGAGCCTGGTCAGCGGGTCTGCTCGGGGTTGTTTCCACAAAGCATCTCGCCCCCGGTGCCTCACAGGGGTCACCCACACTTCCACCAAGAGAGGACATCGGGATGATAAGCATTACACAATAACAATAAAAAAATACTGTGAAGTACAGTGCTACGGGTAAAATCTCTTCAAATCATCCCCACTCCGGGCTCGCTCGAGAGATACCCCGTCCACATTCTGGAGGTGGTACCCTCCTGACTTTAAGACTTCTTTTATTACAAAAGGACCCTCCCAGTTTGGGTTAAGTTTCCCTACCGAGGCTCCTCTACCCGCCGCGTCAACCTTTTTTAGGACCAAATCTCCTTTCGCAAATTGTTTAACCCTTACATGCTTATCGAAGTACCTCACCATTCGGCGCTTGACTTCCTCCTGCCGGACCACCGCTAAATCTCGGAGCTCCTCCACGAGATCCAACGAAAGCCTCTGCTCTTCTTCGTTCTCTGCCCTCCATCCTTCGGCTCCTTCCCTTGCAACCACTATTCTTGGCGATGCGACCTCGAACTCGACAGGTATGACGGCCTCTGAGCCGTGAGAGAGCTTAAACGGGGTTTCTCCCGTGGCTGTGTTTGGTGTGGTTCTCAAGGCCCACAGCACGGAAGGTAATTGCTCCACCCAGCTTCCTCTCAAATTCTCCACCTTTTTCTTCAACAGATTGACGATGACCTTGTTAGCCGCTTCGACCTGTCCGTTACTCCGCGGATGGTGAACAGAGGCAAAGCGGAGATCTATCCCCAAACGAATGCAGAAATCCACGAACTCCCTGCTTGCAAACTGGGGTCCATTATCCGTCACAATGGCTAGGGGCAACCCATGCCGGCAGACGATCTCCCCCCAAACGAAGTTCTTGACCACCTGCGAGGTTACCTTAGCCAATGCTTTCACCTCCAGCCACTTTGAAAAGTAATCCACCATGACTATTAGGAACTTCCTTTGGCCACTTGCTTGGGGAAAGGGGCCAACCAGATCTAGGCCCCATATAGCGAATGGCCAGGGAGCTGTGATGGTTCGCAACCTCTGGGCCGGGAGGAGCTGAAGAGGGGCGAACTCCTGGCACTTTTGGCACTTTTTCACAAATTCCTCCGCATCTCTCCTAAGGGTAGGCCAAAAGTACCCCTGCCTCAGCACCCTTCCTTCTAAAGTTCGGCTCCCCGAGTGACTTCCACATTCCCCGGAGTGGATCTCTTGCAGAACCCTAGGAGCCTCTTCCTCCGACACACACCTGGCCAGCAATCCTGTCAAGGTCTTGCGATATAAAACTTCATCCTTTAATAGGTAGTATGCCGACTTGTATCTGGTGCGCTTCTTGTCGTGCTCCGTCGCAGGTAACTGTCCTGATGCCAAAAAGGTGATAAAGGGGTCCATCCACGACCTTTGTTGGCACACTTCCATAAGTTCTCCTTCCTTTATGGACGGCCTGAAGAGCTCCGTTACTGTTCCCCCGGCCCGAGGGCCGTGCTTGGCGAGTTGGTCGGCCTGGGTGCTCTCCACACTCGGGACGTGTTGAATTGAGAAACTTCGGAACTGCCCTATGATGTCCTTGACCTTTCCTAAATACAGCTGGAGGGCTGGCTCCCTTGCCTCGAACTCCCCTTTGATCTGACCTGCCACCACCATGGAGTCCGTCGAGGCCTCAATGTCCTGTATGCCCAGCTCCCGGGCTAACTTCAGCCCTGCAATGACCGCCTCATATTCCGCCTGGTTGTTGGTGACTGCGAAATGAATCTTCAAGGCTTGCTCAATACGAGTCCCCTCCGGACTGGTCAAGACCACTCCTCCCCAAAAGAGTTTCTTCCTGACGCTCCGTCCACTAACATTTTCCAAGCTGCTCGAGGGGGCGTCTCCGCTTCTCGGACCTCGACTACATAGTCTGCTAAGAAATCGGCCACCGCCTGCGCCTTGATGGCGAGCCGTGGAACGAAGACGAGGTCAAATTCGCTGAGCTCTATTGACCATTTTGCCAGCCTCCCTGAATGCTCTACCCCACTCAAGATGTTACGGAGAGGGTGGTCAGTCACCACTCGGATGGAATGTGCCTGGAAATACGGTCTGAGCTTTCGGGCCGAGACGATGAGGGCAAATGCTAATTTTTCCAGGATGGGGTACCCGAGTTCCGCCTTCTTCAGGACCCTGCTCACGTAATAAATTGGGAATTGTTTCTTTCCTTCTTCACGTACAAGAACCGAGCTTACCGCCTCCATCCCTACCCCCAAATATAGGAACAGGTCTTCGGCTTCCCTTGGTCCCTGGAGTAAAGGTGTCTGGGTAAGCTGCTGCTTTATGGACTGAAAGGCCGTCTCGCACCCCGCGGTCCACTCGAAACCCTTACCCCCTCGCAGCGTTCGAAAGAAGGGTGAGCATCTCTCCCCCGCCCGAGAAAGGAACCTGCTCAGCCCGGCCAACTTTCCTGTGAGACGCTGGACTTCCTTCGCATTCCGAGGCGACTCCAGTTCTAGGATTGCTCTTACTTTTTCGGGGTTGGGCTCCACCCCAGATGGAGTGAGTAGATGCCCCAGGAATCTCCCTCTGCTAGCGCCGAAAACGCACTTCAGGGGGTTAAGCCTCATTTTATACTTCCTCAAGGTTTTAAAGGTTTCCTCCAGATCTAGGACATGAGCCCCGAGGTCCTTGCTTTTGATCATCAAGTCGTCTACGTAAACCTCGAGGTTCCTTCCTTTCTGTTCTCGGAAAATTCGATCCATCATCCTTTGATAGGTTGCGCCCGCATTTTTCAAACCGAAGGGCATCATGTTAAAGCAGAAGCACCCATCCTCCGTGACGAAGGTGACGTCCTTAACGTCCGGAGGATGTATGCGTATTTGATGGTACCCAGAAAACGCGTCCAAGAAACTCATAAAAGGGAAACCGACGGCTGAGTCAACCAGCGCGTCGATTCGGGGCAGCGGATAACAATCCTTAGGGCATGCTTTATTTAGAAGAGAAAAATCTACGCACATCCTCCACTTACCCTCCCCTTTTTGGACCATTACAACATTACTCACCCACCCCGGATACTTACAGGCGGACACAAACCCCGCCTTAAGCAATTTTTCCACTTCCTCTCTAATAGGTCCGGCCATCTTCGAGGCGATGGCCCTCTTCTTTTGTTGTATGGGGCGGGTGTTGGGGTCCAGATTGAGGCGGTGACAGGCGACGTCTGCATCGACCCCCGGCATGTCCGCGGCGCTCCACGCGAAGACGTCAATATTGTCTTGTACGCAGGTCCTGACCTTCTCCCGGTCCTCCGGGTTGAGCTCGCCACTGATCTTTATCCTTTCTACTCGGCCTTCCTTGGTGCGTACTTCTACCTCCAGGACCTCCACCGCAGCTTTCAGCCTGGATGGTTCCTCCTCTTCTTCCTGTCCTGCCTGCTTACCCTGCTGCTGGACTTTGTCTTCTACGTTGGCCATCATTCCCTCTTCCCCCGGCTGCTCTGCCTCCCACCTGCTCGCGCCCTCTTTTCCCTGCCAGGAGGCTCTTCTCTTTTCTGGACGGGTCCCTTCTCCGGGCGATCCGCCCACCTCTTCCGTCTTCCTCTTCTCCTTCCTCCCTCCCTCTTCTCTTTGATCTACTTCCCCTTCTGCTCCCGTCTCTCCTCCCTCACCTTCAGCTCTTCCCCTCTCCCTTTCCTCTTCCATCCCCGTCTCCCCGAATTTCTCTCCCGCCATCGCTGGCTCCCCCGCAATGCCTCCAACCGTTACTTCTCCCTCTCCCCCAGCACTTTCCTCCTCTCTTTCTTCTTTGCCTCCCTGCTCTTGTTGCAATCGCTCCATCCTCCTTTCCAACTCCTCTGCGTCCCCCTGCCAGGAGATTGTGTTTACCGCTGTCACGTAACATTCCCTTGCTGCCTTCGGATCTCCTCGTACCCTGATTTGAGTACCTCCAGAATTCAGCTTCAAGCATTGGTGAAACGACGACGGAACGCATCTGAAAGCGCTGATCAAGGGGCGCCCAAAGATAGCGTTGTAGCTACTTGGGGCATCCACTATGACAAAACGGCAGTTTCGGGATAGTCCTCCCAGAGTTACTTGAAGTCCTACACCCCCCTCAACCTCTTTCCTTTCTCCTGAGAATCCAAACAATGGTCCATCCGCTGCCAGTACCCTCCGTGCCTCTACCCTCATTGCATTGAATGCCTTCTTAAAAATCACGTTCACCGAGCTTCCATTGTCGACCAGGATCCGCGACACCGTGAAGTTCTCGATGGCGGTCCGTATCACTAACGCGTCACAAAAGGGGTCCTCATGGTCGGGCATGTCTTTTCTTGAAAACGTGATCTTTTCATCGGGAGGAGGGGATTGTGACGTCGAGGCGACACTTCGGCGGTACATAGTGTGAAGGCTCGCCTTTCGGGCCGCCTCTATCCCCACTCCCCCATTGATCACCCCAACCAGCCCGCGGTCCCCTTCATCCGCACGATCCACACACCGATCCTCTTCCCCTGTAATCGTTACTTCCTCTATCCGCACTGGCCTTGGCTGTTCCCAGCTCCTCGAGTCCTCCTTAACTCCAAGAAATCCGGGCAGGTAGCCGTTGCGTGACCTTCCTCCTCGTGGAAGTCACAGTAGGGCAACGCCACCCCCCCCCCCCCCTCCGGTCTCCCTTCCTGAGGGTCCCTCCTTCTCCCTGCTCCTGCTCCTCTTCCTCTTGCCCGGCCCCTTCCTCTACCTCGGCCGATGGCCATGGCCTGCTGCGGAGGAGGTAGGGGCGGTCTATGACCATACCCCCACCCCATCTGATTGAACCTTCCCGGTCCTCCTTGTTGATTTCTTCCCCCTTGGGGAAATCCTCTTCCTTGCCCGGGGGCCGTCCCCCCCTGCTGCCTCCATCCCAGCTCTGGATACGCCGGCGCCCTCGGCTCGTCTCTTCTCCTCGCTTCCTGCTGCCTCCCCCCTGTCTCCCTCGACTCTATCTCGGTCAGCCTCGCCAACTTTTTCGCAAAAGCTGGGTTCGCCGCCTCCATCGCTATTTCCTTGGCCGCCTTCTCCATCAAGCCCTCAAAGGAGAGCGGAGCCTTCCGGGTGAGGCTCATCTTGAAGAATCCTTCCCGCAGTCCCACTGTGAAAGCCATCTGGAGGGCGAAGCCCGGTACCTCCTGTATATCCAGAATCTCCTCTTGGAACCTATCCACGTACTGGGCCAGGGATTCATCCGCCTTCTGCTTGATCAAAAAGATCGATTCCGGGTTCTTCTTCCTCTTCTTAGATGTGGAGAATCGAAGTTGGAAACTTCTACTCAAGTCCTCGAAACAATATATCGAGCCTGCCGGGAGTTGATGGAACCAGTCCCTAGCTTTGTCTTTCAGAGTGATCGCGAAGAGGCGACACTTAAACGCGTCCGTCATGGGCCTGATTGAGACAGCGTCTTCGAACCACTGCAGATGATGGAGGGGATCGTCCTTCCCTACATAGTAATTCATCTCGGGCTCCCTGAAGCCCTCCGGGACCGGAGCAGACAGGACTAGCTCGCAAAAGGGGGACCCTCGCGCCGCCGGTCTCGCCACCCCTACTCGCGCGACGACCTCCCCTGGCGCGATGGTACTCGCCGGACTTGGGAACAGCTCCCTTCCCGCCATGTCCCTCCCGGTCCCTTCCAGCATCACCTCCTTTCCCGGCCTTCTCCCCGGGGCGTCTTCTCCGACTCGCGCCGAGACGAGTTCCTCCTGAGTCGCGAGAGCTGGCACTGTGGGCAGTGGAGTTGAACAGTCTCCCTGCCGCGAGATCCCTTGCAATAGATCCATGATCCCCTTGATCGAAGCCAGGAACTTCCGTTCTCCCTACATATCCCCCCTGATTATCTGACTCCCCTCCTTCTCCTTCTCCATGATCTCCCGCCATGTTGGTTGCTCAAGGTTCTTCTCTGAGGGCTGCGCTCCACGCTCACCGCACCAAAAATGTTGGAACCGGCTTTCCGGTCCCTCCTAGAGTTCGAAGCAGAATGCAACCCACACGTACTCTCCTTGCGCTACCGCCCTGACGAGAGTCAGCGACCTGGAAACAGACCGAGGGGACTCAACTTGGAGGTCCCACCTCTTACCCGGAAGAACTGTTAGTCTTCCCCTCCCTAGCCAGTGTTGAGCTAGGTGCCTGAGAGGGAAAAAGTGGGAAGGTTCAACAACCTTTTTTCAGGCACCTTATCGGTCTATTTATAGGTTTCTGAATCTGCTCTGCAAATATCACTTTCAAACCTTCTCAAAATGACCAAAACACCCTGGAACCGGGTCTGCTAATAGCCCAGCTCCGCTGTCCTGGAGAGCTATACGCAGGCCTCCAAGGGTAAAAATGTAAAGCCATCTGGGGCCCAAAGGTAAAATCTCCCTTATGGTTTAGAATTGGTAGAGCTGTTAGTCTCCTTCGGCGAGTGGGGGAGGTGCTGCCGGGCGAGACGGAAACCATGCTCGTCTCGCCGCCTTTCCGGCATGTGAGCTCTCTCGCCTTCTTGGGTGACCCCGCCCACTAGAAGGTCTCGCCCACTCCAGAGGTTGCTCCCTCTCGCCTCCTGTAGGCGGGCATCCTATCATCTCGCCAGTCATCCCTTCGCCCGCTGGACCGTCTCTCTCGCGAGCCCCAGGTTGTACACTTTACTGAAGATTTCTTTAATTTTCTTTTATTTTTGTAATACAGTTCTTTCTTCTCTATAGTTCTCTATAGGGAAGATGCATGATTCAGTTGGAATGAGTTATTAGAGTGAGAACCTGATGCAAATCCTTTATGGTTCATTTTTTTAGCATTTCATTGTTTCTTTTTTTTTTATTTTAGCATTTCATTGTTTTTTAATAGTTAGTTTTTTTAATCATTTTTTTAATAAATATTTTTTTTACTTTTCCACAATGTCTCTTATCAACCAATAATCCTAAAAATGCAGTTTCATTCTCTTCGTTAGTGGAATTATGAATTTGTTTGGGTAATTTAGTGTAAGTGTTAGTAATTTTTTTTTATTAATTGTGCCCGGACAAGATTAAAATCCTAGTTCCGTTGTGGTGGACCTCGTTGACGCTCGTTCTCTGGATGGCCTTCTTCGACTATCGCGACGTTGCAGGTAGAACTCTTCCCACGACATTGGAAACGGGGAGACTAGATATGCTCGCCGCACACTTTAGGGGGACGACTAGCTTGAGATCAACTTGAAGAGGAAGGGGCGAAGGAGAGAGATTATGTACTTATAACATTGCTCTTAATTCAAATTACTTATAACATTATTGTTCACTATTTACGAACACGAAGGAATGAAAACAAAGTAGGAGGTACATGATATGTTTCTTTTGTGACACATGGTTGAAAATCCGAGTATTTTAATAGATTAATTATAATTTCGGAGCTAAATTTTAGTGCGAAGTTTCAAACCTATTCATAATAATATTTGTCTTCCAAAAGTAAAGGGTATTTATATTTGCAGGCCCCAGACTGATAGTTGCAGGCCCACTATAATTGCAGTTCTCATATCGACATTTATAGTCCAACATGATATTTGCAATTCACTTAAAAAATAAAATATGTTTGCTTTTTCCTTGTGTTTTTAGAAAGTCCGTTGACATTAGAGTAAGTAGTAAATTTGTGGAATTGAGCTATAAAGCCAAAAATTATGAGCTAACGTCCAAAAACTAAGCATTTAAACAAAATACAAAATATCAATTAGGAATAACAAGTGATAAATAGCATTGACTATTAGTTGTCCAAAATGAACACCAATTTGCAAGAAATAATGAACAATGTCTAAAATTAGTTGTATGGAATTGATTTTATCCGACATCATTATAGTTGAATTAGATAATAGTAGAAGGAAGATGCAAGCAGAAATATAGAGTCATTTTCGGCCTCTACTTGTCGACACAATCACTATCAGCTTCCTGGTGGCAGTAGCCGACGATGTCTTGCGAAATTGGCGGCGAACGGATGTTTGCTCGAAGTCACAGGTACATGAAAGTAAAACAAGGCCGACGAAATGGGCAAAATGGGGTTCAACAATGTCAGAAGAGGGCGACGTTTGTCTAAAAGGGCGGCGGTGGCCGCCGAAATGGCCGACAAATTAGCGAGAAGGAAGTCGTGGGCACTGGAACGCCGAAAAAGGGGGACAGTATCGTGAAATCTGGGAGATGAGAGAATGAAAGGGGAGGCAAATAGAATCTTTTTTTAGGTTATCCGTATTAGTTAGGATTATTTTAGGGGCTGCAACTATCCATTTTAGACCTTTAATTATAAGCACCCAAAGTAAATTGTGAGTACTTTTGACGCCAACCGTGAGGACGTCTTCCTTAAAACTTAATAATTTATGGATGCTAATATTTGTACACCATAAATGACTATTTATAGACTATGTATATTTGTACACCTTAAGTAAATACCACTATAACAATGTCAAGGCATGTACCCAACATCTTCTATATGAACAACAAGCAAAAGAAAATTCATTCCAAATTAAAACATCAACACTTCAGTCAATAGCAACATCCAATTCAAACTCAGCAAAATAACAATAATATTAGATTAAGACATTGCGAATAAATAAAAGATATTAATAATAATATATAATACTTACAAATCTTATGATCAAAATAGTCGCGTAGTTTATGGAACTTCTCATTGCGCTGCCACTTGTTCATGATAACTTGTCCCCACTGGAAATAACGACGGTTGTGGGCATTCTTCTTTCATCCACAATTCAACGAAGTGGTTGTCATTTATATATCTAATATAAACAACCCTTCTAATATTTGGCGGAGTTGAATATAATGGTACAAATGTGAAGGATTGTTAGCTTGTGAAATGAACTAGTTGTATGTTGTAGCATGATGCAACTAATAGCCTCATGTCAGGTATTGTCATCCACTTATCTAGTGGGGCTAGTACCTTCCAACAATCTAAAGATTTTAGTAATTCTAATCTTCTTGATGCCCCAAATATTTCAGTATATAATAATGATCTATCTTGTAGCTCACTAGTAAGATCATGTCGTACTTGCATCCAACTATCTCCCAATATATTTAGAGCAAGACTTATCACTATATATTCATGATGCTTATCCCTCAAAACATCAATGACATCAATGACATGTGTACGCACATTTGGGGGCATTTGTTTGCGCACATTTTTCATTTAGAACATTACTCAAAATGTAAGAGCAAAATATATATCTGTTTTTATGTGTGCATTGTCCGTACTTAACATACCCTGATTTTATGGTATCTTCTTCCCTTTTTATTTTCTCTAATGCAGCAATAGAGACGTTACCAATTAGCTTTGAATAAAATATAATTTTTAAATTCGAGAAAACTTGCATCTTACTATGTCCAAACTGTAACGTCACCATCCATCGTATAGCATATGACAGAAGGTTCGGTCGGGGCCCGACGTCATATACCACGGACAGGTAAGGAGATTACAAGTTGTTGTCAAATCCAAGTTCAATTATAAATGCACCCAACCTCAGAGCATTCTAGCGTAAGCATTTTAAGTTATGAACTCATGCATCACAAGAATGTCCACTACACCACAGGAATGATATAAATATATACATATAACACATGTTTCGGTCATAGCCTTATTACAACTGTTTCAGTTAACAACAGGTGGTTTCATACTTCGGCACGCAGGCGGCCACACATGAAAACAGTAAATGTTTGCTTTTGGGCCTTCAAGGGCCAGCCAATTGCAGTACATGAGCGTTAGACCGCTACTTCCTACTAGGCTTTCCAACACCTGCACAAAAAGTCCCCACCAAAATGTGGCAAACAAAGCAACGACCAGCATTTTGCTGACCAATTTATAACGACCCACCCCTAACTCGGGCGTGGTTCTCTTTCCTTGCAAGCAGCAGCATATATACATATAGTGACAACAACAAAGTGCATTTAAGCACCATTTACCACAGACGTTGGCCCAACGACCACACCCCCGTGCACTCAGGGCAAATTTTCGGTTTACCAGACTTCCCCGTGTATCACCACCGTTCAGAGGTCCATGACTTAACAATAACTTTGTCGTTAAGAGGTACTTAACTTGACAATCACATCATTCAGAGGTACTTAACTTGACGACCGACTGCCTATTCAGAGGTACTTAACTTGACGACTCTATCATTCAGAGGTACTTAACTTGATGGCACAGTAGTTGCCCTCCACGGCTCAACTAATCACAAGCCACACGGCTTTGTCCATTTCGGGCTGGCACCCACCACTGCTGGGCAATTTAAGCTCACAGCTTTACATACAATGGCCCCCAAGTCTCTTAGAGACGGGCCTCACAACATTTTAGCTCACAGGGAGCTATCGCCGGCGACACTCACTGTCGCCCGGCGACAACCACAGTTCTCCAAACTGTGATTATTTCTGGGTATTTTCCTGGATATGCTTCCAATACTTTGATACAGCATCCTACATACCCCTAGACCCTGAATTTCACACGTACGTCACACGCATATCCACGAAGTCTTCTCCGGCACGCAAAGCATGAAACATCACCAATCCAGACCAACTTGTCTAGATGAGCTTCTCATAGCATGCATATTCCGTATTCTACATTTCTGGATCTATATGATCAGGAATATATGAGGATCCAAACCGAAATCTAACATTGGAACTCCACCCTTTTTACACACTTTTGGTGAGAGGTTTCCATGCAAGTAATATTGAGAGCGTCGACTTAGTCGAGAGAAAGTGTCAGTTAGCCCTTTCGTTCTCTTGAAGCCATGTCAAACTAGACACAGATGGAAATGAGATACGCCTCACTTTCACCTTCACGGATCTAGCCTCAGATCCTGCTTCCGATGAGGGAATCTCCTTCAGCACCTTCACAAAGGTCAGCCCAAACCCTTAGCTCCAGCAGTGAGTTCTCTTCTCCAGAACTTGGATGAAATGAAGAGAGAGAGAAGGAAATAATGATTTCCTCATCCCAACCACTCTGCATATGTGGCCTCGCGTAAACCCCATCCACATGATCAATCCATCAAAATGAAGCATTGGCCTGGAGTGGAGTTGAAAGTCAACCTGACCGCTTTGACCAGGCAACCGACGCCGATGTTCTTTTCGAAATCCTTTCGACGTTCGTCGAAATAATGCAGCACGTTTGTCAAAAAAATGTGTCGCTGTTACGCGAGAACCCCTTTCGTTTGACGTTCATTGAACTCCGTTCAACGTTCACCAAAAGAAGACAAGAATGATAATAGAAACACATTCGTCGAATGTCGTTCGACGTTTTAGCCTGTTACTTCCTACTCTTTTTTGGGGTGTTACAATCCTCCCCTCCTTAGAGAAATTTCGTCCTGAAGTTTGCATACAACTATACGAAAGACAATAACAAATATGTTACAACATATATTCTCTTTACAAAAAATTGTTACAACATTTTATGCAAACAACTCGGGAAATTTAGCACGCATGGTTTGTTTCCGCTCTCATGTTAGCTCCTCACGGCCACAGTCATCCCACTGGACCTTGACCATCCTGATTGTCTTGTTTCGCAGCTGCGTAACTTCCTTATCCTCAATCCGAATGGGCCTAACCTTTGTCGTTAGCCCAGATTCGACCGATACACGATCATTCGCAATCACTTGCACTGACTCTTTTACGTCTTTTTGAAGCACTGATATGTGGAACACATCATCCAAGTCACTCAGTTCTGCCGAAAGAGCTAGCCGATAGGCAGCTTCTCCAACTTGCTTCACTACTTCGAATGGACCAAGATACCTTGGACTTAACTTTTTCAAGCGCCGAATCCTGGATACGCCCTTAAATGGTTTGACTTTCAAGTATACTCACTCGTCAACCGCAAACTCGACGTTTCGGGGCTTGGCGTTGTAGTATTTTGCCTGCCTATCTTGGGCTATCAGTAGCCTCTCCCGGATATAGTGTATTGTCGAATTAGCCTCTTCGACTTCTATACGCTTATACAACTTAGACTCGTCTATTTCCGCCCAAGCTAACAGTATACGACACTTACTATCGTATAAAGCTTCACATGGCGCCATATACTAGCTTGATAGCTATTATTGTAGGAGAACTCAATCTTATATAGGTGATCTTCCCACCTCTTCCTGAAATTCCAGGGCGCACATTCAGAGCTTGTCCTCCATCGTTTTGTTGGTCCTCTCAGTCTGGTCATCTGATTGCGAATGAAAGGTCGTACTGAAGTGTAGTTTAGTCACCAATAACTAATGAATTAGCCTCCAATCATTTGAAGTAAAATGCCCATCTTGATCACTTACGATGCTACGGATCACGGATCCCACTAGTTGATCGAATAAGTCATCAATCCGTGGAATCAGATACTTGTTCTTTTCCGTCAGCTTGTTCAGCTCTCGATAATTAATGCAAAGCCGCAAGCTTCCGTCCTTCTTTTTCACAAATAGGACCAGAGCGCTCCAAGGTGACATACTTGGGCGTATAAAGCCTTGCTTCAGCAACTCTTGCAATTGAACCTTTAATTCTGCTATCTCCTTTGGCGTAATACGATATGGCGAGCGGGCCACAGGTTTCGCACCTGACACCAACTCAATAGCAAAGGCAATCTCCTGCTGGGGCAGTAACCTGGAAGATCGTTAGGAAACACATCAGCGTACTCCGATATAATGTGAACATCACTCACACTGGACCTCGGCTCAACAGCCTCCAATAGGGTGAAGAACAACTCTGCGCCCTTCCGAACTGTCTTGACTACTTGGATAGCAGACATCAATATCTTGCTCGATCCTCACATACCAGCGAATTTAGTCTCTCGTTATGTATTCTGTCCCAGTGTGACTTCCTTAGAGTTGTAATCGATATAGGCACGCTGCTCCGAAAGCCAGTCCATAGCAAAGATTACATCAAAATCCGATATCAGTAGCACTGATGTTTCCAATCCAAAGTCCTGACTTCCTATTCGCACGTCAATACAGCAGGCTCGATCCGCGCGCATCAAGCACCCGTTAAGTGGCAGCACATTCACTCAATCTGTCGGTGTAAATGAAGGCAATCCGATACACCCCACAAAGTCTTTCGACAGAAAGGAATGAGAAGCTCCTGTATCGAACAGTGCTCTAGTCGGACACTCTGAAATCAGTACAAAGCCTAATTCACACCAATCATGCACAAGCAACGCACAAGATACCAAGTATGGAAAGCAGTTAAAACTGTATTTGAACTCATAACTGTTATGACGTCGCTTTGTTTTATGACCTCCTGTTGGCCAAGATTATATACTCGGGGTTGCGCTTGGGATGCAGTCGATTCCACCACTGACTTTCCCTTTTCAGCATAAGACGCACCCGTCTTTTTCTCCCCTTTTGGAAGACCACTCCAACAATCTCGAGTTATATGACCCACCTTGCCACATGTATAACATGTGAGCGGACCTCTCACAGATGTTGCTCTAGACGGAGGAGAAGAAGGAGTCGTTGTATAAGTTTTAGGCTTCTTTTCCACCGTCGAAACCCAGACTTTGAAGGACTAGGTACCTTGAACTCTGTCTTCTTCCCTGCCAAATCATTCTTACGCTGCACGAGCTTCATGTCCAGCTCAAGGGAACGGGTCGTATTGACCAAGGTAAGCAAACCCTGCATCATCGGTCCTGAGATAAGCAATCGCAGGTCATCTCTCAGCCCTTTATAGAACCGATTTGTTTTTCGTTCATTATCTGCAAATATAAAGCATGTATATCTCCCCAATCGCATAAACTCATGCAAGTAGTCATCCACTGCCCTCTCGCCTTGAATTAACCTTTGAAATTGGTTCTCCATCGCAATCCGTTGTGTTGATGGAATGTATCTTGCCAGAAAACATCTTGAGAACTCCTCCATTGAGATCTCAATCAACGGCCTACCAGCAAACTGGTGCAGCTCCAGCTCATCCCATCAAAGTCTTGTCTCACCATCCAACAAGAAGGTAGTCACAGTGACTTTTTGCCACTCTTCTGTTTCCGTTGCCGTTAGGACCCTCTTTATTCTTGAGAGCCAATCTTCGGCTTGTGTAGGGGTTCCAGTACCCATAAACATAGAGGGATTGAAACTCGTCACGTGTTTCAATTGCTTCTCCGTTGCTCTCCTTGTGGCCACTGCCTCAACGGCCACTTGTCTCACCGCTACGCGCTCCATTACGTCAACCGGTTCCTGGACCACCGCAGGAATAGGAGGTTGTCTCTGACCTCCAGGTTGCGCATTGATCATTGCGAACATGACTTCAGTAACCAACCGTATAGTTTCTGCATAAGTAGGAGGTGTTGGCACCTCATTTGGTGCAATACTCTCCACCGAGCGTTGGGATTCTTGCTACCCCGCACCACTTCGAGTTGCCTACAGTGTGAAACACACAATTAAGTAACTACGACTATTGCCAAAAGCAATCACAGGAACATACCAGTTCTGCAAACATGTGTATTTTCATTCCTAAGTGGACATTCATGAGTTCATTATTATTATACGGTAGCGCATATACACGTGCTCACCACCCCTTAAAATAATTCGACCATGAATTCAAATAAGAAAGATCGAGAACGGAATATGATACCAATTTTGTAACGCCCCATCCGTCGTATAGCATATGATAGAAGGTCCAGCCGGGGTCCGATGCCATATACCACGGATAGGTAAGGAGATTACAAGTTATTGTCAAATCCAAGTTCAATTATAAACGCACCCTACCTCGGAGCATTCTAGCGGAAGTATTTTAAGTTATGAACTGATACATAACAAGAATGTCCACTACACCACATGAATGATATAAATATATACATATAACACATGTTTTGTTCGTATCCTTATTACAACTGTTTTAGTTAACAATATGTGGTTTCATACTTCGGCACGCAGGCCGGCCACACATGAAAACAGTAAATGTTCGCTTTTGGTCCTTCAAGAGCCAGCCAATTGCAGCGCATGGGTTTTAGCCCGCTACTTCCCACTTGGCTCTCCAGCACCTGCACAAAAAAGCCCACCAAAACATGGCAAACAAAGCAACGTTCAGCATTTTGCTGACCAATTTATAACGACCACACCCCTAACTCAGGGCGGCGATTCTCCTTCCCTGCAAGCAGCAGCATATATATACATATAGCGGCAACAATAAAGTGCATTTAAGCACCATTCACCACAGACGTTGGCCCAACGACCACACGCCCCGTGCACTCAAGGCACATTTTCGGTGTACCGGACTTCCTCGTGTATCACCACCATTCAGAGGTCCATGACTTAACGACAACTTTGTAGTTCAGAGGTACTTAAGTTGACGACCACGTCATTCAGAGGTACTTAACTTGACGTCCGACTACCCATTCAGAGGTACTTAACTTGACGACCCAGTCGTTTAGAGGTACTTAACTTGATGGCACATGAAAGTCCACTTAGTGTCAACTACCTTCACCTATGGAGGGGATAGGTGTCTTGCAGCGTTTTTGCGGAATTAAAATCGTACCTGCACAAGAAAACAAAACAACACAGCACAGAAAGGACACAAGTAAATTATAGTGGTTCCCCGATTTGGGTACGTCCACTTTCCCCCTTCGACCTATCTCCCAACCAGGGATGACTCGGTCACTTCACCAACAGGATTGAAATCCAATCCTTACACTAACGGAAGGAACCTTTCCACACGTAGGAGTCACCACTCCCACAACACGGGTTGCACCCAACCCTTACAACTAGGGACCAATCGGTCCGTTACAAAGAAATTGAAAATAGATTGTATAAGAAATACAAACAACTTATGGAGACTAAGGTGTCCCTCTTCGTTCGATGACGTGTTCTTGAAGTCAACAAAGAGTCGACAACCCTAGATCTCACTTGGAGAGAATCTCCCCGAAACCGGCGGCGGCAAGAAGGGCGGCGGCTTGGTTCTCGGGATCGGCGACGACAACGGCGTGCTGCGGCTGTTCTTTGGAGATTCAATCTTCGTAGCAAAGCTAGCAAGATCTTCCAACGGTCACACTAGGATCGATCGATTCAGAAGGGGAAGGTTTTCCCAATCAACGAATCAAGAGACAAAGGATCTCTGGTTAGACGCGTGAGACGTAGTGCTTGGCTGAGCTTCTGTCGCCGGGAGATCTGGAAGAACCCACGATCAAAGCGGGCGATCGAGCGGCGACGGCGGCGGAGCAAGTTTCGCGATCTAGGTCACGTCGGCGGCTCGGCTTTCCGATCTTCTCAAATTTCTTCATTTACTGTTCAAAAATACGGGAGTATTTATACAGGAGAATACTTCTTTATGACTGTTGTGGGTCCCACCAGAAAAAACCCTAAAACCGGTTCAAAACAGCGCCAGCGGCTGAGTCCGGTCCAGCGGGTTCCAGAAAATTCTCCTAAGGCAAAATCGGCGAGAATCGAAGGTGATTCTCGACGATTTTGACTTGGCGACAGATTTGCACGCTCTGATTTAGCCGGAACGATTCGGCGAGAATCAGCCAGTGATTCTCGACGATTCGGCGAGAATCACTAGTGATTCTCGCCGAATCGGCGAGAATCACTTGGTGATTCTCGTCGATTATTACTTAGACGATTTTTCGTCTTTCCACCCATGAGCTGCTCTTTGACTCATCCTTGCTTCTTGTCTGCTCTTGCATTATCACAGCCCTGTACTTGAAAATAAGTACACTCCAATAGAGAGAGTACACGTAGGCCAACACACTGATCTGCTCAACGAGGGATTACGTCGCGCAGACCCGTGTATATTGACCTACTGCACCCTGACATTGGTGTGTACTTAGCGTGGAATAACTGCAAGCACAACTTAAAAGATTTCATCAAATACATTGTCTATTTACCTTAGCTTGTTCAGGGGCTTCTTCAAATCAGGTACGTTTTGGATACAATACTCAACAATCTCCCCCTATTTGAAGAAGCCTAAACCCTACAAGCTAAGGTGAATAGAGCGTATGGGAATGAAAATCATAAACTTAAAATTGAGTTGAGAGAGATATTCATTACCAATACCAATTTCTTGAGAGTTAACTTGGAGCCACCTTAGCCTTAGCTGAGAGGGTAATCTCCCCCTTTTCGGCTTCTGCAAATCTGGGTCTGTTGCATTTGACCCCTTGCTCCCCCTCAGTTCTTGCACCTGTGCTCACACTTGAGTTCCTGGCAGAGGCTCCCCCTAGATGCACGAGCCTGGAGCTTCTGTAGTCTTCATTTCTCATAGTTTAGCATCCCCAATTCAGTTTTGAAAAGACTGAACTTGGCTTCGTCTAAGGGCTTTGTGAAATTATCTGCAATCTGCTTGTCCGTGGGGACATAACAGAGAGAGATGTCCTTGTTCTCCATGTGATCCCGAATGAAGTGGTAGCGCACTTCAATATGTTTCATTCTGCTGTGCGATACCGGATTGTTGGCAATTGCAATTGCACTGGAGGAGTCGCAGTACATTGGTACTTCCTTGAACTGAAGGTCGTAGTCGGCTAACTGGTTTCTGATCCATAGGAGTTATGCGCAACAGCTGCCTGCCGAGATGTACTCAGACTCTGCTGTGGAGGTTGCTACACAATTCTGTTTCTTGCTGTTCCATGAGATAAGCCTTCTTCTGAGGAATTGACACGTCCCGGAAGTGCTTTTCCTGTCATCCCTACTCCCTGCAAAATCAGCATCTGAAAAACCTATTAGCTCGACATCATTGTTTCTCGGGTACCACAAGCCAAGATTGGGAGTACCTTTAAGGTATCTTAGAACTCGCTTTGCAGCGACATAGTAAGATTCCTTAGTGTTCACCTGATATCTGGCACAAACACATGTGGAGAACATGATATCCGGTCTACTAGCAGTAAGGTAGAGCAGGGATCCAATGATGCTTCTGTATTTGATTTCATCGAAAGGTTTACCTTTCTCATCTTTATCCAAAGACATAGTGGATCTCATTGGAGTCCTCATAGAGGTTGCATTCTCCATACCGAATTTCTTGAGGAGTTCATTTGTGAACTTCGTCTGAGAGATGAAGATTCCATCCTCAGACTGTTTCACTTGAAGTCCCAAGAAATACTTTAGCTCTCTCATACTGCTCATTTCAAACTTTCCTTGCATAAGTTTAGAAAACTTTTTGCAAAGATTGTTGTCCGTTGAGCCGAATATAATGTCATCGACATAGATTTACACCAGCAAAATCTTGCCTTTGACTTCCCTTAGAAACAATGTCTTATCTATTTTACCTCTAGAGAACTTGTTCTCAAGAAGAAAACTAGATAAAGTCTCATACCAAGCTCGTGGAGCTTGTTTTAAACCATATAGAGCTTTATTAAGGAAATATACATGATTGGGATAAGTAGGATTGACAAAACCTGGGGGTTGAGCGACGTATACTTCCTCTTTCAGGTCTCCGTTCAAGAATGCTGATTTCACATCCATTTGATAGACTGTGAATCCTTTGTGCGAAGCATACGCCAGGAACAATCTGATTGCCTCGAGCCTTGCCACTGGTACAAAGGTCTGGTCGAAGTCAATCCCCTCCTTCTGTCTGTAACCTTGAGCCACCAGCCTGGCCTTGTTCTTTATGATGACACCATGTTCATCCAGTTTGTTTCTGAAGATCCACTTGGTGCCAATCACATTCTGCTTTTGTGGTCTGGGAACCAGCGTCCAAACGTTGCATCGTTCGAATTGATGCAGTTCATCTTGCATGACCAAAATCCATGTCGCATCTTTGTTCGCCTCGTCGAACTTCTTTGGCTCAACCTGTGACAGGAAGCTAAGATGCAAAATCTCGTTAATAGTACCTCTTCGAGTTCTGACACCGTCACGAGGATCTCCGATGATCTGATCTCTAGGATGATCCCTCACGTGCCGGAGCTCTAGAAGTCTGGCGTCTGGAGCTTCGACTACTTCTTGGGCTTCTCCTTCTTCTAAGAGATTTTATCCATTTTGATCTTCAACATTCCCAGTTGACGTTGAGGTGGAAACTTTGACGTACTTAGGAGTTTCATCTTTAGCGGTCTCATCGAGACTCAGCTGTTCAAGTCGTGCACCTGCATCTTCAAGAATACCGCTGAAAGAATTACTGTTAAGCAAGCTTCCTTCATCAAATACAACATTAATTGATTCTTCTACCACTATGGTTTTCTTATTGAAGACCCTATATGCCCGACTATGGGTACTATAGCCCATGAATATGCCTTCGAAGCATTTTTCACCAAATTTAGTACGCGGGTACTTCCCATTATTCAGTACATAACATCTGCAACCAAAGATCCTCAAATGGGACATGGTTGGTTTCCTGCCTTTCAGTAGTTCGTAGGGCGTCTTACGATGACTTTTGTTGATCAATGCCCGGTTTTGAACATGACAAGCCGTATTGACCGCCTCAGCCCAGAAGTATTCTGGGAGTGAAGCGTCATTCAACATTGTCGTGCAGGCTTCAATGAGTGTTCTATTTCTCCTCTCCGCGACTCCGTTTTGTTGAGGAGTGCGCGGGGAGAAAAACTCATGAAAGATACCAAGTTCTTCACAGAACTCTGTCATAGCACCAGACTCGAACTCTGTTCCATGGTCACTTCTGATTTTGACCACTGAGCAGTTAAGTTCGTTCTGAAGCTGCTTGACAAAGCTGGTGAAGATGTCAAACGTATCAGACTTGCGTTTTAAAAAGAACACCCAGGTAAACCGAGAGTGATCATCTACAATCACGAGCGTATAAGACTTCCCTCCTAAGCTATGAACTTGCATTGGACCAAACAAGTCCATGTGCAGAAGATAAAGACATCTGGAGGAGTCTTTGTCTGAGATGCCCTTAAAGGTAGCCCGAGTCTATTTGCCCATCTGGCATGCAGGACAGGGACTATCTTTGATACACTTAATAATGGGAGCATCTCTCACTAAATCTTTGGAAAATAGCATATTAATTGTCTTGTAATTAATATGTGTCAATCTCTTGTGTCATTGTTCACAAAGAGATGCACTGCCTTTTGCTACTAGGCATACGGGGGTAGATGAATCTAAGCTAAGAAAATCTAAGCAGAAGATATTTCTGCTCCTAATGCCTGATAATACCGTCTCAGAAGAGGCACATGATATTATCAGGCATTTATCCTTGCAGAACTTAACGTCATAACCTTATCACATAACTGACTTACACTGATCAGGTTATGATTTAACCCTTCAACATAAGCCACGTCGGTGATAGAGATTATACCGTTGAAAATCATACAGTAACCTCTGGTGACTACTCGATCTGACCCCCCAAAGATGACTTTGGGTCCATTCTCGACTGGAGTGTAATCACGCAGCAGGCTTCTTGTCCCAGTCATATGCCGGGAGCATCCACTGTCCAAGTACCATATTGGAGTTTTGGTGGTCTTTGGACATTCCTGCAAAACAAAATTAATTTCCCTTAGGAACTCAATCGAACTTGGGTCCTAGATTCTTGGTTAGCATACTCCCCCTTGGGTGGTTAACCCTACGAGTGGTCGGCCTCGCATTGCTAACATAAGGAGTCTCGTTATACCTCGGATTAAACCAAAAATCCACGGCAAAGTGACCGACTTTGCCACAACACCAACAGTCAAATCTGTTGTACCTCTTCCTAGGCTCCTGCTTTACCTTGGGAATGGTGGGTACAGCCGGGGCCTTGGATCTGGAGGTGGAGGCGTCATAGTGATTGCAGTCACATGACTTCTTCACCTTCTGTTCCTTCAGTATAATAGGCTTGGCTTTTGGTGCCTGCTTTCTATTATGGCCGCTAGAGAATTAACCATAATTTCTCATGTGGATTTCCTCATAAGGTGCCTTGAAGACACTCTCACCGAAGTTGCGGGGAAAAGTCCAACCATCATATCGGCTCTTTGGCTTTGCAACCGAGGGCCAGAAATGATGACCAAAGGTTGACTCAAAGTCATGTTGGTTGCAGGGAAAGCTAGGCTTTCTAAACGCAACAGGACTGAGTGGGGCTTTTCCCTTTTCAGCAGCAGAGGCCTTCTTGGCGGCCTTATTCTTTCTCTGGTTCCTGTTTCTCCTGGATGAGGAACCAGATACCCCTACATGCCCCATGCCAGCTCCTTTGGCCTGAGCAGAGAAGGTATCAACTAATGGAAGAACTGTTTTTGGCATAGAAAAGCTCTTGACGATCTTCCTTTCTGCCGCAAGTTGTTCTTCCAACTTGTCGACTTCCTTCTGCTTAAGATCAAGGAGCTTAAGAGACTCTGAATGCTTTGAAGTCAGGTCTAGGTGCTCCTGTCGGAGAGAGATCAAACTGGTGATCTCTTCCCTTAGGGAGGCACTCTCATCCTTAAGGAATTTCACTTCCTTTTTCTCAGCCTTCAATCTCTTACGGCACTCCTCGAAAGTGTTGAGCAGAAGCTCATACTTCTCGAGGAGCTCCGCTTCACGGGCCGAAGGGCTATCCTCAGGGTCATCATCCTGAGACTCAGGATCAGATTCAGAGTCGGAGAGAGGGGTGTGAGCTTTTACCTTCCCAGTAAATGGGGGGCATTCTCCTTCTGAGTCGGAGCGACCCACCAGCCCGAAGTAGGCTTTCTCATCATCACTGGAGTCTGAGGAATCAGACTCACTCAGTGTCTTTGGCTTTTTGGCGATGTAGCTCCTCTCTTTCTTCTTATCTCTAGAGGACTTGTGCTCCTCTCCCTTCCCCTTTTCTCTCTTGCATAGGTGGCAGTCGGCCACGACGTGTCCTGGCTTATTGCATCCAGAACAAATAATGTCAGAGGAGCGATGTTTGTTCGGTTTAGAAGCATACCTGTCAGAAGAATAATTTTTCTTCTAATGCCTGGAGGAGGAGCCGTCTCTCCTTCTTTGATTCCTCATCTTGAGGAACTTCTTGAATTCTCGGGTGATGAGGGAGAAATCTTTCTCAGACAACTCTAAGCTGGAGGAGCATGGCTCGGAGTCCTCCTCCTCATCCTTTTTCCCGGCACGGTATGAAACCGCACCCTTGCCCTTCCTGGAGTGAATGGCTTTTAGGGCCACAGTCTTTTCCTTGGCTGCAACCTTCTCTGCTTCTTCTTCTGCTTTCCCGGTGTTCAATTGAAGCTCATAGGACATCAGCTTCCCAAACAGAATTTACGGGTCTGTTTCAGCAAGTCTGCCAAACTCTCGGATGGTGCAGATCTTTGTGTCCCATTTCTTAGTAAGGGACCTAAGGAATTTATCATTAAGTTCACCATCAGTGAACACTCTTCCATATCATTTGAGGGCATTGACAATCTTGAGGAAGTTCTCGAAGGTGACTCTGATATCTTCCTTAGGCCCTTGTCTGAAGGCCTCATATTTCTGGTTCAGGAGGGATCTCCGATCATCCCTCACTTCATCAGTGCCCTCCATTAGGATAATCAGGCAGTGCCAGATCTCCTTTGTTGTCCTGCAGTTGCAGAAGTTCTACATCATTGAGTCATCGACTGCGCTGACCAGAATGTTCTGCGCCTTCTTGTCAAGTCCCACCAGCACCATCTCGTCCTTGTCCATTTCAGAAATTTTCTTTGGCACTTTATTGGTAGGATCAATGGTGGAGGCCTTAGTGGGGACATAAGGTCCCTCCTCCACGATCATGAAGAGTCGGGGGATCGACCGCTTCCATGTAGAACCTAATCCTTTCCTTCCAGATAGGAAAATTTAGTCTGGTGCACACTGGGATCTTGCCTGTGTACTTGAGTCCGTCCATAGTAGAAGTCTGCCTTCTTCTTGACACTAGTGGCAGGAACTTACTCAAGGCGTTAACCTATTTGTTGAGTAACCTCCCTCTGATACCACTTGAAAGTCCACTTAGTGTCAACTACCTTCACCTATGGGGGGGAATAGGTGTCTTGCAGCATTTTTGCGGAATTAAAGTCGTACCTGCACAAGAAAACAAAACAACACAGCACAGAAAGGACACAAGCAAATTATAGTGGTTCCCCGATTTAGGTACGTCCACTTTCCCCCTTCGACCTATCTCCCAACCAGGGACGACTCGGTCACTTCACCAACAGGATTGAAATCCAATCCTTGCACTAACGGAAGGAACCCTTCCACACGTAGGCGTCACCACTCCCACAACACGGGTTGCACCCAACCCTTACAACTAGGGACTAATCGGTCCGTTACAAAGAAATTGAAAATAGATTGTATAAGAAATACAAATAACTTATGGAGACTAAGGTGTCCCTCTTCGTTCGATGACGTGTTCTTGAAGTCAACAAAGAGTCCACAACCCTAGATCTCACTTGGAGAGAATCTCCCCGAAACCGGCGGCGGCAAGAAGGGCGGCGGCTTGGTTCTCGGGATCGGCGGCGACAACGGCGTGTTGCGGCTGTTCTTTGGAGATTCAATCTCCGTAATAAAGCTAGCAAGATCTTCCAACGGTCACACTAGGATCGATCGTCTCGATCGATTCGGAAGGGGAAGGTTTTCCCGATCAACGAATCAAGAGACAAAGGATCTCTGGTTAGACGCGTGAGACGCAGTGCTTGGCTGAGCTTCTGTCGCCGAGAGATCTGGAAGAACCCACGATCAAAGACGGCGATCGAGCGGCGACGGCGGCGGAGCAAGTTTCGCGATCTAGGTCACGTCGGCGGCTCGGCTTTCCGATCTTCTCAAATTTCTTCATTTACTGTTCAAAAATACGGGAGTATTTATATAGGATAATACTTCTTTATGACCATTATGGGTCCCACCAGAAGAAACTCTAAAACCGGTTCAAAACAGCGCCAGCGGCTGAGTCCGGTCCAGCGGGTTCCAGAAAATTCTCCTAAGGCAAAATCGGCGAGAATCGAAGGTGATTCTCGACGATTTTGACTTGGCGACAGATTTGCACGCTCTGATTTAGCCGGAACGATTCGGCGAGAATCAGCCGTGATTCTCGACGATTCGGCGAGAATCACTAGTGATTCTCGTCGATTATTACATAGACGATTTTTCGTCTTTCCACCCATGAGCTGCTTTTTGACCCATCCTTGCTACTTGTCTGCTCTTGCATTATCACAGCCCTGTACTTGAAAATAAGTACACTCCAATAGAGAGAGTACACGTAGGCCAACACACTGATCTGCTCAACGAGGGATTACATCGCGCAGACCCGTGTATATTGACCTACTGCACCCTGACATTGGTGTGTACTTAGCGTGGAATAACTGCAAGCACAACTTAAAAGATTTCATCAAATACATTGTCTATTTACCTTAGCTTGTTCAGGGGCTTCTTCAAATCAGGTACGTTGTGGATACAATACCCAACAGCACAGTAGTTGGCCTCCACAACTCAACTCATCACAAGCCATACGACTTTGTCCATTTCGGGCTGGCACCCACCACTGATGGGCAATTTAAGCTCACAGCTTTATATACAATAGCCCTCAGGTCTCTTAGAGACAGGCCTCACAACATTTTAGCTTACATGGAGCTATCGTCGGTGACACTCACTATCGCCCGGCGACAACACAGTTCTCCAAACTGTGATATTTTTGGGTATTTTCCTAGATATGCTTCCAGTACTTTGATACAACATATCCACAGAGTCTTCTCCGGCACGCAAAGCATAAAACATCACCAATCCAAATCAACCTATCCAGATGGGCTTCTCACAGCATATCTATTTAGTACTCTAAATTTCTGGATCTATATACTGGAATATATGGGGATCAAACCGATCTACCCATTGGAATCTACCAGTTTTCACCTTTTGGCGAGGGTTCCAGACAAGTATGCATATTGAGGACGTCACTTGTCCAGGAGAAAATCGTTACCCTTGTCGTTCTCTTTGGAGTCATGACAAAGCTTTTCTATGCGGATGGAAATGAGCACCTCACTTTCCCCTTCGCGGATCTAGCCTCGGATCCTGCTTCCGATGAGGGAATCTCCTTCAGCACCTTCACAAAAGTCAGCCCCAACTCTTAGCTCCAGCCGCGAGTTCTCTTCTCCAGAACTTGGATGAAATGAAGAGAGAGAGATAGAGAAAAGGAAATAATGATTTCCTCATCCCAACCCCTCTGCATATGTGGCCTCGGGTAAACCCCAGCCACACGATCAATCCATTAAAATGAAGCATTGGCCTGGAGTGGAGTTGAATGTCAACCTGACCGCTTTGACCAGCCAGCTGACACCGTTGTTACTTTCGAAATCCTTTTGACGTTCGTCGAAATAATGCAGCACGTTTGTCGAAAGAATGCACCGCTGTTACGCGAGAACCCCTTTTGTTCGACATTCGCCGAAAGAAGACAAGAATGATAACAGAAACACATTCGTCGAACGCCCGTTCGATGTTTTAGCATGTTACTTCCTACTCCTTTTTGAGGTGTTACACAAACAATCTTTTGATTCCTGAGAGTTGCAAATTAATTATATTCTCAAAAATTTTCCAAACTGTGGTAAGATTTCCAACTGAAATTTCAAGGGATATTTTTAGTTGACTATGACCCCCCCCCCCCCCCCCCCCCCCTCTATAGTGGGATAAATGCTCGAGTGTTGTGGTTATTGTTGACTCTGACCCCCTTCTACAAGGTTGGTAGATGTGTTTCCAAAGTGCAAGTATTTATCAACTCATGTAGAAATAAACACCTCTTTGTAAGGTTCTAACCATGTTTTTGTAACATAACCAATCACATTCGGGTAACTTGTGGCATAATCGATCATCATTTCATTTAACCATATATGAAATTTTATGTGGCTTACATCCAACATTGAACATCTCCTTCATTATCTTATACTCATTGTCATTTAGTCTACCGACAAATGGATGTGCTTCAATATGAACGAACTCATGGTTGTGCATACCATGTTTAACTATAATTTTCCATTCACTATTGACATCTCGATGTCCTTTTAATGCAAACTTACACTCACAACGTTTCGAACTTGATTTTCTTATATTTTCTCGATGTACTCTTTGTTGTCATGAGGTAACCCGACTCCATCACAACTTAATGTTACCTTTGGTGATGCTCTGAATGTGATTGTATCTGCTCTCATAATAATGATAGCAAACACCAATTTTTTACCTTTTTTCGAGCCTATTCAATCAACGCTTCTTTACATTCAAAACTTAAATTAGTACAAAAGTGCATTCCAACATCAAATGTTGTGTATTTAGAGGACTCTTCATTACACAACAACAACAACAACAACAATTTCTCTGAACTTAATCTTATTAAATGGACAAACAATCACATAAATCACAATAAATATTTTTGACTAGCAAAATCTAACACAAAAAACAAAAAAAATGAAGGGGTGCAGCCATACTACCTTGGATCTGAAGGTGAACATGAAGAGCTTGATGTTGGTACTTTTGGCCTTCTCTAAAAAAATGGGAGCAAAAGGAAATGGAATGCCCTACAGTGGTGATGAGGACCAATATTAAACAAGAAGAACATTAGGGATCCAAAAATGAAAATAAACAGGGATGGAGACCAACGATACCTTGTATTGGGTTTTTGGCGGCTATTGGAATAGAGGAATCCGACAAAATGCGGGGCAACCTATTGGGTTTTACTATACGTCACAACACTTGTGCGCAGCGGAAATGGAACAAGAAAACTCAAAATAGTTCGGATCTAGCGATGAACATTGATCAAGAAGTAAAATACAATTAATAAAATTATATGTTTGAGGGATTGAGTCAATACTCAACCAAGGTGCTCCGATGAAGTCCAATGAACGGCAACGGTCGGAGTTTTGAGCGTAGAATAGTGCCCACGCCTCTACGGATATCCACACGAGCAAGGAGAACCCTAGACTCTTGTCATACAAGATCTAGGTTGGAAGTAGGTTTGCCATCAACATCTCCACGGACTACTAGATCTGTTAAACGAGAGGCGGCGGTGATGAATACAATGCTTAGGAAACAATTTCCGGCGACGTGTAGGAACGACGGACGGTTGGCGGCGAGATCGGTGTTCACTACCAAGACGGAACTGTTCTGTCGGGAGGAAGAAGAAGAAGCTGACTCTCACTCGATTAAGTCAAAAGAAAACAATAAAAAATTTGGTTCACTATACACATCGTATATATATACTTAGTACCAAACCAGCCGATACCCGCTGACCACGCCAAACCGGACTTAAAGGAAAAAACCGGAGGATACAGAATTCGCCGAGTATTCACATCGATATTCGACGAATCAAAAGTTATTCGTTGAAATAACACGAGTATACTCGACAAATCGAGAAAGGGCAACTCGTCCAAGTATTAAGGCGATATTCGACGAATCGGGGTCTAACTCGTCGAATCTGTCATGATGATACTCTATGAACCAAGTTCAATTCGTCGAGATAACATTACGATACTCAACGAATTCAAACATACTCGTTGAGATGTCACGACTATTGTCACAACCCGTATTTTTTCTGCATTAAAGGATATATCAGAGTAAAGATAAAGCACACGTCATGATGTCACGTCAGTAGGGGATAATTGCAGACGTTCAGGCGATCCCTCAACTAGACACTTCTTTTGAAAATTTATACTTTAATTCAGAGAAATCTAGTTTTAAGTTAAGCAGTTAACTGTATCCCTCGGCTTAGTAAATCAACTAGTTCACGAATGAAAATATAATTATACGCTGCGGAAGAATACTTTGATTAGGTTGATTTAACATCCTACATGAGTATAAACATCCCCGAAAGACATCTCATGCTATACAAGTCTCTAGATTTATAATAAGTATAGAAAAATATCTTTACGATAACCCGAAAGTAGTGACTTAGTTTTGAAAGAGATGGCAAGTATGATATACTAATAATAAGGTTTTATAAGTAAAAAATATTTAACATGCAGTCTTAGCATAAAACATCCCAGAGAGCAAGTAATCCAAATAATCCGAAAGAAAACAACTAGCAGCTAGCAAAGTGTCCAAAAATCAACAACCCTATGGGCGTCAACAACCTGACACGAACCCACATAACCAAAAATATGTCTGAACTAGGTAAAGCAAAACTAAAAACGACAAACTACCTCGCGACATCGAGGTGAAAGCCACAGCCAACACTGCTGCACTGAAACTCCAAAGCAAGCTCCACTACTTGCTACTGCTCTGAACCGGAGGCATTCTAAAGACAAAATATCTCAGCAAGAAGGCACAAGTGATGGCAAAAAACTTAAACAAAAGCAAGCACTGGTCATAAGGGGTACCAACCCAAGACCAAAAGTACTGAAGTAAAGTACAAAAGTAAAGCACCAAAATTGGAAAGGAACACTTACGTGAATTGTCACGTACATCAAAATACACCAGATGCACAAGGCTATAAGGAGGGAAAACATGATTAAATCATAAGGAAGAATTTGCATAACTTTATTAGCCACATGTGATCAACTCTACCTAAAAATACGGGCGAGGTGGTCACTCATCCAGACACACCCTCACGGATAAATATCTGTCTAACTACGGTGGGAGAATAATTCACTCCACCATACACCGACAGACGCCCAAACAACACCTGATAGAGTTCCACAGGGTACTAATAAAGGAAACAAACATTACGGAGGTGTTTTCGTCCACAACTCCCGCAATCAAGAAAACCTATGATATATCCCAAGACTTGCCACATCGGATTCTACTAAACATCGCTAGATTTTGGAAACTGTTGATCAACCTGTAGGAAAGATTCAAGATCTTAAATATACTTTAGCACGTCCTACATGATGGTTAGGGTCGATTAAAGCCAATGATTTAAATACATTATCAAAATCATAAACAACGCCACAAGGTTGGATTGTCATAGCAAGAACTTAATAATACAAGTGGATCTCAAGTGAAAGATTAAAACAGTACTATTAATCAGAAAGAAAATCATGATGACATCACTAAATAAAGAAGATTAGCAATTCCATCAAAATTGGAAGAGGGGAAAAAAAACCATCACTTGCCTTGGTTTTGCCGGAAAAACTCTCCAAATTACTCCTCGTCGTAGATCAGGGCTAAGGAAGGCGGGAGATGTCGGAATCTAAACAAAAATGGCCGAAATAAAAATTAGGGCCAAAAACCCTAACAAGAAAAGTAGCCCTTGTTGAGAGCTTTCCGGATCTACTTTCGGTTAAAGATTTCGAGCACCGGAACACCGTCGGCGGCCACCGGAAGATTCCTGAACTGACGTTCTATCTCTCGCTCTCGCTTCACTAGTTCGGGGAAAGTGGAGGAGTTCGGCTTAAAGAAGAAGAATAAGTTTATATATATATAATAAATATAATATTAAAATTATTACACTTAAGAGAACGTACAGGAGTCGGCTGAATCGGATTTCTCGAGAGCGACGTTGGATTTCCTGAGAGGGACCTGAATTTCTGGAGAGGGACCTGGATTTCTCGAGAAGGGGCTTGGATTTCTCGAGAGGAAATTCTGGATTACTAGAGAGGAGCATAATGTTTTCTCGAGAACAAAACTGGGCTTTTCGGAAAGAAATTTCAGATTTCTCGAGAACATATGATTTCCCAAGAACAACACATGACTTCTCGAGAACTGGCAGAACATCTCGGGAACAACTAAGGATTTCTCGAGAACAGAATAAGCAGCACTTCCCGAGGATAATAGAGGGATTTCTCGAGGAAGGTTGAGGACTTCTCGAGAGATGAGGATGGATTTCTCGAGAGCTTCAGGACCTCTCGAGAACTAGGGAAGGGCATCTCGAGAAAGAAGTTAGGCTTCTCGGGAACAAATCAACACTTCTCCAGAAAGAATATAAAATTTCTCGAGAACAACTCCCGAATTCTCGAGAAACAGAGCTGGCCATCAAAGGAAACAATAACACTTCTCGAGAATAGATCAAGGCTTTCTCGAGAAAAAGTCAGGGCATTTTTTTCCGAAACTCGGATTTTTCTTCTATATCAGAATCAGTCAATGATACAGACTAAATGCACTCCGATTTGAACAAAATTCACGCTGTAGACGAAAGTCGGCGCTAAGAATCTAACGGAGAAGACAACAAAAACTAGAATCTGACGCACCATTCTCGAGACACTATCACCACATGCTTACAACAAGCATAAATATCACAAAACTTCAAATATGCGCCGAGATTCCAAAAACGCCCGGACTGCAACAAAACTGGACAAGCAAATTCAAAAATACAAACTTAATTCTTCCAACATGAAAACATTCAATCTCGTCAAAACCCCCAAAATTTGGTCGAACAGACCTAACAGACGAGAAGACGCACTAACGGTGTAGCGCCGTCAACATGACGTTAAAAAGTAACGCCCTGACGTCATAAATATGACATTAACAAATCAAATAATTATCAAAAAGTCGGGAGCGTTACATTCACTCTCCCTAAAAATAAGTTCCGTTCTGAAACTTAACACAACTCCAAAACCAAACCAAAATGAGAAAATCAAATACATCCAAAAGCATGTAGACATACCAAAAACTAAGGGAAGATATGCGGATGAGATTTCCTCATCGCCGACTCCAATTCCCACATTGCGCTCTCGACGTCTTGATTTTGCCAGAAAACCTTAACCATGGGAATGGTCTTTCTCTGCAACACTTGATCTTGAGATTCCAAAACACGGACATGCTCTTCCACGTACAAAAGGTTGGGCTGAATTTGGGGCACCGAGTCAAGGACTTGATGATCGCTACGAACACACTTCCGCAACTGGCTCATATGGAACACATCATGGACACCAGGGAAGGTAGCAGGCAAATCCAGCCTATAAGCTGACACTCCAATGCGCTCAAGAATCTAAAAGAGTCTCACATATCGGGGATCTAACTTGTGGTTCCTTCCAAGCCTCTTAACACCTGGCATTAGAGAGACTTTCAGAAAAATAATGTCCCCAACGGCGAACTCCAGATCGACCCTTCGTCGATTAGCATACTTCCCATAACACTCTTGTGCTACACAAAGCTTCTCTCGAATATGAGTTACAACACAATTCATCTCTTCAAGGTCTTCCGAACCTAGCAATGGTCTTTCACCAACCTCAGCCTAAAACAAAGGAGTCATACAATGCCTCTCATACAAGGCCTCAAACGGGACCATCTGTAGACTCTCTTGATAATTATTATTGTATGTGAATTCCATGAGTCTGAGACGCTCATCCCAATCACCACCGTGATCCAATATGTAACACATGATCATATCTTCCAAAACCTGATTTACCCTTTCCATCTGACCATTTGTTTGCGGATGATAGACGGTGGAATACCTTAAATCGGTACTCAACCCCTCCTGTAAACTCTTCCAAAAGCGAGACGTAAACCTGGAGTCTCGATCCGATACAATGCTAACAGACACTCCATGCAATCTGATGACCTCATCAAGATATAACTCAGCTATCTTTTTCATAGAATACTCAATCTTAAAGGGCACAAAGTGAGCATATTTTATCAATCTATCAACTATCACCCAAACAGAGTCGTGCCCACGAGGAGATCTTGTTAAACCGGTGATTAAGTCCATCAAAATACTCTCCCACTTTCAGCTTGGAATATCTAGCGGTGTTAATTTACCACTAGGCCTTCTATGGTCAGTCTTAACAAGCTGACACGTATAACATTCCGACACAAACTTTATTATATCATTCTTCATTCCCGACCACCAAACAATTTGCTTCAGATCTTTATATATTTTGGTAGAACCAGGATGGTAGGCAACACTGGAACCATGAGCATCATTACAAATCTTAGCCCGAATATCACCGAAAGTAAGGATACAAAACCTACCCCGATATTTCGGAGTATCTAACTTGTCCAAAGAGAAATCAGGTAGCTCTCCCTTCTCAGTTCTATTCCGGATATGCAACAAGTCAGGGTCATCCTTCTGGTGCACTTTAGTAAGGGAAATCAAAGAGTGCTCTTCTGCTTTCAAACTGGCAGACACAGTACTACTCAAGGCATCAGCTACTACATTAGCCTTTCCCGGATGATAAAGAATCTCCACTTCATAATCGACCACATATTCTAACCACCTACGCTGGTGCAGATTCAGCTCCTTCTGAGTGAAAACTTACTTCAAACTTGTATGGTCTATGTAGATCTTGCACAACGCAGCATAAATAAATGTTTCCAAAGCTTCAGCGCTTATATTACAGCTGCAAACTCTAAATCATGTGTTGGGTAGTTTCTTTCATGGATCTTTAATTGCATTGATCCGTACGCGATCACCTTTCCTTCTTGCATCAAAACACAACCAAGTCCAATATATGATGCATCCACATATACAACGTACTCAACTCCTTCGGTGGGCAAGGTCAGGATCGGAGCAGTACACAACCTCTTCTTCAACTCTTGGAAGGCTTCCTCACACTTATCGCTCCAAATGAATGCGGTGTTACTCTGTGTAAGTCTAGTTAGAGGAGCAGACAGCACAAAGAACCCATCCATGAACCTTCTATAATAGTTGGTCAGGCCTAAGAAGCTCCTAACCTCCTTAGGTATAGAAGGTCTCTTCCATTCCATCACAGCAGAGATATTTTCTGGATCAACTGAAATCCCATCCTTACTCAACACATGACCCAGAAAGGATACCTGAGGTAGCCAGAACTCACACTTGCTCAGCTTCGCATATAGCTTATGTTCTCTTAGGGTAGACAGGACCAAAGGCAAAGTGTTGGGCATGCTCCTCCGCACTCTGAGAATACACAAGCACATCATCAATAAATACGACTATGAAATGGTCCAAGAAATCCTTAAATACCCTATTCATCATATCCATAAAGGCAGAGGGTGCATTCATCAGTCCAAAGGACATCACCAATAACTCAAAATGTCCGCGTCGAGATCAAAAAGTTGTCTGTGGGACATCAGACTCATGGATCCTTAACTGGTGGTAGTCTGAGCGAAGGTCAATCTTTGAAAACACCATGCTACAATGCAACTGATCAAACAAATCATCTATCCTCGGCAACGGATACCTATTCTTGATGGTTACCTTGTTTAACTCTCTGTAATCGATGTACAGCCTCATCGAGCCATCCTTCTTTTTCACGAACAGGACTGGGGCACCCCAAGGCGAAGTGCTCGGCCTAATAAATCCACTCTACAGCAACTCGTAGAGCTGAGTTCGTAACCCATCCAACTCACGCGGAGCCATACGGTACGGTGTCTTGGCAATAGGGCGGGTACCTGGCTCGAGGTCTATCACAAACTCTACCTTTCTATCAGGAGGAAGCCCTGGAAGAATATCAGAAAAAATATCTGGAAACTCTCGCACCACCGAGATATCCTCGAGATGTGGTGTAACAAAAGCTATTTCCAAAGCAGAAATAGAAACAAGATACGCCTCGTAACCAGACTCTATAGCTCGACAATCACGTACCGCGAAAATAATAGGGAAAACCTTGCCCTGAAAACCATAAACACTCATAGGTTGGTCGTTGTGCATCTTGAAGTCCAGTCGCTTAGCCATGCACTGGATGATCGCATCATACTTGGACAGCCAGCCCATGCCTAAAATCACGTCGAAGTCTGCTAAATCTAACACTTTCAGATCCGCAAAGGCTAGGAATTCACCTAGGCAAATAGGGCATCTCTAAATTCCTTGATTTGATATCACCAGATATCCGGAGGGAAGCTTGACGTTGAAGGAATCTTTTAACTGATCAACATCCAAACGATGTCTATCGACAAAACTTCGAGCTACAAAAGAATGAGTAGCACCCGAATCAAAGAGAACGTGTGCCCACCTATTCCGCACCTAAACTCCCTCATAACTGTAGAATACATAACTAAGGCGAACGAGGAACTAGAACAATAATGCAGATTCAATGCTAGACTGGAATCTAACCTGATATCACTTGAGTAGAGGTCTGAGCTTCCTCCCTAGTCACCACAATCAGGTTTCCTTTCCCCTTGTCCCAGTTTTGTGGCGGCGACAGAGCTCGAAGCGGGGTAGGCCGCAGTGGAGATTGAGCCTGGGGACATGAAAAATTCAGGTGCCCCTTTTGCCTGTACTGGAAGCAAGCCTTTTCCTTCGACCAACAGCGACTCACGTCATGTCCCCTTTTCATACAGAACGTGCACACCAGATCTTTCTTGGGTGCGCCCTGGATGGCGAGCACCCGCTGCTTCTTCTGAGTGGCAGTCCTCTTATAACATGTTTCGTAGGGGTGGACAGATCAACCACATAAGCTACATATTTCTCCACCTTTCTTCTTGGAAGTAGGGGCAGATGCCTTAGAACTCTCATCATCTTCAGCCTTTCTCTTTTCTTTCCTTAATGTCGCACCCCGATTCTTGGCGTTGTCGATAGCCTCAACCGTCAAAGCGGCTTCCACTGCCTCTGCATAACTTTCTGCTCTATAAGCGCATGCCAACTGTTGGACATCACTTCTTAGTCCTCCGAGGAAGCTCTTCACTCTTCCCGATGATGCGTAAGATCACGACAGTGAACCGGTCGCACAAGTAATATAAAATGGGGGTTTTCCCAAGTATCGATCTCATAAGGAACACAGTAAGGTGGAGTTAATTTCAAGGAGGACTTGAGATTGAAGTCCTTAGGGTCGGCGGTAACAATGGGGGCTTTGATGTTGCGATAAAAAGAAAGTAAAAATCTAACAACTACTCCTATGCAACGCCGCTATACGATGCTTCGTCAGGCGGGATGGAAGACTAGTCGGGCCGCTATGCACCGAATCACTAGGCGGATGGACGAGAAGGCTAGCGGATGAGGTGGTTAGAACGGCGGAATGAGGGTCGTGAGCACCTCTTCACTATGCATGCCACTAACAATTGCTAGTGCGGCAAGGGCGGCTGGATGGTGGATGGACAAATAGGCACACCTCAAGTAAATAACGAAAACATACAATCACATAAACATAATTGTATAAAAACGTTTTATAAATAAGCATACATCATCTATAAATAAGGTTTACAACAACACATAAACAACAATAAAGGAAGAACAAGTCAAGAGATCGACCGAATCCGAAGTCTTGCTGAGGATTCACGGTTGGAATCGTCGGGTTGTCATTCTGCGTCCAAGCTCGGTCCTCAACTGCGTCCGGGGTAGAGAAGGGCTGTCACCACCTTCCAATGGCCCGTATTCTTCGTCTCACGATAGCGGACGAAACTTGCAAGCTTCCCTTTGCTTGATGGCTATGACGTTGAACCTTGAAATGAACCCAAGAGATGATGGAGGAGGCCGAGAGGAAGCTCCGACTTGGATTTGGCGGTGAAAGTTTGCCCGGAGCACCTCCCTAGGGTGGAAGATGAAGAGGAACGGCGGAGAAGGCGGAAAACGGCGGAGAAATGTCGAGCTCCGGATCCTCTTTTTGAATTAGGGCGAGACCTGCACTATTTATACAAAGCAGAAATTAACAATGCGCACGATCACAGGCGCACGACCAGTGGTCGTGCGCACTATGTCCGGTGCTCGTGCGCACTGGCATGGAAGATTAGGAAGAAGAAGTGGGATAACGCGCACGAGCAGTGGCGCACGACCAGTGGTCGTGCGCACTAAGTCCAATGATCGTGCGATTACCCCAGACAGGACTCCAGAAAAGAGGAATCAATGCACACGATCAGTGGCGCACGACCGGTGGTCGTGCACATTATGTCCAGTGGTCGTGCGCTTACCCCAGGCTGATTCTGGAAAACAAAGAGTAGTGCGCACGATCAGGGGCGCACGACCAGTGGTCGTGCGCATTAGATCCCATGATCGTGCGCAGTATTCCTTTTTCACAACCATCCCGGAACACGCACATGACCCCTGTACCAAAAGGAAAAACCAATCACTGATATGTGCAGACATTGCAGGCAATCACAAAAAGGAGTACAAACAATAAAAGTAACAAAATACACAACTAAGGCAAAAATGTGCACTTCATATGGAAATAAAGATTAGATGAAATAGGAATGATAAAGAACTAAAAGTGAAGTGCAAACACGTTAAAACTAACCCAGATGAGTCCGAAAAACTCTATATAAATCGGACTCATCACCCGCCTCCGAAGCTACCTATCCAGAGCAAATCTACTCAACTTACTGAACTCGATCTCATATTCGCTCACTGTGAGCTGTCTCTGCTCAGATACAGGAAATTATTCATCGGGTGGTCCTGCTCGATCGAGGGTAGAAACTTCTTAAGCAGCATCTTCTTGAAGGACACCCAAGAGCATCCTTCCTTCGGACTCTCCTTTTCCCAAATCCACCAGCCCTTCGCTAATCCCTTTAGCTGGTAGGCCGCAATCATCACCTTTTGAGCTTCTGCAATCCCCGAATACAAGAACATCTCCTCGATAATGATGATCCAATCATAAAAAAACATAAAGTCGGCACTTCCGTCGTAGGTAGGAGGTCTCAATCGATGGAAATACGAAATAAAATTCATCTCTGGTGGTAGCGTCACTGGGGGGCACCAAAGGAGCAGGAGTAACGGGTACGACTTGACCCACGGTAAGATCTTGCACTAAGGGTTGTTGCACGGGAGCGGCAAACAGCAAGGACTGAATCTGCGATTGCATCGCCACCAACTGTCTCGACAGAGCCTCGTTACACTAACGTAGACTTTCAATCACCGCATCGCTTTGCGCACCTGACGACTCACCCTCAGACTAGGGAGTCGACCGAGTCGCAGGACGTTTAGCCGTCATTTCTAGAAAAGCAACAAATGACTCATCAAAATCCTAGATTATAACTAGGCCACATAACTTAGTTCAGACCAAACTTAAAAGACATTTGCTTATGCTGCAACTTGCTCTGGGATTTTATAATGATATTATGTCCTACTTAGGATGATATCCTCTCATCCTATTAACTCATGTGCCTATGATATGAATGCATGAATTCTTTATTCCAATAAAAAAAATCATGTGTGTACATGTGTCATCATATAAACCTTAACTTAGCACGTGTGATTATGCGATGATATGCTATGTATGTAGTGTTATGCATTCTAAAAAGGTCTTAATGCATGTTATGAGCGGCGTACATATAAAATGTTATGCATCACATACTACATAACATCGTATGCAATGACAAAAGAAAACGTGCTAATGAGCATCCATGTAATGATGGTTATGCATCTCATACAACATAATCGTCACATGTCGCCATCTAATGTGGATCAATATACAAACACATATTATGCATCTCATTTTACATAATATGCTCTGTATACTTCTTATCATGCTATGAGTATAGTGACTATGCTTCGGCTAAGATGTACTGATGACACATCGGTGTGTGTATGCAAATGAATGGAGGAATTCAAAACTATATCTGATTGGCTAGTTCGACCAACTTGTCAAACCAACCTCCCTCTGATACCAACTATTACAACCCGCATTTTCTTCACATTAAAGGATATATCAGAGTAAGGATAAAACACATGTCATGATGCCACATCAGTAGGAGATAATTACAGACGTTTAGGCGAGACCTCAACTAGACACTTCTTTTGAAAATTTATACGTTAATCAAGGGAAATCCAGTTTTAAGTTAAGCAGTTAGCCGTATCCTTCGGCTTAGTGAATCAACTAATCCACAAATGAAAATATAGCTATACGCTGCGAAAGAATACTTTGATTAGATTGATTTTAACATCCTACATGAGTATAAACGTCCCCGAAGGATATCTCATGCTATACAAGACTCTATATTTATAATAAGTAAAAGAAAAGGTCTTTATGCTAACCAGAAAGTAGTGACTTAGTTTTGAAAGAGATGACAAGTATGATATACTAATAATAAAGTTTTATAAGTTAAAAATATCTAACATGCAGTACTAGCATAAAACATCCCAGAGTGCAAGTAATCCAAACAATCCGAAAGAAAACAACTAGCAGCTAGCAAAGTGTCCAAAAATCAACAACCCTGTGGACGTCAACAACCTAACACGAACCCACATAACCAAAAGTATGTTTGAACTAGGTAAAGCAAAACTAAAAACGACAAACTACCTCGCGACGACGAGTTTAAAGCCACAACCAACACTGTTTCACTGAAACTCCAAAACAAACTCCACTACCTACTACTGCTCTGAACCTGAGACATTCCAATGACAAAACACCTCCGTAAAAAGGTACAAGTGATGACAGAAAACTTAAACAAAAGCAAACACCGGTCATAAGGGGTACCAACACAAGACCAAAAGTACTGAAGTAAAGTACAGAAGTAAAGTACCAAAATCAGAAAGGAACACTTACGTGATTCGTCACGTACATCAAAATACACCAGATGCACAAGGCTATAAGGGGGGAAAGCATGATTAAATAATAAGGAAGAATTTGCATAACTTTATTAGCCACATATGGTCAACTCTACCTAAAAATACGGGCGAGGTGGTCACTCATCTAGACACACCCTCACGAATAAATATCCGTCTAACTACGGTGGGAGAATCATTCACTCCACCATACACCGACAAATGCCCATACAACACCCGGTAGAGTTCCACAAGATACTAATAAAGGAAAAAAACATTGCGGAGGTGGTTTCGTCCACAACTCCCGTAACCAAGAAAACCCATGATATATCTCAAGACTTGGCACATCGTATTCTACTAAACATCGCTAAATTTTGGAAACGGTTGATCAACCTGTTGGAAAGATTCAAGACCTTAAATATCCTCTAGCACGTCCTACATGCTAGTTAGGGACGATTAAAGCCAATGATTTAAACATATCATCAAAATCATAAACAACGTCACAAGGTTGGATTGTCATAGCAAGAACTTAATAATACAAGTGGATCTCAAGTGAAAGATTAAAACAGTACTATTAATCGAAAAGAAAATCATGATAACATCACTAAATAAAGAAGATTAGCAATTCCATCAACATTGGAAGAGGATGAAAGTGAGGAAAGAAAAACCACCACTTGCCTTGGTTTTGTCGAAAAAACTCTCCAAATCACTCCTCATCGTAGATTAGGGCTAAGGAAGGATGGAGATGTCGGAATCTAAACAAAAATGACTGAAATAGAAGTTAGAGCCAAAAATCCTGACAAGAAAAACTCAAGAAATGGGGAAAGTTTTACCACGATGACGTAGCCCTTGTTGAGGGCTTTCCGGATCTACGTTCGGTTAAAAATTTCGCGCACCGGAGCACCGTCGGCGACTACCGGGAAGACTCACAAATGGACATTCTATCTCTCGCTCTCGCTTCTCTGGTTCGGTGAAAGAATAGGAGTTCAGCTTAAAGAAGAAGTTTATACATATATATAATAAATATAATATTAAAATTATTATACTTAAGAGAACGTACATGAGTCGGCTGAACCGGATTTCTCGAGAGCGACGTTGGATTTCCAGTAAGGGACCTGGATTTCTTGAGAAGGGGCTTGGATTTCTCGAGAGGAAATTTTGGATTCCTCGAGAGGAGCATAATGTTTTCTCGAGAACAAAACTGGGCTTTTCGAGAAACAATTTCGGATTTCTCGAGAACATATGATTTCCCGAGAACAACACAGGACTTCTCGAGAACTGGGAGAACATCTCGGGAACAACTAAGAATTTCTCGAAAATAGAATAAGCAGCACTTCCCGAGGACAATAGAGGGATTTCTCGAGAAAGGTTGAGCACTTCTCGAGAGATGAGGATGAATTTCTCGAGAGCTTCAGGACCTCTCGAGAACTAGGGAATGACATCTCGAGAAAGAAGTAAGACTTCTCGGGAACAAATCAACACTTCTCGAGAAAGAATATAAAATTTCTCGGAAACAACTCTCGGCTTCTCGAGAAACGGAGCTAACCATCACAAGAAAGAATAACACTTCTCGGGAATAGATCTAGGCTTTCTCGAGAACAGGTCAAGGCTATCTCGAGAACAAGTCTGTGCATTTTTTTTTCAGAAACTCAGATTTATCTTATATACCGGAATCAGTCAATGATACTGACTAAATGCACTCCGATTTGAACGAAATTCGCACTGTAGATGAAAGTCAGTGCTACGAATCTAACGTCGAAGACAACAAAAACTATAATCCGACGTACCATTCTCGAGAAATATCACCGCATGCTCACAACAAACATAAATTTTATAAGACTTCAAATATGCGCCGAGACTCCAAAAATGCCCGGACCGCAACAAAACTGGACAAACAAATCCAAAAACACAAACTTCATTCTTCAAACATGAAAACCTTTAATCTTGTCAAACCCCCCAAAATTTGGTCTAACAGACCTAACAGACACGAAGACGGACTAACGGTGCAGTGCCGTCAACATGGCGTTAAAAAGTAACGTCATGACGCCATAAATATGACATTACCAAATCAAATAATTATCAAAAAGTCGGGGGCGTTACAACTATACTCGACGAATTCAAGACTATTCGTCCAAACTTTTCGACTATACTCGAATTTCCCTTAGATTCTTCCGACCACTTACCTGATGACCCATATTCACAATGTAAGTCCCGGAATGAAAATCTTTCACATCCAGAAAGTCATATGCTTGGTCATTCACTCATATCACATATGAGTAAGACCAACACAAACCTTTGCAACTTCTCTAATGCTCTTATGTGCGACCCCATAAGCTCATATTGCGTTGGCAGTGAGGCTACGTGTCTGATCACTTCCAATCACCATGGTAACACCAACACAACCAATGCGTGATCATAATCCGGAAAGCAATAGGAATGGCTAAGGAGGGATCAAAATCCGGCGAAATACGGAGCAGAGGCTGTTGGAATGGAGGAATTTGACGAAATGCGGGGTGGCCAATGAGGGATCAAGATCTAGAATGCAATATGAATGGCCAAGAAGGGATCAAAGTCCGGCGAAATGCGGAGCGGAGGCTGCTGGAATGGAGGAATCATGCGAAGTGCCCTGCGACCAGAGGAAACACGAGACGAAGGAAACACCAGACGAAAGAGTTGTGGTTGCTTAGGGTACCGGGGAGAAGTGCATGTGATGAGGGCTGACGGGGGGGGGGGGGGGGGGGGGGGGGCGCAAACGAGTCGAGCTTGCAAGCTCGAGCTCGAGCTGCTCGTGAGCTTTTTAGCTCATGAGCTTTATTTTCTTATTTTTTTTTTATATTTTTTTCATATTGTTATATATATATATTTTTAAAAAATTGATATAAAAAACTCACGAGCCGGCTCGCGAGCTCATGAACATTAACATTCGAGCACGAGCTCCAGAGATTCGAGCTAGAGTCGAGCTTTTTTTGAGCGAGCTCATGAGCTTTCGAGGCTGCTGAACTTGCACCCTATGGCTAACGAACTTCCAAATTTCTTCGTCGCAGCCGGAAATTAGGGCTCAACATTTCCTTCTATGGCGGTCATCGGCGACGCTCTTCGTCAAGCGTTCATGGCGAAGCACGACTACGAGAATCTCCGGGATGAGCAGAAGGTATGGGGCAGCGTGCAGCGGCTTTTAGTAACGGTCCTCGCCGCTGCTATAGTTCTCGCCGTAGTTGTTGCTGCCGCCGTCAGCGTCTGCATCGTGTTTCCTGCCGATCCGAGCCTCCGACCGTTCTGCCTAGACCGTGGGATCCAGGCACTGCGTATGCGCGAGGAGAAAGGTTCTGATCTTTATCCTTCCCACGGCGCCTTCTTTCAGCCCGAGGAAGCGGCCGAGTTCTATTGGATGGTAGTCTTCATTCCCTCTGCAATCGTTTTCTTGGCCTCCATCATCTACCTTTTGTCCGGCAAGTTCCCCTTTACACTTCTTTGCACTGGTTTTTTACAGGCTTTTTGGCAGAACGTTCTCAGAAATATTAGTTTTTTTTTGGCAGAATGCACTCAGAAAAAATATTAGTTTTTGACAGAATGTATTATGAAAGTTTAAATATAGCACAACAAGCAGTCGTGCACGGGATACCCCGTGCGGGGGAGCAACTTTGGTTGTGGAGGCGACATTGATCGTCAGAGGGATATTAGTCGTGTGCGACGACATTGGTTGTGGGCGGTGACATTGGTCGTGAGCGGCGATATTGGTCAGGGGAGGGCAAATTGGTCGTGGGCGACAACATTAGTCGTGGGGGCGATATTTATTCTTGGTGGCGACATTGGTTGTGGGCGGCGATATTGGTCGTAGGGGGCTACATTGGTCGTCGGGGCGACATTGGTCGAGGATGAAGACATACGTCGTGGGGAGCGACATTAGTCATGAGGGGGGGGGGGCAACATTGATCGTGGATGACGACATTGGTCCTGAGAAGGTGACATTGGTCCTGAGATAGGCGACATTGGTCTTGGACAGCGACATTGGTCTTGAGAATGTTTGCACTGGAAGATGTCCATTATCATATCTGATAAAGAATGTTGAAAAAAAATAAAAACACGGGAAGCAATAAATTGAATAGTGAAGCAAAAAAATAATGAACTAACTTTTAAGAAATCTTAATAATAATAAATATACATAGAAAAAAATAACAACACTTATAATTCAAAGCAACTTACATCTATTTCCAACCTTTACTCCCCACCTTCCATTTAGGGGACACATCAGTCAATAGTTGGTGATGGATAAAAGAAGATCAAAACCTGAAAGAGGTGCATTAAATTATGAATCAGTTTAGGAAGTGAGAATGAGCAAGAGCAAGATCTAACATCATTGAATGTACTAAAAAAAAAATCCTGACACAAATATCTAATTATGGCGGTCGTTTGAGGAAATAAAAAACCGCCGTCAAAATCCAACAAAATCACAATAGATGACATGTATAGTTTCAAATAATATATAATCAATGGGAGCCAAGAAACCATAGATAGAGATTTTTAAACATTGATTAATTAATCATCCATCATACAATCAGTTCAGTGAAAAGGAAAAGAAAGAGGCAGAGAGCATCAAACCATCATCGTTAAATGATGAATGAAGGATTTTATGAATTGAAAAATAGAAATCATTAACCGGGAAGAAACATTACACACCAAGTTGAGTCTGGTCTACATTGGAGGGGTATGAGGAAATAAAAACTCACCAAAATCCAACAAAAAAGCCCAGTACCTTGGATAGAATTTTTAAACATTCCTAAATTAATCAACCATTTCGCAATCAGTTCAAGGAAAAGGAATATAAAAAGGCAAAGAGCAGCAACGATGAAAATGAAGAACGTGAATGAGAGATCTCAACATGGATAAAGAATGTCCTTAGGAGAATGAAATAAACTAATTTAACGTCTCCAAGTTTATCACAGTACCTCTTCTACGTCAGAAAATGAAGCAGAAGTAATGAAGTCTCTCTGAAGCATTTAATCAAACATTTAAATTGCATTTTGTACGATAATAAATTTGCAAGCAGTGATTTAGATTCCTGGAGAAAAAGAGTTATACTATAGCAGTGATTTAGATTCCTGCAAGATCAAAATTTAAGTTGCTGGAAGAAATTTAAGTTAAAGTTCTTGAAAAGGAAAAATATAACAAATTAAACCTGATTTTACCAGCAAACCTGCAGCCTTGAAAGGAAGAGGGGATCATTTGTGCAGCCTCGAAAGCAGGAATAATGTCGAAGAAGTTAGATGACGAAGTAAGAAAATCCAGCAGAGGAGAAGATGGAATATAAAATGGATCAACCCATGATCAGGGAGGATTATCAGCGAACCTGCACCACAAAATTTCCAAAATATACAATGAGAAGGAGGCATACCCTAGCACTGGTATTTTGAGGACAGCAGAAGTCGATGCCCAAAAGAGAAGACATCCTTCTGTTGGATCGGGTTTTGAGGGAGATTGTGTGTGATATTACCTAGCTTGGAGATGAAGATCGATCCCTTGCACAGGTGATGAAGGAGGAACCTTTATCACAAAAATTAGGTGAACGCCGATTCCATCAACTTCACCGAGAGGAGGGTTTTGCCATGGGGAAGTGTCAGAAAGCAGATATCTGCGATCATTGTCGAAGTCGACTTCTTCATCGAAATAGGGGGCATCCAAAGGATTAGCACGCGGGAGGTTACGCGGGAGGTTGGGGCCAACGAAATTTTTTATCGGGTTTATTATAATGGGAGAACGAAAGTTACATCGGGGCCATCAAAATTTGGAGGGAAAAGAGAGCGGGATCTAACAAAATGACCAAAAAAATCAGATTTTTTAAAATGAAAAGAGATTTGTTGAGGGTAATTTGGGCATTTGAAAGTTACACCATGGCTCTTTTGCTCCTTGCTTATAGTATAAAGATGTACCCTTTAAAATCGATTTTTTTTGGCAATGTGCACTGTTATATCAATTTAGGGTGCAAATTGCCCCCAAAAAACTGATTTTTGGAGGTCTGGCAGGTCTGCTATATTTAAACTTTCAGGGTGCATTCATTCGGTCAAAAGCTGATATTTGTGGGTGTATTCTATCAAAAAACCGTTTCTACATGAACGAGTTTATGCCGAATCTTATTATATATTCTGCTTACTAATTACTTCTTTGAAACTTGCGTCAAATATTTGATATACATATTAACAGTGTTGTTTTTTTTTTATCTTTCGGCTCAGCAGCATGTTTGTTCCGGTAACAGTTTTTTTGTTATTTCTTGCACATTTGCACAGATCACCTTTTACCTGTAGCATCATCTTTCGTTCACAATTATGTTAGTCTGAAGTTACTAGGAATTTGGGAGATATGTTCTGGTCAATTTCTTATAAGTGTTCTTCAATTTCTTAGGAATCTATGCTCTGATACATTTTTTGGATATCAAACTGACCTTATCTGATGATAGTCTTAATGGGTCTGATTTACCCTCTTTTGTAATCATTTTCTTGTCTGCTCTAGCTTATTGTCCACCCTTTCCAAGTTGTGTAGTAGTTCTATTTTTGTATATGAAACTTTACTTTTTCATACAGATAGCATTTGTGGAAAGGTTTTGAAGGTTAGGGCTTGGTTTGGCATGGCTTATTTGCTCCAGTGAGTTTGGTCAAAAACGCTATTGTCACAGAATGTATGTTTGCAAGGCAATGGTTATGACCGCTACCATGAAAATAAACTAGTTTTCAACGTAAAATGCATGAATTTCTTTTAGGTGAGATCGGGCGTTCACGGACGACAGTTCATGACCGCTGCATTCAGGACCACCACCACCGCGCCAAACGAAACCTAGGTAAGGATAGAAAGCTGGAGGCTATACTCCTGCCACCAAAGTACACTCTGATAACATTGTTATTCTCACTATCTTGTTGAGTGCAACGTTTTGGCAAGTCAGTTGGTTATCAGTCTTGGTAAATTAACCACGTGTCCTTTCTCTTGTTCTCACACTAACAGAATTTTCTCCTAAACTGAAGCTATTGTCGTCCTTTCCATTTACTTTTAAACTGAAGCTATTGTCGCCAATACCAATTGACTGGCTTCTATAGTCCAAAGGATTTTTGTGTGACTTCAACCAGACCAAAATATTACATTAATTAATTAGTAAATCATGACCGTTTTACCTTAAGCTTGAATTGTAGAGAAACACTGGAGTGAGAAAATAATCCAAAAGTTTTATTAATTTCTCAAATCTTTGATACCATAATACATCAATTATAATTGTATACTTGTACATTTATATAAGAGAAGAAGGAGAGGATGAATCCTATCCTAAGATGTAGGACTAAACAAACAACCAAGATGAGCCTCAAGATGGGCCAATCTTTGGGTTTTCACATATATTCTTTAACACTCCCCCGCAAGCTGGAGCATACAAATCGTAAGCACCAAGCTTGGACAAAAACTGGTAGTATAACGGGCGAGGTAAGACCTTGGTGAGAATATCAGCAACTTGCCCAGCAACAAAAACATGTTGTAAATCTAAATCTTCTTCAATTGAACCTTTTCCCGAATGAAGTGACAGTCAACTTCAATGTGTTTCGTCCGTTCATAGAAAACAAGATTTTTGGCAATGTGTATGATAGCTTGACTGTCACAAAATAGAGTAGCTGGTGAGGAAAGCTTTACCCCTAAATCACCAAGGAGACCTTCAAGCCATGTAAGCTCAGACACAACAACTGCCATTGAACGATACTTAGCTTCGGCATATGAGCGGCCAATTACAGACTGTTTCTTGCTACGCCAGGTAATGAGATGTCCTCCAAAATAAGTGCAGTATCCACTTGTGGAATTATGATCATCCAGTGAACCGGTATAATCAGCGTCAAAATATGCAATCAGAGACAAGCGAGAGAAAGTTGGCTTGTATACAAGTCTTTGTCCAGGGGCAGTCTTCAAGTATCGAAGAATACGCTCAACTGCTTGGAGATGAGAGATATGCGGCTCATGCATGAATCGACTGAGAACTCCAACATCAAATGATATATCAGGTTTTGTAACAATGAGGCAAGGTTGTCAGGATCATGATCTTAGATAAGATCGTTTTGAGGTTGGATCAGATCAGATGGTAAGATTGGATCGAAGATCGCTTTACAAAATCTGGATCATAGGATCATAAGATCCTATGATCCGAATCGCGATCCTGACAACCATGCAATGAGGTATCTCTGCTTTCCCACATGACGATGATAATACTCTGAGTTCGAAAGGAGAATAACAGAGTCTGAGGCATGAGCACAGAGCTTGTGATTGATATCCATGAGAGTATCAACAGACTTGCATCCAGAGTATCCCGCATCATGAAGCAAGTTAGGACATTACTTTCTTTGATCTAAAACAACCCATCAGGTCGCCGAGCCACCTCGAGACCCAGAAAATATCGAAGATTTCTCAGATTCTTTCTTTGAAACACTATCGCCAGATGTTGTTTGATCATGTGTATTCCTGTGAGATTGTCTCCCTTAATCAAAATATCATCAACATACATCAAGAGAGTTACTACATGACGATGCTAATACTCTGAGTTCAGAAGGAGAATATCAGAGTCTGAGGCATGAGCACAGAGCTTGTGATTGATATCCATGACAGTATCAACAAGCTTGCATCCAGAGTATCCCGCATCATGAAGCAAGTTAGGACATTACTTTCTTTGAGCTAAAACAATCCATCAGGTCGCCGAGCCACCTCGAGACCCAGAAAATATCGAAGATTTCTCAGATTCTTTCTTTGAAACACTATCGCCATATGTTGTTTGATCATGTGTATTCCTGTGCGATTGTCTCCCTTAATCAAAATATCATCAACATACATCAAGAGAGGTACTGCGCCTGTTGGGCGATGACGAATGAATAAAGCAAAGTCGGCTAAACCCCGAGTGAATCCAACAACACTAACCATCTGACTGAACTTGTTAAACCATATAAGAGGAGGCTGTTTGAGACCATAAAGTGATTTTTTCAGATGACATACGAGAGACTCCCCCATGGTCTCAAACCCGGGAGGTTATTGCATATAGACGATTTCCTGTAAATTGCTATTGAGAAAAATATTTTTGACATCCAATTGATGCAACAACCAGTGTCGATGAACAACAAAGGAAATCAAAAGACGAACAATGTTGAGTTTGACGACTGGAGAAAAGGTCTCATCATAATCTAGACCTGATTGTTGAGTAAAACCATGAGCCACAAAACGAGCCTTCAGATGTTGAACCGTCCCATCTGGACCATATTTGATGGAAAACACCCACTTACAACCCACATAAGTCTGTGCAGGAGGAAGAGGGACAAGATCCTAGGTGTGGTTTGCCCAAAGAGCAGACATTTCCTCCTGCATAGCCGTCCGCCACCCAAAATGTTGGAGAGCCTCCTGCACAGAGGTAGGGGTGGTAATAGAGGATAAGGAAAGTGTAAATTTTTGGAGTTTCAGAGAGAGGTGGTGTAAGGAGACATCACTCGTCATCGGGTGAGCAGTAGAGATGGTTGTCGGATCTGCAGCTCGCAAAATATCATTAGTGGCGGACATCTCCCGTAGAGTAGTAGACGAAGGAGGGTGACGAGTATACACCCGAATCAGAGGTGATTTTGGTTGGATTGGTGTGAGAAGGAGAGGTGGGTTTGGTAGGATTGGCGTGGAAGGAGAGGTGGAAGGTTAGAAGTAACAGAGGCATCAAGCCCCAGAAGGAGAGACGGAATTAAAGACTCAGTTGGTTTCGAATGATAGGGACGGTTTTCGAAAAATGTGACATCAACAGAAGTAACAATCTTGCGTTTCCAGGGAGAGAAGTAAACATAACCCTTCGGAGTACGGGAGTAACCAATAAACATATATTTCGTGACACATGTAACAAGCTTGTCAGTGGAAGAACTAAGATTTTGAGCATAGCAAACACAACCAAATGTGCGAGGTGGGAAGAAAAATGGGTATGTGGAGGGAAACAAGAGATTAAAGGGATACACAAAATTGAGAACGGAGGGGGGCAGATTGTTAATAAGGTAGCAGGCTGTAGAGACCGCGAAATTTCAATAGAGTTTGAGAACATTCATTCGAAACATAATGGAGCGTGCGATTTCAAGAAGATGACGATTCTTGCGTTTAACAACACAATTTTGTTGAGTGGTATAAGCACAAGAGGTTTGATGGATGATCCCGAACTCAGCACACATGTCAGAAACCTCATGACTTGTATACTCACGGGCATTGTCGGTCCGAAGAGTTGTAATTGTAGTAGAAAACTGATTGTGAGTCTCAAGAATAAAGGCACGAAGAACCCTAGTCAGGTTAGAGCGATCATGAAGTAAATATAACCATGTCATTTGAGAGTAATCATCAATAAATGTTATGAAGTAACGATGACCAGAAGTACTTGCGGTTTTATAAAATCCCCAAATATCTGAATGAACAAGATCAAAAGGAGCAGCGCTCCGAGTATTAGAAGGTGAGAAAGTATCTCTGTGTTGTTTGCCATAGATATAAGACTCGCACGTGAAGTCATGGAGGGACTGATCAGGGAGAGCTTTCCGGAGTATGCGGAGAGGAGCGTTCCTAAGACGCCGATGCCATTCGACAGAGCTAAGATAGGAGAGAGTCGTGGGGGAAGGGGTGTCCTGCATGTAGAGCCCATTTGACAGTTTACCTTTGCCAATGATATTTTGCGTCCGTTGATCCTGCACAACAACAAAGGTGGAAGATAATATCAATAACAATCAAAGTCTTGAGTGAGATGACTAATAAAGAGGAGATTGAAAGGAGAGCCCGGAACATGAAGAATATAACGAAGAGTGATGAAGGGAGTAATGCTGACGTCTGCCGAGCCAGAGATAGGAGTGATGTCCCCATTAACAATAGTAATGAACTTGGGATGCACCGAGTCCAAAGTATTCAGAAGATGTTCGTGGGGTAATGTGGTGGGAGGCCCCGGAATCCATAATCCAGGATGAGCTATGAGCGAGACAGGATAGACCGGTATTAGAAATCGACACAACAGAGCCAGGAGAACGACCTATCATCTCTTGAAGTTGTAGGAGTTTGGTGCGCAAGGCATCAAGGTCAGCTTGAATGTTGTTTGGAGTGTACTTGTGTCGACCGGTACCGTGAGAAAGGATGTGATCGCCATGAGAGGAAAGTTATGGGTTATCAAGTGCATCCATTGAAGATCTACCAACAGCAGGGGCCGTCAAAACATGCAAGGAGAGCCGCAGAAAGAAGGGCGGTCGGGATTAAGTCACCTGCGACAAAGGAAAGACTGGTAGCAAGCAGGAGTCGCGACCTGAGAAAAGGCGGCGGCCTGAGGAGAACAACGACCAGAGTAGGAGCCGCGACTTAATTAGGAAGCAGCGGCCAGCGGCCTGCACAACGACAGATTATGCACAGCGGCTTGAGAGAAGCGGCAGCTTGGAGACTGCGACTAGAAGGAAATGGTTTGAGCAGCAACGATTTGGATTGCAGCGGGATGCGAGCTTGAGCATACACAACATCCTGAAGAGCAGCGAATGCAACAATGCAAGGGAAGAAGGCCAACAACAAACCGCGCGGCTAGGGAAGCAGGAGAAGCAACAACTGCGGTCTGGAGCAACACCAGTGGCATGGAGCAACACCTGTGGCATGAGAGTAAGAGCTGCGGTCTGGGTAGCGGCGGCCTGAAAGAGTTCTGAGGCAAGACAGGAAGTCTGTGGCGGCCAGACAATGAGGGAGGCGGCTTGACTTGCGGCTAGAAAATGTGCGGCGAGAAGGGCAGCGATAGAAGAGGACATTCGGCAACAAGCAGCGGGTGAACACAGGCTGAAGCAGCGACAAACACCTGGGGGTAGACGCCGCAGATAGAAGAGGGCAGAGATCGCAAGAGCTGTGAGTAAGGTGAGAGTGCCGTAAGGAAGAGCGGAGCAGTGGGGCCCAACGTCGGTGAAAAAAAAGCTATAAAAGAAAGGGAGAATGATAGGTTGGGAGGGGAAGACACAGACGGCAGAGAGGTCTGCGGTTTGAGTGAAACAAGCCGCAAATGGGAAGAGCAAGAAGGGGTCTACGGTTAGAACATTTCTATCCGACCAGACATTGAAAGCAAGGGCAGAAGACGAAGAAAAAAAATCTTTGAGGATCGAATGACTCTGATACCATGTAGAGAAACACTGGAGTAATAAAATAATCCAAAAGTTTTATTAATTTCTCAAATCTTTGATACCATAATACATCAATTATAATTGTATCCTTGTATATTTATATAAGAGAAGGAGAGGAGGAATCCTATCCTAAGATGTGAGACCAAACAAGCAACCAAGATGGGCCAATCTTTGGGCTTTTACATATATTCTTTAACATGAATAATTCTAATGTTGGCAGAATTTTCTTTAATTATTTCCAATAAAAGTAGTGAGAAACTTATAGTGCTGAAGAAAGATAAAGATAGAGAGTATGTGGAAGTCCATTTTAAGTGTTAAGATGCAATAAATAAAGCCCATTAGGAGAGACCCATATATAGGCCCATGCATATTCTTTTTAGTCCCACATTGTAAATGTAGAAGGCTCTCCCTCTTTCTCCCTCTATATAAGTGTATGTACTCTTGTTTTTTAGATATAATACAATTAAGTGTGATTTTCTCTCTCCTATGTATCTCTCTCTACATGGTATCAGAGGCATTCTTCCTTCCCCGTGCTTCCAGCGTACTCCGTTTTCTACCCGCCTCTTTTCTTTGACCGCTGAACTCCTGCGACCTCCAGCAGACTCCCTTTGTCTATCTGCCTCTCTCCCCTCCTCTCCCCTCCATGGTTCCACCTTCCTCCTTCTTCAGGGCTACCTATAGCCTCGCCTCTCTGCCCCGTGGGGTCCACCTGTTCCCTGTCTGCTCTTTGCAGTCTGCTTCAGGCCGCCGCAGACAGTTTCCCTTCCTCGTAGTTCACTCACTCTTCTCGCTCGCGACCTCCTGCTCCAGCCCGCTGTGCGTTGCTGAGCTCGCTCACTCTTCTCGCTCGCGACCTCCTGATACAGCCCGTCGCAGACTGCTCATGGCAACTTGTATTACTCTTCTCCCTCGCGAGCTCCTGCTCCAGTCCGCTGCGGGCTCCTGCTCCAGTCCGTTGTGCGTTGCTCCAGTCCGCCATCCCTCAACCTCGCGAGCTCCTGCTCGAGTCCTCCACTCTTATCTGCTGTGGTTTTCTCTGCATGTCCGCCCGGTGCTTATCCGCTAGCCGCCCGACTTCTGTCCGCTAGCCTCCCGACTTCTGTCCGCTAGCCGCCCGACTTCTGTCCGCTAGCCGCCCGACTTCTGTCCGCTAGCCGCCCGACTTCTGTCCGCTAGCCGCCATGGGCTCGAGTGAACCAGCGGTGGCTACTCCTTCTCTGCCCGCCCGTGCCGCTGTCCTGCCTCCCGAGGTTCGTGATGAACTTTGCATCACCACTATATCTCTCAGTGGAAAAACCAACTTTGTCGAATGAGTTCATTCGGTCCGTCGTGTTCTGCAGACGATGGGTCTGCTCTCTCACCTTACTCGGGCCAAACCTGCTGACCTTACTGATGACTGGTTTTGCGATGAAGGCCGGGTCCAATTTTGGATGCTTAACTCTATGAACACAGAGCCTTACCACATGACAATGAATTATGAAACGGCTAAGGAAATGTGGGACGAATTGCACTCCCTATACTCGGGCAAGGACAACTTACAACACTTATTTGACATTATCTTAGCTATTCAATCACTGGATTCTGGCTCCACGGGCGTCTGAACTTCCTTTGTTACAAAGGCCAAGACCCTGGTGAAGGTCTGGATACAACACCAGCCTCCCTCTGCAGACCTTGCTACCCAACGAGCATAGAAGGAAACTGTTGGGATCGCTATGATGATGACCCGTATTCCCAGTCATCTTCACAGTGTCCAGGCACAAATTCTTTCCTCTTCCACTACACCCTCCCTGTCTGATGTTTGCTCCATGTTGCTCAAAGTTACATCACCTTCCGAGGCTCCAACCACTTTCTCTCCGGCTCTGCTACAGCAACCCTTACTTCCTACTCCTGCTCCTGCCCGTAGCTCTTCTACTCGGGGAGGCCGCTTCACATCTCGTGGTCGGGGACGTGCTGGACGCTTTACTCTTAAGTGTATTTACTGTGGTCGCGATGGTCACCTTAAAACTACCTGCTATCGCAAGCATGGTCTGCCTCCTCATCTTATTGTTACTACTATTGCTGCTGCTGCTCCTCCTGGTTCTTCTCCAATCGAGTCCCCTTCGTCCACTCAGAAGGATATCAACGATCTTCGCCTGCAGCTTCTGCAGCTCCAAGGCGTGGTTAATCGCTCCTCTGGCTCGGTTGCTTCTTTCTCCACCGAAGCTATATTCTGTCTCTCCTACAGCTCTCAATGGATCTTGGACTCTGGAGCCACCCACCACTTTACCTCTTAGAAACCCCCTCAGTACATGCACTCTGAGTATCCAAAGTTTATCACTGTGGCAAATGACGTCACTACTCCGGTGTCTGGAGCTGCTGACCTACAACTTACTCTTACTCTTTCTTTAACCTCGGTCCTTCATGTTCCGGGATCTCCATTCAACCTACTGTCTGTTAGTAGGCTTGCTCACGACCTTGATTGCTGTCTAATCTTTTCTCCTTATTTTGTCATGCAAGATCGTCGAACACGGACTATCATTGGTAGAGTACGACTGTCAAACGGGCTTTATCTCCTGGATGTTCTTCCTACTACACTCTGTGTCGTTCCCTCCGTCGATTGACATCGTCGTCTTGACCATGCTCCTCTTCTGATTCTCAAGAAGGCCCTTCCTGATGTCTCATTACAGGACTTTTCTTGTGAATCATATATCTTTGCCAAAAAACATCGTGTTTCTTTTTCCTCCGCATGTAATCAGAGTAGTACTCCGTTCTCTTTAGTTTATTCTGATATCTGGGGTCCCTATAAAGTTCTCAGTGTTTTTGGTTATCGGTATTTTATAACCTTTATTGATGACTATTCACGCCTCACATGACTTTTTCTACTTCATGAACGTAGTGAACTCACCCCTGTCCTTCGTGCCTTTATTGCTGAAATACGTACGCAATTTTCTACTACATTAAAAATGATTCGCACTGATAATGCTCGTGAATATACTAGTCACACCTCTAATTTATGCACAGAGTTTGAGATTATTCATCAAACCTCTTGTGCGTATGCCCCCTAACAAAATGGTGTGACCGAGCGGAAGAATCAACATCTTCTTGATGTCACTCGGTCAATCATGCTTCAAATGCATATCAAAGTTGACTGTCACTGTTCTGCAACAGTCAAACAGCCATACATATTGTCAAGAATCCGGTATTTCATGAGTGAACAAAACATATCGAAGTTGACTGTCACCTCATTCGGGAAAAGGTTCAATCAAAGAAGTTAGTGTTAGAACATGTCTCGGCATCCGATCAAGTTGCTGATATTTTCACCAAAGCTCTCTCTCGGATTTTGTACCATCAGTTCTTATCCAAGTTTGGTGCTTATGACTTGTACGCTCCAGCTTGCGGGGGAGTGTTAAAATGCAATAAATAAAACTCATTAGGAGAGGCCCATATATAGGCCCATGTATATTCTATTTAGTCCCACATTGTAAATGTAGAAGACTCTCCCTCTTTCTCCCTCTATATAAGTGTATGCACTCTTGTTTTTTGAATATAATACAATTAAGGGTGATTTTCTCTCTCCTATGTATCTCTCTCTACATTAAGCTCTAAAAAGGGGTCAGAAACCAAGTTAAGATGGTCACACTCTGCTAACCTTGTTTAGCTCCATGTTAATTAAGTTAATTTGAATATCAGCCTTGTATAAGTAGGAATTTATAAAGGCTGCGAGGATCAAATAGAGTAGTTCTTCATAGAATACACACGTGCCTGTGAATATGAAAGATAAGGCTTCGTCTTTACAAAGAAGGGTTATACGATGATCTCTAGTCTCGAGTTATTTTTTATGTGTAAAACTTATTTCTTCGCCTCTGTTTTCTAGTCAATTCAATTTATAATTAAAAATCCTTAGTGCTTCTTCTAATGTCTAAGTAGCGTGACATTCTTGTACCCATAATTTCACAAGCCATTTACACCTACAAGATGTCAATATTTTCTTAAGCTTGTTGTTGTTTATACATCTTTAAAAAGCTCTACTAGGGTCGACATATTACTTAGTTGATGATCCATAGATATGTGAAACATCATATGTAATTATTGAGATGGGGACATAGTTCTCCACTTTGGGGGAACTGATTTAGACAGTACACAATTCCCCATTTTTTTACTGCATTTTTTTACTGCATTTATTTTTTTACATTTTATTTCATGTCTTTGACATTTATTTATTTGATTTTTTTCATGAATGAGTAATAATGTTATGGTCACTAAGGTGGCCTGCAAAATGGCTGACGAATGGAGGAGGAAGGATTTCACGGGCACTGGAATGCCGAAAAGTGGGGGGGGGGGGTATCGTGAAATCTAGGAGGACGGGAGGAATGAAAAGGGCGGCAAATAGCGTTTTTTTTCGATTATATTGTATTAGTTAGGATTATTTTAGGAGATGCAACTCCGGGAGGGTCGTCGACTTCCAACCAAAATAGGCGTTTGCATTAGTAGCCGATGGTTAAGAGTTGGTCACAGTTTAAACTTAGACCCTTCTCGCGAAGAGCTGACATTCCGACCCGGGATAGATGGTGACGGAAGGTAGGTCGCAGTTGGTTGTCACAGGTGGCGGTTGGGGGTGCCGGTCGAGAAAAAAAGGGCGGTTGGCGGCGGAATCTCGGCGCGCCAGAGCCGGCGGTCCATCCAGCAAGAGTCAACGTTCGCATGCCCTGACAAGGCTCATTTCCGCCGTTAGATCCGGCGGTCGTTGGAACTCCACATCCCAACGAAGGCGCTCGTGTAGGCCGGTCGTAAAGAGAGGGACTTGTTGCTCGGGCAAGTCCGAGGTCGCGCGCGACAACAAAATTTGGAATTGCTTTAAGTAGTCATCAATGGAGCCAGATTGTTTGTGAGCTACGAGGTCGCCGAGGGAATTGCCCGATAGTGCTTGCCCAAATTGGAGAGTGCATGCTTCACGGAAGTCCTACCATGAGGAGTTGGGATGTTACCGCATGAGTTGGGTAAACCACAATTTAGCCGGTCCGAGGAGGTGGAACGAGGCGATGCCATTTCGTTCATCATCTGGAGTCCGCTGATTGGAGAAGAAGATCTCGCACCAGGCTAACCACAAAAGAGGGTCTTCATGCCTTTCGTAGATGAGAAAGTTCATTCAGAAGGAGCGAGGAAAATATGTGCCATTCGGTCTTTGCAAGGATGTATCCACATGACTGGAGGTTGGGGAGGCCGCATTGGCCACCGGTGGAGGGGGTGGGGTGCCTTGTAAGGCATCCAAACGGGCATTCAAAGCTTACATCTTAGCATTTTGGGTGTGGAGCATTCCTTGGAACATCTCCATGAGCTAGTTGAGTGAAGGGTCGTTGTCGTCCATAGGGGTAGAATGCGTCAGAATAACAGAGGGGGAAGGAAGCAATCCTGCGACAGTGGAGGTTGGCAGTGTGGGCGAAGGGGGCGTGTGGAGTGTAGAGCATCACAGTAGGTGCCGAAGAGGAGAGTGCCAGTTTTTGGTTCTGATACCAAGTTGTTATGGTGCCCAGATTGGGATCTTGTAACCAGGCGAGAGATCGAGAAATCCCACGAGGGATCGGTACTTTCGCGCTTTGATCCCGGAGGTGCAATGGATGCAGATGGAGAGAAGAACGTTAGAGGAGGTTTCATAGGGGTTACCGAGGTAGAGAGAGGAAGAGAGAGAGAGGGAGAGATCTGGGCGGAAATGGTGGAGTCGGGTGGCTGTGCCGCGTCTAGGGTTGCACGGGCGAAAATGGGGGAAAGGCGACGAGTTAGAGAGAGAGCGGTTTAAGAGAACTAAATTTTTGCTTGCCTACCAATTTGTCCAGCCACCCCGCTTAACCAGTTCACCACATATGCCCACTTGAGCTTTGACACGTGGACACATACAAATAACGTAACATATAAAATAACGCAAGCACATAAGCAAAAATAAAACATTCCGGACCGTAGTCACTCCTCTATCGCACATGGTCGGCGCTGGTACGTGCGATCCCACTGATGGTTCGACTCATCACGTGTCGTAACACAGTCCCTAGCAAGTTAGAGCATACAAGTCATAGGAACCAAGCTTGGAGAGAGACTACCGATATAGTGGGAGAGACAACGCCTTAGTGAGAATATCAAAAAATTGATCGACCGCCATCATATGTCACACAATTGATTTTTGAAGTTGAACATTTTCCCAAATAATGTGATAATCAACTTCAATGTGTATTGTCCATTCATGAAACACATGATTTCCAACGATGTAAATAACAACTTGGCCATCACAAACAAGAACAACCGGTGATGGAAGTTTAATGCCTAAGTCAGTAAGTTCTAAAACAGCGGTGACCATGAAACGATACTCCGCTTCTGCTAAGGAGCGAACAACCATGGTCTGCTTCTTACTTTGCCAGGTAATTATGTTTCCACCAAAATATGTGTAGGAACAACTAGTGGACCGTTGTTCATTGAGGGACCCAACATTATCAACATCGTAGTATGCAATGAGAGACAGAAGTAGAAGATTTGTACACCAATTCTTGTCGCAGAGTATTCTTCAAATATTTAAGAATACGCTCGGCCGCCTAAAGAAGGGATGTCCGAGAAGTGTGCATGAAGCAACTTACCACACCAAACACAAAAGATATATCAGGTTATGTGACAATAAGATAGATTTGTTTGTCAACGAGGCACCGATAATACTCCGGATTAGGGAGGAGTTGATCAGAGTTCGAGCCATGAGTTCATCCCGAGCAAGAGCAGGAAGGGTCGAGGAAGTGGGGGCATCACTTGTACTATCATCTCGAGAGGAACCGAGCTTGCAATAGGAGTCGCGGCCTCGGAAAAAGAGTCCGCCCAAGCAATAATAAAGAGTCTGAGATCTGATACCATGAACGAATAGAGAAAAAGAAGATTTACAAATAAATTGTTATGATTTCTCTTGACAATACATGTCCAAGATACTTCTTATATAGAGGAAAGAGGAGTAAAGAAATAATACAAGATGTGAGACTAAAGGAGTCTAAGAAAAGAATGAGCCCAATGGGCCATAATATATGTGCTAAATACAATAAATGAGAAAAGCTTCTTATATATTCTCTAACAGAATCAAAATTCAATACATTTGTTTTAAGTATGATTAAACCCTCATGTATTCAAAAACTTAGTAGCTCTCTCAATGCACCACGCTTTGAATGCCCTCTAATTACCTAGTTGAGAAGTGTAGAATTTACATCCTTTATACTTTAGAAATTTTTATGCCTAGTTAATTTTCTTAACTTCATTTTCATTACTTCATTGACACAATCGTTTATAGCACTTTTTTGATCACACACTAGTTGCTTATTTATCTAAATTATCCACAATGGGTAGGTTGGTTTACTTGGGGACAAACAAATATTTAAGTTTGGGGCATTTGATGAGTGATTTCTATATAATATTTTAGGCATACTTTTTGCTCTCTTACCAGACCTATTGGTCCTATTTATCATGATTTACATGCTCTATCTTTAGTGTTCTCAAAGTTAATACATGAGCACTAGCCGAGTAAAAAGGAGTACATTCACGCAATTAAGGGCCTTAGGGAGACAAACCATACATTCTAAACATAGTGTAGGCCCTTGTGCTAGGCTACCTGCACCCTAATAATCTCGTGCTCTTAGTATCTCTTGCTTTTAGTTTTTTCTGTGTTTCTAACTTGTTTGTGTAGTCCTTGATAACTGATTACCGTTCCCACACTTGTTCCTTTATGCATGCATTTAACCGTAAAATGCACGGTCGTGCGGTTTTCATAGCTCTTGGACAAGAGGTGCCATTCTTGTAGATGATCGTGCGCCTCCTTTGCGAACGTCCTCGCGCAAGGTGCACAGTGGTTTGCATATATCCATTTTAGCACGGTCCCGAGGTTTTATCTATGCATGATCGTGCATTTTTTGCTGCTAGGAGAAATCTCATTTTCCATCAACTTGTTTGTAACAAATTGATTATATTTTATGACTCACAAAATAGATAAAATGATTGTAAGGATTGTAAAGTCAGACATGGAGAAAGTTTAACAACACAACATAAGTTAATCTTGTTGAACATGCAAATTAAATATAATAAATTTAAGATAAAGACAAAAGTGTTGCAAAAAATTCAGTGATGGAATTTGAAGATGAAAAAGAAGGTAGTTTTCAAGACAACAATTATGAAACAACTAGTTGATGACCTTTATGTTGATCCTAATGTCTCATGAAAAGTTATGTTTTCATATTTATAAATAAGTGGAAAGAATGTACTTAAAGAATCAAAATGTCGTGCGCCACCAAATAAAAAATCCTGGTGGTGGAAAGAGTAAGTACAAGACAAAGTGAGGGCAAACATGACTTTCTATAAAATACTATGTTTGTAAGAATGATGAAAACTTGACAAAGTATAAAGTTGTCAAGAAAAAGTTAAACATGCAGTACGTAAATCCAAAAGTCAAGCTTATGAAAAATTTATAAGCGTCTAGATACCAAAGATGAAGATTGTGATATATATAAAATTGCTTGAGCTATAGAGAGCAAGACAAGAGATTTAAACAAAGTTAAATGTATAAAGGATGAAACAAATACAGTTTTGGCGGATGATATGGTTATTAAATAGCGATGAACAAAATTCTTGTATCACCTCTATAACAAAACAAAATATAATAAACTGAATTTGGTAGAGTTAAGTAAATCAAAGTATATGAACATTACGTTTTATTATAAAATTCAAATATCGAAGGTAAATGATGCACTCTAAAGATGCTGAAAAATGGAAAGGTGATTGAGTCAATTGATATACCCATCAAAGTATGAAAATGTCTATGGAAGAAAACATTTTGTGACTTTCATGTTTCTTCAATAAAATACTGAAGTTAAAGAGGATGTCAGACCAATAGAGAGAAAGTATCTTGATACGTTTGTATAAGAACAAATGAGATATACAAAAATATACTAATTACAGATGAATTAAATTAATGAGTCATACCATAAAACTATATGAATGAGTAATATAAAAAAGAGTATGACGAGAGACAAGTATCTCTGAGAATCAATTTGGATTTATGTCAGGGCGATCGCCAATGAAATCTATACATCTCTTGAGTAAACTCATTGACAACTATCGAGAAAGAAAATTAGATTTGCATATGCTTTTTATCAATCTTGAGAAGGCTTTGTGATAGAGTTCCAAGAGAGATCTCACAGAGAGTCTTAGAAAAGAAAGGTTTAAATGTATCTTACATTGACACAATCAAAGATATGTATACAAATTCAGTGACAAGGGTGAAGACATTCAGAGGATTAACGCAGAAATTCCCTATTACTATTGGTTTACATCAAGGTTCAACTTTAAGCCGTTATCTTTTTACCCGTATCTTAGATGAGCTCACCAGGCATATCTAACAAGCAATACCTTGGTGTATATTGCTTGCAGGTGATGTCATTTTTGTCGATGAGATGCGCGAGGGTGTAATGCAAAACTTGAATCTTCACGAGACATTTTAGAAAAGAAGAGTTTTAGGTTGAGCTAGAATGCAGGATAAAGACATAGTATATGTAGCTTAAATTTAGCAGTTCAAGGACGGATGACTTCGTTATTAAGCTGGGTGATCAAGATATTTCCCGCAGTTAGTGCTTTAAATATCTTGGATCAATATTTTAGAAAAGAAGAGTTTAGGTTGTTGAGCAGGGTAAGACGTAGTATATGTAGCTTAAATTTAGCAGTGCTAGAAGGACGGATGACTTCGTTATTAAGCTGAGTGATCAAGATATTTCCCCCAGTGAGTGCTTTAAATATCTTGGATCGTTAGTTCAAAAAGATGGAGGTGTTGATAAAAAAGTGATACATAAAATTGAAGCAGGTTGGTTGAAGTGGAAAACCGCGCCAGCGATCTTATATGACCCTAAAGCACCATTAAAACTTAAAAAGCAACTTTTACCGTATTGTAATTAGACCAACGATGCTCTGCGGTTCTGAGTGTTGGGCAGAGAATTGTGTACATCAGCAAAAAATGTGAGTTGCGGAGATGAGAATGCTTAGGCGCATGTGAGAACACACGAGACTGGATAAAATTAGGAACGAGTGTATCAGGAATAAGATATAAGTGGTACCAATTGCAGAGAAAATGTGAGAAGCTCGACTAAGATTGTTTGGACACGTACAAAGGAGAACATTAGAGGCACCTGTTTGGCTGTGTGAGAGTTTAATCACTAGTCATGTTAAACGGGAGAGGGGTAGACCAATAAAGACTTGGTATGAAACTATAAAGAAAGACATGATGTTCTTAGGCATTAGTAAGATTATGACTAAAGATAGGGCGCAATGGCGACAAAGGATCCATATAGCCGACCCCACTATAGGGGATAAATGCTTGAGTGTTGTTGTTGATGATGTGTATTGCTGTGGATGTTGGATGATTCAATGGCACGCTCTCTTGGTTTAGGGCTTTCTTTTGTTGTTTTAAATTAATGAAACCACCATCACTCGATCCGCCTAGATAGTGTTAGATATTCGCCTCTCTGAGATCTCTGCTCTGCGCTCCCGTCGATACGATACTCAATATTGTCATATCATTCTATTACTTCGATTGGTGTAGTGCCGACACATCTCATTCGGGATTTGCGGCCACGTCGCATAGCGGTCACTAACACAAAAGATTCAAAAAAGAAATTGACTTGCTTGCAAAATTGCTTTGATATTTCCCTAACCACAGAATTTGGCTTTTTGATTATGTAGTTCATATGGCCTTAAGCTGCTTTTTGTGCTGTTGTTGTGTTAGTTTAATCTAAAATATTTTGCTTGATGTAGTGCAGCAATTTCTTTTGATGTTGGCTTGCGCTTGGTTAATTATAGCTCTTTACCGATTGTTTCATTTGAATTTGTTTGCAGGAATGGCTGTTGCTTATTCCGCTTCCACCGGACACATTAGCCTCTCTGTTGTGGAAAATAATTGTTGCGCCTCAAAAAAAGGTATGTATGCACTGTTTTTCTTAACCATGAAATGGTTGTTTGATGTCTGAATCTTTTCATCAATTTGCAGCTTAATCGTTTCTTCTTCTCCAACTAAATGTTTGATTCTTTATTTTCTGGAAAAATTCTTTTGAAACATTTGGTTATTTTTCATTTGATATACACTGAGCCACCTCCCCCCTCCGGTTCGAACGCTGAGCCCTGCTCGTCGAACGACGAGCTCCGATCGACGAACGCCGAGCCCTACTCGTCGAACGACGAGCTCCGTTCGACGAACGCCGAGCCCTGCTCGTCGAACGACGAGCTCCGTTCGACGAACGCCGAGCCCTGTTCGATGAATGTCGGTCTCAACCCGAGCTCGGTTCGGCAAAAACCCGACTCGGGTTTGACGAGCCCTGGGGGGACGCGAGCTGGCTGGGCCGGCTCGCGCAGCTCGCCCCCCTAGCTCTGGCGGGAGCGAGTCGACCGTTCTGAGTTCGCCTGTATGATGTTCTGGCGCGGGCAGGCCGCCTCGGTCTGCTCGTCTGGTCTGGCGGACCCACTCAGCGAACACGGGGTTGTACAGTCGAACTCCACGTGGAGGATCACATCATCTAGTATCTTGATCTCTATCCAAAATAGAGTCTGGTAGCGTGCCTCATCGTCGGGAGCTTCGGCGAGTAGCTGCGGTGTTGTCAAAACAACTGACAACGGTTGAAATGTGTCTGATGGAGCTGTTTGGAGTGGCAGTGAGCAATAATAACATGGAGGCCGGAGGAACGACAGACGTCAACAAGAACGGATCCGTCAGAGTTGGCAAAAAAGGGGCTGGCTGACCCAAGGTCTGTAGAGGAGGCTGCGAGATAGCCGGAGGAACCGACAGAGCAGGGGCCAACGGAGCAAGAGCCGTCAAGGGAAGCGGTTGCACGCCATTAGCCAGTGAAGAAGGCAACTGCACGTTGTCAGTCGGAGGCAGGGACGGGTCCATCGGGGTCGGCGAAGCAGTGGCCAACAAAGCAAGTGCTGGAAAAAGTTCTAGCGAGTTGACCGGGGCAAGTGGAGCTGGGGCTGACAAGACAATGACTGACATCAGCGGCAGAGTGGCGACTGCATTGTCCTGTGGTGGAGGTGGAATGGTGGGCCAATGTTTACTTTTAGCGAGTATGTCTTCATAGAGGACCATGATGACGGCGCCGAGACGATGCGTCTCGTGAGTGAGTCGAGTAGCCTCTGAATCATAAGATGGGATTAACACCGATATCATTGTTAGGAAAAAATAAAGTTAATTAATTGCCAAAACAATAATCAATTAAATAGTTGGTGGTTGGATGAGCTTGGTGTGAATAGGCAGCAAGATTAATAAAAAAAGATGAGAAGGGCTGGATAGAGGAATAAGTACATTCCTTTTGAAATTGGCTGACAACTTGGTGGGGGGAGTAATTAATTTGAAATAGTGCTCGGCTGGAGGATAAGTTAAGTGGAGAAATAAAATAAGTGGATGAATAATTAAAATAAGAAAAGAAAGAAAAATTAATTAATTGGAGCACATGTGGGAAAAAACTTAAATAAGATGAGGCGTGAGGCATATGATGTGGGGAGGGCTCGAGGCAGGAAGGGCTGCTCCACATGATGACAGCTGATGCGGCTTGATGTGAATAGTAGAACTTGGAAATATATGATAATGATAAAAATAAGAAGAGATGGCGTGAATTAGAAAGAAAACTGCAGGCGTGCTGAAGAAAGGGGATGGGCTCAAGGGGATGGGCTCGATAAAAAAAATTGAGGGTTCAGGTGGCTCGAGGAAAGCGGTTTGAGGGGTTGACGAAGCGGTGGCGTGCGCAGCTGAAGAAAAGGTGACGATACTATCTCGTCGGCGTAGCTGAGGACTGATACGATCTCGTCGTCGGAAAGCTGATCGAGAAAACCAAAGGGAGGAAAAAAGAGGGAGGCTTCCCAGCTTTGCAGAAAGCAAAGTAGAGTCTTGCAAGGGCTTGTCAGCGGGGATGAAGGGTCCTCGTGAAAACTAGAGGGAGGAGCAGCTGTGGACAGCCGACGGCTGCGTAGAAACAGGGAAGCTGCACTGTGGCACAACAACAACGGCTGAAGGCGTGGGATGGGCCAGGTGCGGCTTGGCGTTGCAGAAGAGGAACATCGGCGATGGCGTCGAGGGCTGGACTGAGGGAAAAAAGATCGGGGTTGCTGGACTGATTGGAATCGAGCGATGGCTGCAGAGGAGGACCGATAGCTCTGATACCAATTTGTTACGGGTCTACTTTGGTAACCTAGGTAACTCGCCAGAATAGTGATCAGAGGCGGAGAAGATGTTGGTAGTGGAGGATACCGTGGAGCCGGAACCGTGGCTGCCTAAGCGGGGTTGTTCGTTAGAAGGAGAGAGCTACCAGTTATCTCACAAGAGGGGACAAAAACTAAGACTTTCATTCATTGATTCTTCATTACAAGACTCCATGGGCTTATATAAGAGCCCCAATGACATGAACATAATTAACTCGAAAAAATAAAACATAAAACACTCGACCAAACTAATAAACGAAACGACTCGACTAATACATTTGACTCAATATAATACTTGACTTGATAAAATTAGGTACTTGACGTACAGGATCCCTAACAGTAAATTAAAGCAATAAGATGTGCCTCAAGTCTATTTATAATATTGTATCTTTGGCATATGTCACTCATATTATTCCTCAAATGTTATTGTTTGGATTTATTATTTTAGCATAAGAGGTAGTTTAGTGCTAGTAGGAGTGCCTTTTCATACTTCAATTGCGAGATTATCTCAACTTTTGTGGGAATTGGATTCTGAAGATGTGAGGAGAGTTGAATAGATTGTTATCGAGGAGCTTTTTTTTCTTCTGAAGTATTAAGTTCTTTCTCAAAATTAACTAGAGCGAAAGTGGAAACATCTTGTTGAATAACCGTGTGATAAAAAGAACATCATTTGATCAATTTAACATCCATTGACACATCTGTACCCCTTGTGGGAGGAAGCTATTATTTATATCCTTTTTGAGTTGACATGTGGTTGATAAAGATACACTGCATAGTTGGAGAGCACAATTTGCTTCATGAATATTTATGAATGTGTACAAAGAAGGAACCCGGAGACTTTAAGGATAAGATTTTGGCATCTTACAACTAACTTTCATAGAGGGTTTGAAAAACTTGAGAAAGTCACTATGATTAATTATGTCACAATAATGACTCCAACCAGTAATGTTCCAGATGTACAGTGCACAAAAGAGAATAAGAAATTTCAACTCTATGCCATGATCATTTCGATGAACTCTAATATTAGTGTTATATTGAGTGCAAATGATTTCATGCAATTCTTTAAAACAATTCAAAGTATCAATTTTTTGATGCTTTGAGTATACTCATGTAATGCAGGAATATCCTGAGATAGGCTTTAATATTAGTATTATATTGAGTGTAAACAATTTTATGCAACTCTTTAAAACAAGTCAAAGCATCAATTTTTTGATGCTTTAAGTATACTCGTATAATACATGAATATTGTTAGAGAAGCCCAGTTTAGGGCCCATCTAGTGGCCCAATTTTTCCCTCTTTTTCCTCCTCATTGTATTAGTCCTACATGTTAGATTGAGATTTCTCCTCTTTCTTCTTTCCTATATAAATGTATTTATACTTGTAACTATCAATTCAAGAAGTATATACAAGGTTTTGGCCTCTCTTTACATGGTATCAGAGGTAACCGATCTACTCCTTGTATTTGTTTTCGGTCTACTGTTCGCGGTCTCCCCCTTCTGTCCGCCCGGACTTGCCTGTCCGGCCTGTCCTCCTGGAAACCGCGCAACCTTTTCTCCTCCCTCTTAGCCGCCGTATCGTGCGGCCTGTCTCCTTCTAACCGCTCTCTCTACTTTGTCTCCTCGTGGCTTCCACTTCCCCTCCTCCTCCTACCTCTTTTTTATAAACTCTCACATGGGGCCCACTTTCTCTTGTATCTGTCCGCGCGATCTTCCTCCCTATCCGCGCGGCCTGTTTTTCTCTCCTTCCCGCCTTCCGTAACTTTTCTACTCGCCACGGTCTCCTGCTGTCTCTGACCGAGCGGTCTCTCTTGTTACCCTCGCGACCCCCCCTCTCTTCCCGACTTTCCCTCTTCCTGCTGGTCGCGACTTCTCTCGCATTACCGCGGTTTCTCCTCTAGCCGTGTGTCCGCATTTAGGTCGTGGCACTTCTACTTGCCGCTGGTGGCCTCACCTTGATCGTGCGGACTCCCTATCCTGTCTCTACATCAGCTAGCCGCTGCGACTTGTCTTGTCGTTAGCGGTCTCTTCTCTTCTTGCAAGCCGCATCCTGGTCGCGACTCTCCTTGTCGCTGGTGTGTCCGCCGAGACCGTGCGGCTTCTGTTTCTCCCGCTCCTTATCTCTCTATTCGGCCTCCCTCTAGCTGCCCAACTTGCTGTTTTAGCCGCCCGACTTGCTGTTTTAGCCGCCCGACTTGCTGTTTTAGCCGCCCGACTTGCTGTTTTAGTCGCCCGGCTTGCTGTTTTAGTCGCCCGACTTGCTGTTTTAGCCGCCCGACCTGCTGTTTTAACTGCCCAACTTTCTGTTTTAGTCTCCTGGCCTTCTTTGCCCTGCCGAGCGCCTTCTCCTGCTAGCCGCCCGACCTCCTCCTGCTAGCCGCCCGACCTTCTCCCTGCTCGCCCGGTCTTCTCCTTACTCGCCGACCGGTCTTCCTCCCTGCTAGCCACCTGGTCTCTTCTGATAACCGCATGACTTCTGATGATTCCGCTGCCACCTCCGCTCCTCCAACCCGTGCGGCTACCACGACTTCCGAACTCCGTGATGAGCTCCAAATTACTACCATTTCACTGACTGGGAAACGGAACTTCGTTGAATGAGTTCACTCGGTTCGACGTGTCCTGCAGACCAAGGGTCTTCTTCACCACTTGACCCGAGCGACTCCCGATGCTCCCTCCGATGACTGGCTTCTCACTTCTATGGAGCCTTACAGGATGACCATGTATCATGACACGACCAAGGCCATGTGGGAGGAACTACACTCTTTTTACTCGGGGCACAACAGTCTTCAGCACCTATATAATATTCTCTCCGACCTTCAGAACCTCACTCCCGGTACTCCCGGTGATATGATATCTTTTGTTGCCCAAGTCAAGACCCTGACCGAGGTCTGGATTCAACATCAGCCTCCAATCACTGATCTTGCTACTCAACGAGCCCAGAAAGTGGCTGTCACCATTGCGATGATGATGTCCCTTGTTCCTCCCCACCTGCATAGTGTTCGGGCCCAGATTCTCTCTTCTATGACGACTCCTTCGTTGTCAGATGTCTTCTCCATGCTGCTTAAAAGTTACGCCTCCTACTGAGGCTCCTCCAGGATTTGCACCTGCTCTCCTTCAGCAGCCTCTGTCTCGGGGATGAGGACGTGGGGGTCGTTCTTCTATGAAATGCACCTACTGTGGCCGGGATGGTCATCTCGAGGCTACTTGTTACCGCAAGAATGGTCTACCTCCCCACCTTGTGGCTACTTCCTCTACTGCTTCTGCTCCCACTGGGGCTTCTACTCCAGATTCGGCGTCTACTACTCACCAACATATCGATGAGCTTCGCACCCACTCCAACAGCTACAGGGTGTCCTCGGCCGTTCCTCCGGCTCGGTTGCGTCCTTTTCTGCGTAAGATATAAAATGTCTCTCTCATAGCCCCCGCTGGATCGTTGATTTCGACTCTACACCCCATATTACCTCCCAGAAGCCTTCCCAGTATCTCCAGACGGCTCATCCTTCGCATATCACTGTGGCCAATGGTGACACCTTACCGGTCTCTGGCGCCGTCGCTCTCCAACTTACCCCGGCCCTTTCTCTCTCCTCGGTTCTTCATGTTCCGGGGTCGCCCTTCAATTTACTCTCTGTTAGTCGCCTAACACATGAACTTGATTGTTGCATAACCTTTTCTCCTTCCTCTTTTCTTATGCAGGATCGCCGCACCCGGAGTATCATTGGTGAGGGGCAGCTGGTGAATGAGCTCTACATCTTGGATATACCATCCACTCTTCTCTCCGTTGTCTCCACCGTCGACTGACATCGCCGTCTTGGCCATGCCCCACTTCCGATCCTGAAGCGAGCTCTTCCCGATGTTCCTCTACAGGAGTTCTCTTGTGAATCTTGTATCTACGGTAAACAACATCGTTTTTCTTTCCCCCCTGCATGTATCAGGAGTAGTACTCCTTTATCTCTAGTTCACTCTGATGTATGAGGTCCCTATAAAGTCCCCAGTATCTTTGGATTCCGCTATTTTGTCACGTTTATTGATGACTACTCGCGTGTTACATGACAATATTTATTGCATGATCGTACTGAACTTACCTCTGTGTTTCGTGCCTTTTTAACTGAAATGCGTACGCAGTTTGCCACCCCTCTCAAAGTCATTCGCACTGATAACGCTCGCGAGTATACTAGTGCACCTTATCCACTCTTTGCACCGAATTTGGCGTCATCCATCAAACTTCGTGTGCGTACACCCCTCAACAAAATGGGGTGGCTGAACGGAAAAATTGTCACCTCCTTGATGTGGCTCGGTCTCTTATGTTTCAAATGCAAGTTCCAGCCGACTATTGGAATTTTGCTGTCTCCACAGCATGTCATCTCATCAACCGCCTACCCTCTTTTGTTCTTGACTTTGTCATACCTATTCAACTTCTCCATCCTTCCGCGAATCCCACCTCTCTCACCACGCGCGTCTTCGGATGTGTTTGTTATGTTCATCTTCTTGGCCCACCTTCCGACAAACTTGCTCCTCGGGCGGCCAAATATATGTTTGTTGGCTACTCTCGTACTCAGAAGGGGTATGTTTGCTACATTCCTTCTGATGATAAGTTGGTCGTCTTGGCGGATGTCACGTTCTGCGAAGATCAGCCCTTCCACTTACCTTCACCTTCTTCGACTTCCTCTCCTCTTCCCCGCCCTGCTATACCTGTCACTTCCTCTTCTCTGCCATCTTCAACCACCTCTCTCCCTGACCCCCCTCGGGTTCCTCCACCCCTTATCCGTGTCTACACCCGTCGCTTCAAGAATGCTTCCCTGCACCAGCTACCCCCCCACAACGACACCCCGACAACGGCAGGTCCAGATCCCGCCTCTACAGCTCATCCCTTGGCTAACTATGTTTCTCTCCATCGGCCGAGTCCACCTCTCTACACCTTTGCCACCTCTCTTTCCTTTATCTCTATTCCTAACACTGTGCAGCAGACGCTGCAACACCCGGGGTGGCGGGCGGCCTTGGAAGATGAAATGCGGGCTCTCTGGGCTAACCGGACTTGGGATCGAGTTCCTCTTCCCGCAGGACAGCACCGTGTGAGCTGCAAGTGAGTCTTTGTTGTTAAACATGCGGAGGATGGTACCGTGGAGCGACTCAAGGCCCGCCTCGTGCCCCGGGGTTTTACTCAGCAATAGGGTTTGGACTATGAGGAAACCTTCTCTCCGGTGGCCAAATTGAGCACCGTCCGCTTTCTTCTCTCTTTGGCAGTTCATCGACTTTGACCCTTTTATCAGCTGGATGTTAAGAACGTCTTTCTCAATGACGATCTGCAGGAGACTCTTTACATGCACCAACCTCCCGGGTTTGAGACCACGGGGGAGTCTCGGGTCTGTCTTCTTCGGAAGTCTATTTATGGTCTCAAACAGTCCCCGCGGGCTTGGTTTGAAAAATTCAGCAAGGTAGTCTGTGATATTGGCTTTATTCGGAGCTCGACTGATTTCTCTCTCTTCACTTGACACCGGGCAACCGGAATTGTGATCATACTTGTCTATGTTGATGATATCCTCATTACTGGCGATGATACTACAGAGATACAACATATCAAGGAACAGTTAAACTCTGCCTTTCAGACCAAAGACCTTGACAACCTTCAATACTTTCTTGGCCTTGAGGTTGCTCGACGCCCCGATGGTCTTGTGTTATCACAAAGGAAGTACTGTATGAATCTTCTTTATGATGCCGACTATTCTGGATGCAAACCCGCGGATACTCCTATGGATGCTAATCACAAGCTCTCAGCCCACAGCTCTGACTCCGATGTGTTGCTTACAAATCCAGAATACTATAGACGCTTGGCTGGGAAGGTGATCTATCTCACGGTTACTCGCCCCGACATCTCTTTTGCTGCAGGAGTCGTGAGTCGTTTTATGCATGCTCCCCAGACATCTCATTTTCAGGCTGTTGAGCGCATTCTTCGATATCTCAAGACCGCTCCAGGACAAGGGCTGGTGTACAAGCCATCCACATCTCTATCACTTGTCGCGTACTATGACGCTGACTATGCTGGATCCATTGATGATAGGCGCTCCACAACGGGTTTCTGTACCTCCTTTGGAGGACATCTCATAACTTGATGTAGCAAGAAACAAACTATGGTTACTCGCTCTTCTGCTGAAGCCGAGTACCGGGCTATGACCGCATTCGTTTCTGAGTTAACTTGGATTGAGGGCCTTCTGGGTGACTTAGGTGTTCGTCTCTCCTCACCGGCGACCCTATTCTGTGACAGCCAAGCCGCCATACATATTGCCAAGAATCCGGTCTTTCACGAACGCACAAAACATATTGAAGTTGACTGTCATTTTATCCGGGAAAAAGTACAGTTAAAGAAGATAGAGTTGGAGTATGTTCCTGCTACAAACCAAGTTGCTGACATCTTGACTAAAGCTCTCTCCCGGCTGCTATACTATCAGTTTTTATCCAAGCTTGGTGCCTACGACTTGTACGCTCCAGCTTGCGGGGGAGTGTTAGAGAAGCCCAGTTTAGGACCCATCTAGTGGCCCAATTTTTCTCTCTTTTTCCTCCTCATTGCATTTGTCCCACATGTTAGATAGGGATTTCTCCTCTTTCTTCTTTCCTATATAAATGCATTCGTACTTTTAACTACCAATTCAAGAAGTATATACAAGGTTTTGGCCTCTTTACAAATATCAATCAATAAAGATGACAACCATCTAAATGAAGTAGTAGTGTAACACCTCCACGTACCTTTAATACGAACAGTAGACAAATGATCAAGTACTAGGAAAGGCAACATGCCCCTAAGAAAATTGTTATGCTTTGGACACGAGTAAGCAGGATAAGAAAAAAGTTATTACGTCTTTACTGAAAATAGAAATTAAAATTCATTTCAGCATAAGAAGGAAGTTTCACAAAAGCTTTACCATGATTACCTTGAATCAGTTCTAAGGCCTTATTATTGGCTCTATAAAGATGCATGTGTAACGACTCAAATTTCAAAATGAAGCGAAATCGAAGCAGTTACATTGATCGCACATGTCACGTAATGTGACGAATTATTTATCGTATCATTATTCACGAACATTTGGTGTGCACTAAGAAGTACGAATATATTTATGAAATTCGTGTGCGAATAATAACTATAAGCATTAAAAAGAATAATATTTGGTGTGCAAATAGTAAGAAAATTAATGAAATTTGGGTGCTAATAGCTAAGTGCATGTAATTATGTGAGTGGTAACAATTATTTGGTTATGATATTATTTTGGGCTGCTATTAGCTCTTTTAAAAGGCTTCTTGTGTGGGCTTGTAATGATGGCATGTGGATTATGATTGTGTGGCTGATTTGGGCTTGATTTGTGACACATAGCTTCTCTTGTACGGTGCACTTAAATTGTTTTGGACTGCTCACTGATTGTTGCTATCCCCATTAATAAAACCGTTCGAGCCTTTTCGTCTTCTGCTATTTCACCCTGACTCCTCTTCCGCTCCCGGCTTTGCGTGCGCCCTCCGCTGGTCTTCCCGGACCCTTCTCCTCCCAGCTCCTGCAAGCTCTCTCCCCCTCCCTTGTTCCCTTTCATTGCTGCTGTTTCCTGTGGCGTGTCGCTGCCTCCTATGTCGTGAGTGTTGTGCCGCTGCTTCCTGTGCCGTTGAATTAGCGCTTCCTTGCCGCTTTGCCGCCGGATTTCCGTTTTTGCCACTGCTTCAATTAGGTCCTATGTTGTTAAAAGCGCGCCTAAGGCTCAAAGCTCATCAGGCTAAGAGGTTTGCGCCTTCATGTGTCGTTTTTGCGCCTTTGGACATTAACGACGCGTCTGAGTGTGATTTTTGTTGTAAACTTTTTTTTTTTCAAAATAATGAAAAAAATAATGAAAGAACTCAATAATTTTTATATGATTTAGTGTTTTTGATATATAATCGATCGTTGAGACTTAGATATGATGCAAACGAACAACCATTTTGATATTATTTTTTAAGAGATATAAATGACAGTAATGAATGATTAATGAGTAGAATATATGAAGATTCTATTCAAGAAGATGAATTGATGTTTAATGCCGATTATTTAAAATGAATGTGATTGCGCCTTGCCTTCTTCGGGCGTGCGCCTGCGCCTTGAGCCTTGCACCTAGGCTCCAAAACCCCTTTGCGCGTTGGTGCGCCTTGCACCTTTAACAACTAAGGTTAGGTCACCAACTTCTTCCTCCTCTCTTCAATTTCTTTCCAAGAGCTTAGCATGAGATCGGCTCTGGTTCCGTGCAGTGCACTGCTGGGAAAGTTTTTTTTGTTGCGGGTTTGGACAACTGCTGCTATGCATACCTAGTCTTGCACTAGCGCCGACAATCTTGGACTTCAGATCTTCCACTGTAAGCCTCTTCTTTTATTTTTTCTATGGAGTCACATGAAGTCACATCATGAACAAGTAATGGTATGAACATAAATTGGCATTTTCTTCATCCTTTGGTGGCCGGCTAGGGTTGCTGACACATGGGAATTGATGATTTTGCTTGGGTCTTTGATTTGGACCTTCCTTTTTTGAGGAGTTATTTATGTTGTTCATATATCCTTAACCAGCTGTAGCTTTTTATGGGAAATTTATGAGATTTGTAAAAGTTTCTTTGTGGTTGAAATCTGCTAGTGGCCAAATTTCATTTAAGATTCCTCTTTGTTAAACTTCTGAAATTTGGTATTTTCTCTTTTACCGGTGGTAAATAATTAAGATGAAACTAAGATTTCTTTTAAATTCTTCCCCTTACTAGTTTAAGAATTTTGGGTAAAATCAAGAAGGGTTTTTGTGTTGCAAGATATATATACATATTTGTGTTGCTAGTGTCTCCATCAGCATTTGATTTAGGAATTTCTCGCCTAGGTTTGCTTAATAAATAGATATTTTCGGGGATGGCATTTCATGATGTGTTTACGGATAATTCCAAATAATTTAGGGAAAAGAAGTTACCAATGATGAGTACTTCTCGCTTTAAGTATGCTTAGATTACCGTACTTTTAGAATATAAAATTGTATCACCTTTTCCTATAGAAATGCATCTCATGCATGTGCATTAACTTGAATTTAATGGAATTGGAAAGAGAAAATCACTAAAAGATGAAAATAATACAAGGATTCATATTCAAGTGCAAAACATAAACGATATGTGTACTTATGAAATTGCTAATATGAAAAATAGAATAAGACCGTGCGGTTGAACGAAATATGATAGATCGTAACGTGATAAAACAAGATAAAAATCTGCTTAAAACTCTGCATAGGGAAATGTTAAGGATTAGATTGAATCTTATGATGTAGGGGTTCCCTATTGATGGATTTCCCAAGTAGGGGGTTTGCCTACATTTTGCCCTTAAGGGGTGGGGCCCATTTTTGTTTTATTGACTGCCTTAACATTTCCTGCGATATGTAATTAAATTAACGCTTAACAAATATGTTTGGTAAATTAACACTTGAAGGATATGTTTGGTAAACTAACACTTGAAGGATATGTTTGGTAAACTAACACTTGAAGTATATGTTTGGTAAATTAACGCTTAACAGATTAACGCTCAAAGTATATATTTGGATTTCTGAACAAGAGGAATGATTAAATGATTGAACCCATCATTGAATGAAATTAAATTGAAAAATTGACATTAAGTAAATGGGAGAATAAATTGCCTACCATAATTTAATAAAGAACAGAATGTTGCAAATATTATTGTTTTATCGATTGTTGTGGATATCGTATGTTTATAAGATATCTAACCTTATGCATATTGATACTGATTCTTGGTTGCATGTATAGCTGTTAAAGAGACATGTTTCTCGCTTAAGTCATATTTTTATGATTAAGCTCATCGTCTTTTTGTTTAGATTGCTAAGGCGAACTTGTGTGCGCAAAGAAAAATTTAATAAATCAAAGAAGAACGTTAAAGTCTAGCATCCGAATGACCCGAGGTATGAGTTAAGTTTTTATTATGTGTTTTATTTTGTTTTCACTCTCCATACTGATTCGGAGCAGAGACGAGCACGAGCTTTGGGCTCGTTAGGGGCTGATTTGGAGACTTACCATATATGACGTGTCCGGATCGATGATCGAACTCCACAGATGTGTCCGGATCCGCGTCGCGAGTCAAAAACATATATTTGTTAATTATTTTTGGTTCATTAATCATGTATTTTTGTGGCCTCTCCACCGGCCAATCATAGCCATTGGTTGGGATGCCCTAGTGTTTCTTTTATTATAAATATTGGTCTAAGAGTCTGAATCAAGTCATTGCAGAATTTGGAGACTTCAATTCCCGGATTCCAGCGATCACTTCCCGGTGCCGACGCCGTGGAACCCTAGGTGACGACTCCTAGGCGCTCAAACTTTGCCCCCAAGGTACTACCCATCCATAGCCTTCTTCTTTCTCCTCTGAAACCCTCATCCGCAGCCCCTACAGTCCCCAAATCCCAACCCCTACCGATGAACACTGTTCATGGGAACTGTTCACCGAAATCACAGGTCACTAGAATTACTGTTTACCTGGTCACTGTTCATTTGGTTACTGTTCACCCGATTACTGTCCACCTGATTAATGTTCGCCCGATTACTGTTCACCCGATTACTGTTCACCGAAATACTATGTTATGGTCCTTCGGAGGTGGCCGGATGTAGGAATGCGGGTGGTGGAGATGGTGGCGGGATACTACGGAGCCGTGACCGCGCCTGCCTAAGCGGGGTTGCTCGTCGGAGGAGGGAGCCACCAAGATCTCACAATGAAAGAAGAGAATTAGAATACTTTCTTGCTTGCTTCATACATACCCCACATGCCTTTATATAGGCTATACATAATAATGACTCACCTAATAATTTCCCAACACTCACGTAACTCTTATAAAAACATAAATAACAATATTCATGACACATAACAATAACATAACCGACACATAACATGACCGACACATAATACGACACATAACATCTCATCCGCCCTTGAAATCGAGTTTGCCCTCAAGCTCGAATTCCATGTGGTGACCGGAGCATCTGGCAGCTTGATTTCCCGCCAGAACAGTGCATGATATCGTGTAGCGACGTTGGCGGCGTCGGTGAGTAGCGGCGGCGCCGTTGGAAAGATGAGCGACGTAAATAATGACTTTGGCAAGGTCGGTGGAGCGGTGAGGAGCAGCAACAGCAAGTAGGTCGGGGAAGTGAGGACCGGCAGAAGGAACGGATCTGTAGGCGGTGAGGTGACTGTTGGGGTCGGTAGAGCAGTGGCTGGCGGAGCAAGTGCTGGCGGAAAGGCGGCCATGATGTCTGATGAAGGTGGCCCAAGGTGGGGCGGTGCCGCCGCGACATGTGATGACGGAAGGGCAATGACCGCTAAGAGCGGTGGCACGTCAACGGGCGGCGCAGATGGCGACTGTACAAAAAGAGACGGCGGTGAAAGTGGTAGGGTCACGGGCTGCGACCGAAAGGCGGATGTTGGGTTCTTAATGTGGTGGAGGAGTGCGTCGACATTTCGAAGGCGTGTGTCCATGGAGCTCATCATTTCTCGTAGCCTCGATTGGATAGCGGCGGTATCCGCGACAGTCAATTTGGCAGTCAATTTGCATTGATTGATTGATGAGTTCAAGGGTGAAAGGGGTTGATTAAATATAGAAATAAATCGGATGGGAAGGAAATGATTGTGGGGTCCACGGAGGAAAATAAATTAAATAGGTGTGCTGCTGGGTTGTCTGCGGGGGTGGGCTCGATGCAGGAGTGCGGGCGGCTCGAGGAAAGTAGAGAGATACGAACGGTTCGAGAGAAGAAGCGGCTGCGGCGATACAACAGGGAAGGGGATCGAGATAGCAGGGCTCGCCGGGGAAGGTCTCTGGTTTCGATGGAGAGGCGCGGTCGATGCAGGGGCCGACAACGAGATCGATCGGGACAGCGGTGAAGGTAAAGGTGCGTCCCTGGAAGCCGACGCATGCAGATGAAGCGGTAGCCGGAGTTGCGCAAGGAGGAGCCGCCGACAGAGAAGCTTCGTCGTGGTGGAGTAGTGTTGTTGCTGGTGTGTCGACGCTGCTGCTGGTAAAGGTTTGTCGTGCTGGAGTAGGAGCCGCCTACAGAGAAGCTTCACCGACGCGTGCAGATGAAGCGAAGCCGGAGTTGCTGGAGTGTTGCTGCGGGCAGTCTCCAAGCTTAGTGTTGCTGCTGGAGTGCGGAATCGGCTTGGGTTTTGATGTCGAACAGTCAATGAAAAAATGCAGAGGCTGGAGTGTCGCTCGGGAAGGACCGGTGCCTCTGATACCAAGTTGTTATGGTCCTTCGGAGGTGGCTAGATGTAGGGATGCGGGTGGTGGAGATGGTGGCAGGATACTACGGAGCCGTGACCGCGGCTGCCTAAGCGGGGTTGCTCGTCGGAGGAGAGAGCCACCAAGATCTCACAATGAAAGAAGGGAATTAGAATACTTTCTTGCTTGCTTCATACATACCCCCACATGCCTTTATATAGGCTATACATAATAATGACTCACCTAATAATTTCTCAACACTCACTTAACTCTCATAAAGACATAAATAATAATATTCATGACACATAACAATAACATAACCGACACGTAACATAACATAACATGATAACATGACCGACACATAATACGACACATAACATACTACCCACCAAAATACTGTTCACGCCGACCCTCCACTTCTTCCCTCCCGTGGATCCACCCCCCTTTAACCCTAATTTCTTGGATCCATTCAGATCTAGGAATTTCAGCCCCGATCCGTTATTTCCACCTTTCGTTCATCACCCCTCTACTCAGATCTGACCCTAAATAGTGGATCCACTCTTCCCTGGCCCGGATCTACTTGTACATGGCCGGATCTACCCATTTCTCGTCCGATCACACTGTTTACCGCCGAGGACAGCCCCCGCCTTTGTTTTCCCGCCGCCGGTTCCACCTCCGATCGCCGATCTATACATCCGGACCTCAAATTCTTCAGTGCCTCGGTTCAACCCTCTACTTTGTGAGCTTTTGTTGTATTGTATTATTTGATTTGACATTTTCATTTGGTGAATAAACGTATGTGCTATGATTTTTGCTCGTAGAATTTGTTTTGGTACACTAATAATTTGCAGGAGGAGACATTCGCCGCGCGTTTCGCGTTGGCCCTCCGAGCGGAGGAAAGCCATTATAATATTGCCAAACTAAATATTTCTTTTTTATTTTAATATCTGTGTGGTGCTGAATTTTTCATTGCTTACATTAATTTGTCGAAACATCGAACATTGCATCACATGTAGGTTTGGATTAGTGTGATACCCTTGCACTCACACCTAGCGTTGTAGGTTTTGTGCACCCGTAGCCTACCCATACATCATTTTGGTATCAGAGGTCAAGGTTAGATCATTTATATATGTAGTGGTAGGTCATATAGAGTCTTTAGGTTCATCCATGATTAATTATCGTCGTCGTTCCTCTCCTCTCTTTGGAAATTCTGAGTCCGCCTATACCCAATCTCATAGAGCGACTTCAGAGAAATCCTTATGTTATCATAATGATTATTATCGTCTGCGGCACACCACTTCTTGAGATCGTGCCGACCCACCGACACAACCTCACTATGACAAAGACGATCCGTATGATGATTGTCGTCGTTCATATCCTTGCACGCGAGCGGATCGTGTTGATCCTTCGACTCGACCCGATTACCTTATGGATGACTATTATGAGGATCGTCACTTTGAGAGAGATCTTGAGTATCAGTTTCGTACAGTTTCCTCTTCCTTTGACGGTTCATCGAGTCTAAAGTCTTTCAGTTACTGGCTCGTGGATATTGACTATTATCTTGTCTAGTTTGAGTTATTTGGTGAGCGTCGCGTTAAGTTTGCGAAACTTAGACTTTTAGATCAGGCGAGGGCTTATTGGGCTAGCATTGAGAGGACCCGCGAGCGAGACCGTCTTCGTCACATCACTAGTTTGGTGGACATGAAGCGTACATTGTGTCAGAGGTATCTGCCTTCATCATATCAGAGTCGCTTGTTCGACCAATTATTTCCCCTTCAGCAAGAATCCATGTCTGTCGTTGAGTACATGGATTGCTTTGATGAGTTAGTAGTGAGGAGCGATATCCGAGAGGACTCAGCCATGACCACTTGCAGTTTTCGGTCTGGGCTTCGATCTAACATCCGTACTAAGGTGGTTTATCATAACTCGAAGTCCCTCGAGCAGACGTATCAGCTTGCCCTTCATTACGAACAGTTTTTGAGATCCGCCAGAGCTGGTCGGTTGGACCCTCACCTTGACCTCCGCAGTATGAGTCCTTCTCATACTGAGGTCACTACGACGCCTACCGCTGTCCTGCCACCCACGACGGAAGTGATACCTGATACAGATTGCTCTCACCCCAGCGAGATGCTTAGCCCCGTGAGTAACCTATCTCTTGTTTTTGACCCGTCTCTTGTGACTTCGACGTAGGGTGAGCCTGAGCGACCTATTGAGTCTGTAGTGTTGTGCTCCTCACCCAGACCTCCACTTTTGGCATGTTCGTGGTTGATTAACACTCATACCCTAGACTCATGTCTTGACACCGCACCTACAGACCCATTCTTGAGCGTAGGTCTATGTCGCTTTTCCCTTGGCATTACCCTGAGCCACGTTACGACCGAGAGCTCCGAGTCTGGTGTTGATCTCGTAGTGGATATGTCACCCATGCACGGGGTCACTACCCCTTTCGATGGTCCTCATCGGGAGGACCTTGAACTTATTGACGAGCCCCCTGTTGAGCCTCCTGATGATCCGCCACATCTTGGTGAGGATGAGACTCGGGTGAGCCACTCAGGTATGACGCCTCTTTCATTATCATCTCTGGCCTTACCCCAGAGAAGGGACATTGAGTGGAGCATGACATATGTAGGGCCTACCTTGAGTCCACTTGAGCATACTCATATTGAGAGGACCTACCTTATGACACCTCACATTTTGGATGAATTTTGGGACACGCTACCCGCTGAACCATCCGATGAGTTCTTTCTTATCTGGGATGCTCACCATATTCTAGAATCACGAATTCTAGTCTGTGTGCACAGTTTTCACACAGGTGGTCGTCTTATCCGCGATGACTTGTCGTACACACTTCCTCGCGAGCCCCCTGATGTGTTACGTTTCCTGAGAGACATCTGGCTCATTACGAGCTTGTATTTGAGTATAGTTGTCTCTCAAGATCATCTGAGCACTCGTCTCACACTAGATGAATATTTTTATATTCCACGGAGAGAACCTCCTGATAAGCCACCACATTTTAGAGACATCTCAGACATTATTAGATTTTCCTATAAGGAGTGTACCGTGTCTGTCGTGTTGTCTTTGCATCATTTGCATTACCTGCATGAGTCTGCTGAGTCTTTTACATGACATTTGCATGAGTTGCATGAGTCGGTCCGCCGACGAATAATAACAAGCAATGAAAATTATAAATCTCATGCAGATAAACGAAGACGAGAACAAATATTTAATGAAGGCGAAAGGGTAATGATACGAATCCGCCCGAGAGGCTCCCTTCGGGGCCTGCCAAGAAGTTAAGCGCTAGGCGAATGGGTCTGTACTATGTTATTAGTCGCATTGGGACAAATGTCTACCGACTCGATATCCCGGCTAGTATGGAAATTCACCCGGTGTTTAATGTTGAGGATCTGACTCCATACTACGAACCTCACGAGTATGTGGACCCGAGCAGTGGAGATACCCAGCGACCCCCACTTATACTATCATCACCTTACCACACTCATACGTCACCACTGTTTGATGGCCACCCCAGTCCACCCACTGTTGACATCCAGCCACCTGGGGACTCGTCTTCTCTGGTTTCACCACCGGCACCACCGATCATATCGGGACCAACCTTTCGAGAGATGAGAGATGAGAGCATCACAGAGTTCAGATTCCACCAGCTTGTTCCTACTTCAGATGGGTCGCGCTGTCGCTATTTGGTACATTGGCGGGGCCGCCCCGTCGCAGTTGACGCTTGGAAATTTGCAGCAGAGCTTGATCGATTCGCCCCGGACTTCGACTTCAGCACGACCATCTCCATTCACCAGAGATGACAACTTTTCAGTCAGGGGGAGTTGATTGGCGTGGACACTCTTCCGCCGACGACACTTTGACGACTTCTGATGGACCTCTTCGAGTTGTATATGGCGATTAGCGAGAGAATTCTGATCCCAATTCATCGGGAGATGAATTCTTTCAAGCAGAGGAGATTGATGCGGAGCAGAGACGAGCACGAGCTTTGGGACCGTTAGGGGCTGATTTGGCGACTTACCATATATGGCGTGCCCGGATCGACGATCGGACTCCGCAGATGTGTTCGGATCCGCGTCGCGAGTCAAAAATATATATTAGTTTATTATTTTTGGTTCATTAATCATGTATTTTTGTGGCCTCTCACACATGCTAATTATAGTCGTTGATTGAGATGCCATAGTGTTTCTTTTATTATAAATATTGGTCTAAGAGGCTGAACCAAGTCATTGCAGAATTTGGAGACTTCAATTCTCGGATTCCAGCGATCACTCCCGGTGCCGACGCCGTGGAACCCTTGGTGACGACTCCTAGGTGCACAACCCCCCCCCCCCCCCCCCCCCCCCCAAGGTACTACCCATCTATAGTCTTCTTCTCTACTCTCCTAAACCCTCATCTGCAACCCCTACAGTCCCCAAATCCCAACCCATATCGACGAACACTGTTCACGGGAACTGTTCACCGTAATCACGGGCAATGTTATCAAGGCGTCGCTTAGGCGACGCCTAGGCACCCGGGCGCCCACTAGAGCGCTATGCGATGCAAGCCTAGCAGCACTTGTGTTAGGCGCCCGCCTAGAGGCGCCTTGGCGCCCAGGGCGACGACTGGATGCCTAGGCGCAAAAACTTGCTCTCGAGTATGCTTGTTTTCTCTCGAGTATGCTTTATTTCTCTCGGATAGCAATTTTTTTTATTTCTCACGTATGCTTTATTTCTTCCGACGCTAGGGCTGCTTCCCGTCTCCCGCAGGCTCGCTCCCTCCGGCTTTTCCCGTCTCCCGCAGGCTCGCTCTTTTCTTCTTCTTCCCACATTCATGTTTTTCAAATGCATATATTTTTTACATTGTTTAAGTATAATTTTGTAATGTCATAGTTGACTTATTTTTTTGACCACTAACATTGTAGTGGTTGTGGATGCTTTGTATGAAATTTAGAAATTTATTTAGGGTGTTCAATATTTACTGTCGAATGCTTATATTTTGTTGATAATGTAGAGAACTATTGACTATTTGAAGAATGATTTTAGCTCAGTTACCCCATGTGAGTGAGAGTGAAAATAACCATTCCAATTATTTTGCATGTTGTGGTTTAAAAGAGAGTTACACTTTACTGATCATGTTAAACGCTTTGGTCGCCTAGGCGTCGCCTCGCCTTGGTACACCCTTTAACGCCTTGGTCGCCTTGTCGCCTTGACAAGCTTGATCACGGGTCAATGGAATCACTGTTTACCCAGTTACTGTTCATCTGGTTACTGCTCACCCGATTACTGTTCACCGAAGTACTACTCCCCGAAATACTGTTCACGCCGACCCTCCACTTCTTCCCTGCGTTTGGATCCACCCCCCTTTAGCCCTAATTTCTTGGATCCATTCAGATCTAGGAATTTCAGTCCCGATCCGTTATTTCCACCTTTCGTTCATCACCGGTCTCTACTCGGATCCGACCCTAAATAGCGGATCCACTCTTCCCCGGCCCGGATCTTACCTGTACGTGGCCGGATCTACCCATTTCTCGTTCGATCACACCGTTTACCGCCGAGGACAGCCCCCACCTTTGTTTTCCCGCCGCCGGTTCCACCTCCGATCGCCGATCTACACATCCGGACCTCAAATACTTCAGTGCCTCGTTCAACCCTCTACTTTGTGAGCTTTTGTAGTATTGTATTATTTGATTTGACATTTTTATTTGGTGAATAAACGTATGTGCTGTGATTTTTGCTCGTATAATTTGTTTTGGTACACTAATAATTTGCAGGAGGAGACATTCGCCGCGCGCTTCGCTTTGGCCCTCCGAGAGGAGGAAAACCATTATAATCTTGCCAGAATAAATATTTGTTTTTCTATTTTAATATCTGTGTGATGCTGAATTTTTCATTGCTTACATTTATTTGTCGAAACATCGAACATTGCATCACATGTAGATTTGGATTAGTGTGCCACCCTTGCGCTCACACCTAGCATTGTAGGTTTTGTGCACCCGTAGCCTACCCCTACATCACCTACTTTATCCGGGGTAAATAATTTGGAAGTAGCTTAGATACAGAATTCTTGTGGGGTCTGAATTGGGGCCTCACAACATGTACTTAGGTGCAATACCATGTTATAGAACACGCCTCATTCCTTTAGGTTTTGTTTCACGATTGTCCTTCACAAAATTGACCAACTTATCTGCCATCCACTCTGAACTTGTCTCTTTTGCCTTATCAACCCTTACACAACCATGACTTGAATAATAGGACTTGATTTGATAAGTAATTCCATCCAACATTGGAGAAGCATGCAGTCTCCACTTGTAACCTGGGGCAGCACAACGAACCGTTGCTTTGAACTTTTTTTTTGTCCTATGAATCTTACAATCTTCTCTAATAGCATAGTCTGTAATGACTTTCCTGAATGCATTGACATTTGCAAATGCCATGCCCTTTTGGAGCAATATTGGTTCATTTGAATTTTTGGGCATATCAAACTCAACCAAATTAGTGCATCCCACTATTCTAGCAACTCCACCATTCGAATAATTGGAAATCTCATCTGAGGATGAGTCAACATCAGAATTCGACAATAGTGAGTAAAATGATCACTACCTCCACTCTCATCGTCATCCATTCCTGCAGATAATTCCAACATTCAAAAAAAAAACTATCCACGAAACATATATCATCTGAACATTTATAATATAGTTTCATCTTCCAACTAATTTTTGTGGCGTTTGGTTGAGCTTTTTGCCTGCGGTGCGGTGGAGACGCACCGGCGTTTTGGTAAAAAGCAGCGTTTGGTTCCGCTTATTTTCCAAACTCTGTTATTTATTTCCGTTTTCTGTTTATACCCAGCCGTAACTTTTTTCAGCGGTCATCCACAGACGCCCCCTATCCATCGCGCGCCCGATCCTCCCTACGCTCGCAGCTTCCGATCTTTTTCTTCCTGATCCCCCTCCCGCTCGGGGTCCTTCTTCCCGAAACCCAGGCAAGCCTCCTTCCCAGCGTGCCCTCTTCCGCCCCCAGGCAATACTCCTTCCCGCGAGCCTTCTTCCGTCTTCCCGTTCTTCCGTGTTGGATCCCTAGTTGGATTTGGGCTAGGTTCACTAACTAGGATGATTGACCCACCATGTATAGCCATGGTCATGTCTGTGTCCTAGAGTTTAGGCTAAGTCCTTAGATTCAACCTTACATGGACCAGCCAACTGAAGACAGCAGAAGACTCAAGACTTAGAAGAAAATCAAGTTCAGAAAATGAGTTCGACGTTCGTCGAACTCAGCTCGACGATAGTCGTGCTCCGCTCGACGAACTCAGAGTCAATTCTCTGAGTTGAGCTCGACAATATTCGAGCTTAGGTCGACGAACTTTAGAAGTTCAACTTCAACACATTATGTCCGGAATACCTTCTCTGAACTCAGGTCGACGAAGATAGATTGTCAGCTCGACGAACTTGTACCACAGAATTGGGATGCTTTTCACAGAAAGCAGTTAGCTGATCTCAGGTCGACGAACTTGGATCTCAGGTCGACGAACAAGAATTCTCTGGTCGAAGAACATGATCTCTCTGGTCGACGAACTTTGATCTTAGGTCGACGAAATCTGTTCTTTGGTCGACGATTTCTGTGAAGGTCCAGACTTAGTATTTCCTTCAATTTCTGTCCTTATTACATATTATCTAGCAATATTTTTCTGAGTAATTAATGCATATATTCTCTGAATATAGCCGTTAGTGACATCATTGATTATGATTTTCATCAGGTTAAATACTTGCTTAATTAACCGGGACAGTTGGGAAAATTCATTAATGCAAATATTCTCTCCCGCCGATTTTCATTCTCCAGGCCGTCAGCAATTAATGCAGACAATTCAAAATTCAAAGGAGAATTCGACAAAGATATATAAAACAGATTTGATTTTCAGTCGACAAGGAGCATACAGAGAATATATAGAAAATACACAACACTCAGTACACATAGAAGATTTACAGAGACATACTTAAGATCATCTGCTTCTCTGTACAAAAAACAATGTGTTTTCTCCTTGACCTTACAGAAGAAGAACAACAAATACAAATCCAGAGTCTTCTTCAACTTCCACTCCATGATTCTTCAAGGACAACAAACTTCTATCAGTCAGAAGTTCCTGGATCATTTTCAAGTCAAGGCTGAAGACTGAAGACCTACATCCTGTGCAAGACTACAAGTGATATTGAAAGAAGTTCTTGACAACAACAAATCCACAAGTCTTCTCTGTTGAATAGAGAAAAAGAAGACATCATCAATCTCTCTCCCCCTCTGTATAAAAAGTTTATTAACTCCCTTCAAAAGTTTATTTTGGTTTTTGAGCACCTGATCAAAAACTCATTGGTGGCAGTCACCTGATCAAAACCTGCTAGTGGATTCCTACCAGGGTGGTAGAAGAGTGGATGTACCCAGGTTGGGGAACCACTATAAAACTTCTTGTGTTGTCTGGCTGCTCCTTTTCTTGTTCTTCTTGCTGTGGGTGTGATAGGGTAGTTGTGTTGTGATATATCTATATGCTGTGTTAGGTTAGTTTAGCTTAGATTATCTCTTTTCTGTTAATATTGGTATCACATTTATTCTCATTACTCTGATAATATTTTAAACAGCAAAAAGATTTTAGATTACTCTATTCACCCCCCCTATAGAGTAAATCAGGTCTAACCCCATCTTTCATTCTGCTCCATTTTTGAGGGATTCGATCCAGAACAATTGAGGGTTTTCAGCTTTTCTCCTGTTCGATTCTCTGGAGAAGTACTGGCCATCGGTTTATGCATTTCTCCTCTACAGCTTCCTAGAGAAAATCTCGGATCGTCTTCTTTTTTGCATTTGGAGAGCTGCAGCCTCGTCTCCTTCGGTTCTTCATTGCTGGCATGTATTTGGGCTGAACCATCAATATTTCTGCTCAAATCCCGAAGAACACCTCATCAATATTTCTACCTGGAAAGTGGAACCTGTTTCATGGTAAGTCTTGAACGAAATTATAGTTTTCATGTATATATTGTTTTGCAGAAATTTGAATCAAGGTCTTGAATGAAATTATAGTTCTCATGTATATATTGATTTCGAGAGATCTGAATCATCTAGTGGAGATCCATCCATGGTAGTTCAAATTTTGTTCAATCAGAACAGCTTTTCCAAAAAATCACTCAAAACTCCATTTTGTTTACAAACAATTTTTTCAAAACTTCGTTTTGGAAACTCCATTTCACCCAACAGTTTTTTTTAACAAAACTCTTTTCCAGAATCAACAATTTTCCTATCAACAACTTTCCATCTGCAGCTTTTCACCAACAGCAACCCAACCAAATAGAGCCTTTATCTGGACAGAAACATGACAGAACATGCGAGACCAAGGTTGTAGATGTCGGATGTCGGGTTTATGTCGGTTTGGGTTTGAAATGTCGTATGTCGGATTGCGGGGGATATATCGGGGATATTTTACAATATCGGATTTTAATATTTAAATAAAGATAACAATATTTATAAACACATTTTTTGCAAATAAGTAAAAATGTACAGACAAATAACTATAGTAATGTACAGACAAATAAGTATTTATAACATTTTTTTTGAAATAATTTCGAAATATGAAGGAGAAGCTCATGTAATTATGCAAAGTTGGAGGGGAGTTTTTCTTAGCTATTGCAAAAATCACTATAACAGAAGTTAACAAAATAATGTTAACATAAGTTAGAAGTGCACGAGAGAAACAAAAATCACTGCAGATTTACACAAGAAAAGGTATAAACTAAGGTATTCCAAAAAAGAAACTTAACTATAGCATAAGTAAGAAGCTTACAGTAACAGAAGTTTAATAAAACTTTTAGATCTTATGACTTGATCAATATAATAACTCCAAATAAAACTTTCAATTGTCGCAGAAACAAGAAGAAAGAAGCAGAAAAAAGAAGTGGGCTTACAGTAGAGTGAAGTAACAGAAACCCTAAAGCCCGACATCGACTCCTCGCGTCCTCGCCTGCGATGCCGATTCGTAGAAAGCCCTACGTCGTCTGCTCCTCGCCTGTGATGTCGATCCGTTGCCTCGTCACCGGAGTAGCTGTCGAGTGACGACCTCTCCGCCAGAGCGACTCTCCCGTAAAATTTAGGGTAGAGCGAGAAATGCCGAATCATGAAATGGACTTGTGAAGTAGAAAAATATGGGTCCCGTGAACTTTGTTTTTTTATATATTAAATATAATTACCGAAATATCGGGTTAGAGATATATCGATATATCAGGATATATCGCCGTTTTTTTACAAAACGATATTTTTGTCGAACAAATCGGTTTCGTTGCGTTTTACACCCAAAATTTTATGTCGGCCGATATGTCGGACATGTCGGCCGACATCTACAACACTGTGCGAGACTTCTTAAAAAAATTACATTCTAGAAAGATTTTTGATCAATACACGGGCAAACCAACTGCTCATTATTTAAACACTAAAGAATTACACGCGAGAGTTCTTTAAGAACAGAAACAACGAGCAAAACATGGAAGAGAGATCTTCTTATATGAACAAAATAAACTCATCGACGAAGATGGAGCCTTCTGGAACTAGGGTAAGCCTCACTGACGAAGATGGAGCCTCCTGGAACTAGGGCAAGCCTCGCCAAAGAAGAAGATGGAGCCTCCATGAACTAGGGCAAGCCTCCGACGAAAGGCACGAAGAAGATGGAGCCTCAGTTGAAGAATACGAAGAAGATCAAAGTAGATCGAGCCTCCGACTGAAGAAGTCGAGCCACGCCGTTGTTGCCAGGCGCACGCCTTGCCGAAATAGAGCATTGCAAGATTGAAAAGGGTGAAAGTGGGGAAATGATATGACTGATTGAGAGTTAACAAAGGGTATTTTTGGCATTTCAAAAAATTTGGTTGGAATTTTAGACCGTAGGGGGATTGTAAACGATGCAATCTTGTAGGGGAGGTCTTTGTAATGTTAAAACATAGAGGAGAGGTACATGTAATTATGCAAATTCAGAGGGGAGGTCCTGGTAATGAACCCTTCATATATATAATTACTTAAGTAATAAATAACTCCAAGAATTAATGAATTGGTTAATCAATCCATAAAGTAATCAAACAACGGCACTGTGAAGGAGATTTGGGCTGCTCGAGCGAGAAGGTGGCCGCAACTCGAAAAAAAGACCTTAGCGTCTGGGTAGAGTTTACCAAAAACTATAAAAAAGGACAGACACAACTTGTAAATAGGAAACTTGCAGGAAATGCCACTCTCCTACGACTGCTAACTCGAGAAACAAACGACGACTATCGCGAGCAAGGGGAAGACCTTTGTGGTTCTCTTCTTTTATCGTGAGGAGAAATCCTCCCCCACTTAGTGGTTCATGCGGACCCAAGGAAGGAAGTTCTTTGATATCAAGTTGTTACATGCTTACTCTTAACATGTCAGTAGCTTGTCGGAGAGGTGGCCGGACGTAGCGAGGGCAGCGACTATGTGAGAGATAAAAGGGGGAGTCGCCTGAAAGAGATCTAAAATCAACCTACGAGGTGCGACGAGGAAGCCAAGCTTAACCCAACGATGCCTTAAAGTGGAAATCTGTTAAGAGTTAGGGAGAGGGGGAGAGAAGAGGGGAAACTAGGGAGGGAAAAATATTATACTTCTTGCTTTCCATATCAATATCCCCAAGGGCCTTTAAATAGAAGTTATATGATCTAATTGTGTACAAACTCTCTTACTAGAAATACTTGCTAAGCTACATAAAAGATGAACAAACTCGAAGTGACTTTGACATGATAAGATACATAAAATATGAAATAAGTGGCGACTAGCGTATGCCCATAGCAAAAAAAAATGAGCACTAGGTTAATGAGTACCTCTCTAAAAATGAATCTACCAGTGCCACCTCATGGTGCTCATCATGCTTTATGTTTACCCAGAATTCTGCGATCCTGCAAAATATTCAACATACTTCATGTCTGTCGATTAGGGCGACCTTAGTTTACGGAGACTGCCCAAACCACCCATTAAAAACTAGCAATCATCCTCAGGAAGATCGGGATCAACCGTTAGTCTGACTGCCAGGCGTTACAATCAGAGTGCTTCTTTAAATGTAGCGCTTTTCGCACACCATGTAACCTCTCATCTCTATCCAGTTCTCATGTACCCTGGGCTTCCCATAATTGTAGGGCCTCCCCATTTCGGAAGGCCCCCATTATTATAAATAGGAGTGAACAGTACTCAGAAGGCATGCTGACTCGAATCCTCAAGCCTAATTACTCTGGTTACGGTCTCGAATGTAGTTTCTTCTTAGTCACTTAGTCACCGGCTAAGGCTATCTCACTCTTGTAACTGCTCTTCTTTGGTGGAATAAGATCGTCCACAACAAGTGGTATTCTCCGCTGCGGGCAAATCTGGCCTTGCCGCTCTGCGACATAAGTTCTTTTTAATCATACCTTGCAAACTAGAAAGTAACCGACTGCTCACAGTCCCCTACGATGTCTTTTGGCATGAGGTCGTGGAAGTGCATTTTCTGCACCAACAGAACGAACATACGAACTTCAGATTGTGTTGTTCGACGAACAGATCGGTTAGGATGTCTGACCACGATATTCAACAGTGCTCGCCTGCAGGGACCAGAATCAGTTCAAACAATGCAACCACCATAGAAGACCTGGAGTTTAGGTTTGATCAAGTTCGTCGCGAGACCGCCCAGTAGATAGAGGAGATGACTCATGCACTCATTTCGATAACCCGACGGTTAACTCCTCAGATCGATGTAGTCGCAACCCCTCCAGTCGGTCCGCAAACTCCTGCAGTAGGCACTCCAGCTCCTCCTGCTCGCCCGATCACTCTGCCCGCTGTAACGACCTAAAATGAAAATTTGTATAAATATTTTGAGAATATCCCCGATGATGAAAAGACACATAATTTCTGATTTTTCTTCCTTGCATGATGATTTTGTAGGTTTCCTTTTAAATTATATTGGTGTCATTCATGTGGGCTGTGAATGTGTTTATGGGCTAAAGATTTTGGGCTTTGGACTGGCTTTATGACTGTTATGCTACTTGTTGTGCTGGCTTGGTGTGATGTGCTGGCTGTGTTTTGTAGTGCTGGCTGTGTGCTGTGCTGGCTGTGTATTCAAATGTGCTGGCTGATTTTGATGTGCTGGAGGTTGAGGTGTTGAACGGGTAGGTATTTAGCTTCGGTTAAGTGCACCTGGGGCGGTGTTTGGCACGATCTTACCGCTTAGCCGCTGAGTTCACTGTATAAATGTCGGGCCGCTACTTCGTTTCTCCCGCACTTCCTGCTTCTGCGATTTTTCCCTTCGCTTTCTTCCTCCGGCTGCCCCACTGCGACAGAGAACACTCTTCACTTCCCTCTTCTACCTATTCTCCTTCTCTTACTTCACCCCCTTTCTCTATGCCGAGCCACTTGAGCTCTCGTTGTCGTGCTCCCGTGCCGACGCTGCTTTGCCACCGATTCGTGTGAGCCGACGGCTCTGCTGGACCAATTAGGGCTGCTCTATTTCCTCTTCTTCTTCTCTGCCGAGCTGTTGTAGAGCTGCTGCTGCTTCCTTCGTCTCCTTCTAGGGCTGCTGCCATTATTTTTTCCCCGCTACTGCTACTGCGCCAAGGTTTCAGCTTCTTCCTCTTCTCCTCCTTCTCTGGCTGATCATTTTTCTGCTTCTTCTTTTCTTCTATTGCTGCACCCGAGTACTGCCTTGCAGTTGCTGTCTCTACTCCTGATTTAGGGTTCCTGCTGCTCCTGAGCTTCTCCTGTGTAGCTGCTGTCACCGCAAGGTTGCCGCCGCTTCTTGTAGCTGCTCCCGAGCTGCCGCCTCCCTGCTGCCTTTTTCATTTTGCTGGTTTTGTTTATGTGTTCTACTTGGATTAATTTTTGGTTTTCATTTCTGATTTTGGAAGATTGTGTGTGAGCTAAGTTCAATTTTTATGCATTGCTGGACAATTAGGTTAAGAGGATGGGAAGTCCAATTGGGGGGCTGGCTTTTAGCCCAATTTTGAGACGTATGACTAGTTGTCCGACAAATCATAAAGCTTTGGCCTTTAGCAATTAATTGGTATTTTCGGTTTATTATTTTAAGGCAAAATTATCAAATTGGTCCCTAAACTTTGAGATCTTTTTCAAATTAGTCCCTAAACTTTCAAATGATTCAAATATGTCTCTAAACTATTAAAACAAGTTCAAAGTAATCTCAAATTGGTCCCTATGAGGGTAGGATTCTTGTACTTGTTTTAATAGTTTAAGGACCTATTTGAATGATTTGAAAGTTTAGGGACTGATTTGAAAAAGTTCCCAAAGTTTAGGGACCAATTTGATAATTTTGCCTTATTTTAACTTTCCAATACAACTCTTTACACTCCATGTTACAACGAGACACAACCCAAATTAAGATGCATGTTATTTCAGTGGTTCCCAAAGCTTAAAACTTCGAGGATGGCGTCCCGTGACAACCGTGACATACATGCGGCAAGAGATATGAATAAAGGAAAGAAAAGCGTGAGTATTTTATTTTTTGAAATTATGAGTATTCAATTATTTTGCCATATTTAATATCTTTGAACAAACTTGCATGTGCATATGAGTTTCGCCTTAAAGATATATCGCTAAAGAAATAAAGTGGGCGAGGGGACAATTAAGCGATAATTATTCTGAGGGGAATTATTTTATTAAAAACTTCTATTTACGCGCCAAGATAAAATTCAATTAAAAGTCTGCATGGGGAAATGTGATGGCTTCGAATCCGATGATGTGGAGGCATCCACTAATGGATTCACCAGTAGGGGTGAGCCTACACTTACGCTCTTCGGGGGCGGAGCCCAATTCAGATGCATTACCGGAGCATTTCCCATTTTATGTAACTAAAGATAAGGAGAAATTTAAAAACTAGTATTGGAATCAAGTGACTAATTTTATTGTGCTGTAAACATATTGGTATCAGCCCTCTTGTTTGCATGTATAACAGTTTCACGAAATTCTGTTCTCATATAGTCATAAATTTTTATGACCAACCCTTAGTGGATTTTTTTTTCAGACAACAGGTGAAACTCCGGGTGTACGGGGAAGGTTCGCACCTGAAGAATTAGAGAAGATATGACTCAATGTCTACAAAGGAATCGAGGAAGGTTCTGAGAGTCATAAATTACTATGTTCAGAAAATTACTGTAAATTTTTATCAGATTTCGAGTAAACAACTGTATGGTGATGTAAATAAGTAAAATGATGAAATAAAATTGTACTGTTCTTAGATATGCTGCGAATCTATTAACTCTCTGTTCATCTTCTGGAATCATTGGAAAGCCCAGAGATTTTGAGTCTTCACAACTTGGTATCAGCGGACGGTTCAGGTGTCACTAGAATATGTCGTAACATAAACAGTACAAAAATCTTTCAATCTAAGGAAGTTACATTCGTTTATAGGAACCTGTCCAAGTCTATTCTAGCCGTCGCAGCCAACGCCGTCGAGAGAATCAAGATGATCATGTCTATCAAGCGACCACCAAATCCGAGGAAAGTTATAACGGGCATCAACAACCTCGGCGTCCTTCGGATTTCGTGCTATCAATAGCCAAGCTTTTAAGTTAGTTTTCCTACGTTAGCCACTTTCAGACCCACACTTCCTCAAGAAAATCCTACTCCACCACATCAACCACAACAACATCCAATGAACCCTTCTCCAAATCTCCCTCCAAGAGTAGAAGCTCCGACGCCCCAATACCGTCAAATGGACTTCGATCTTAAACAATTTATGGAATTTAAACCACCGACGTTTGTTGGAGGCCTATCTCCCTTAGAAACAGAAGATTGGATACTGTGAATTGAAATAATCTTCCAAGTCATGCGTTGCCCAGAGGACCGGAAAGTTGAACTCGCGTCATTTGTATTGGAGGGCACCGCGAAGCGTTGGTGGAACAACTTAGTCGCCACAAAATTTACGGGACCTAAAGCTGTGACATGGGAAAATTTTCTTTAAGAATTCACTAATTGGTTCGTACCCCGATCGGAAAAATGAGTCCTACACGATCAATTTTTACAGCTCGTCCAAGGATCCAAGTCGGTGCTACAGTACGAGACAGAATTCTCCAAGTTGGCCTATTATGCCGATTCTCTCGTAGCTACCGAGGAAGATCGTTGCCGGCAATTTCAACAGGGACTGCAGGACGACATATACAATTTACTCGTACCCTTGGATATCCTAGAATATGGAAAGTTGGTCGAACGAGCACGATTAGTGGAAATCGATCAAGACAAAACGAAGAAACACCGAGATGGGAAAAGAAAAGCCACGGAAATCTCAACTCAAAGTGAAATACAGAGCAAAGATGTTGCTAAGACAATACAAACTGGTCCATCAACCAGTACTACGACTCAAGCAAATTTGACGAAATGTGTCAAGTGTGGCAGAAATCACCAAGGCGAATGTTTGACTGGCGTTTGTTATTATTGTCGTGAGCCGGGTCACACAAAGAAGAATTGTCCAAAGCTCCGAAATAAAGCAATCAATTCACAACCTCCACTGCAGCAGCAATTATATCAAATGCTTGCTGAATCATTCGCATCAGCACCCTCACCAACGTTTGCACCAGTACCTGCACCTGCACTTGCTCCTGTACCGGCCCCAACGCCACCTCAAGAAGGCCTAGATGATCGATTAGTTTTTCCCCGGGCTTATACCTATGGAAAATAGGTTATGTTAAACATGACATTTCAAGAGTAGTTTTCGGGGACAAAAACTCCTAAAGGAGGGGAGGATTTGTAACGACCTAAAATGAAAATTCGTATAAATATTTTGAGAATATCCCCGATGATGAAAAGACACATAATTTCTGATCTTTCTTTCTTGCATGATGATTTTGTAGGTTGCCTTTTAAATTATATTGGTGTCATTCATGTGGGCTGTGAATGTGTTTATGGGCTAAATATTTTGGGCTTTGGACTGGCTTTATGGCTGTTTTGCTACTTATTGTGCTGGCTTGGTGTGATGTGTTGGCTGTGTTTTGCAGTGCTGGCTGTATTCATATGTGCTGGCTGATTTTGATGTGCTGGATGTTGAGGTGTTGGACGGGTAGGTATTTAGCTTCGGTTAAGTGCACCTGGAGCGGTGTTTGGCACGATCTTACCGCTTAGCCGCTGAGTTCACTGTATAAATGTCGGGTCGCTACTTCGTTTCTCCCGCACTTCCTGCTTTTGCGATTTTTCCCGTCGCCTTCTTCCTCCGGCTGCCCCACTGCGACAGAGAACACTCTTCTCTTCCCTCTTCTACCTATTCTCCTTCTCTTACTTCATCCCCTTTCTCTGTGCCGAGCCACTTGAGCTGTCGTTGCCGTGCTCCTGTGCCGACGCTGCTTTGCCGCCGATTCGTGTGAGCCGACGGCTCTGCAGGACCAATTAGGGCTGCTCTATTTCCTCTTCTTCTTCTCTGTTGAGCTGTTGTAGAGCTGCTGCTGCTTCCTTCGTGTCCTTCTAGGGCTGCTGCCATTCTTTTTTCCCCGCTACTGCTACTGCGCCAAAGTTTTGGCTTCTTCCTCTTCTCCTCCTTCTCTGGCTGATCATTTCTCTACTTCTTCTTTTCTTCTACTGCTGCACCCGAGTACTGCCTTGCAGTTGCTGTCTCTACTCCTGATTTAGGGTTCATGCTGCTCCTGAGCTTCTCCTGTGTAGCTGCTGTCACCGCAAGGTTGCCGCCGCTTCTTGTAGCTGCTCTCGAGCTGCCGCCTCCCTGCTGCCTTTTTCATTTGGCTAGTTTAGTTTATGTGCTCTACTTGGATTAATTCTTGGTTTTCATTTATGATTTTGGGAGATTGTGTGTGAGTCAAGTTCAATTTTTATGCATTGCTGGACAATTAGGTTAAGAGGACGGGAAGTCCAATTGGGGGGCTGGCTTTTAGCCTAATTTTGAGACGTATGACTAGTTGTCCGGCAAAACATAAAGCTTTGGCCTTCAACAATTAATTGGTATTTTCGGTTTATTATTTTAACTTTCCAATACAACTCTTTACACTCAATGTTACAACGAGACTCAACCCCAGTTAAGATGCGTGTTATTTCAGTGGTTTCCAAAGCTTAAAACTTCGAGGATGGCGTCCTGTGACAACCGTGACATACATGCAGCAAGAGATACGAATAAAAGAAAGAAAAGAGTGAGTATTTTATTTCTTGAAATTATGGGTATTCAATTATTTTGTCATTTTTAATATCTTTGAACAAACTTGCATGTGCATATGAGTTTCGCCTTAAAGATATATCGCTAAAAAATTAAGTGGGCGAGGTGACAATTAAGCGATAATTATTCCGAGGGGAATTATTTTATTAAAAACTCCTATTTACGCGCCAAGATAAAATTCCATTAAAAGTCTGCATGGGAAAATGTGATGGCTTCGAATCTGATGATGTGGTGACATCCACTGATGGATTCACCAGGAGTGAGCCTACACTTACGCTCTTCGGGGGCGGGGCCCAATTCAGGTGCATCACCGGAGCATTTTCCATTTTATGTAACTAAAGATAAGGGGAAATTTAAAAACTAGTATTGGAATCAAGTGACTAATTTTATTGTACTGTAAGCATATTGATATCATCCCTCTTGTTTGCATGTATAACAGTTTCACGAAATTCTGTTCTCACATAGTCATAAATTTTTATGACTAACCCTTAGTGGATTCTTTTTTTTCAGACAACAGGTGAAACTCTAGGTGTATGGGGAAGGTTCGCACCTGAAGAATTAGAGAAGGTATGACTCAATGTCTACAAAGGAATCGAGGAAGGTTCTGAGAGTCATAAATTACTATGTTCAGAAAATTACTGTAAATTTTTAGCATATTTCGAGTAAACAACTGTATGGTGATGTAAATAAATAAAAGGATGGAATAAAATTGTACTGTTCTTAAATATGCTGCGACTCTATTGACTCTCTGTTCAGTTTCTGGAATCATTGGGAAGCCCGAAGATTTTGGGTCTTCACACCCGTAGCTCCTCTGCAGCCTTAATCCGAGTAGTTTGCAGCTTCCCGTCGCGATTTCTTCAGAGAAGCTGCTCAAAGAGGTACAACTAGAGTGTTGAAATTCCAAGGAAGTTATGGTAATCCTCTTGTTGTGGTCGGAGAGGATCCTTTTCTTTTTTCAAATCAAGTTCGTTGGGAACCTCGCCTTCATGTCTTCTCCGAAAGAGAAGATCCCGTCTCTCACCTCCAAGCTTTCAAATCAGCTGTCTCAACGAGGATCTTGTCAGATAGAATCAAGTGCAAATTGCTTGCCACGTATTTTGATAGCAAAACCAGAGAGTGGTTCTACAAGTTGTCATCCCAGTCAGTTTCTTGCTTCTTAGATCTCCGAAGAGAACTTTTCCTGAGGTTTGCCACTTCTAAGAAGAGGACGAGTGGTCCGCCGACCCTCTTCTAGATAAAGCACGATGACAATGAAACTCTTCGTCATTTCATTGGCGGTTTCAAGAGAAGATCCTAGGGTTTCATGATGCACATCCTTCTTTGTATCAAGTTTCTCTTACTTGCGGCCTCCACGAAGGTCTTTTCAAATTTGAAGTCAATAGAAAGGAACCAGGTTCCTACTAAGAATTAATCAGCATGACTAATTATTTTATAGAGGGTGAAATCTCCAACCCACGCTTTATCTCCTCTCTATCCGAGCTAGTCGATAAGAAGCGTGCTATTGCTTCATCCTCCACAGCTCCTGTTTCCTCAAAGACCTCCTCAACTTCAACCCACAAGCTCAAAGGGGCAGGAATTTCCGCTATCACCACCCTTATTACAACCATCAACAATTCCACCAGATGAGACCCCAAGTGCCTGTTCAGCCTCAGCAAGCCCCTCAATACTTCCAGCCTCCACCTCCCGTTTCAACCCTCAATAACAATATGATGACTCCCAAGAGTCATTCACTGATCTTGTCCTCCCGATGAACGAAGTTATAAATCCTCTAGAAGCAACCTTACTTCCGGAAACTAATGCCTATGATGTTCGACGTCAAGAGTTAGAATCCATCCCTCTATTGTGAATATCACAAGGAAAGAGGTCATTTAACCGAGAACTACGAGCTCTTCGGATTCTCATTGAAATGTTGCTGAAATAAGGAAAGCTCCAAGATATGATTTTTCAAAAAGAGGGTGATAAACCCATCGCTACTAAAGGAAAAAAGTGTCTGAGGTTCGCTGAGAATGTGAAGAAGTAAATGATATTGGTTCTCTTGGGAATATCAATTATGAGCAATATTTTAAATATCGGATGTCGGCGACATCAGATTGAGTTTTTAAATGTCGGATGTCGGAAGTCGGAGACATGTCAGAGATATTTTAAAATATCGTATTTTCATGTCTTATAAATAAAAATTTCATTTTTATGTATATTAACTATAATTATATGTTATAAAAATAGAAAAATAATATAACAAATATATAAAAAATGAGTCATTTATATTACAAAATAAAATCGAACAGTATCTAAGATAAAATATTATTAACAAATACAATGATATATTGTAAAATATATTTGATAGTATACAATAATTTTATTTTGATAGCAATAAGTATATTGCAAGTAAAGAAGATTTAAAAAATAAAAAACCTTGATTAATTATAAATTTTTTCAAACTTATAAATTTATATTAAAAACTTGCATACAATGAACTAATAAATGTATTAAATATTTTCATATTTTTTGTAATAAAAAATAAAAAATTTGTGAAACAACTATACAAAATTTATTGTAAAAATAAAACGTTAAAAAATCGAAATAATAAGTCTAATCAATATAAACATACATAATATAATACAAGCAGTCGTGCACGGGGGACCCCATGCGAGAAACATTCGTCGTGAGTGTGACATTTGTCGAGGGAGCGACATTCGTCGTGGGTGCGACATTTGTCGAAGGGGCGACATTTGTCGTGGGGCAACATTTGTCATGGGGGCAACATTTGTCGTGGGGGCGACATTTGTCGTGAGGGTATCATCTGTCATGGTGGCGTCATTCGTCGTGGGGGCGACATTCGTCGTGGGGGCGACATTCGTCATGGGGGCGACATTCGTCGTGGGGACGACATTCATCGTGCGGGTGACATTCGGCATGGGGGCTACATTCAACCAAAGCGACATTCGTCGTGGGGGAAACATTCGTCGTGGTGGCGACATTTGTCATGAGCGCGATATTTGTCGTGGGCGCGACATATGTCATGGGCGCGACATTGGTCGTGGACGACATCATTGGCCTTGGGGGAAACATTAGTCATGAGAGGCGTCATTGACAATGAGCGGTGACATTGGTCGTGGGCGGCGACATTGGTCGTGGACGACCCATATTAATGAATAATGATAGATAGTTTACAAGCAACCATTTTTATAACAGGCCCATATTAATGAATAATGACAACATGATGTATAAGGGAGCAAAATAACCCAGACATGAACAAAGCATGGTGTATGAACAATTAACCGAAGCAAAGCTTAAACCGAAGCATGGTGTATGAACAATCAACCCAGACATGAACAAAGCTTAAACCTGAACAAAGCAGTAGATTTCTCAAACATCAGCTTAAACCTGAACAATGCACGAAGGGCCCCCGTGCCCCGCGCAACAGTACACAGCTCGCATTGGCGGGCTTCGCCTGCCCCCAGTGGCAACTCTGGTCATGGGGGCGACATTGGTCGTTGGTGGCAACATTGGTCATGTGCGGCAATATTCATCGGGGGCCAGCTTTGGGATATCAAATATGTCGAGATCAATTAGTTTTTAACACATCCTTCATGACCCAAACCTGAATTTTGTTATTGTTGTGAATTATTGAAATATGAGAATGTGTAACTGGAATATCATTAAGGCTCCGTTTGGGGGGGCTTATTTTCACCGGTCAAGCGGTTACGACCGCATGAACTGGACCGTAATTAAGGTCTGGTTCATTCGGTCGTAACCGCTTGACCGGTGAAAATAAGTCCCCCCAAACGGAGCCTAAGACAAAAAAAATAAAACAAAGAAATGCGATCAAATTGAGAAATGCAAACCAAGAAATAATAGAAAAGGCCATGTAACCTGATGTTTACGGGCCTTAGAGGTGTGTGATTGTCGAGTGAAGCGAGATTCGGCGGACGCGAGCACGGAAGTTAGAATGAAATGGATTGCCATAAACTGAGATTAACCTTTACGCCATCCCTAATTCTCCACAGAGCCCTCCCTGCACCCAAATAAACAAATAAAAATGCGTAAACATCGGCCAAAATCCCCGCATTTCAGTCTTCTGATAAAATTGCCTTCATCTAAAATTCCTCATAAATACTTTTTATGTCCAATCTTCCTATTAACTATTATTATCCATTTTTTCTGCAGAAAGACGAATATAAAACCAAAAATGCTTGATCAGAAGCAAAATGGAGTATAAAATATAATGGCAAAATCATTTAACAATGAAAAGTTGAGATCATTTATCTATTATAAATATGCATTTTAAGCTTATAAACAGTTTTGGAAGATCGAATTGTATGCTTTGATTTATAGAATTTCATGGCGACGAACTCATCATTCAAGAAACTGACTACTTCATAATTTCCAAATATTGCAGTAAACCATGGTATTTCTTATATTCCATGCAGGAACTGCCTGTACAGGGAAGTTCGCTAATTTCATGCGTCCTAAGCCCTGAGGAAACCCATTACATTCAGACCGAAGACAGTCAATATGCATGCAATCAATATATACCCAGATTTATAAACTATCGGACACCGATACAAACTGATATCAATTCTATCAACTTGAAAATAAAATTCAGATTCTGGACACCAATACAAACTGATAGAGTGCTAATTTCAAAACATGTAGGCTGCAGTTTACATCTTTGCACCTACAACATCTTATGTTCATTGCTAAAGTTCATCTAAGAAATTACCTTAGCTGCATCTAATTTTTGCGAGAGGCTGCAAGGTAAACCTGAACATAAATTACCCCTAAAAACATGGTTTGATTGAAATATTAATGCAGAAGAAGAAATTTCTTGCCCGCAATGAGCATTGCACCTACAGGAAGCTGTCGCTTTACATAAACTGTGCAGCTTCTGCATGCACAATTATAGCTATCCGATCATTTATTGACCAAGATAAAGTGCAATTTGATAGGCTATTATGATGTTTTAACAATACACATGTCTGCAGTTATCAAAAATTGAATAGACACATATAGAGACTCAGATTTAAACTGAGAAATCTAATTATGAATCAGATCACACATATGGTCTAAGCGCACATTGAAACTTTATTTCATATGCTGAAAGAAGCCTATATTATAACACTTGGCAATGCCAAAATGATCCTCTTCGTGCTAAAATGATCCTCTTTGACTTGCCAAAATCGTAAGCAAACAACAGGAATAAACTAAGTAGTGAGGTAGAAGAGGATCATTTTGGATTCTTCTTAAGAGCCCTTAGGAAGAAACATTTACACTGCAGGAATATCAAGATTAACTTCAACAGAGATTGCCTAGCGACATTCATGACTTAGAAGGGTAAATATCAAGATCCTAAAAGCAATCGTACATCTATTCACCCAACTGAAGCTTCCGTCCAATTGTTTATAGTTTGATTTTCTATAAATCAAGACCATATCTAGGTGAATCCTTCAGATTGCACAATCTGACAAAATCTCTTGATTCAGGGAACGCAGTTGCGCGAAATCACATATACAGAGCAAGCTATCTTCCTCTACATTCTAAAAAAAATCCAGATTAAGGTGCTGGGAAGGAGAAAAATAAAGGCTAGAAAACATAACCTGCAACCAAAAAGCTCGAGATGGGGCTGGAGAAGAATCAAAATGAACGTGAGCGATTGAGGGAATTAGATCGAGAGAAAGCCAGATTGCTAGGGTTTGTTTGCTTGCAATCTAAGACGCTTGCTACCAGAGATTCCAGATGCTCCCAACTGGGAGGCTGGGAGAGAGAAGTGCTCATGCTCCCAACTGGGAGGCTGGGAGAGAGAAGTGCTCATGCTCCCAACTGGGAGGCTGGGAGAGAGAAGTGCTCGAGAGAGCAGCGGCCGTCTTCGTAAGTGAGCGACTCACGCCAATCGTTGTGATGGGGAGGAAGAAGCCAAGCAGCGCATTTAGGAAGACCTAACCTGCGTGCGTTTAGGAGGAAGAAGACCTAACCTGCGGAGGATCCCATTGCTGCGATCGGGAGGAAGAAGCAAAATAGCGCAAGACCTAACCTGCGGAGGCTCTCGCCATCGGTAGAAGAAATGGGTATCGCGATTTTGAGGCAGATGAATAGTGTAGGAAAGGATGAAAACTATATTAATTAAGCTCAAATACGGTCAAAAGATCAAAATACCCCTCAATTAACTTACAAAAGCTAGTTTTATGGGGGTTTTCTTGGATTTAAATGTTACACATGGTGTAACATATCTCCTTGTTTATAGTATAAAGATATAGACGATTTAAACATATGTTGCTGGTCTGCTAATATAACATAAAAGTCGTGTCGGCCGATATGTCAGAAAAAAATCAGACATGTCCTATATTTTAGAAAAGCACAATCTATTTTTTTTAGAAAAAACATATCGTTTTGCCCCAAAAACGACATGTCGGGAGACATGTCGGACTTGCGGAAGAGATTTAAAATAATGATTATGAGAATGTATGCATAAAAGCTGATGATCAAAAGACTGCTAGGTCATCTTTTCTGTATCCACTGGGGGGGAGATCGAGTCCTCTCGGAAGGCGACCATGGATAGGGTTTTATGTTCCGAGGTTGCAACAACCTGCGATTTTCCTAGGGACTGTCACCTTTAGCCAAGATGATCTCCCTCAAACTGCCTACCCTTTCATTGATTCTGTGGTCATCAAAGCCGTTGTGGAAAACTATACAGTATCAAAAAATTTAATATATATCAGTAGTTCTGTCAATCTCCTCTTCAAATTGACCTTTGATTCCTTGAGGCTTAGAAATACCCTCCTTTCAAATGATGGATGATACGATCCCGAGAGGAATCCGGCAAGGGGGAGGGCCGACAGAGGTGAGGAAGAGGAAGGAGGGAACATGACAAAATCCTTAGGGAGCAACCCTAATTTTCATTCATCCAGGAATAATAAAAAAGGAGTACAATTCCACCCCTTATAGGCACGAGGTGTGAATTGCAAGTGTGAAATAAATAATGCGTACACAACATAATATAAAATAACAAAATGTGAAATAAATAAATAGTCACGCCGACGTCGCGTTTTCGGTCTCTCCTCCAGACGGGTTCGTCATCGCCTCCCCCCGCATGCGGTCTTGTCATGGTGTCTCTTCGGCGCGTGCTTGTTCTGTTGACATGCGCAACCGTAACAATACCGCTGTCTGGAAAATATGCCTTGTCCCCAAGGCAATGGTCGGAGGGGTGGCGACATCAGTGATCCTGGGGTAGCCACGTGGCGTCAGACTCCCAATAGTAAGACCCAACGACAGGGACCTCCTGCGAGCCAGAGTCTCCCTGAAGGTGGTAGCGATGATCAAGTAGCTTGACTGGGTAGTACGACGTCAACTGCCATCTTTCTTCCAGAGCAGAGTCGACTGAGCTGGCGGCTACCCTGCCGGAGGCTGAATGACGTCGACGAGCGCAGTAGAAAGCTCTTGGTGGTCCGTCGGAAAAGGAAGAGGCACAACAGACAGGCCTGAGGGGCCCCACTGCCCCGCGAATAGGCCGATGTCCGTGGTCCGCTGGGTCACGCAGAGGGAGATCAGAGATCCTCGGAGTGCGGAGTCACCGTCGAGGCGACATGGCTGGTCCTCATATAAGAACATCATCGACATAGTCTCCTAATTGATGCATACCTCGTCGAGCGTGTGGAGCCAAACCACTCCCAGAATGGCGTCGACATCGGCTAAGCTGAACATGTAGAAGTCCGCGACCACGGAACTGGACCCCACATAGGGAGAGACGACAGTTCAACGATCCTGAGTAGATCGGTGGCGCTCATCGCCCATACGGACCGCAACATCCGGTGAGGGAACCGAGGGAAGACAGAGCTGCTACACCAGGTGCTTAGAGATGCGGTTGTGGCTTGCGCCGCTGTCCACCATGATGATGATCGGGCGATCCCGTAGTGCTCCCTAGAATTGCATGGTCTGCTAGCCGGAGGTTCCAGCCATCGAGGCACTAGATAAATCCAGGCGGTGGAACGTAGCCACGATGGGGTCGAGAGGTGTATCCCTTGTCGAGGGCTCCAGGGCCTCAAACTCGGCCAGGGTCACCTCAGGTTCGATGCGCCGATGAAGGCGAGGAACTTCTTCATGGTGCACTCACGGTTGCGGGAGTACGGTTGGCGGCACCAAAAACAAAGACCCTTGCTACGAAGTTCATTGTAATCACTGTTTGAGAGGCGCTGAGGGGCCGGTGGGTGGCCCAGTCGGTTTCCCCAAGGCGGCGGCCTTGGTGGAGGAGCTGTGGCTGGTGGTCGCCAAGGCGGTCGAGGCTGGTGGTGATCAGCCGTAGGAGAAGGTGAACGGGGAAGGAGGTCGACATCCACCAGACGCGCTAAGTCCATGACGTCAGAACTGTGCAGGGGTGGTACATGCGGAGACGAGAGCAAATATGTGGCTGTAGAACCTGCATGAAGAAACCCATTTAATGATGGGGGGGGGGGGTAGCCTGGGAACGAAAGAGACTAGGACGACAAACTCATCAACATAGTCATTCAGGCCAGCTGTTTGGTGGACGCTGCAAAAACGCTCAATAGCGGAGAAGCCGTAATAGCGGCTGTCATACCGTCAGATCAACTCCTGCTTGATCTCGGGTCAGGAGAGGCATAGGTTGGATTGGCGGAGCCACCGAGGCCAATGAAGGGCCGAGCCGTCCAGGCCAACCACTGCCGCAAACACCTTGTCCTGCTCCAGTGTGAGTTGTGGTCGAAATATTGCTTCGCTTTGGTAATCCAACCCATTGGGTCGATGCCAACAAAAGAAGGAATGTCGAGAGAGAGGGCAGACTAACCCAGAATATGCAGAGGAGTGGTCCCAGATGGAATGATCGGCGGCCCGGTGTCGAGGAGAGTGCCACAGTCCGCGGGCTGGCCAGAGCCGGACACGACGAAGATGGTGGCGGTGGGCGCTTGCAGGGAGTCAATCTTGGAGTGGAGGACGAGCAGTGAGGCGTGCATGGAGGCGATGAGTTGCTCTTGGGCCTCCAGGCAGCAGTTAGGGTTTCAGTGGCTGCATCCGGAGGAAGTTCTCCGGCCGAACGGGTGTCGGGAGCCATGGACTAGAATCAGCGTGATGGAAAGGGCCACCAAAAGGGTAGAGCTGGACGGAAGCGCCCGGTGACGCGGCAGTCGCTGGAAGCGGCGAATGGCATGGCAGATCCGACGGAGTGTGCTATTGGACGCACGTGAGTCGAGGGATCCCGACAACCGGATATGGAAGGGAGGACTGGCGGAAGGGGCTGTTCTGGGGAAAAATTGGCTACCACAGACGATTTGGCGCAGAAGCCGGCGGATCAGGTGATGTATCAGCGGAATAGTGTCGCGGCAAACGTCAATTGCGGACGAATCCGCGGAACGACGAAACAGGGGTGCTGAAACCACGGAACAGCGCAGACGGCTGGCCGCAGGAGGCGACGCACGAGCGAGATCGAGCTTGTTGTCCCGGCGATGGACGGTGCCATAGAACCGGCTGATTGATGCTTGTTCTTATCAGGATGCAGTGGAACCGACTGATCGGGTTTTTGCGGAGGGGACACAGCAAGCTCCGACAGAAATTTCACGGATATCGCTAGCACCGTCGACGAGATGGCGGGCGGTGAGGCAGGTCGGACCAAATTGATACAATCCTGATAGGAATCCGGCAAGGGGAAGGGCTGGCGAAGGTGAGGAAGAGGAAGGAGAAGGGAACGAGACAAAATTCTTTGGGAGCAACCCTAATTTTCATTCATCCAGAAATAATCAAAAAGGAGTACAATTCCACCCATTATAGGCATGTGGTGTGAATACAACATCAACAACACTCAAGCCTTTATCCCACTATAGTGAGGTCGGCTATATGGATCCTTTGTCGCCATTGTGCTTATGGAAGAACTTTCTCCGCCTCCAAATAAAGACTTGCAGCACCGTGATGACCATGTGGAGCGTCGCCGAGATGACCATGTGGAGCATCACCATAATATCAGCTGGATTATTTATAAATATTGTACCATAATAATCTAATAGTAGTCATTGCTTATAGTAATGTTATAAATACTAATCAGTGTATTTATGATATTATGTTAGCACCAATACCCATATTACATATGAATAAGCAGATTAACATGAATAGTAACAAATTAAGTAGTCAGTGCTTATAGTAGTCATTTAATTATTTTTCATTAAATAATATCAGCTGGATTATTTATAAATATTGTACCACTAATATGTGATTCAACAGTTGATTAACCGTAATAATCTAATAGTAGTCATTGCCGACTATCAAATATATCGAAAAATGCGACGAGATTCATATTTACCGAATTCAGTAGAAGCTCAAGACACGCAAGTGCTCTAACCATGCTTCAACTTGTGATCAGTCCATAGATACCGATAGAAAATAAAGAAACACTCAGAAAATGTACAAACTCCAACATCATTGACAAATTCCTCATCAATCTTGATCCATTTCAATATGAACAAAAATTCAATTAAGTTGAATAGAATAGAAGAATTACAGGATAAAAAGGCATATTCACAGTAGATAAGAGATTGAATTCTTTTTCATTCTTTGAATTATCAAAATAGAAGTTCTTATTTCTTATTATATTATTGACGAGCTATAGTAATTGCACCTATCAAGGAAACTAAAAGAATTATAGAAATGAGTTCAAAAGGAAGATAAAAATCTATGGATAAATGAATCCCAATTTGTTGAACGTTACTTATTAAGTCTTGTTCTATAATCTGATTTGATTTTGTAGTCCGAAAAATTCCATACCATGAAGTATATGGGATAATAGTCATTAATGAAAAAAAAATTATGGTCATTGCATACTTGGCTCCCTTGAAAAGCATTGACGCACGTGTAAACGAGGTGCTCTACACCTAACTGAGCTATAGCCCTTGTCATAACTATTTTAACATAGAGACAATTTCTTGTCAAGAAGGGTATCCCATAATCCCACATGATAACTCTCTGATCCGTGTTTATTACTGATAAAAGATTTATATTGCTTAGAAAGCATATTTTGCCTATAATCCATCAAAGTGATGGAGACCCTTTTTGTGGTGATAAACGACCTACTTAACCCAGTGGTTAGAGTATTGCTTTCATACGGCGGGAGCGTCATTTGGTTCAAATCCAATAGTAGGTAGAACTTATTAGATACCACAGAATCTGGTATCTAATAAGTTTTTCTACCCATCCTCTTTTTTTCGTTCTCTAATCAGATTAGACTTCATTATGTTCATTTTGTGGAATAAAAATGTAGTGTGTAGGGTATAATAAAGAACTCTTTTTCTTTTGATTACTACTAATAGGAAATTACATTGATAGCGCCTAACCACAACTCATCCGCTGATTTTTCAACATCAATCGGTTCGGACCTCCGCTTAGTTTCACCCAAGCTTCATCCTGGTCATGGATAGATCACCCAGGTTCGGGTCCATAAGCAGTGACAATCGCCCTATGAAGACTCGCTTTCGCTACGGCTACGGTGGATTCCCTTAACCAAGCCACTGCCTATGAGTCGCTGGCTCATTCTAATCTCCGCAACTCCCATTTTTTGCTCATGTACACAATTCACTGCCCAACACTCAGAACCATAGAGCATTGCGGGTCTAATTGCAGTACGGTAAAACTTTCCCTCGAGTTTTAATGGTACTTTACAATCACATAAGATCCCTGACACGCCTCTCCACTTCAACCAACCCGCTTGGATTCTATGTGTCGCATCTTTATCAATACCTCCGTTTTTTTGAATTATCGATCCAAGATACTTAAAACATTCACTACGGGAAATATTTTGATCACCCAACTTAATAACGACGCCATTTGTCCTTCTTGTACTTCTAAATTTAAGCTCCATATACTCTGTCTTTGCCCTGCTCAACCTAAAACCCTTCTTTTCTAAAGTGTCTCGCCAAGATTCAAGTTTTGCGTTTACACCCTCGCACGTCTCATCAACCAAGACGATATCATCCGCAAACAATAAACACCAAGATATTGCTTGTTGGATATTTCTGGTGAGCTCATCTAAGATAAGGGTAAAGAGATAAGGGCTTAAAATTGAACCTTGATGTAATCCAACAGTAATAGGACATTTTTGTGTTAATCCTCCAGATGTCCTCACCCTTGTCACTGAATTTGTATACATATTTTTGATTATGTTAGCATATGATACGTTTACACCTTTCTTTTCTTTCTCGGGGTGTGAATAGCAAGTGCAAAATAAATAATGTGCACACAACAAAATATAAAATAACAAAATGCGAAATAAATAAATAGTCACGCTGGCGTCGCGTCTTAGGTCTCTCCTCTAGACTGGCTCGTCATCGTCTCCCTCCACGTGCGGACTCACCACAGTGTCTCGTCAGCCCGTGCATGTCCCGTCGGCATGCACAATTGTAACAATGGAACTCTCTATGGCTACTCTGGATAGAGGAAGTCAAAGTAAGTGTTACTCTTTCAGTAACATTGGGAGTAGTGACCAAGCAGGTCCAGTTTATAGTTGTGGATGCTTCAAGCAGTACTATGCAATTTTTCGGAAGGACAATCCTCAATGAGTATCGGATATTGTTTCAACTTTCCACCTAGTAATCAAGTTCACCATGGAAGGGAAACAGTTCAGAGTTAGGAGTGACCTAAAACTTGCTAGAGAATGTTATGTGAAGATAGTTAATGTCATTGAGTCCATTCCTCCCCAAAATAAAGGTATCTTTGATTTACTTGTATTTTCAGCTGATCATTGTTCTAAAGTTGTAGAAAAGGAAACTACAGAAGAGTCTGCCCCAGAGGAAGTGAAAGATGGAGCTCACCTGAAACCTGCCCAGGCTATCCAAAATATCCCTATCTCAAAAGAAGATAAAGAAAATGCACTCTCTATCAATACAAAATTATCTGAAGAGGAGAAAGGTAGAATTAATCTCTTACCTCCTCCAAAATTTGGATGTGTTCTCTTGGTTAGCATATGACATGTCAGGAGTGAATCCAGATGTCGTTTGTCATCATATCAACATCGACCCAAGCTTCTTGCCAATAAAGTAGAAGAAGTGAGCGATAGGGGTGACTCTAGTCCAACCTATTCGAGAGGTCACTAAACTCCTTAAAGCAAAATTTGTTCAAGAAATTCAATATCCCGAGTGGGTATCTAATGTTGCAATGATCAATAAGATCGGTGGAAAGTGGCGTTTGTGTGGATTTTACTAAACTCAATAAAGTATATCTCAAAGATTCTTCCCCTTGCCTCAGATAAATTCTCTAATTGATTTTGCGGTAGGGTATTCTTATATGAGTTTCTTAGATGCATTCTCTAGTTATCATCAAATGAGAATACATAAACCCGGTATCCTTCATACTTCTTTCAATACAATTGATGAATGTTTTTGTTATCGTGTAATGCCTTTCGAGCTCAGAAATGCTGGCACAACCGATCAACGCATGATAGATCTAGTTTTCAAAAAGCAAAAGGGCATGAACCTTGAAGTTTACGTTGATAATCTTTTAATCAAAAGTAAAATATTTTTCACTCATATCAAAGATCTCACAGAGACGTTCACTACTATACGAGCCTTTAAAATGAAGCTTAATCCCTCAAAGTGCATTTTTGGAGCAAGTAAAAGGAAATTTTTAGGTCATCTTCTTACTCCTAAAGAACATGAACCTAATCCCAATATTGTTAAAGCAATCCTTAATATGTCACCTCCAAAGTCACCAAAAGAAGTTCAGCAGTTAGGAGAAAAAATGATAGGTTTAAGCAGGTTTATATCCTGTTCAGGAGATAAGTGTGTTTCATTCCTCAAGACTCTACGTGGAGCCTCAAAATTTGAATGGACAAAAGAATGCAACTTAGCCTTTGATCAACTAAAAAAGCAATTAACATTAATTTCATTACTTCAAAGCCCTCAAGAAGGGGAAACATTGTTTGTCTACCTTAGTGTTGGTTCAGCTGCAGTCCTTTCATCTTTAGTCCGAGAAGAGAAAAAGAAGCAATATACAGTGTATTATGTCAGTAGAATTTTGAATGATGCAGATACAAGATACCAATACTTGAAAAGCTAGCGTTGACTCTTAACATTTCAGCTCGAAGGCTTAAACCATATTTTCGAGCTCATTCTATTCACGTGATCACAGATTTACCTCTCAAAAATGTGCTAGAGAAGCCAAAACATTCAGGAAGATTAGTCAAATGGAATATTGATCTTAGTGAGTTTGATATCTCTTACATGCCAAGATAGCTATCAAAGCTCTAGTCCTATCAGATTTTATGATAGATACAACAGAGAAGAGCTCATAGAAGAAAACCAGAGCACCTTTAGCTTGAACCATCTATGTAGCTGAAGCTTCAGGCAGAAAGTTGTCAGAAGCAGGTGTGGTTCTAATCAATCCAAATTGGGTTAGGTTGGATTAAGCTTTAAAGTTCTATTTCCTACTACTAATCAAGCAGAGTACGAGACACTTCTTGTTGGACTCAGGTTTGTGAGAGAGATCAGGATAAAAGATGTTGATGTCAAGACAGATTCATTAGTGATGACATCTCAGGTGAATAGTGTTAAGATGCAAGCTAATCTAGACTCATTGGGTGGTGACGATATCTCAAAGAGTGGTTGAAGCGGCTTAAATAATTTTCGGCCAGTATGTGATCGAAAGGAAGCAGAAACCCTAAAGGTATGCCTCTTCTCTCTCTCGACATGGTATCAGAGGCAGGTTTACAAAAGATGTTACCTTTTCTGAACACACACCTCATTACTTCGCTGAGGGCAAAACTGTTACATATCAGGAGAAGTCTAAGAGTGCGGTTGGGCTGGTTCCTCCCTGGACAGAAGATCTACGAGTGGATATTCTGTCTTTGTTGGTGACAATCTTGTATACTGGAGGAGTAAGCAACAAAATGTGGTTGCTTGTTCCTCCACTGTAGTAGAATATCGTGTCATCGCCTTCACTACATGTGAACTGATTTGGGTTAAATCTGTCTTTGGAGAAATGAGCTTCCCTGTCGTTGAGGCTATGCACCTCTACTGTGATAATGAAGCTATCATTCACATCGCCAACAACCCTGTCTTCTATGAGAGGACAAAACATATTGAAATCGATTGACATTTCGTGCGAGACAAAATTCAGGATCAAACAATTATTACGATGTTTGTACCATCTTAAGATCAACTTGCTGACATACTCACCAAAGCTGTCTCTGGTAAATCTCTTCATTCATACTCCCTCAGCCTTGGGATGTTGGATGCTTATGGTGTTAGTTTGATGGGGGGGGGGATGCAAGCTAACCTAAACTCACTAGGTGGTGACGGTATCTCAAAGTGTGGCTGAAGGGGCTTAAATGGTTTTCGGCCCGTATGTGATCGGACGGAAGCAGAAACACTAAAGGTATGCCTACTCTCTCTACAAATAGAACTTTCGAGATCATGGATTCAATCCTCAAGCAATATCAGTTGTTAGTGAAAAAAGTGATTGGCAACTTCAAAAGCTTCACTATTCAACACATACCTTGTTTTGAGAACTCCGAAGCCGATGAGTTAGCAAAACATGGCTAACTTACGACCTGTAACTCTTCTCGAGATACAGGTCGTAAGTGGCATGGTTACTTCTATGACTAAAGAATATAGAAGGGGGAGGTGGCAATCAAGAACAGGTGAACTCATTGAAAACATCGATGATAGAAGAATTCAAAGAAGCAAACTCCTATAGCTTGAAAACTTCACGTGGCTTCATAGTCAGATTTATAGATTGAGTGATAATGCTCAATAAGCTTTCAACCTGAAACGCGTTGTCTTTGATTGACAGATGAAAATTTCCAGTGGAGAGATGGGGAATGAAAGGGTCCATCCACGATAGACACAGATCTATTTGCAAAGACAAGCGACCCCTTGGCCGTTCGCAATTTGGAAATGGACCTCCTTGGGCCTTTCCTGATGGCAAGTGGATAACACCGCTTTATCCTAGTTATGATTGATTATTTCAATAAGTGGATCGAGGTTAAAACACTTACAAAGACTACAACTCAGGTAGTAAGAAATTTCATTTGGGGAGGGATCATTTGCTGAAATGGAATTCAGATGGCAATTACCACCGACAATGACCTTCGGTTCAATAACTAAGATATGATAAACTTTTGTAGTCAAATAGGGATCAAACTACGTTTCGCTTTAGTGCATCATCCCCAGATTAACGAGTGAGTTAAAGTTGCAAACAAGTTCATTTTGAACCTCTTGAAGAAAAAAGTTGAGAATATTCGTGGCAATTGGGCGGAGCAGTTACCTTTAGTTCTGTGGACATTAAGAACCACCATATATTAAGCTACTGGGAAACCTCCTGTCAAACTCGCCCATAAGTCTGAAGTTCTAATTGCAATAGTGTTTGAGGGAATGAGTCAGAGTCCTATTATCCAAGCAGGGCGGTGACGGTTGAATGGATATAAATGATGAAGAGTTCAATTGCAATCTTGATCTAATTGAAGAGCTGAGAGATGGAGCCCTAATTATGCAAGAAGTGAAAAGAAGAATGACAAAACATTTTGATAAAAATGTTTGAGTGAAACATTCGAGATCATGGAGTGGCTGAAGGGGCTTAAATGGTTTTCGGCCCGTATGTGATCGGACGTAAGCAGAAACCCTAAAGGTATGCCTACGCTCTCTACAAATAGAACTTTCTAGATCATGGATTCAATCCTCAATCAATATCAGTTGTTAGTAAAAAAGAGATTGACAACTTCAAAAGCTTCACTATTCAACACATACCTTGTTTTGAGAACTCCGAAGCCGATGAGTTAGCAAAACATGGTCTTCTCTCCGGAGAGAATACCTCTGAACTTTTTCATCCAACTATTGAAGAAGGTGAAGTCATGCAAATAGATCTGTGTCTATCGTGGATGGACCCTTTCATTCCCCATCTCTCCACTGGAAATTTTCATCTGTCAATCAAAGACAAAGCGTTTCAGGTTGAAAGCGGCTCACTATTATCTAAACTTAGCAATCTTATATAGGAAGACGTTTTTGTCACCACTGACAAGGTGTTTGTCTAAGGAAGAAGTTCCCATCATCCTCCAAGTGGTTCACTCCGACGAATGTGACAGTCATTTAGGAGCTCGAGCGTTAGAAAAAAGAATTTTGAGGCAAGGTTATTTCTAGCTCCAGATAAGGAAAGACTCAAAAAAAATTTGTAAAGAAGTGCGGTGTAAAATGTTCACCTTATGCATCTCCAATCAGCACAAAAATTGAGATCTATAGCGACCCCTTGGCCGTTCGCAATTTGGAAATGGACCTCCTGGGGCCTTTCCTGATGGCAAGTGGATAACACCGCTTTATCCTAGTTATGATTGATTATTTCAATAAGTGGATCGAGGTTAAAACACTTACAAAGACTACAACTCAGGTAGTAAGAAATTTCATTTGGGGAGGGATCGTTTGCTGAAATGGAATTCAGATGACAATTATCACTGACAATGACCTTCAGTTCAATAACGAAGAGATGATAAACTTTTGTAGTCAAATAGGGATCGAACTACGTTTCGCTTTAGTGCATCATCCCAGGATTAACGAGTGAGTTAAAGTTGCAAACAAGTTCATTTTGAACCTCTTGAAGAAAAAAGTTGAGAATATTCGTGGCAATTGGGCAGAGCAGTTACCTTTAGTTCTGTGGACATTAAGAACCACCCTATATTAAGCTACTGTGAAACCTCCGGTCAAACTTGCCCATAAGTCTGAAGTTCTAATTGCAATAGTGTTTGAGGTAATGAGTCAGAGAGTCCTATTATCCAAGCAGGGCGGTGACGGTTGAATGGATATAAATGATGAAGAGTTCAATTGCAATTTTGATCTAATTGAAGAGTTGAGAGATGGAACCCTAATTATTCAAGAAGAAGTGAAAAGAAGAATGACAAAACATTTTGATAAGAATGTTTGAGTGAAATAGTTCATCGTCCATAATTTAGTTATGAAAAAGGTTGATTCGACGACAAGGGCTGGTTTAGTCGGAAAACTGAACCCCAACTGGGCATGACCTTTTGTTCGTGAAAGCATTGAAAAATGGTGCTTACCGTCTCAAAACTCATGATGGAGAGGAGATATCCAACTCCCGAAGTGGTGATGACTTGAAACATTTCCTCTCTTAATAAAAGTCTTTTTCCTCCTACTGTCTCTTTTATGTTTTAAGAAAAGAGCATGAATATCTCCTTTATGGAGGAATCACGCAAAGTAGAAATCGTGGGATCCTACTTGACCCCCCCCCCCCCCCCCCCCCCCCCCCCCCCAAAAAAAAAAAAAAAAAAATGAAGACAACCCCTCCCCCCTCCCAATACCACGTATAAACAGGGAGTTTTTGTGCCATGTAATGGTCGCTCGATCCAATCTCGTGTGGTCTTTAGTGTGCTGGATCTCTGCCGACATCTGTCACACTTCTGCATTAAGGGAGATTCGAGTGATTGATCAGCTCTGTCACACATCGATGGGGATATCGTTACATTACCTGTCCGAGGAAAGAAATATTGCGGACACCTGCCCAATTGGTCATCTTGGCCTGTAACTCTCGAATACTCCTTGGCACCCCAAAAGAAGTGAGTTTTTGAATTAGGGGCGGTCAACAATATTTGACTGCCGCCCGTACTATACAACATCTATGGGCGACAGAAATATATGGGTGATCAGTATGGATCATTCCCGACAAAGTAAAAAAATATTATGATGACCGCCTAAGTCGGGGTTAAGGGTGACGATTAAAAATGAAGCCTCTTTTAACATCATATATATTTGACCTCCGGCTGAGCGCTGATTCATCTATGGGTAGAGAATGTGCAAGTGACCAGTATAAGTCACACCCGATGAAAAGTATGACCGCCTAGGTCGCCTTTATAAGAGGTTTCTACAACTTTGATGCCTCTCCGAGGAAAGCAATGTCGTGGACACCTGTTCAATTGGTCATCATAGCCCGTGGACTTCCCATTGCTGAGGTATTTTTCTTAAAAATGCAGGTTATCATTTGGACTTCTCTATAGATTGACAATGTGGTCAAAATTGTTGTTTGAATTTGTCACTCAGATTTATCTATACCTAACCACCATCTATCTTCTTCTGAAGCCTTCTTAATATTAATAGATGAAGTACTTTAAAAAGGGAATAAAATGATACTCTGCGGTCATATGTATGCTGATGGCTTGGCTGCACTCAACCTTATCATATGATCGAGTGATATGAGTTCATGAAGGCACGAAAGTTTAAAAGTAGAGCAAATTCCTCTTGACTAGAGGAGGCTCTTAGGCGAGCGATTAAATTATCCCTTTGAGAACCTTCCCTCTCCCAAACCCTCCAGAAAACCATATTGTGCTCAACATTTTGAGCCCAAACTTATTCCACTGAGACTGGAACGACACTACTCTTATGAGACTAAGTGTTCGTTTGGGAGGGCAGCGATCTTCCGGGGCGGGGGCAAATGCCACTGTCAGCACGCCCCAGGGCATTTGTTTTTTTGCCACCGGTGGCGTTTGCTCTGTTTTTAGAAAACTCTCTGTTAGCGAGCACAACCTGCTCCCACCGGCGGCGATCGCCATTGACATTCACTTCCTCATCAAAAGGCCGCTGACCTCCCAAACGAACCCTAAGCTATCAATTGTTCATTTTCTTGCTCATCTCTTGTTGAATTTATGTGATATTGTTTTATTTGATCTTTATATTTTAAGAGTTTGCTTTAAATTATCGGCATGCCTTATTGTTGTTAGTTTAAGAATCTGTTTGTTATGGGCCTAGTCGAAGGAAGCGCTAGAGGCGATGATGTAGGCTCAATTTTAGTGTTTTGGAAAATAATTAACGTTTTTTATTAAAGAAAATACTTTTAATAAAAAATGGAAAGTTAGGGTTTTGAATTAAAAAAAATACGAGGGCCGAGCGGCCAAATCAAATTTTCGCGTGCGCGATTTCAACGACGTCGCTCTGAGATTTGTGAAGTTTGTTAATTTCGTTCGAATGGAACTCCTACGCGCTTTAGGGTTCCAAGTCCTCCGCGAAATCTACACGATCACAAGCTGAGTTGCAAACAATAATTTATGAAATAAACGGTACTAATAGCAGAAGAACGCAATAACAAGCCCAAATTATTTTAAGTAAATCATAAATTTATACTAATGCATGAAGTGGAGGCTATACCCAAGTGATCGGCAGTGGTGAAGGACCCTCCTAATCAGTCTACACAGCCGGTGTCTTCGGGGTTTGATGGGAAACTGTCGGATTCAACAACCGGGGAAGGCTCGCAGTCGACGGTGTTGAACAAGACCGGGATGCCAGAGGGGTTGCTGAGGTCGTCGGCGCCCGGCGAGGCCTTGGCCGACGGAGGCGACGCTGCTGGATGGAGTTTGAGTGGTCGGCGTCTTCTGTAATCGGCGCGGGACGAAACGGGCGACAGGCTCGACGGTGCTGACTGACACAAACGGGTGATGGCTTCAGGCGAGCTCGGTCTGTCGCAGGTGCTGGTGTTATCCCGGCGGAGGCGAGGCGCGATTGGGGAATGGCGGCGTGACCGGTGTGGCAGAGAACGAGAATAGGTCTTTCCCTATCTTTTTTTCGGCTCCACAGGAGGTAACGTCAACGAAGAGGGCTTTGGAATTGTGCGGGTTGCATCAGGCGAGGATGATGATGACGGAGGAGGATATCGTGGAGCTGGAACCGCAGCTTCCTAAGCATGGCTTGCTCGTTAGAGGAGAGAGATACTAATGTCTCACCAAACAATAGAAGGAAAAACAGATTTATTCTTCCATACATTATAAAACCCAAGAGAGTCTTTACATAGACGTTCAACAAACAATTGAAAATAAACGACATACTAGGACAACAAACCTAATTGGAAATAAGCAACATACATGTACTCAAATAAAGAGGTCGAATTAAAAAGGAATGCGACATAAAGACACGAATAATTATAAAATAAGTTGTCATAATAACCCATAATATCTCTCCCGCCTTGCAAAAAGAGCTTGACCTCATACTCAAGGTAGATCAATGATGTCCACCTTTGCTAACACCTTTATCATCAGAGCCCTCGATCTACACGTAGAAAAGTCGTTTGCACTTGTGGCCGTTAGTGTACTGCTCGCCGCAGTTATAACGTAAGCCTTGTGCACACCATTCTATTATATCATATTGAGATAGTCGACAAACTAGTGGGGTTTGATGACCCTCGGGATGGCCTTGCCGAATGCCTATGTCGGTGGGCGTATAGGCCTCCTGCGTAGTTGGAGGCAATGGTCATATAGCCTGACCAAACTCATATCAGTCACTGAGTGTAGAGGAGTCTCCAATTCGGCATCAATTCATAGGAGATCGCGAAGTCTGGCGGTGACGATGGCGACCTGAATATCTGGAGAGAGCGTGACATGTGCTAGGTGAAGCTGAAAATGGTCTAGAAAATCATCCACGGATCCCGTCTGATGTAATGTCATGAGGGAACCAAGAGGATTACTGCGGATGGGAGGGTTCAAAGCATAGGTTGCAAAAACACTTGAAATCTTCCCACGTCAGTCCTGGTTGATCGATGTGGAGACGAGTGGCCCGCAGTAGAGAAGAGTCAGGAAGATGGAAGGAGGCCAGAGGCAGCCGCTCAGCGGCCTGAATGTGTTGGTGGCCAAATAATAGCTCGCAGTTGGTGATAAGGTGTTCGTCGTCCCATGGTAGGTTGGTAAATCCAACCAATTGTAGCGCAGTGGGGAAACAACCTCAGGGTGTACGAGGGTCGTTGTTGGTTGCAGTGCCTGACTGCTGCAAACTTGCTCATGTGCGGCTGTGGAGAGATCATCAAGGAGCTCGGAGAGTGCAGTAATGACCTCTTGATGACGTTCCACAACGACAGTTTGTTGCGCCATGAAGGTCTGCACCATGCTCAGAGGTTGGTTGAGCTGATCCAATGAGTCACCCATGTTGTGCTGCGCAGAGGTTAATGAGTGAGTTATGGGTTGGTTTGAGTCTGAATGAATGAGTGGAACGGACAAACGTGAATTTGGTGTGCCACTTGATCCGCGGGGTTTCCCTATGTTGAGAAGAAGGAAATTACTGATGCAATGAAGTCCAAGACTTAATAATTTTCCCTAGAATCACTTGTGCCTCAATCTAATTTTAAGTGGTTCGGTTGGGTTAGAGAATTAAAGAAATTTCCAATATCGGTCGCCCAAAATTACAGCTTGAATCGTAAGTAATTAATAAGTCCACCGAGTCGATTTGGAAACCAGGCGAGGGTGTCGTTGGAATGGAAAGAATGAAATGGATCGTGAGTGCTGGCTCGAATAAGGAAGGAGTGGTTTCAAATGGAAACTCGCAGGAGCCAAGTGTGCAGCTGCTCGACATTCCGTTGCATAACTCAAGGAGTTTATTAAGCGTGCGGTGGTAGACAGAAGTCGGGCATACCCTTGATGATTGTAGGGACACATCTTTGATCGACGAAATCAATGAGGTTTGTGTGTTTCCACGCATCTGGGTCGAACAACAACGTTTGTCGAGCTTCTGCTCGATGATGAAGCCGCGCTTCGAATCTGCTGTCGACGAATTCTGAGGATGTCGCCGACTAGATGAATTCGAGTGCCAGATCTCTGTTTTTTCTGTTTCACAGAAAAGGTAGGAGACCAGTGGCTGCGACTCTTCTGTTTGGAGGCGCCGTGTGTTGTGGAGTTTGTCGATTCTTGGGACGGGCTTGCTGGAGACGTTGGAAGAGCGGGAAGTGTTGGTCTGCGTCGGTGGAAAATGGCAGAGAAGCTCTGGTTGTTATGTGCCTAGTCGGAGAAAGTGCCAGAGGCGAAGATGACGACGGCGGAGGAGGATATTGTGGAGTCGGAACCTCCCTCTGATACCAAGTTGTTATGGGCCTAGTCGGAGGTAGTGCTAGAGGCGAAGATGACGACATCAAAGGAGGATACTGTGGAGCCGGAACTGCAACTGCCTATGCCGGGCTTGCTCGTTAGAGGAGAGAACTACCAATATCTCACCAAACAAGAGAAAAGAAAACAGATTTATTTTCCATACATTATAAGACTCAAGAGAGTCTCTAAATAGACGTACAACCGACAAAGTTGGAAATAAACGACATACTTGCACAACAAACCTAATTGGAAATAAACGACATACATGGACTCAAATAAAGAGGACGAACTAAAAAGGAATGCGACATAGAGACATAATTATAAAATAACTTGTCATAATAACCCATGACACTGTTGTTTGCTATTTTTTAAAAAAGTTGTATACCTGTGGCTGTTTTTTATCATGTTTGTTTATCATTGAATGCTAGTTCGCTTGTGCGCGCAACACTAAGTTTTATATTAGTTATCCCGATTTTTCACTCATTGAGCCGACATGCGCTCCTCGTTTTACTGCGATCTCACATATAATTTAATATCAATTTTTTTCTTTTTGGTTACATCTGGAAGAAAAGCACACATATTCATTTTGATTAAATATCTGATAAGCTTCTTAATGCCATACCTAGGGAAGAAGTCATGGGATAGAGAGAAGGCAGTGAGGATAAATAATTGAGGAAATTCCTAATCATTGCATAATTAAAATTTCAATCCACCCATACCTTATTTACAAAAATATGGCTACACTTCAAACTCTTACCTAAACTGAATCCAACTTTATTCAGCTAAACCTAATCCCATTAGTTAATAAAGTCTGAAAAACCTAATTATAATTACAATAAATTTAATTGAAGAAATTTAGGCTGCGTTTGGTGCGGCTTATTTGCTCCGGTGAGGTTGGACAAAAATGTCATTTTCATATCAAAATCTTATGCCTCAAACTAGTTTTTTTTGTAACTAGGTAGTAACATTTGTCATACTAAACCTACATTCAATGGCAATGACGTTCTAGTTTCTAATTATCAAAAAATTGATTCGCGCTGCTTATTTGCTCCGGTGAGGTTGGACAAAAATGTCATTTTCATATCAAAATCTTATGCCTCAAACTAGTTTTTTTTATTGTTTTTGTCCAACCTCACCGGAGCAAATAAGCAGCGCCAAATGCAGCCTAAATTTCTTCAATTAAATTTATTGTAATTATAATTAGGTTTTTCAGACTTAATTAACTAAGGAATTGTCCTACAAGATAATTTTTAGTTGAAATCTCTTCTTCTAATGGGATTAGGTTTAGCTGAATAAAGTTGGATTCAGTTTAGGTAAGAGTTTGAAGTTGTCCTACTAGTTTTTTTTGTAACGGTAGTAACATTGGTCATACTAAACCTACATTCAATGGCAATGACGTTTTTGTCCAACCTCACCGGAGCAAATAAGCTGCGATAAGCCGCGCCAAACGCAGCCTTAATTATACCATGAACCAATTTGACCTGATCTTTACTTGGTCCTAGCCCTCAATCTTGGCTTCGGTTCGTGTCCCCGAAACTGCTGCAGCACTGGTCCATCTATGAACAAAGATCTTGACAAATACTTATCCATGATGTTACCAGATTTTTGTTCACTATTATCATATTTGTTTCTTAGATCACACTTTTATGATGCAGGTGGCGTTCACTGCTTATTTATTCTCAACGTTGTTTTTGCGTTAATATTCGGTCTTCTTGCCCTGTTTCTTGGCCCGAGTCTCCTCGCTTTGGGAAGTAGCTGCTCCATTCCTCTCTTCTGGTGCTATGAAGTAACTGCATTGGGTCTGGTGATTCTGTATGGTGGTACTGCTTTCTTTTTAAAGAGAAAGGCTGCGTCTGTCCTTGACGAGGCCAGCTTAAGCGGTCGAAACCTTGAGATGCTGGAATGTTCTTTAGAAGTTAGTTCTGACGTCCAGAGGCGAGTAGATGAAGGTTTTAGGGCATGGATGGGTTCTTCTCTGCTCTCATCAGATGATGAAGATAATGAAAATGGATACAGTAATTTGGAGGCTGCTCATCCCATTGGTGGTGTCAATTCTGGCTGGCAAAGAGGGTTATAGGCTCTCTTACACATGTATGTTAGCAACTCTTCCATTCTACCATTCTTTTAGTACATGTATTAGGAACAAAAGCCTTACCTTCCACTACCATAATTCCTGCATACAAATAAAAATGAAATGACACTCACTTTTATAATTAACAAAAATGAGTGTGATTTTCCTGATCCTGTCATTAGTACATGTATTGCTTGGTTTGGGGATATGAATTTGTCATGAAGATCAAAGATGGCTAAATAATCAATCATATGATCAAGCCAATGAGCAAGAGTCTGGCCGTCAGATCATGGAGGATGGTCTGCAAATAGCGAAATTGAAAAATCCCACCTGCCTCCCACCCGATTGCCCTCCAGTTCCTGTTCACCGAAGCCAGATTTTGGGTTGCCGGCGGTGGCCTGCCCGGAAGCTACCGACAGGCTCGCCGGACCCTGGCAAACTTGTCGGTGTAGTCCGGCAGGGCCATCTCCGGTTGGGGCGTGCACTGTCACTTGTGTGTGTGTGTGTGTCATTCAAGTTGGAATTAATGTGTGCGCATCTGTAATGTAAATATGTACATTTAAGACTTCATTTGGTTCGGCGGTGGCGGGTCGATCCGGCGAGTGGAAACGGAGTGTTCGAATCGGAGGGGAAGGTGGCTTCTCCAAACGGAACTTTTTTGGGCGTTTCTCAAGGCGGGCGGGTGGAAGCGGAGCAAACGCCACCGGGCGGGTGAAATTGAATCTGTTTTGGCTCAAAATGAGCTCTAATTGAAAATAACGAGGCTCAAATTGAGGCTGTATCAAATGTCTTCCAAGTAGACCTTGAACCAATGTCAGATTAGCCTCAGATTGGACTGTTAATAATCCTACCCGACTTTTGTATTTAATTTTACATTTTCTTTGGCCCCTATTTTCGTAGATTGTTCTTCATTAAAGAAACTGAAAAAGTTACTTTTAATATATTCAAGGCCGTGTTTGTTTATGTTAGAAAAATAAAAAAAAACATAATAATTATAAATGAGTAATGAGTTGATCATGAGATAAAGACTTACATCCCATTATGTATATGAGTAATGAGGATATTAAAGAAAATATAAAATATCAACACTGTACAACCCCGTATTTGCGGAGCGGGGTTTCCAAAGAAGGCGTAAGGCTTGCTACATATTTTTAAGGTTTTGGGTGGTTTTGCACTCCTGGGGGCCAATTTATTGTTGATCTGCTTGATATACTGGTATGGAGAGGAAAAACTTGCCTAGCTTGCTAGTGCTTGGAGTAATCTTCAGGGGGCGGGTGCGGCGGGAGGCCGGAACCCGCCCCGGCCCCTCTTCAGGGGGGGAGTGTGGCGGGAGCGCGACACTCTCCCCGGCCTTGTTCTAGAGGGCGAGTGCGGCGGGAGGCCGACACTCGCCTCGGCCTTGTTCTAGGGGGCGGGTGCGTCGGGAGGCCGACACCCGCTCCGGCCCCTCTTCAGGGGGCGAGTGCGGTGGGAGGCCGACACTCTCCCCGACCTTGTTCTAGGGGGCGAGTGCGGCGGGAGGCCGACACTCGCCCCAGCCTTGTTCTAGGGGCGGGTGCGGTCGGAGGGCAACACTCGCCCCGACCTTGTTCTAGGGGGCGTGTGCGGCGGGAAGCCGGCACCCGCCCCGGCCCCTCTTCAGGGGGCGGGTGCGGCGGGAGGCGACACTCGCCCCTGCCTTGTTTTAGGGGGCGGGTGCGCGGGGAGGCCGGCACCCGCCCCGACCCCTCTTCAGGGGGCGAGTGCGGCGGAAGGCTGTCACTCGCCCCGACCTTGTTTTAGGGGGAGGGTGCGGAGCGAGGCCGGCACCCGCCTCGGCCCTAGTGCTCGCCCGGCTTGAGCAGCTCGCCCGGCTTGAGCAACTCGCCCGGCTTGAGCAGCTCGCCCGGTTTGAGGGTCTGCTATTTTGCCTCTGGTGGGCTACGAATAGCTATTTAGAACAGCAGAGTTTGACTGTTGGCAGACCAGCCCCTGGGTATTTCAGTATTTTCAGAGCGGCAGGATTGCGTTATTGGCAGGCCATCCCCAAAAATCTATAAGTAGACCCTTGGGGTGCCTTGGAGAGGGATCCATTTTTCACCATTCTTCATCTTCTTTTTTCATCCTCCAAGGCATCTAGCTCAGCATTGGCTAGGGAGGGGGAGATCTCAAAGGTCTTTCGGGTATGAGTGAGACCTCCACGCTAGAGTCAAGTGTCATTCCCCAAATTCAAGTCTCTCACCAAGAGACAGCTTGAGAGAAGTAGGTGTGAGCTGCACCCTAGGTCCGAACTTTAGGTGGAGCCGAATCTCGGTTCCAACAAACACCCTCAAGTTGAGCGCGTAATGTCAATCATCCCAACTTGCCAATGATGGTCCCAAAGACACTCACACACAACTTTTTTGCTAGAATGTCGGCCAATATTTGTTTGGATGACACAAAAGGAGTAGCCACAAAGCCTCTCACTATGTATTCTTTGATGAAGTGCTTGTCAATCTCATTGTGTTCAGTACGATCGTGCTGCATTAGGTTGTGAGCAATACTGATGTCCGCCTTGTTATCAAATTATAATCTGATTTGCTCCTTTTCTTTAAGACCAAGATCTTTCATGATCGTTGGGATCCATAGCCTTTCGTAGATCCCATGGGCGACATCCCTAAACTCTGATTCAACACTGAACCTGACAACCGCATGTTATTTTTTGCCCCTCCCGGTAACTAAATTTTCACCCACCAAAGTACAATCTCTAGAGGTGGACCGTCGATCATCAATTGATCCATGTTTGGTGCCTATCAAATTCTTGTTGAACAAGACTATAAACTTTGATAAGAGAGGGGAAGGGAGAGCGCCCAAGGATTTGAACACTTATCTAATTGAAGTCCCATTGCAGATCATGAAGGAACTCAAAGACTCGGTTCCTTTGTTCTCGAGCCCGAACAAGAATCTCATCCTCAGGGGACACCAGAGTGAGAGAGTCGAAGTGATCGTACTTTGGTAAAACTGAGTGAACTTCAGGTAGTAGACTGACAGAGGATGACCACCTTGACGTAGAAGAAAAATCTTCTGACGCGGCTTAAAGATCCGTGCTGCATTTCCCTTGCAGGAGTAAGTGGCCTTTGTCCTCTTTCAAATATTTGCAGCAGTACCTAAAAATAGGAAATTCCGAGCAATGAAGTCCACCATGTGGTTAGTCAGCCATAACATAACTAATGAATTTTCAGATTCCCAATGCAACCACTCAGGGGAATCCTGGTCAGACATCGGCGTAGTATACAAAACATAGCCAAACATACATTTGCTCTTCAAGGCAAGGGTGATAGCTCGAGACCACGAGAGGAAATTGGAGCCATCCAGACGTATAATAATGATTTGAGGAGTATTATGGTCATGCCCTGACTGAATAGATCCACCTGACATCGAAGTGGCGGAGGAAACTCCGGTACCGAAAGAGATTGTGGGAGATGTACCATTCCCTGACATAATAATCCAAGAATAGAAATCAAGGAGCTAAAGAGAGGAAAACCGCACCAACCTAGAGAGAATCTAGGGTTTTCTCATAGAGAAATAGCACCAAACCCATGTAGGATCTTCCAAGTGAGTGTAACACCGGAAATGACTACAAAATTAGGGCAGCATGTTCGGTGCCAAGCACGAAGCTGCAACAAAATGCAGGAGAAGAGCCCTACCTGCGAGACTACCAGAAGAGGAAGTCCCCTCCTCTGTTGGGACTGTTAACGGTAGAAGATAGCCCCTCCTCAACTGGAATTGGCGGATGGAGAGCTAGCTGGACAAAGAGCTAAAGAACTGGCGCGGACAGCGGAAGCGAGGGCAACGACGGAAGCGGGATGTGCAAGCAATGGCAAAGCGGGATGTGCAAGCAATGGCAAAAGCGGGATGTGCAAGCAATGGCAAAAGCGGGATGTGCAAGCAATGGCAAAAGCGGGATACACGAGCAATGACGAAAGCGGGATGCGGAACGGTCGGTGTGCTCGAGAGAGATTATCAACAATGAGGACTCCACTTAGATATATAGAAGAATAAGACAATGATATAATTAACATTAATTCTAACACTCTCCCCATGGGCATGTTATATTTCTCATACCCATATTATCTTTTTGATTGTGAAATAAAGACATACACCCCATTATATATGGGTAACCATGGCAATACAGAAAATAAAAATATCAACAATGAGGACTCCTCTTAGATATATAGAAGAATAAGACAGTGATATAATTAACATTAATTCTAAGACTCCCCCTTGAACATGTTATATTTCTCATACCTAAATTATCAATAAAATCACGCAAAACATTTACCCACGGACTTTTAGTGAGAATATCAACTATTTGTCCATCAGAAAGAACAAATGGTGTTAGAAGTTTATAACTTCTTTTGATTGATTCTCAATGCAGGAAAATAACAAGAAAACATGCCAAAAGGAAGAAATGGAAAAAACGGGGGATAAGTTTTTCATTCATTCTTTCTTAATTCAAGACTTCAAGTGCAGTTATAAATTTATAGATATGAGTAACATCAAACATATTTAATGAGATACATTGAATCAATTGCAGGAGATATTAAAGATGGCTAAAGAGACTCATCGGGTTCTCATTCAATTAAGTAGCAGTTGGACCGGTGGCAAGCATTGGACCAATTGATTCATTTTCCAATAAATGGAGCACAAATAAAAATGGAGTATAAATAAAAAATATAGTACAAATAACTTTCTTCTCAATATTCTCTTTGAGGAAGTGTCTGTCCACCATAATATGTTTGGTGCGATCGTGTTAAACATGATTGTGGGAAATACTAATTGCAGCTTTGTTGTCACAATACAACAAGATGAAATAGTCTCACTTAGTCCCAAATATCACATAAGAGATTGTAACCACAATCCCTCACATATGCCATGAACCGATGAGCCATAATTTTAAATTCGGCTTTTGCACTAGACTTTGAGACAACTGATGTTTTGTTTTTACTTCTCCAAGTAATCAGGTTCCCACTAAGGAACGAGCAATACCCAGATGTAGATCATCTGTCTTCAACAGATCCAGCCTAATTCGCATTAGTATAAATTTCAATTTTCAATTCTATATTAGGAGCGAAGAGGATGTCCCTTCCTGGTGAGGTCTTTAAGTAACTCAAGACGACACGACATGCGCGTCTCGCAACTGCTCATCTCTAGCAATCAAGTGCCCCTGAAAGCTTCCGTCGAGCTCCTGCCATCGCACGTCCTCGAGCCCAGCAAGGCAGTGACCCACACACCTTTTTTTCCCGAGTCTCCACGCCTTCTTAATTAAGCCTCATGCACACCCTTCTGTTTCGAGCTCCTCAAGCGCGCCATATCTGCTATCCCTCTCTGTAATTTATCCTTGCCTGATACATTAAATCTCCCCTCTCTTCTCATAATAATTAATTAATAATTTCACTTAGCAAAAAATGGGAGTTGCGGAGATGAGAATGCTTAGGTGGATGTGTGGACACACAAGATTGGATAAAATTAGGAATGAAAGTATCAGGGATAAGAGAAGGGTAGCACCAATTGCAGAGAAGATGCGAGAAGCTCGTCTAAGATGGTTTGTACATGTACAAAGGAGACCATTAGATGCACTGTTAGACGTTGTGAGAGTCTAGTCACTAGGCATGTTAAACGAGGGAGGGGTAGACCAATAAAGATTTTGAATGAAACTGTAAGAAAAGACATGTTGTACTTAGGCATTAGTGAGATTATGACAAAAATAGAGCACAATGGCGACAAAGGATCCATATAGCCGACCCCACTATAGTGGGATAAATGTTTGAGTGTTGTTGTTGTAATTAATCATTTCACTTTCTCCTTATGTCCCTCAGCAACGCCAACCGCTTTGAGCTACTTGCCCGACTCACCCGTCTGGACCACTGTATTGCTTAACGGGAAGCTCGACTTGACCATCGTGACACTCAACTCCATCTCAAGCTCGGCGCCCTCAGAATGTCTCGTGTCTCGCTGGTTGTTTTTCTATCGCCACCAACATTAGAGGTGGATTCGTCACCTTTCCCTCCAGTGGTGGCAACACCACCGCTTTCGTTGAACGACCACCACCGCCACCACAGCTTGTGCCGCCCCCAACAGTCATTGCCGCTCCACCCTCCACGATGGTGCTCCGACCACCCAGCCTCCTATAATACACATTCCCAGTTTTACAATAATCAGACATCCGGCCGGGTCAGCGATATAAAGAGAACTAGAAAACAGTATCAAAACTAGTACACAGCAGGTATAAAGTAGAAGCTACTAAAAATTTTAGACTTACAACTGAAGCTATGAAGGAAAATAAGGGTAAACACATACCTGTATACTGGATTCACAGAGCCGCTAAACATGAATTAAGATGAAAGTACTGTAAATCTGAAGTAACACAATAAGTCTGATACATGATATTCCAAATATTAACCAGATACAATGTTCAAAGTACAAGTGTATAATGAATGAAAGAAAACTGAAAAGGAAAAACAGCTACAAACTGACACCACAAGGACGCTCATCCTAGGCGTAGTTTCCCACCCGTGTCACATGTAAAAACATTGCCCACGAGTGGTTAGAGTAAAGAAAAATAACTGCTCCTAGTGACACTAAATACTTTTTCTTAAATGATGAATGCATGCTTTTTTGAAAAATAGTTTTGTTCTTTAAATCTTTATGCTAGATGATATGCATGCGTTTACAATGCTTTCTGATCAACAGACCTACTCGTTCTACGTTCATGGACTTTCATTATATTTACCCAAGTCCCGACGTTCACTAACTAGTGCGCCGTCTCACGTCAGGTTTATGCTTGAGTTCTAGGTGACTTCTATTCTGCACTTCTACTTGAAAGACTTCAGACAGAGTAGCTCCTAACGCGCAACTGAAATCTGACGACCCGAGACCATCTGACGAACTCAATTGTTCTGGTGTCATGCAGACACGGTCTCAAATCTACTAACTGTCTCAAAGGGGAGTCAACTCCCAAGACTCTACTACTCATAAAATTTCATATACCCTATGAGAAATGTAGTGCGCCTCTACCTAGCACGAAGATACTTATGCGTGCTTGCTGACCCTTTTTCAGTCTAATGTTACTCAGCTTGGGACATCGCTTAGTGTAACACTGAGTGACCCTTGCTTTTCTTGTGGTCGGCTAGAAGGGAATTTACGCCCTAACTTAGATAAATTCTCACACTTGCGTAAACGTGTAAGATTTTGTACCTAACGCTAGCATATGTGATCTGGCTATTAGGGTCTTGGAAAAGGATTTACCCTACAACTAATTCCTCGACCTTTTTTCTACCGCAGCACTTTTATGTGCTTGACTATGATGCTCGTACGAAGTTTACACGTGTGTGCATAAAATAATTTCTTAATATGTCTAACTAAAAAAAATAGAATTCCTTACTGTGGTGGTGCGACGCTCGTACACTCGGCGCGACGACATTTGCCTTTTCGAAGGAGAAACTGACTACTGCGAACTTCCTAAGCCTTGCCTCGAGCCCACCAAAATCTGCAATCCAAGCAACACCTAAAATACGCATTCTTCCCCTTAGGGTTTTCAGTAAGGACATCTCAATAAATTTTGGTTAGGGTGAACGCAAAATAACCAAAATAAATGTATTACCTCTACGTGAGAGCGTCTAAGGCTCACAACGCATCCAACACCAGACTAGTAGTGGATTTAGAACTCAAACTCTAACTAGGGCAAGAGGAGAAATGCGAAAACGTTAGGGTTGACTTCCAATAACAGGATTTCCATGAAGAAGGAAGACTAGAGAGAAACAAAACTCACCGAAACCAAAACGAACTTCGGCACTCTTGATTCCACCGGTTATGGTTGAAGCCGGTTCTTCCACGACCAAGGAAGGAAGGAGGGGACACACAGACGCCTGTAATGGAAGAAGGAAAGGCCGACTCTGAGAATCGGAGGGGAAACGGGCGCGTTAGGGCAGTGAGATGCGGAGCGCACGCTGGGTAGCAGGAGACGTGCTCGCGGTTTGCAGGAGCAGCGAGAATCGGCGGAGGCGTGCGGTTTTTCTCCGTGAAAATGAAATACGGGGTATGCGGTTCACGGGTTGAGGCTTAAGTCTCTCGGCAAAAATCAATTACGGTTATAATAACCGCTGGGCTGATCCCACCCCTCTCTCTACTCAAAGATGTGAGAAATTTCTATACGCACCCCTCTTCTAAAGTGCCACTCACACCAACTCCTTATGAAACGAAAAAAAATAATGTGTTGTGTAACCTTAATAAAATAAAATGCGACACACTAATATTGTACCTCGATGACGCGCTGCTTCGATCAAAATCCTTCGCGATTTGACCCTACAATTAAAAATAATTTTTGCGTCAAATCTTACAGATGTTACAAATCTCCCATCCTAACAAAAATTTCGTTCTCGAAAATTGTAACCATACCTGAATCAAAGAGGAAAGAATAGTTTGCATTGCTCTTAAGCTCATCCTCTCGCTCCCAAGTATACTCTGGACGGCCACCGTTCATCCAAAGGACTTTGACCATGCGAATCTCTCTATTCCTGCGCTTCTGTAACCTTGAATCCACAATTTCGACTGGTCTAACCCAAATACTAAGATCTGTCTCAATTGATGCTTCCTCAGTACTGATGATCTGACTGGAATCTCTGACTGCTCTTCTGAGATAGGAAACGTGGAATACATCATGTATACCACTCATTTTCTCAGGTAAGGCCAACCTATATGCAACTTCACCAACTCTTTCCAGTACCTCAAAAGGACCAACGAATCTGGGGCTCAGTTTCTTCATCCGCTTTATTCTAGAGAATCCTCTGACTGGTCTGACCTTCAGATAAGCGTAGTCTCCAACACTGAATTCTACTAACCTGTGCTTCTGATCATGATACTTGGTCTGGATATCCTGAGCGGTCTTCATACGTTCTTGACTTGATCCTATCAGTGGTGTTATTAATCCATGACTCTCTGATGGTAAACCTTTATTCACTTTCAGCCCAACACAATGGTGTCTGACAACGTCTACCATAGAGAGCCTCGAACGGTGTCATCCCAATACTTGTCTGAAAGCCGTTATTGTAGGATAACTTCACAAGAGTAACATAGTTCTTCCGCTTTCCTCCAAAGTCCAAAATGCACATCCGTAGCAGATCCTCCAAAATCCTATTTGTGCGCTCAGTCTGTCCATCGGTCTGGGGATGGAATGCAGTGCTGAAATGTAATCTGGTGCCCAACCGCTTTTGTACGTATCTCCACTCCTTGGAGGTAAATCTGTCATCTCGGTCTGAAACAATAGTCTTGGGAATACCGTGAAGTCGAACTATCTCATCTATATGTAACTATGCCAATCTGGGCCCTGATCTGTCTTCTTAAGAGAAATGAAATGGACGAACTTAGAAAGGCGATCAACTATAACCCATAAGGAATCATTCCCACTCTGCGATCTCGGCAGACCATGGATGAAGTCCATGGATATATCCTCAAAAGTCCACTCAGGAATGGGAAGTGACTGCAACTTGCCTCCAGGCCTTTGACACTCGGCCTTAACTAGCTTGCAAGTCTCGCACTTCCCGACATAATCAGCAACATCACCTTTCAAGCCTTGCCACCAGACTACCTTCTTGAGATCCGCATACATCTTCGCGCTGCCCGGATGTATAGAATATCTGGAATTATGTGCCTCAAATAAAATATCTTCGCGAAGGTTGCTAACATCGGGGATACACACCCTGCCATCAAGAAATAATAAATCATCATGGAAAGTGAATCTCTCCTTCTGACCCGCCTGCACTGAGATCCAAATCTCTGCCATCTTTGGATCCAACGGTAGAGCTGATTCTATCCTTAATGTCGCAAGTAATCTCCATCCAACTCAACCTTGCAGAAACAAAACTATAACGTGGCACAACGGTGATGTCCAGTCTCTCCAGTTCCCGCACTAATTCCTCTTGTTGAGTGAGAAGGAAGAAACCCGAACCTCTCTGGCTAAGGGCGTCAGCTACAACGTTCGTCTTTCCTGGGTGGTACTGAATGTCTACGTCGTAGTGTGATAAAAACTCTAACCATCTGCGCTGCCTCAAATTGAGCTCCTGCTGATCAAAGATATACTTGAGCCTCTTATGATCAGTGAAGATCTCGCAACGCACTTCATAGAGATAGTGCCTCCATATCTTCCGGGCATGTATGACTGCTGTAAGCTCCAAGTCATGCACGAGATAGTTTCTCTCATGCACCTTTAACTGTCTCGAGGCGTAGACTATGACCTTTCCATGCTGCATGAGGACACAGCCAAACCCTGACCTGACGCATCACTATAAATCTAAAACCGTCGGGCCCTGATGGTAAACTCAAGATCGACGCGGTCATCAGCCTGCCCTTCAATTCCTCAAAAACCAACTCGCACTCAACTGTCCAATCTAAGCCCTTTCCCTTCCTGGTGAGGGAAGTCAGTGGTAAGGCTATCTTTGAAAAATTTCTGATGAATCTCTGTAGTAACCAGCTAGACCCAAAAAACTGCAAACCTCTGAGACTGTCGTTGGCCTTGGCCAATCCTTAATGGCCTCTATCTTCTTTGGATCAACACTAACCCCTTTCTGACTGATGACATAGCCTAAGAATGCAATCTCTGAAAGCTAAAACTCACACTTTGAAAACTTGTCATACAGCTGGTTCTTCCTGAGGGTGCTCAAAAAAATCATGAGTTGTGCGACATGATCTTCTGCACTCTTAGAGAACACCAAGATATCATCGATAAAGACGATAACAAAACGATCCAAGTACTCCTGAAATACCATGTTCATCCGGTCCATAAATACTGAAGGAGCATTAGTCAGCCCAAACGACATGACCACGAACTCGAAGTGTCCATACCTGGTACTGAAAGCCGTCTTCTGTATATCCGCTTCCCAAATCTTTAACTGATGGTAGCCCGATCTCAGATCTAACTTGGAAAAAGTGCACGAACCCACCAATTGGTCAAACAAATCATAAATCCTGGGAATCAGATATTTGTTCTTTATTGTCAGTTTGTTCAACTCACGGTAGCCTATGCACAGTCTCAGACTACCATCCTTCTTCTTCAAAATAGCACTGGAGCACTCCAAGGTGATGTACTGAGACGTATAAAGTCCAAATCAAGCAACTCTTGCAACTGGCTCTTCAGCTCCGCTAGTTCTCTGGAGCCATCCGGTTGGGGGATTTGGTTGTCGGGTAGACCCAGGCTATAGGTCTATCGGGAACTCAATCTCTCTATCCGGAGGGGCACGAGGAGCTCTTCGGGAAGACATCGGGGAATCCTGCACCACCGGTACCTCTGACAAGTCAGTATTAGCCTCCGCATTCATCAATACTAAGAAAGTTTCACAACCCTTCACAGAACACCTCCTAGCTTGGACCGAGGAGATGATCATCTTCACCACTCCCTTCAAGCCCTAGAAGGTAATGCAGTCTGGTTGGGGCCCTCAAACTGTATCGCTTATCCCTACAGTCAATCCTTGCGTTGACTGCCGAAAGCCAGTCCATTCCAAAGATCAGATCAAAACCAGCAATAGGAAGCTGCAAGGCCTCTACGATAATCTCGGTATCGCCAACTGCACTGGTACCCTGCACTTATCTCTGGTCTGCAGAAGGGATCCATTCAGCATCATGACTTTCAGCGGTACTGTCTCTGGGAAGACTTCTAAATTCAGCTTACGCACTAGAGATTCCGCGATAAACGAGTGCGAGACGCCCGTATCAAACAGAATCTTGGAGGGTAAATTACGAATTATAAGGATGCCTACATGAATGATTTACAATGATGAAGAGAGTGTCACTACGGAGGATTAAATAAATTTGTTAAGCAAAATAAACACTTATCAGTCACTACATCCTCATGATCTTTTGCCTCCTGCAGACTAAGCCCATACGCTCTGGGCTACACCAAATCTCGACCCTGCGGTGGTCTCCCATCAGTGATCATCAACGCTTTGCCCATGTCTACTCTGCTAGAGCCACCAACCTTGTACTTCGACTGCAGAAACAAATTACATTGGTCATCTACAGTAATTACATCAATGTAATGAATACAACAAGGCTTTGATTACCTGATTTGCACCAACTTCCTGACAAGTAGCGAGTTATGCGTCCAGGTTGTCGGCACTTGTAACACACGTCTGCGCTAGCCAAACACTCTCCTGGATGGCGACGCTGACACTTGGGACAAGGGGGGTAGTCCTTGCACCTGTTTCCAGACTGACCACACTTCTTTGTATCAGGCTTCAGCTTCTTGTTCTAGTTCTTCCCTTAGTCATTCCTGCTTTGTTGCGGCTGATGCGAATCCTGAGATCGCTTCGTACGGAAACTACTTCGCTTCTGAACTTTTTGTTGATCAGCCTCCAGCATGCGAGCCGTATCCACTAAGCTCCTGTAGTCAGTGTTGACCATGGTCATCAGCGACTGCCTCAACGAGTCACGCAAGCCATCCACGAAGTGGCTGCACTTCTCAGCCTGATCTCCCTTCATCACGCCCGCATATCGAGCCAGATGGGTAAGCTCTCGCTCGTACTCAGTAACGGTCTTGTCCCCCTGGAAAAGACTAAGGGTCTGTTTGGACAGCTCTGGCGGCTGGAGAAGCTCTTTTCCAGCCGCCAGAGCAGGTATTGGATCTGTTTGGGACAGCTTCCCAATAAAATCACTTTTAAAAAACAAGCTCTGGAGCTATTTTGGGAAGCAGCCCCCCCTGCGTTTCATCAAATCCCCTTCGCGAAAAATCGCGTCTGCCCCATTCGCGATCCCTCTTCCGCTTCTTTCCCGATCCCGATCCCGATCCCGCGGCTACTCCGCATTCCCGATCGCGATTCACCTCTCCTTCCGCCTTCTCCCGATCTTAGACGCCGCTGGCTTCTCCCGATCGTTGACGGCGACGCCTTCTCCCGATCGCAACTCGCCGCAGAACTCCCGATCGCAACTCGCCTTCTACCGATCGCCTGTAACCCATTCGCGATTCGTCTTCTTTCCCAATCGCACAAACCCTAGCTCACAGAGAAGGTTCTTCCTCCTCTCCGGAGACAACAACGAGGAGGTTCTTCCTCCAACGTCTACAAGACTTTCTTCCTTCTCTGTGGCCCATTTTCTTCTTCCGGTTAGGTATACCAAATTCCTTTTCTCATACACAATTTCTTTATATGATTAGGGTATGTATATGAATGTGTGTGTGTGTGTGTGTGTGTGTGAATTTTTTTTTGTTTAGGGTTGTATGTATGTGTGTTTGTGTGTATGTGTGTATGTATGTTGTTTGTTTGTGTGTGGTGTGTGTGTTTTTTTGGGTTTGGGTATGCATATGAAAAGTGTATGGTTGTATGTGTGTGTGTGTGTGTATTATGTGTGTATGTGTATATGAGTGTGTGGTTGTGTTTTTTTTTGTCGGGTTTGGGTATGTATAAGAAAAGTGTATGCTTGTATGTGTGTGTTTGTGTATTATGTGTGTTTGTGTGTATGTGTATATGAGTGTGTATGGTTGTGTGTGGTTGTGTGTTTTTTTGGGGGTTTGGGTAAGTATAAGAAAAGTGTATGGTTGTATGTGTGTGTGTATGGTTGTATGGTGTATGTGGTGTGTGTGTATTAGGTGTGTGTGTGTGTGTATGTGTATATGAGTGTGTGTGGTTGTATGGTTGTATGGTTGTATGGTTGTATGTGTGTGTGTATTATGTGTGTGTGTGTGTGTATTGTATATGAGTGTGTGTGTGGTTGTGCGTTTGTTTTTGACGGGTTTGGGTATGTATAGAAAAGTGTATGCTTGTATGTGTGTGTTTGTGTATTATGTGTGTTTGTGTGTATGTGTATATGGGTGTGTATGGTTGTGTGTGGTTGTGTGTATGTGTGTGTGTATGGTTGTATGGTTGTATGTGTGTGTGATTATGTGGTGTGTGTATGTGTATATGAGTGTGTATGGTTGTATGGTTGTATGGTTGTATGTGTGTGTGTATTATGTGTGTGTGTGTGTATGTGTATATGAGTGTGTGTGTGTTGTGTGTTTTTTTTGTCGGGTTTGGGTATGTATAAGAAAAGCGTATGCTTCTATGTGTGTGTGTATGTGTATATGAGTGTGTATGGTTGTGTGTGTGTGTGTGTTGTTTTTGTTTGGGTTGGGTATGTATATGAAAAGTGTATGGTTGTATGTGTGTGTGTGTGTATTATGGTGTATTATGTGTGTATGTGTATATGAGGGTGTGTGGTGTGTGTGTGTGTGTGTGTGTGTTTTTGAGTTTGGGTATGTATTATGTCTGTGTGTGTGTATGTGTATGAGTGTGAATGTGTATGTGTGTGTGTGTTTTTTTTTGGGTTGTACATGTGTATTATTAGTAGTTCTTATTTTAATTTGATTAGTTTATAGTACAATGGTAAAACCAAAGGAAGGAGGAATCGTAGCGAGTTGGGAGTCAGGTGAAGTGACTTTATTTTGTGATCTCTGCATCAAAGAGATTGGTTTGGGGAATCGGCCAACCACCCACTTCAGCAAAGAAGGGTGGAAAAATCTGATTACAGGGTTTAAAGAACGCACGGGAAAAGCTACGATCGAATGCAAATGAAAAATAAATGGGATCATCTGAAAAAGATTGGAAGTTATGGAAGGAACTGAAACATGGTGAGACTGGTTTGGGCTGGGATCCAGAGAAGAGAACTATTTCTGCCTCAGAGGAATGGTGGGCAGAGAAGATTAAGGTCGATCAAATTCAAGTTTCATTTCAATAAATGAGTTCATATTTTTCCATATTTTAACATTGATACATTGATTGCAACAGGTTGTTCCAGCGGCGAAAAAGTTTCGGTGCGGAGGTATTGCACCGGAGTTGGAGGAGAAATTGAATACTATGTTCAGTCAGGTAGTCGCAACTGGAGAAGACTCTTGGGCTCCTTCAGTTGGGAGTTTGCCACCTGATGTGGGGAGGATACAGTTGGAAGACGATGATGTGGCAGATAACATGGAGAACAATCAAGGTGGACCTGAAGAGTACGGGGGAGCTACAACACCTCCTGGGAATGCGTCCTCTTCAGCGAGTAAAAAAAGGAAGATAGGGAGAATAAAGGAGTGACATTTTCTCTGATGTCAGATTTACATCAATCCACTCTAGCATTGAAGCCGCCGCCAGTTGTCACGGTCAAAGAGGTTGTGGAGTTGATTTCCAGCAGCCCAGAGCTACGGGTAAACCTGGATCTATATTACTTGCTCTCGAGCACATCAGAGACAAGACCACTGTGGAGATCTTCATGAGTATCCCGAAGATATGAGGGTTTGGTGGATTATGAAGGCGTACGAGAAGAGGGCTCAGTGATACGAGCTTACCTTGAAAAATCTCCTTTTATGTGTTGCATGTAAAACACTATAATGTTTATGTTTACTTTTAATGTCGTCCATCTATTTTGAGTACTACTAGCGCACTTCTGTAATAGTTTTTTTGTTATCATCTTCGCATATATATAATGTTTAATGTTTTATTATGCTTCGAATGCAGGTACTAATAATGGAAGCACATGACTCCTCCCTGAAGATTCTGGGGATTCAACCAGTCTTTCGCCAGAGCGGAGACAATATATAGAATAATGCAGTGTAGTTATGTCATCGATCGAGAGGATGAATTATCATGTTCGAGATACCCGTCCATGCACGACATCTACCCAAACTGGTTCGAAATGGATCAAAGAGTTACTAGAAGGACATCCAGATAGAATACATGACGCATTTAGGATGTCTAAACGCATTTTCATAGATTTACTCCATAAACTAGAAGCAGATGCTGAACTTCAAGGATCACAGCGGACGTCCTCAAGAGAAATCCTAGGGATTACATTGTATATCTTAGCACAAGGAGGTTCCGTTAGATTGACGAAAGAACGGTTCCAGCACTCGACCGAAACAATAAACAGATATTTTTCGAAAGGGCTTAGATCTCTCCTGTTACTGTCAATTGATGCTATAAAGCCTACTGACTGTCAATCAGAGAGATTCCGGGTGAGATAAGGTATGATCCTCGTTACATGCCATTTTTCAAGGATTGCGTTGGTGCCATTGACGGTACACATGTTGATGCGAGGATACCCGTAGAAGATCAAGTACGATACATAGAACGTCATGACGACACAACGACCCAAAAATGTCATGACAGTCTGTGATTTTAACATGTGCTTTACATTTGCCCTCGCTGGATGGGAAGGATCTGCTCATGACAGTCGCATCTTGCACAGGCATTGGCCGACGATAGATTGCACTTTCGCATCCCACACAAGTTATCATAATCATATGTTTACATTCATTCTAATTGTTTGTATTTCATAATGTTTACCTGCTTAACAAACCAAATAAATGCAGGTAAATATTATTTAGTGGATGCTGGTTACCCATTAAAAAAGGGTTATCTGAAGCCGTATCCAGAAACAAGATATCACTTGGCTGACTTTGCCCGTGGGAGTCGGCCTGTACAAGGAAGCGAGAACATTTCAATAAGGCGCATTCATCTCTTCGCAGTGTGATCGAGCGAACGTTTGGAGTGTGGAAAAAGAAGTGGCACATTTTGAGCAAAATGCCACAGTACAACTTCAAGAAACAACGTTCCATTGTGCTAGCGACAATGACCCTACGTAACTTCATTCGGAGACATCCGTCTCGCTGGGACCCTGAGTTTAATGCTTGTGATGCTGATGAGTCTTCTTTCGTTCCCTCAGAGGCTGAGGAACCTGTGGCAGATGATGAAATTGAAAGCGATATGCGTGATGCTGATGGAGAAGACATATGTCTACAGTACGAGATAACATTGCCGAAGAGATATAACAGCGCGCGCAGGTAAAAATTCGATCCAACGCTTACTAAAAATTGAAAGGGTTAAAAATATCAAAAGTTTGATTCATATCAATTTATTTTCGAACAGGTGATCGAAATGATTGAAAAAAGAGTCGCCGGATGTTGCAAGATCTTTTTTTCTATTTGCTATAACTATATAAAAGACGCATGTTATCAGTTGTTTCTAAATATTTATGTATTTTCGTTTTTAAAAAACAGCTTCCAAAAGCTGTTTCTCCAAACAGAAAAAAGAGAAAATCGCTCTTCAAAGCGCACTTCTGCACATAACACCCAAACACTCTGCAGCTTTTCAAAACTGCTCCCCAGAAATCTATTTCAAAACAGCTCTATCCGGACAGCAGCTTTCAATCCGCCAGAGCTGTCCCCAACAGACCCTAAGATATTTCTCCTGGAGACCTCGTCATGCGGAAGGAGGCACGAACCAATTTGCAAGGGATCTAGAAATTCGCCCTACGTAAACATGTCTGATGTACGACCTGGCTAAAAGTATGGTCATACTAATTAAAAGAAACGGATCACTTCCTAACATAAGAGGAAATTTTCATAACAATTTACCTGTAGGATCATCTGTCCGGTACTTGTCCCACCAGACCTTTGCCTCACCTCGAAGGAGAAAAACTGTCAGAGGAACCTTCTTGTTATCCAATCATCTGTGTCAATCATCTGGTCGGGGTCTCATCCCCACTGTAGTTCGAGGGTTGAAGCTCTCTAAAGTTCCTCAAATAGCGTTCCAGGGTCATCTCCATGGGTGCTGGGGCAGGAGCTGGTGCAGGGGCTGGTACTTGTATTGGAGCTGGAAACCTGCAGCCAGTCCTCTCTGAAACTCCATCAAGGGAACAGAAACCTCCTTGGCAATCTGAGACGCTATGTCAGTGCCCTCTGGAGCTATTTGAACTGGTGGTACCTGTGGCACGACAGCGTCTCCCATGGTCGTGTTAGGAACAGGGTCCTGACGTGAAGATTCACCCGGTTCACAGACTCGTGGTGCCTGATAAAACATAATAAAAGGATATGATTATTTATCATGCATCTGAGAAATCTGGCTTCGTAATTAATTTCATACCTTTGCGAAAAATTAGGGCTTATACGCAATTTAAATACTCCTACTAACAAGTGTTAACTCTTACACATTCCTATGACTCTGTGAATCTTCTTGGGTCCAGGGATCCTAAACCTTGCTCTGATTCCAATTTGTAACACCCCTTCCCAGTTTTACAGTAATCAGTCATCCGGTCGGGTCATCGATATAAAGAGAACTAGGAAGCAATATTAAAACTAGTACACAACAGGTATAAAGTAGAAGCTACTAAAAATATTAGACTTACATCATAAGCTATGAAGGAAATTTAAGGGTAAACACATACTTGTATACTGGATTCACCTAGCCGCTAAACATGAATTAAGACGAAAGTACTGTAAATCTGAAGTAACACAATAAGTCTGATACATGATATTCCAAATATTAACCAGATATAATGCTCTAAGTACAAGTGTATACTGAATGAAAGAAAACTGAAAAGGGAAAACAGCTACAAACTCACACCACAAGGACGCTCATCCTAGGCGTAGTTTCCCACATGAGTCACCTGTAAAAATATTGCCCATGAGGGGTCAGAGTAAGGAAAAATAACTCCTTCTAGTGCACTAAAATTTTTTTCTTAAATGATGAATGCATGCTCTGTTGAAAAATAGTTTTGTTCTTTAAAATCTTTATGCTAGATATGCATGCGTTTACAATGCTTCCTGATCAACAGACCTACGTCGTTCTACGTTCATGAACTTTCATTATATTTACCCAAGCCCCGACGTTCACTAACTAGTGCGTTGTATCATGTCAGGTCTATGCTTGAGTTCTATGTGACTTCTATTCTGCACTTCTACTTGAAAGACTTCAGACAGAGTAGCTCCTAACGCGCAACTGAAATCTGACGACCCGAGATCATCTGACGAACTCAATTGTTCTGGTGTCGCGCGATACGGTCTCAAATCTACTAACTGTCTCAAAGGGGAGTCAACTCCCAAGACTCTACTACTCATAGGATTACATATGCCCTATGAGAAAGGTAGTGCGCCTCTACCTAGCACGAGGAGACTTATGCGTGCTTACTGATCTTTTTTCGGTATAATGCTACTCTGCTTGGGACATCGCTTGGTGTAAACACTGAGTGACCCTTGCTTTTCTTGTGGTCGGCTAGAAGGTACTTTCATGCCCTAACTTAGATAAATTCTCACACTTGCGTAAACGTGTAAGATTTCGTACCTAACTCTAGCATATTGATCTGGCTATTAGGGTCTTGGAAAAAGATTTACCCTACAACTAATTCCGCGACCTTTTTCCTACAGCAACACTTTAATGTGCTGACTATGATGCTCGTACGAAGTTTACACGTGTGTGTGCATAAAATAATTTCTGATATGTCTAACTAAAAATAATTAGAATTCCTTACCGTGGTGGTACGACGCTCGTACACTCAGCGGGACGACATTTGCCTTTCCGAAGGAAAAACTGACTACTGCGAACTTCTGAAGCTCACCTCAAGGCCACCAAAATCTGCAATCCAAGCAACACCTAAAATACGCATTCTTCCCCTTAGGGTTTTCGGTAAGGACATCTCAATAAATTTTGGTTAGGGTGAACGCAAAATAACCAAAATAAATGTATTACCTCTACGTGAGAGCGTCTAAGGCTCACAACGCGTCCACCCCAGACTAGCGGTGGATTTAGAACTCCAAACTCTAATTAGGGCAAGAGGAGAAATGCGAAAAACGTTACGGTTGACTTCCAATAATAGGATTTCCATGAAGAAGGAATACTAGAGAGAAACAAAACTCATCGGAACCAAAACGAACTTCGGCACTCTTGATTCCATTGGTTAGGGTTGAAGCCGGTTCTTTCACGGCCAAGAAAGGAAGGAGGGACACGCAGGCGCCTGTAGAAGAAGAGAAAGGCCGGCTCTGAGAATCGAAGGGGAAACCAGGCGCGTTAGGGCAGCGAGATGCGTAGCGCATGCTGGGAAGCAGGAGACGGGTTCGCGGTTTGCAGGAGCAGCGAGAATTGGCGGAGCCGCGCGACTTTCTCCTGTGAAAATGAAATACGGGGGTATACGGTTCACATGTTGAGGCTTAAGTCTCTCGGCAACAATCAATTACAGTTTAATAACCGCTGGGTGATCCCACCCCTCTCTCTACTCAAAGAGTGAGAAATTTCTTTATGCACCCCTCTTCTAAAGTGCCACTCACACTAACTCCTTATGAAAATAAAAAAAAAATTAATGTACTGCGTAACCTTAATAAAATAAAATGTGACACACTAATATTGTACCTCGACGACTCGTTGCCTCGATCAAAAACCTTCGCGATTTGACCCTACAATTTAAATAAATTTTTGCGTCAAATCTTACTGATGTTACACCGCCAACACTCCTAGTGTAGTAGCCGCCACCACCGGTGGCAGACGAGCCTCCTCCCTCCTCAGTGGTCGTCATTTCTCCATCAGCAACATCGTCGTCGCCGCTACCTCGGTCGACCCTACTATGTCGGCCCCTCAGTTACCTCTCCTCTGCCCTACGCTACCGACATTCTCGCTGTGTTTCCTCCGACCCCTATTTCGACCAACCACCTCGCCTCCACTTCTACTACCAGAGCTCCCTCCGACCACATGGTCATGGCTCCTCACTGCTGCTCCGCCGGATCCATTCCTGCAGCCAACCCTCGCCCTCAAGCCACCGACTCTTGTGCCTCCAGCCGTCTTACCGATGTTGTCCAACCCCGTGCCACTAGCACCGTCTGATCCAGTCCTTCTGCACCTGTCTTTTCGTGGGCGTCGCTGCTGCTTGATACCACCATGGCCATCACGACATGATATCGGGCGCTATTCTGGCGTGAGATCAAGATGCCAGAGGCTCCGACCCTTTACGTGGAGTTCGAGCTTGGAGGGCATGCTCGATGTCCAGGATGGATGAAGTGTTACGCTTCCTCCACCGGTTATTCTTATTATATTAGTATTATGTTGTCTCGAGTCTTTATTATGTTGTGTATTTATTTTAATGAGTTAAGTTAGAATATTTTAGGTATTTAATATTTATGAACATCTTGATTATATACAAGTACGTCCCTCGGTCTTGTTATAAATATAGACTCTTGATCTTGTATGAAGGTATCAATGAAGAAATGAAATAAAAAATCCTCCAACATTTATTATATAAATGCTCTACTAGCTAGCGCACAATCAAGTAGGTGTTCACAACTTGCAACAACATCCTATGTCAACATAGTTTGATCGCTTCTCTTCCAGCGGGGTAGTGAACCATATACCTCACCGATGTGCTCGTCGGTGATAGTGGACGGTCCTGTCACTTCTAGGTGTGGTCGTACCGCAGTAGCCATGCCCCAACGTACATCAAGTTGTACTTCTCCCTATTGCATAGAGTCGTTAACTTTCCCATACTGGTACGAATAGTATACGAGCATCACCGACCCACCACTCTTTACCGCAAGCAATTTACAAGCAATTAAATAAGTAGATAGATGACACCTTTTGGGTCTGCGGTGACTTGCCCTACTCGACATAAAATAACTTTGGCAAGGAGTGTGACAATCATGGGAACCCATTATTTAGGATTAGACTTGGAGGAATATCCCGTCTCCACGTTAATATTAACTAATGCTCTACCAAAATCAACCGCTTATCAGAGCGGGACCCGAAAGAAGGTGCAGAAATAAAAATAGTAGTAAATTGCAATAATTAAGTCTGGTAATAAAATGCTGCTGTAAATAAAGTTCATCAGAATTGAAATTAGAGCTGTATTAAAATAAAATGTAGCAGCTGAAATACTGAATAAAAGAATAAAATAAGAAATAGTTCAGTTCTGTAGTTCCATCTTCATTTAAGGAGGCAAGTTCAGTTTCATTTCATTTAAGGAGGCAAGTTCAGTTTCATCTCCATTCAAGGAGACAAGTTCAGTTTCATCTCTCTGTTCCAAGGAGGCTTCTCCGCTTATAGGAGGCTTCTCTGTTCATAGGAGGCAACTCAGTTCATAGGAGACTTCTCTGATCATAGCAGGCAACTCTGTTCATAGGAGGGTTCTCCGTTACAAGGAGGCGTCTCCATTCCAAGGAGGTTTCTCCATTTATAGGAGGCTTCTCTGTTCATAGGAGGCATCTCCTTCATAAGAGGCATCTCCTTTCATAGGAGGCTTCTCCGTTCAATGGAGACAAGTTTTATAACTTTACAACGGGTTCACCGACTATTTGAGTCCGATAATTATTTTAGTTGCACCTATTAGGATGACTAATCAGACTGCGTTGATTCGTTAAAGCCTTATTATAAATCCAAATATTTTATTATAATCTCCCGATTCTATTTTCAAGACTTCAAATACGCGCAAGAGATTTATCACCACGCTAACTTTTAACCTCGATTGCTTGCGTTAGGTCGATTCAAGTTAATAATTTATGATCAACGTACATAAATATTCCTGATTTTCAAGCGCTTGTAACGAATAATTATGAAAAGTTTAAAACAATTAGACTTTTCAAAAATTCACCAAATTTTTTACCGTGACTATTGACCAGGCCCACATTCATCCCCCAATTTTATCCCTTTAAGTCCTATGATATTTTTTTAAACAGTAGATTTTCATATATTTAAATCCTTAAAAATATCAGGAATGATCAATAAATTCAGATAAAAATCCAGAGAATGTGTCTTCTTATAATACACAACATATAAAATTTTAAGGAGTTTTAATCAGGTAGATTTTCCTCTGGGATTTTATTAGTGAAAAGAGTTTTATTGTTAAATCAGTGAAAATAGCAAATCAATAATAAATATTCCCAATTAATTAAGAGGGTTTGTATAGGCTCTGAACATCTCCCACATTTTTTCAGATTTTTCTTGTTGGTTCTGATTCCTTTCATATATTTTAATTACTTAAAATGTTAATTTTTCTGAAAAATTCTAAAAAAATTTGTGGAGATATCCCTTATCATTATGCACAATTTTCATGTTCAAGTTTTTAATCAGAGCCCTAAATCAACCACAGAAATTAAAAACTCCTTTATCGTACTATAACACAAATCTTGAAGCAAGATTACTGGCTGAGATCGAGCCGGACTACGAGAATCAGGGTCTTCACAGCGGATCGGGCATGGATCCTTTGTGAAGGACTAATCGTTGGTTTGTTCTGATTAAGGAAATCAAGGTCGTCTGATCCCGATCATGAGATCAGACGACACCTATAGATCACCGCAACCTGGAGGATTACGAGGCCTCCCCGTCACTGTCCGGCCGACGGATTGCTACGCCATCACCCCCTGCATACGCGCTAGGGGAAGGCAAATCCTCTAGTGGTGTTCTGGCGGCCTGGCGTCTGCCGCCGGAGCTTCCAATTACAGAGCTTAAGCTTGTGGTTATCACCGAAGCCTCAATTCCCGACAACATCATGACCCCACTTTGTCCAGAGAGGGTCTGCTGACTGTCATTTAGCAAGAGATATTCTCCAAGCGCAACCACAAAATGCTGGGAGGCTCACACTGCTTGGCAACCACCCGAGCTTGAATCATGGCTCGGGTTGCGGTGATGGCGCTCCGGCGGCCAGGAGCTGTTGAAAACGTTTACAGTGGGCACACAACTAAAGGAGCAAACAACTTCTCTATAATATCAACTGGAGGTTACAAAACAAGTTACAGATTTGACTTGACAAATACAACTCAACACATCAAAAACATAACAAAAAAAATATACACGACTTCTTAATTGCGGTTCTCCAGAGTGCTGCCGCAAAAAAACCTGTCCGCTCAGTTAGAGAGCGGCTTTCGCAGTTCTCAAAAACAGTTCGCTGCCTTTCGTTTGCTGTCCGCAAGGAGTTCCTTGTTGCAAGGTTTGGAGATATCCGCAAACAATGCATGCACTTTACTGCTCCGCCACTGTTGCATACAGGAGATGGCTGCAAGGTGTTGTCCGTAAGGAGTTATCAAATATCTCCTGTTCACGCGCTATTATCTGTTCGCAGAGTTCAAGCGGAAGCACAACTTCTTCGACCGCTTGGTGCTGGTTTAGATATCTGTTCAGGAGCTGCTGTCCGCCATAGGAGTAATGTCCGCAAATTTTGTCCGCAAAAATTTCGGATTCTATCAAGATGTTCGGCTTGCAATATGCGGTTCATCTAAATCTGTCCGCCACCCTTGCAATCATGCAATGCTTCGGCATAATTATAATTAAGGAAATCCAGGCCTATATATAGGCATAGCAAACTAATGAAATCCTGCCATGGTCCCCTACAATCAATGCACCCGTTTCCAAACTACACGCCTCATCATTGTTAGATTAATATATTAATTAATATATATTATCATATATATATTATCATATAATTATAATTTAATCTGGGCGTTGACTTCAGTCAATACAGTCATATCCGCCAACAATCTCCCCCAAACACGGCAACACATGCGAGTTTGCTCTTGCATTTCAGGAACGTCTCAGTCTTCAATGCCTTTGTGAAATGTCCTGCTATTTGTTCTCCCGGGGGCAATAAACCAACTCCACCCATTTTGCTGCACTTGCTCACGAATAAAGTGATACTTTGTCTCGATATGCTTGCTGCGCCCATGCAAAACTGGATTCTTCGCTAGCTGGATCGCAGACATATTATCAACATACAACGTCACAGGGAACTTCTGTGGATGGTTGGTGCAACTCATGCAAGAGATTTTTCAACCAGATTGCCTGACAAGTACAAGCAGCTGCTGCGATATATTCAGCTTCACAGGTAGATAAGGCGATCGTGGCCTGCTTCTTCGAGCCCCATGAGAACGCAGCCGTTCCAATATGAAAAGATACCCGGAAGTGCTTTTCCGGTCATTGACATCACCACCATAGTCACTGTCAGAGTACCCGACCAGCTTCAACTCTTCTGCAGATGAGTACATCAAACCATGATCTCTTGTCCCATTCACATACCTTAAAATCCTCTTCGCTGCTATGAAGTGATCTTGCTTCGGTTCCTCCATATATCTACTAACAACTCCAACCACATACATGATATCAGGCCTAGTGAAAGTTAGGTAGCGTAGACTTCCAACTAGACTCTTGAACAGCGTTGAGTCAACTGCTTCTTCCTTTGAATCCTTCCTCAGCTTCACTCCCGGATCTGCAGGAGTAGAGATTGCTTTGCTATTCTCCATTCGGAACTTCTTCAGAATCTCCTCCACATACTTCTTCTGAGAAATGAAGATCCCATCTTCACTCTGTTGTACTTCAATGCCCAAGAAGTAAGTGAGTTCTCCCAGATCAGTCATATCGAACTCCTTCTTCATTGTCTTCTTAAACTCTTCAAACATTAGAGGATTGTTGCCGGTGAATATCATGTCGTCAACAAACAAGCACACGACCATGAAATCACCGTTCTTTTCCACCTTTGTGTAGAGTGCATACTCATACGGGCTCTTCATGTATCCGTTCTTCTGGAAGTATCCATCAATTCTTTCATTCCACACGCGAGGCGCTTGCTTCAACCCGTACAATGCCTTCTTCAATTTGTACACCTTCCTCTCTTGGCCTTTCACTTCATATCCAGGTGGCTGCTGGACGTACACATCTTCTTCCAGATAACCATTAAGAAATGCGGACTTGACGTCCATCTGACAGATCTTCCACTTATATTGAGCAGCTAGTGCAATGATCAGTCTGATAGTGTCTATCCGCGTCACTGGAGCAAAGACCTCGTCGTAGTCCACACCTTGGACTTGTCCGTAGCCTTTTGCGACGAGTCTTGCCTTGTGCTTCTCCACTTCTCCATCCTTGTTCTTCTTCACTCTATACACCAATTTCACACCAATGGGCTTATGACCTGCCGGCAGAGTGACCAACTCACCCAAGTATCATTCTTTGATGGATGTCATCTCTTCATCCATTGCTTTCCTCAAGTCTTCTCTGAGCTGCTTCATCATACGAGTACGGCTCACAATCTGCTAAAAGACAATATAAAGAAAAATTAGCATGAATCGGCTCCGTCTCCTCGTAGATCTCCTCCAACCTTCTCATCCTAGGTTGAGAACCATTAGAGATGTTCCTGCTGGTGCTTGCTCTATCAGAATTGCTTCTGTTGGTGCTTATGAAAGTCCAACTATTGTCAACTATCTTCACCTATGGGGGGGGGGGGGAATAGGTGACGTGCAGCGTTTTTGCGAATTTAAATTGTACCTGCACACGAAAATAAAAAACAACAGCACAACAGAGTACACAAGCTATTTATAGTGGTTCCCGACTTGGGTAATCCACTTTTCCCCTTCGACCTATCTCCTAACCAGGGACGACTCGGTCTCTTCACCAACAGGATTGAAATCCAATCCTTGCACTATCGGAAGGAACCCTTCCACACGTAGGATTCAACACTCCCACAACCCAGGTTGCACCCAACCCTTACAACTCGGAACAAACGTTCCTTTACAACAAAAGAAAAAACTAGAATGTACAAGAGATACAAACTACGTTTGGAGACCAAGGTGTCCCTCTTCGTTGACGACGTGTTCTTGAAGTCCACAAAGAGTCCACAACCCTAGAACTCTCTTGGAGAGGATCTCCCGGAGCCGGCGGCGGCAAGATGGGCGGCGGCACGGTTCAGGGTTCGGCGGCAACGACGATGTGCGGCTGCTGTACTTTGGAGATCCAAACTTCGTAGCGAAGCTAGCTAGGTCTTCCAACGGTCACACGAGGATCGGTCGTCTCGATCGATTCGGACGGGGGAGTTTTTCCGGATCAACAATCGAGAGACAAGGGATCTCTGGATAGACGCGTGAGACACTAAGCTTGGCTAAGCTTCTGTCGCCGAAGATCAGGAAGAAATCTCAATCAAAAGCGGCGACCAACTTGCTCAAGTGACGACGGCGGCGGCGGCGGAGCAGAACTCGCGATTTTAGGGTTTGTTCGTGCTCGAGCTGCTTTTATGTATTTTATTCCGTGGGTGTTCTGCATTACTATTATATTTTTTCCGTGGTTGTCTACTCATATAGCATAATCTTGTATTCTTTACTGTAACAATCTACAACTGCCAGCAGATCCGGTTCCATAAAATAAAACCCAAAATCCTGTAGAGTCAACGATAACAGCGGCTAACCAGATGAGCACGAAATGAGTCGCGGAGGATTAGAAAAATGCCCAAGATAAAATCGTCGAGAATCCAAAAGTGGTCTCGTCGAATCGGTCGAGAATCAAGATGATTCTCGATGATTCGGAGAGAATCAAGGATGATTCTCGTCGAAGTTGACTTGGCTGCACGCACTGATTCAGCCCGGGTCGAGACGGCGAGAATCAGCCAGTGATTCTCGACGATTCGGCGAGAATCACTAGTGATTCTCGCCGAATCGGCGAGAATCACTAGTGATTCTCGCCGAATCGGCGAGAATCACTTGGTGATTCTCGTCGATTCTTACTTAGAATCAGAGTTGTTTGCTTTGAAGTGTAGTTGGATCGAGTCGGCGAGAATCAGCCACTGATTCTCGACGATTCGGCGAGAATCACTTGTGATTCTCGTCGAATCGGCGAGAATCACTTGGCGATTCTCGTCGATTTTCACTTAGATGAATTTTCGTCTTTTCACCCATGATGAGCTCCTTGACCCATGCTTGCTCCTTGTCTGCTCTTGCAAGATTACAGCCCTGTACTTGAAAGTAAGTGCACTCCAATAGAGAGAGTACACGTAGGCCAACACACTGATCTGCTCAACGAGGGATTACGTCGTGCAGACCCGTGTATATTGACCTACTGCACCCTGACATTGGTGTGCACTTAGCGTGGAATAACTGCAAGCACAACTTGAAATAATTTGTCAAAAACATTGCCTATTTACCTTAGCTTGTTCAGGGGCTTCTTCAAATCAGGTACGTTGTGGATACAATACCCAACAATCTCCCCCTATTTGAAGAAGCCTAAACCCTACAAACTAAGGTGAATAAAGCGTATAAGAATGAAAATCATAAACTTGAGATTGAGGTGAGTGAGTTATTCATTACCAATACCAATTTCTTGGGAGCAAGCTTGGAGCCACCTTAGCCTTAGCCGAGAGGGTAATCTCCCCCTTTTCGGCTTCTGCAAATCGGGGTCTGTAGCATTTGTCCCCTTGCTCCCCCTCAGTTCTTGCACCTGTGCTCATACTTGAGTACCTTGCTCCCCCTCAGTTCTTGCGCCTGGGCTCAACTTGAGTACCTTGCAGAGGCTCCCTCTAGATGCATGATCCTGGAGCTTCTATAGTCTTCATTCCTCATAATTTAGCATTCCCAATTCAGTTTTGAAGAGACTGAACTTGGCTTCGTCTAAGGACTTTGTGAATATATCTGCAATCTGCTTGTCCGTAGGGACATAACAGAGAGAAATGTCCTTGTTCTCCACGTGCTCCCGAATGAAGTGGTATCGCACTTCAATATGCTTCGTTCTGCTGTGCGATACCGGGTTGTTGGCAATTGCAATCGCACTGGAGGAGTCGCAGTACATGGGAACTTCCTTGAACTGAAGGTCGTAGTCGGCTAATTGGTTTCTGATCCATAGGAATTGTGCGCAACAGCTGCCCGCCGAGATGTACTCAGACTCTGCTGTGGAGGTTGCAACACAATTCTGTTTCTTGCTATTCCATGAGACAAGCCTTCGTCCGAGGAATTGACACGTCCCGGATGTGCTTTTCCTGTCATCCCTACTCCCTGCAAAATCAGCATCTGAAAAACCTATTAGCTCGACATCATTATTTCTCGGGTACCACAAGCCAAGATTGGGAGTACCTTTAAGGTATCTTAGAATTTGCTTTGCAGCGACATAGTGAGATTCCTTAGTGTTCACTTGATATCTGGCACAGACACATGTGGAGAACATGATATCCGGTCTACTGGCAGTAAGATAGAGCAGGGATCCAATGATGCTTCTGTATTTGGTTTCATCGAAATGTTTACCTTTCTCATCCTTATCCAGAGACATAGTGGATCCCATTGGAGTCCTCATAGAGGTTGCACTCTCCATACCGAATTTCTTAAGGAGTTCATTTGTGAACTTCGTCTGAGAGATGAAGATTCCATCCTCTGACTGTTTCACTTGAAGTCCCACGAAATACTTGAGCTCTCCCATACTGCTCATTTCAAACTTTCCTTGCATAAGTTTAGAAAACTTTTTGCAAAGATTGTTGTCCGTTGAGCCGAATATTATGTCATCGACATAGATTTGCACCAGCAAAATCTTGCCTTTGACTTCCCTGATAAACAATGTTTTATCTATTTTACCTCTAGAGAACTTGTTTTCAAGAAGAAAACTAGATAAAGTCTCATACCAAGCTCGTGGAGCTTGTTTTAACCCATATAAGGCTTTATTGAGAAAATAAGCATGATTGGGATAAGTAGGATCGACAAAACCTGGGGGTTGAGCGACGTATACTTCCTCTTTCAGGTCTCCGTTCAGGAATGCTGATTTCACATCCATTTGATAAACTGTGAATCCTTTGTGCGAAGCATACGCCAGGAACAATCTGATTGCCTCGAGCCTTGCTACTGGTGCGAAGGTCTGGTCGAATTCAATCCCCTCCTCCTGTCTGTAACCTTGAGCCACCAGCCTTGCCTTGTTCTTTATGATGACACAATGTTCATCCAGCTTGTTTTTGAAGATCCACTTGGTGCCAATCACATTCTGCTTGTATGGTCTGGGAACTAGCGTCCAAACGTTGCAACGTTCGAATTGATGTAGTTCATCTTGCATGGCCAGAATCCATGCCGCATCTTTGTTCGCCTCGTCGAACTTCTTTGGCTCAACCTGTGACAGGAAGCTAAGATGCAATACTTCGTTAATAGTACCTCTTCGAGTTCTGACACCGACACGAGGATCTCCGATGATCTGATCTCTAGGATGATCCCTCACATGCCGGAGCTCTAGAAGTCTGGCGTCTGGAGCTTCGACTACTTCTTGGGCTTCTCCTTCTTCTAAGAGATTTGTTCTATTTTGATCTTCAACATTTTCAGATGACGTGGAGGTGGAAACTTTGACGAACTTAGGAGTGTCATCTTTAGCGGTCTCATCCAGACTCAGCTGTTCAAGTCGTGCACCTGCATCTTCAAGAATACCACTGGAAGAATTGTTGTTAAGCAAACTTCCTTCATCAAATACAACATTTATTGATTCTTCTACCACTAGGGTTTTCTTATTGAAGACCCTATATGCCCGACTATGGGAACTATAGCCCATGAATATACCTTCGAAGCATTTTTCACCAAATTTAGTACGTGGGTACTTCCCATTATTCAGTACATAACATCTGCAATCAAAAATCCTCAAGTAGGACATGGTTGGTTTCCTGCCTTTCAGTAGCTCGTAAGGCGTCTTACGATGATGCTTGTTGATCAATGCTCGGTTTTGTACATGACAAGCTGTATTGACAGCCTCTGCCCAGAAGTATTCCGGGAGAGAAGCGTCTTTCAACATTGTCGTGCAGGCTTCAATGAGAGTTCTATTTCTCCTCTCCGCAACTCCATTTTGCTGAGGAGTGCGCGGGGAGGAAAACTCATGAAAGATACCTTGTTCTTCATAAAATTCTGTCATAGCACCAGATTCGAATTCTGTTCCATGGTCACTTCTGATTTTGACCACTGAGTAGTTAAATTCGTTCTGAACCTGCTTGACAAAACTAGTGAAGATGTCAAACGTATCTGACTTTCGTTTCAAAAAGAACACCCATGTAAACCGAGAATGATCATCAACTATCACTAGCGTATAGGACTTGCCTCCCAAGCTATGAACTTGCATTGGACCAAACAAGTCCATATGTAAAAGGTAAAGACATCGGGAAGAGTCTTTGTCTGCGATGCTCTTAAAGGTAGCCCGAGTCTGTTTGCCCATCTGGCATGCAGGACAGGGGCTATCTTTGATGCACTTGATAATGGGAGCGTCCCTTACTAAGTTCTTAGAAAACAGCATACTAATTGTCTTGAAATTAATATGAGCCAATCTCTTGTGCCATTGATCACAAAGAGATGCACTGCCTCTTGCCACAAGGCATACAGGGGTAGATGAATCTAAGCTGAGAAAATCTAAGCAGAAGATATTTCTGCTTCTAATGCCTGATAATACCGTCTCAGAAGAGGTACGTGAAATTATCAGACATTTATCCTTGCAGAACTTAACGTCATAATCTTTGTCACATAACTGACTTACACTGATCAGGTTATGGTTTAACCCTTCAACATAAGCCACGTCGGTGATAGAGATTATACCGTTGGAAATCATACCGTAACCTCTGGTGACTCCTCGATCTGACCCTCCAAAGATGACTTTGGGTCCATTCTCGACTGAAGTGTAATCACGCAGCAGGCTTCTTGTCCCAGTCATATGCCGGGAGCATCCACTGTCCAAATATCAGATCGGCGTTTTGGTGGCCTTTGGACATTCCTGCAAAACAAAATTAATTTGCCTTAGGAACCCAATCGAACTTGGGTCCTAGATTCCTGGTTAGCACACTCCGCCTCGGTTGGTTAACCCTACGAGTGTTCGGCCTCGCATTGCTAACATAGGGAGTCTCGTCATACCTTGGATTAAACCAACAATCCACGACAAAGTGACCGACTTTGCCACAGCACCAACAGTCGAATCTGTTGTACCTCTTCCTAGGCTCCTGCCTTACCCTGGGAACGGTGGGTACAGCTGGGGCCTTGGATCTGGAGGTGGAGGCCTCATGGTGACAGCAGTCACATGATTTCGTCACCTTCTGTATAACAGGCTTGACTTTTGGTGCCTGCTTTCCATTATGGCCGCTAGAGAATTGACCATAATTTCCCATGTGGATTTCCTCATAAGGTGCCTTGAGGGCACTCTCACCGAAGTTCCGGGGAAAGGTCCAACCATCATATCCGCTCTTTGGTTTTGCAACCGAGGGCCGAAAATGATGACCAAAGGTTGATTCAAAGTCATGTTGGTTACAAGGAAAGCTAGGCTTTCTGAACGCAACAGGACTGAGCGGAGCCTTTCCCTTTTCATCAGCAGAGGCCTTCTTGGCGGCCTTATTCTTCATCTAGTTCCTGTTTCTCCTGGATGAGGAACCAGATACCCCTACATGCCCCAAGCCAGCTCCTTTGGCCTGAGCAGAGAAGGTGTCAACAACTGGAAGAACTGTTTTTGGCATAGAGAAGCTCTTGACGATCTTCCTTTCTACCGCAAGTTGTTCTTCCAACTTGTCTACTTCCTCCTGCTTAAGATCAAGGAGCTTGAGAGACTCTGAATGCTTAGAAGTCAGGTCAAGGTGCTCCTGTCGGAGAGAAATCAAACTAGTGACTTCTTCCCTTAGGGATACACATTCACCCTTAAGGAATTTCACTTCCTTTTTCTCAGCCTTCAGTCTCTTACGGCACTCCTCGAAAGTGTTGAGCAGAAGCTCATACTTCTCGAGGAGCTCCGCTTCACGGGCCGAAGGGCTATCCTCAGGTTCATCATCCTGAGACTCAGGATCAGAGTCGGAGTCGGAGAGAGGGGTGTGAGCTTTTACCTTCCCAGTAAATGGGGGGCATTCTCCTTCTGAGTCGGAGCGACCCACCAGCCCGAAGTAGGCTTCCTCATCATCACTGGAGTCTGAGGAATCAGACTCACTCAGTGTCTTTGGCCTTTTGGCGATGTAGCTCCGCTCTTTCTTCTTATCTCTCGAAGATTTGTGCTCCTCTTCTTTCCCTTTTTCTCTCGGGCCTTGATAGCAGTCGGCCACGACGTGTCCTGGCTTATTGCATCCAAAGCAAATAATGTTAGAGGAGCGATGTTTGTTCGGTTTAGAAGCATACCTGTCAGAAGAATAATTTTTCTTCTGATGCCTGGAGGAGGAGCCGTCTCTCTTTCTTTGATTCCTCATCTTGAGGAACTTCTTGAATTCTCTGGTGATGAGGGAGAAATCCTCCTCCGACAGCTCTGAGCTGGAGGAACATGGCTCGGAGTCCTCCTCCTCATCCTTTTTCCTGGCACGGTATGAAACCACACCCTTGCCTTTTCTGGAGTGACTGGCTTTTAGAGCCACAGTCTTTTCTTTGGCTGCAGCCTTCTCTGCTTCTTCTTCTGCTTTCCTGGTATTCAGCTGAAGCTCATAGGACATCAGCTTTCCAAACATAATTTGTGGGTCAGTTTCAGCTAGTCTGCCAAACTCTCTGATGGCGCAGATCTTTGTGTCTCATTCCTTAGTAAGGGACCTAAGGAATTTATCATTGAGTTCACCATTAGTGAACACTCTTCCGTATCCTTTGAGGGCGTTAACAATCTTGAGGAAGTTCTCGTAGGTGACTCCGATCTCTTCCTTAGGCCCTTGTCGGAAGGCCTCATATTTCTGGTTCAGGAGGGATCTCCGATCATCCCTCACTTCATCAGTGCCCTCCATTAGGATGATCAGGCCATGCCAGATCTCCTGAGCTGTCCTGCAGTTACAGAAGTTCTGCATCATTGAGTCATCAATCGCGCTGACCAGAATGTTCTGCGCCTTCTTGTCAAGTCCTACTAGCACCATCTCGTCCTTGTCCATTTCAGAAAGTTTCTTTGGCACTTTCTCGGTAGGATCAATGGTGGAGGCCTTAGTGGGGACATAAGGTCCCTCCTCTACGATCATGAAGAGTCGAGGATCAACAGCTTCCATGTAGAACTTGATCCTTTCCTTCCAGATAGGGAAGTTGAGCCTGGTGCACACTGGGATCTTTTCTGTGTACTTGAGCCCGTCCATAGTAGATGTTTGTCTTCTTCTTGACACTAGTGGCAGGATTCTACTCAAGGTGTGAACCTTTTTGATGAGTAACCTGGCTTTGATACCACTTGAAAGTCCACCTAGTGTCAACTATCTTCACCTATGGGGGGGGGGGGGAATAGGTGACGTGCAACGTTTTTGCGGAATTTAAATTGTACCTGCACACGAAAATAAAACAACACAGCACAACAGAGTACACAAGCTATTTATAGTGGTTCCCCGACTTGGGTACATCCACTTTCCCCCTTCGACCTATCTCCCAACCAGGGACGACTCGGTCTCTTCACCAACAGGATTGAAATCCAATCCTTGCACTATCGGAAGGAACCCTTCCACACGTAGGAGTCAACACTCCCACAACCCGGGTTGCACCCAACCCTTACAACTCGGAACAAACGTTCCTTTACAACAAAAGAAAAACTAGAATGTACAAGAGATACAAACTACGTTTGGAGACCAAAGTGTCCCTCTTCGTTGACGACGTGTTCTTGAAGTCCACGAAGAGTCCACAACCCTAGAACTCTCTTGGAGAGGATCTCCCCGGAGCCGGCGGCGGCAAGATGGGCGGCGGCACGGTTCACGGGTTCGGCGGCGACGACGATGTGCGGCTGCTGTACTTTGGAGATCCAAACTTCGTAGCGAAGCTAGCTAGGTCTTCCAACGGTCACACGAGGATCGGTCGTCTCGATCGATTCGGACGGGGAAGTTTTTCCCGATCAACAAATCGAGAGACAAGGGATCTCTGGATAGACGCGTGAGACACTAAGCTTGGCTAAGCTTCTGTCGCCGGAAGATCAGGAAGAAATCTCGATCAAAAGCGGTGACCAACTTGCTCGAGCGACGACGGCGGCGGCGGAGCGGAACTCGCGATTTTAGGGTTCGTTCGTGCTCGGCTGCTTTCTGTGTATTTTATTCCGTGGTTCTACTGTTCAAAAATAATCTTGTATTTATACTGTAGACAACTCAATATGACCGTTGTGGGTCCCATAAATAGAAACCCAAAATCCGGTTCAAGATAACGCCAGCGGCAGAATCCGGTTCAGGGAGTTCCAGAAAAATGCCCAAGTAAAAATCGGCGAGAATCAAAAGTGAGTCTCGTCGAATCGTCGAGAATCAAAGGTGATTCTCGACGATTCGGCGAGAATCAAGGATGATTCTCGTCGAAGTTGACTTGGCTGCACGCACTGATTCAGCCCGGGTCGAGACGGCGAGAATCAGCCAGTGATTCTCGACGATTCGGCGAGAATCACTAGTGATTCTCGACGATTCGGCGAGAATCACTAGTGATTCTCGCCTAATCGGCGAGAATCACTTGGTGATTCTCGTCGATTCTTACTTAGAATCAGTGTTGCTTGCTTTGAAGTGTAGTTGGATCGAGTCGGCGAGAATCAGCCACTGATTCTCGATGATTCGGCGAGAATCACTTGTGATTCTCGCCGAATCGGCGAGAATCACTTGGCGATTCTCGTCGATTTTCACTTAGACGAATTTTCGTCTTTCCACCCATGATGAGCTCCTTGACCCATCCTTGCTCCTTGTCTGCTCTTGCAAGATTACAGCCCTGTATTTGAAAGTAAGTGCACTCCAATAGAGAGAGTACACGTAGACCAACACACTGATCTGCTCAACGAGGGATTACGTCGTGCAGACCCGTGTATATTGACCTACTGCACCCTGACATTGGTGTGCACTTAGCGTGGAATAACTGCAAGCACAACTTGAAATAATTTGTCAAAAACATTGCCTATTTACCTTAGCTTGTTCAGTGGCTTCTTCAAATCAGGTACGTTGTGGATACAATACCCAACAGCTTACTCCACTAGAGTAGGGAGTCAAAGCTCCCCCTGAATCTCTGCTCGGTGGTGATGGTGGTTCAGCTCCACCATCCTCAACTTCAGCTTCGTGACCACCTTCTTCATCATCATCGTCATAGAACATTCCTTTGACGCTTCTTTCCTTCTCATCCCAGCTCCAGCAGCTATCTTCTTCAAACAACACATCTCTAGAGATGATTGCCTTCTTCGTCACTGGGTTGTATAACTTATAAGCTTTACTCATCGGAGCGTAGCCTACAAATATACACTTCTCACTCTTATCATCCAACTTCTTCCTCTTCTGCTCAGGGATGTGAGCATAAGCTACACACCCAAACACTCTCAAGTGTTGCACACTTGGCTTCCATCCACTCCATGCCTCATATGGAGTCTTGAACTTCACACTCTTCATTGGACATCTGTTCAACAAGTACACAGCACATTGTACTGCTTCAGCCCAGAACATCTTTGGCAACTTCTTGCCCTTTATCAAACTCCTTGCCATGTTCTGAATCGTCAAGTTCTTTCGCTCAGCAACTCCGTTCTGCTGAGGTGAGTATGCTGCAGTCAACTGATGAGCAATCCCATGCTCTTTGCAGAAAGCATCAAATAACTTAGAGGTGTACTCCCCACCTCTATCAGTCCTGAGTACCTTCAGGTACTGTCCACTCTCCTTTTCTGTTATCGCCTTGAACTCCTTGAACTTGTCAAGGGCCTCAGACTTCTCCTTCAAGAAGTAAACCCAACACTTCCGACTAAAGTCATCAGTGAAGGTAATATAGTATTTGCTTCCACCAACTGAGGCAATATCAAACGGACCAGCAATATCCGAATGAACCAGTTCAAGCTGTCTCCTTGCTCTACGAGACTTTCCTCCTTCAAAACTCTGTCGCTTCTGCTTTCCCTTCGTACAAGCTTCACAGATCTTCTGTGGCGGTAAGATCTTAGGCAAACCTTCCACCATCTTCGCATGTGACAGAAGCTTCAAACCACTGAAGCCTAAGTGACCCATCCTATGGTGCCACAACCAGGCTTCTTATTCCTCTTCAGTTCTTACTAGGCATGCTGTCTCCTCGGCATCCATCTTCAATGTAAAGAGACGATTCGTCGTCATCTTTACTTTCACCACCTCTTCTCCTTGCTGGTTCTTCATAGCCAACAAACCATCCTTCAATTGAATGCAGTAACCTTTCTCCACCAACTGTCCAAGACTTAAGATGTTACTCTTCAAGCCAGGAACATAGAATACGTCATTGAGATGCACCTTCTCGCCATTGAGAGTGACCACTATCAACCCTTTGCCTTCTACTGAGATCTTTGAAGCATCAACAAAGCTAACCTCACCAGCACTTGATTCAAGGTTAGCGAACAACTCCTTCTCACCACACATATGGTTGCTCGCTCCTGTGTCCAAGTACCAAACTTCATTTTTACCACCTTCAGCTCCTCTGTAAGTTAAGAACATCATTGGATCACCACCATTGTTTCTTGCTTCAACATAGTGGTTGGTCTCCTCATTCCTCCTCGGAAGTCTGCAGTCATAACTCATATGCCCAAACCTGTTACAGTTGTAACATTGGACTTGGGTCATTCCACCACGGCCTCTGCCTCGGCCTCTTCCACGACCTCTTCCTCTTCCTTCTTGCTCTCTACCCTGAGGTTGCTCCGCCTCTCTCTGGAAGTTATGATGTCTTCCTCCTCTTCTTCCTCTGCCTTTGCCTTGGTAGCCTCGACCTCGCTGGCCACCTCCTCTTCCTGAACTCTCTCCAAAGTTTAGCTGAGTCTGAAGTGCTTTCTCTAAGCCACTTGACTCTTCATCTTGTAACATGCGGTATTCATGGGCTTGCAAAGAGCCTATGAGTTCATCAATAGATATCTGAGTGAGATCCTTCGACTCTTCTATCGCCACTACTATATAGTTGAACTTCTTTGACATCGATCGCAGAAGTTTCTCCATGAAACTCACATCATCAATTGTCTCTCCGTTGCGCTTCATTTCGTTTGCAAGCGTTCGCAGACGAGTCACATAGTCACCAACTTTCACAGAATTTTGCATCTTCATAACTTCATACTCTGCTCGGAGAGATTGCAGCTTTACCTTCTTTGCCTTGTCAACTCCTTGCAAGGAGCGTTGCAAGGTTTCCCATGCTTCTTTAGAGGTTATAACATCCGAGATCTTCTCAAAGGTTGCTTCATCAACCCCTTGATATAACAAGAACAATGCCTTCTTGTCTCTCTTCCTTGCCTCTCTCAGTGCCGTCCTTTGTGCATTAGTCAACGCCGCCTCTTGCTCAGCAGTCCGCTCTTCATACCCATCATCAACTATCTCCCAAAGCTCCTTTGATGCTAGCAGCACTCTCATCTGGATGCTCCAGTTCCCATAGTTCGTCTTCGTCAACTTGAGAACTTGACCCGGCATAACATTTACCATCTCCATTGTTGTGATTTCTTCAACTCTTCTGAGTTACTACCAAGGTTCGGAACCTCGCTCTGATACCACTGTTGAAAACGTTTACAGTGGGCACACAACTAAAGGAGCAAACAACTTCTCTATAATATCAACTGGAGGTTACAAAACAAGTTACAGATTTGACTTGACAAATACAACTCAACACATCAAACACACAACCAAAAAAATATTACACGACTTCTAATTGCGTCTCCAGAGTTGCTGCCCGCAAAAAAACCTATCCGCCAAGAGTTGCTCGCAGTTCTCAAAAACAGTTCGCTGCCTTTCGTTTGCTGTCCGCAAGGAGTCCTTGTTCGCAAGGTTTGGAGATATCCGCAAACAATGCATGCACTTTACTGCTCGCCACTGTTGCATACAGGAGATGGCTGCAAGGTGTTGTCCGTAAGGAGTTATCAAATATCTCCTGTTCACGCGCTATTATTCTGTTCGCAGAGTTCAAGCGGAAGCACAACCTTCTTTACGCGTGGTGCATTAGTATATCTGTTCAGGAGCTGCTGTCCGCCAATAGGAGTTAATGTCCGCAAATTTTGTCCGCAAAAATTTCGGATTTCTATCCAAGATGTTCGCTGCTTGCAATATGCGGTTCATCTAAATCTGTCCGCCACCTTGCAATCATGCAATGCTTCGGCATAATTATAATTTAAGGAAATCCATGCCTATATATAGGCATAGCAAACTAATGAAATCCTGCCATGTGTCCCCTACAATCAATGCACCCGTTTCCAAACTACACGCCTCATCATTGTTAGATTAATATATTAATTAATATATATTAATTAATATATATTATCATATATATATTATCATATATATATAATTTAATCTGGGCGTTGACTTCAGTCAATACAGTCATATCCGCCAACAGGAGAGCCATGCAACTCGTTGGCGAGCTAGGGAGGGAGGAGGGGAAGTATCCACCTGAGTGGGGGGCCTCTAGGAGCTTCCTGGATGGTTTGCCATTAGAGGGTGGTGGGCTTGGGCGTGGGTTTTCTGGCGAGCTGGAGCTCTGGCAGGGGGCGGGTTAGGTTCGACTAGGGTTGCGAGGGCACCTGGAGGGGATAGGGGCCTATATATAGGCTAGGAGACGCCCCCTCCACCCCTTGCCATCAGTGTTGGATTATTCCTTTTAGAGAGAAGAGCTATTGCCTTCATTCCAGTAATGCTCGGGAAGGTGGCCTCCATCTGAAGGAGCAAGAACATTCAAGTGACCAAATTAAAGGGGCATAACCTTGGGTGACTTGATATTGGGCTTCAGAAAGAGAGGGAGAGAATGGCGGGTTCTTCTCTGGCCTAAGGCCCATAGATGGGGGGGGGGGTGCTGAAATTTAGGCCCATATATGGCTGGCGGTGGAGCCCAAGGAGGCTTGGTGAGTTTGCTTCAATACGGTTTTTTAAAAAATATGAAAAAAATCGTTTTTGACCAAAATCAACCCTATGGTGGGTCCCCCATGTTGTTCAAGGTAAAGTAAGTCCAAGTCATCGAGTGACGCGCCAATGTCCGTGTGTTTGTGTGATATTGGTGGGGACACGCTTTTGAGTACACCATAAAGCTTATTTTGATCAAGTTTACCAAACAAAGTCGAAATTGAGCGTAACGAATTCTGTTACTCTCGTGTTGATCATTCAAGTCCAATGCAACTAATTGAGATCAATTTCGAGTTCATATGCTCAATATGCAAAATCGGCATCGTCGTGACGCGCTATGATACTCAAAATGGTCATATTCTGTATATGACTTCAGATCAGAACAAAACGAGTTTCGTTGTACTCGTATTGACTATACAAGTAATTGCAACTAACAAAACTCAATTGAGAGCGCACACATATGCTCAATATACAAAATCAACGTCATCGTGACGCACTGCGATACTCAAATTGGTCATATTCTTCATATGACCTCGCATTGGAACAAAACGAGTTATGTTGCACCCATATTGACTATATGAGTCCAATGCAACTGACATAATTCAATTCAGAAAACGTATGCTTAATATACCAATTTAGGTCACCTCCTAGCTTTTAGGGAACCCTACATGTGTTCGAGTTACTTGTATTTGGTCATTTATGGTCATAGTAACCCAATAAAAGTTGGGACGTTACAATCCAATAAAAATAAGAGAATTTTTGTCTCCAAAAATTGCTTAAAGTAGGGGGTTCTAAAGAGGTGACATACCCAGAGAAAGATTTCGGGTGCTTGTCACGGAAGAAAGTCTCTGGTTCCCATATGTACCCGTCACGTTTGCAATTCGACCATTGAATTTTAACCATCGTGATGGTCTTGTTCTCTAAGTTCCTGACTTTGAAATTCACAATCCGCACAGGTTCTAGTTGTATAGACCTGACAGATTGCACATGTGCTAGAAGTGTAGGAAGATGTTCTGGTTGTCAAAGAACACCTTGCATTGAAGAGACGTGGAAGACGTATTCCCTAGTTCTGGTGGCAAAACTAATCAGTATGCTACTAGGCCACCTCACTTTATAATCGGATAAGGGCCCAAATAGCGAGGGTCCAAACACTTCTGTTTCTTTATCCAGGAGATACCATGCATATGCTTGATCTTCAAGAATACCATATCTCTCATGCTAAACTCTACTTGTCGATGACGAGCATCATAATATTTAGCTTGTCGGCTCTGTGTTTCTAGCATCCGATTTTAGATCAATATTATCGTTGTGGTGGTGTCATCAATATAAGTTACACCAAATGCCTCGGGATCTTCATCATGGGTCCAACATAGAGGTGTTCGACAACGTCTCTCGTAAAGAGCTTCATACGATGTCATTTTGATGTTGGCCTGGAAGCTGTTGTTGTATGAGAATTCTAGAAGCGGTAGAGGCTGCTCCCAGGGCTCGTTATGCTCTACTATGCATAATCAAAGATCTTTTATGGTTCGATTTGTCCTTTCGGTCTGACCGTCGGTTTGGGGGTGAAATGTGATGTTGAATGCTATCTTGGTACCCAGATAAGCTTGCACCCTTCTCCATTCCTTTGAAGTAACGCACCCATCACGGTCAGAGACGATTGTTTGGGGCACTCTATGGAATCAGACCACTTGTTCTATGAAGTGTCGAGCCAATACATCGACACCATCACTCTACCAATTTGGTATAGATCGAGTTGCATTTATTAGGCAATCTACCACGAACCATATAGAGACATTTCCCGCACATGATTGATGTAGACCATGGACAAATTAATATATCTTCAAATTTCTACTATAGTATTAGCAAGGGTTGAAATAACCCTCCTAGATCTTGGCACTTTGCCTTAACCAGCTGGCAGGTTTAGCAATGTGTCACGTAGTCTATGACATACTTTTTCATTACAAGCCAATACAGAGTGCGACACAGGTTAGTATACATTTTAACTACTCTGTGATGGATATAATACCTGGACTGGTGTTCTTCTCAAAGGATCTCTTCTCGGATTCACCCAATGAAGGGGATACATACTCGATGCTTATACTGTAGGATGCCATCATACAGGTTGTAGCCCTCCTACGCACCATCTTGTAAGGATTGGATGATCGAAGCTGCCTCTGGATCATTCTTTTGGGCTTCTCGGATTCGATCTCGGATGTCGTGCTTAATCTCCACCCAATACATATGAGCTTGGTATTCTTCTGGATCCCTACGAGTGATGAGGGTGATGCCTAGGTTTGCTAAGGATCGCAATAATTCTCAAGGTATCAGTTGATGTGTGTTGATGGCTCAAGGCAACGACAACCGTATTAGTCTTGCCGAGGTAGTACTGAAGAGTAAAATCATAGTCATAAAGATTTTACAGCCACCGACGTTGGTGAAGGTTCAACTCCTTCCGAGTGAAGAAATATTTCAGGCTTTTATTATCAGTGAAAGTTTCATATTTAACTCCATTTAAATAATGTCTTCAAATCTTGAGGGTGACGACTACCACTCCCAATTCCAAGTTGTGGGCCGGGTAGTTATTCTCACGCGACTTCAGTTGCTGAGATAATGCGTAAGGTAGTTATTCTCATGCGACTTCAGTTGCTGAAATGCGCAAGCAATTACCGTATAGTGTTGCATCAACACGACTCCTAATCCCTTCAATGATGCGTTAGTGTAGATTTGAAATCTTTCGGTTCCAGATGGAATCGTAAGGATCAGTGCAGAGGTCTAATGATTCTTCAACTCAATGAACGTTACCTTGCATTTAGGGGGCTACCGAAACACAAATTCCTTCTTTGTGAGGGCAGTGAGGGGTAGGGAAATCTCGGAGAACCCTTCCACGAATTTCCGATAATATCCAACCAATCCGAGGAAGCTTCAGATGCCCGCCGCCAACTTGAGTTGCGGCCAATTCCGCATGGCTAACACCTTTGTCTAGTCCATGGCCACTCAATTTTTATTAATGGCGTGCCCCAAAAATCCAACTTCCTCAAGCCAGAATTCACGCTTACTTAACTTGGCATAGGGGGAACACTCCTGCAGCTTTAACAACACCATTTGGAGATACCTCACATGGTCCACCTTGGTCTTGGAATAGATGAGGATGACAAAGTGATCTAAGTAGGGTTTGAACACCCTATTCATCAATGTCCTGAATGTGGAAGGTGCATTAGTTAACCCAAAAGGAATTACAATGAATTCATAATGCCCATACTGGGAGCTGAATGCAATTTTCGGTATATCCTCCTCCCGGATACGAAGTTGGTAATAGCCTGACCGTAGATCCATCATGGAGAAGATGAAGGTATCTTGAGTTGGTCAAACAATTCATCGATTCTTGGAAGGGGATAGGTAATCCGTACAATGAGTCAGTTAAGCTCCCTTTAGTCGATGCACAAAGTAGAGATTCGTCCTTCTTGACAAATAACATTGGGGATCCCCACGACGATGAACTCGATCGAATGAATCTCGCATCGATTAGCTCTTAAAGCTGCATCTGGAGCTCAGCTAATTCCTTCGGGGCCATTCGGTAAGGTGCTCGGGACACCGGTCAAGATCCAGACACGAGCTCGATTTGGAAGTCCACCTCCTGCTACAGGGGCATCCTCGAGAGAGGAAAATGTCCGGGAATTCCTGAATAACTGGTACCTTGGTGAGTACTTTAGTCTTATCTTCCATTTCAATGTAAATCAAGAATACCTCGTCCCTTTGCCTGACGTACTTGGCAGTCTATGTAGAAGTTAAAATTATACGTGAGATAGAGGAAATACCTTTCAGGGTGATGGACTGTCCATTCGAGTTTTGAAGGTTGATCTCCCAGGTCTAGCAATTGATTTGGGACTTATTCTCGGACGGCCAGTCCATCCCCAGAATGATGTCGAACCCGGTTATTGCTAATATAGTTGCGCAGATTTCAAAATCCATGTTTCCCAATAGAGCTTGGAATGAGCACTTCTTCGTAGAGGTCATATCTGATCCATCTAGAAGTCATATTCGTATCGACATCTCGACCAATCAGATTACATTTGTTTTGGATGAGATGAACTCTCGAGATACGAAAGAGTGAGTAGCTTTGGTTTCGAATAACATTTTTGCGGGGTGTCCTACCAAAAGTAAACTTAGAAGGATTCATATACTATGAACATGCAGATTTACAATAAACATACATCTCCATACTAGATAATATAATAATAACACATCATGAATGCCTAAGGTATATACCAATAACCACGTCGGGTGTGGGTCCATGCTGCAGGTTTAAAGCGTAGGCCTCTAGTGGTGCAGCTTTGTCATCCCTTGGCTGATCCCTCCTGCCTGGTCGGCCTCTGCGACCTCCTTGTCCTCGCCCTTTGCGTTAAGCTACATCTCATTGTACAGCTCCTAGTCTGGTCTTCCCACATCCTGCAGGCAGAAAGCTTGAATTTGTCTGGTCTGCTGGCATATAAAGCAGTTCCTAGCATAGGGAACATCTTGTTGTACGACCAGTATTGGCTGGGGTGCTGGTCGGGGTGCCTGTTGTGGTACAATTAGAGGTGGTGGTACCTGCACCGACTGCTGTCGGGCTTAGGGTTCCTGTCGATATGGTCGATGGTTGTGACGCTATCTCTGATCTCGATACTATCATTGAGGTGCGACCTCCCTCTCTCATCCTCGAGGGCCTCTACATGACTCCTACGCTTCTGTGCTGCCATCCTTTTGTCTATCTATAAAACATCGTCATGGGTGGCGATATTGTCGAGGGAGCTCTGTGCAATCATGATCAAGGCCTAACAGAGATCATCACGTAAACCCCGGTAGAACCTGACAACTCCATCTCTGTCTATCATCATAAATATTCCTACAAAGCGGGCTAAGTGTGTAAACTCCCGCTGGTACTCCTGCACTGACCTCTCTCCATGTTGTATATGCAGGAATTGCTCTGCAACTTGGCTCGATTGGCATCTGGTATAAAGTGCTACAGGAGTGCCTCCACAAATTCTCCCCAAAGAATCATACTACGCAGTCATCCTCTGAACGTAGAGCGACTGGCTGCCCGCCACCCTTCACGGGCATATCCCTCTAGTAAGGTCACTTCTAAAGAAATAGCAGCTACCACTGGGCACATTATCCCAACTAGCAGCTCTTCTACCAGTTCCACTCCTTTTCCTGCATCGTTGTCTCAGTGCCTCGAAACATAGGGGGTCTCAGCCCCCGAAAAGTCGTCAAGAGGTTTGTGGGCATGGCTAACTGCTTTTGCAACTTTGTGATCGCAGCCTGGATAGTGGGGAACAATGTTGTAAGCATCTGCCCCAACTCTATCTCAGCAAAAGGAACCGTGGGGGTAGTAGGTGCAACGAGGATAGATGGTGGATTTGAGGGGTGGTACTGGTCTCTGGAAGACGATCTCCCGTTACTCGACTTCAGTATCTAGAAAAATAACAGGAAAGAAGTCAACAATTTGCAAAACTGGCTAAAGCGGGAACAAAGTGTGTGTGGGTGTGTAAACGTGCATCTTAGAATCCTTAAACCTCTATCCTAAAGGGTCCATCAGGCTTCTGATACATGGTTCGCCTGAACCAAGAAATGGAGCAAGGAAAGGAAGGATTCTAATGCTTCCCTACATGAACAAATCGTGAATGCTCTAATCGCATTATAAGACCCTCCCCCCTCAACCGCAATCGGGTCGGGTCAGAGATGGGTCTTACTGCCCAAGACGACCAGCCTATGCCTTCCAAGTGGCAACATACTGACTGTACATAATTTATAGTTATTTTTATATAATATTTTATTAATAGTTATCTTTTATTTATTTTTATCTTAATAAATGTTTATTTTGCTTTATTTTGTTTTTTTCAGGCATACTGGGGTTGTCAAGATCAAATCCGAGCCCACAGCCGTGTTCCGGAGAATTTTTGGAGAATTTCGGCAAATATCACTTTTACATGCCCTCAGGTCACAGGCGTGATCAAGGGGCATGACCATAGTCACGGGCGTGACTTAACATTGAAGAAGCCAGATTGCGTTGTTTCTTGTCGTTTCCTGACTCGGTCAAGAAATGCCCGGGTCACGGGCGTGCCAGGGGGCGTGATCTCTCCCGTAACCGCCAAAATAACTCCAAATCGCGCCATTTCCCGCCATTTCCTGATTCAGTCCAGATACGCCATGCTCACGGGCCTGATCAGGGGCGTGTATTGCCAATTTATAGATTTTGGTAGTTTTTCTCCCAACATTCTCGGGCTTTCCTGACAGCAGTTTTGTACCTTACACACCCTGCGTCACGGACGTGACCTAGGGGCGTGACTTCCAGAGATTTGTTCTTATAAATTCCGCTGCTGTCAAGGAGTCCGGAATCCAGTCCTTGTTTCGACTTGGGTCATATTTACTTCAATTTATGCACTTTTCTTTCATGTACTTTTTACTTTATGTTTTGCAATTTCAATTCTTAATTTAGCTTTACTTTCAGGCACTTGTAATTTCCTTTTCATAGCTATAAAATGTTATTTTTGTTCAACATGTCTTGCTAACGTCATAACGTTTGATCTCAAGGATTCTTGAGTTAATTTATTTCGCAATCTCTCTTTCATAGCTTTTGATTTAGGAGATTACGATTTGTCTTTGATTTTATTTTATCGGTTTCATATTTCCGGCGTATGAAAATCAAATATTGATTCACATTCTAGTTGATGGAGAGATCCGTGATTACAAGTAGATCACTCAAAGGTGAAAAGAGTTGAATTCACTACTCGAGAGATGATGACATAAATCTTCTGGATTGGAGTCAGATCCAATAGTGGAGTTCACCATCTAAATCAATTTTAGGGGTTTCGACTGGCCGATGTGTCTTGATCGATCAACCTAAGGATAGTTGTTAGTTAGCGTATTCACGAGATATGCACTTTCATATTTTGGGAACCTCCACGACCGAAATATTCTAACTCTTTGTTTATGAATTTGTGAATTACGATTTATTTTACTTAAGAAGGATTCTCGATCAAATGTTATTTTCTTTCTCTTTTATTATTTCTTTAATAAAATCCTTTTATATTCTGATAAAATAATATTAATTTGTGTAACTAGAAAAAATCAGCAGGCCCGGAAGAATACGACACTTGATATTTTATTTTTAAAATATCATATACAATGAACGATTGATGTTCTTGCTTATAGTATGTTGATTTGGAGAAATATTATTTAATCCTAAATTTTGCGTATCAAGTTTTTGCCGTCATTGTCGGAGAGATATTATTTTTGATATTTTTAAAGCACGAATTTTATTAATTTTATCATTCTCTTTTTCTCTACCCTCATTTCTCTTTTTAATTTTTTTTCCGAATTCAATTCTATTAAGTGAAGGTTGTTTTATTTTCTTTCAAAAAAAATGTTATCTCAATTGACTGCTAAAGTTGTCGAGCTTCAAAAAAAGTTAATCTTTTGAATGCCACACTAAAATGCCAAATTATTTGCGATTTTTGTGTTGCATCTCATCGAAGTGCGGAATGTTATTTCAATTTTTTATGTTGAAAATATTTCGTATGAAAATAATTTTGATTATAATTTTGAAAAAAAATTATTTCACTTTAATGAAAATAATTTTTTCAATTTTCATGAAAATAAATTTTCGGATTTTATTGCAAATAATTTTAAACATTCATGAGAATACTTTTTCTAATTTGAATGAAAATAATTTTTCTAATTTTAATAAATTTTTTCTAACTCCGATGTAGATTATTCTTGGTGGCAGGATCACCCAGATAGTTTTCAAAGTGATGAAGATAAATCTTTAGATCTGAATTTTTGCTCTTCCACTAATTTTGAGGATTTTTCGCTAAATCAATTAGATGACAGCCCCCAATATTTGGAAGAGAGGAATTTTCATTTTATTGAATTTACTCCATCTTCAAATAAACTAGCTGCGGAGGAATATGATTTTTCATGTAATCCCATAATTTCTTATACTGAAAAGCAAGTGACTTTATTTTATCAATAATTTATTAAGGTTATGAGCACACCAGATGAGATAGAAGAAGAACAAGTTTATTCTTCTACTCCACCTAGCTTTTCTACTATTTGTCATGAATTTTCTCAAAATTCTCCTATTTATTTTGAAAATGAATTTCATGACAACTTTGTGTCCAAAGAAATTATTTCACTTGATAATTCACTAGAATTTTCCAATAAAAACTTTATTTTTGAAAATGAACAACCCTAATCATTTTTTTTAACAAGAACCTATTCTTTGTGAAATTATTTCTGACAAGTTTATTTTTTATTCTTCTTATACTAACAACTTTTATGAAGGAGAAGAGCCGTTACAATTTAATTTATCTTCATTTTCTTTATTTCTCCCCTGCTACTTGACTTTTAAACATTGAGAACAATGTTTATTTTTAAGTATGAGGGTGAAAACTCTTATTGTTGTTTTTATTAAAAAAATCCAAAGAAATTAGAAAAATCTTTCAAAAATACAAGAAATATTTTCTTTTCTTTCTTTTGCAAAATTCAACAAAAACCAAAAATATTTTTGCTGTTTTTTATTTATTTCAAAATTCAGTCAATTTTTTTGTTTTAATTCAAAAAAACAAAAAAAATTTAAAACATAAAAAATCAAATTTCTTGCGAAAGGGCCGTGTTGGGTTTCCATCCCACATATTGTCTATTACCTTGCGAGCTCGACATTGGGTAGCCCTTGGGAAGTCCAATAATTTAAAAAAATTATGTTTTTATTTTATTAAAACAAATTTCAAAATGTTTTTGAAAAAACGTTAATATATATATATATATATATATATATATATAAATTTATTTATAAATTATGTAATAGTAAATTCCTCCAAACTTTATTTTTTACCTAGACAAACTAATTTTAATTATGAGTTTTATTTATAGGTTTTTTAAAGAGTTTTCTTTTATGTATCTCTTTATTTTATACGTCACTTCAAAAATTGTTGGTTTTAATTTTTAGATGAATTTGAATTAATGAATTTTTCATTAACTTGGTTTGTTTAAAATATTTCTTAGTTTTAGTTTCTCTTTTTAAAATATCATGATTCGATTTCGTAGAAATTGTGCTCAATATTTTTAGATTTTACATATATTAATTTTAGCTCTTAGATGCTTAAGATTACTCAAATTATTTTCTATGTTCTCAAAATACTTATCTTTGGAACTTTATAGCCTTTAATCCCTAACTTTTCCCTTGTCTTTTATTTTTTGTTAGATCATATGTTATGAGGATCAACAACACTCAACAACAACAACACTTGAACCTTTATCCCGCTATAGTGGGGTAGGCTATATGGATCCTTTGTCGCCATAGTGCCCTATATTTTGTCATAATCTCACTAATGCCTAAGTACATCATGTTTTTCTTTATAGTTTCATTCCAAGTCTTTATTGGTCTAACCCTCCCTCGTCTAACATGCATAATGACTAGAATCTCACAATGCCTAACAAGTGTCTCTAATGGTCTCCTTTGTACGTGTCCAAACCATCTTAGACGAGCTTCTCGCATCTTTGCTGAAATTGGTGCTACTCCTATCTTATCCCTGATACTTTCATTCTTAATTTTATCCAATCTCGTGTGTCCACACATCCACCTAAGCATTGTCATCTCTGCAACTCACATTTTTTGTTCATGTACATAATTCACGGCCCAACACTTAGAACCATAAAGCATTGTCGGTCTAATTGCAGTACGGTAAAACTTGTCCGTAAGTTTTAGTGGCACTTACGATCATATAAGATCCCTGACGTGCCTCTCCACTTCAACCAACCCGTCATGATTCTAAAAATAAGAGTAAGAAGATAAAATTCATTATTTCTTGGTAAACATATGCATTTTTTCTTTTAATATTAGATCATATGTCATGAGAATTAATAATTTCTTGGTAAACTTATGCAACCTCCAAAAGAAAAAAAAGTAAGAGCATAAAATTCATTACTCCTAATCATTTTTTTATGAATAAGAAAATTCTAAAAAAGATGAAAATAATAGGATAAAATTCATCATTTCATAATCAAAGTAACTTCTTCTATGCTAGTGTACCCCTATTCAGCCAATATTATTTGCTTATCCAAGATTTATATAATAGAGCATAGTTGATATTTTATAGTTTTCTAAAAGTTTCTAATGATGTTTAAAATTTTTATAATTTTAATCTTAGATTATATAGCTTAATTCAATACAATCTTGATTATGAAAATTTAAAAGAGAATTTTTAAACTAATATTTAGTCTACTCGCATCAATTCATGAATTATAAGTTATTTCTTATTAGTCTAAATTTTATTTTTTTAACATATTTTGATTTGAGTTATATATTATTTAGTGTACATAATTAGGAGTAAATTCTTTTGGAAATGTCCTTTGAATTCTTCTCATACTTATAAATTAGTTTTGCTTGAGACGAACAAAAGCTTAAGCATGAGGGTATTTTATAATACATAACTTATAGTTATTTTTATATAATATTTTATTAATAATTAGTTTTCTTTTACTTATTTGTATTTTAATAAATGTCTAATTTGCTTTATTTTGTGTTTTTAGGCAAATTGAGGATGTCAATAGCAAATCTGAGTCCACAACAGTGTTCAGGAGAATTTTTTGGAGAATTTCGGCAAAAATCACTTTTACACATCCCCAGGTCACGAGCATGACCAGTGGAGTGACCATAGTCACGGGCCGAGACTGTCCTTTGGTGCTCCATGACTATTTCCATGTCATTTTAAAGTTACACGCCCCAGTCACGGGCGTGACCTAGGGGAGTGACCTCTAGTACATGGGCATGTTTCAACATTAAAGAAGCCAGATCACGCTTGTACAATCCTGTATTCGCTGAGTGGGTCCCCCCGACGAGGTCGGGACCCTTGGGTCCAAGCAGCCCAAAGTAGGTGAGAGGGGTAGGAAGACCCGCACTCGCCCAAAAGAGTATAGGGCTCCCGTTAAAATAGGCGGAAAGGCTCTCTCCAGGGCAGGCGGACGACATGCGAATCCCCACTCGCCCTGTTGAGGAGCATTGGGAGCGAATGCTTGGCTCACCACGACATTCGCCCCTTCTAGTGAATTGTGCCTTCATGGACCACTCGCCTAGTGGTGGGATCCAGAGGCAGAATTACCTGGATGCCCTTGAGGGTTTGCAATTAGCATTTTAGAACAACGGAGTTACGCTGTTGGCAGACCCAATTGGGCTGCATATAGCAAAATGGGATAACGAAGTTACGTTGTTGGCAGACAAAGTTCAGGAATCTATAAATAGACCTTGTGGGCATCCTTGGAGGGGAAACAATTCATTTTTTTGGCTTTTTCCTGCTTGGGTTATTTTGGTTCAGTTGTGTAAGCCCTCCAAGATGCCCAGCTCAACTTATTGGTTTGGGAAGGGAAGCACTGTAGAGATCTTCCAGGTGTGTAGTGAGACCTCTAATTTGTAGCCTAGGGTCAGATTTTTAGTTCCTAATGACTGGTCGGGAGCCCAAGTTTAGGAGAAGTAGGTGCATGCTACCCCCTTAAGTCTGAACTCTCGTTGATGACAAGTTTTGGCTCCAACATTTTTGGTGCAGTTAGCGTGAACCGTAGCTTACACGAGAAAAATCTTGAGCTAAGCTTCATGGATAGAGGCGAGGACGAAGGAGCTGGCTCGGGCGGCTCGCCACCCCTAGCTGTTGAAATTTGTGAAGTGGAAGTGGGTGACGGGACAGGCCGCGCGGCCTGTGCGGACAGCTTTGGCGGACTGGGCGGACTGGGCGGACTGAGGTTGCGGCCTGGTGAAAAATCTGGTGGAAGCCGGCTGTGTTCTGAGCGGGTTTGTTGCATGGTGTCCGCGGTTTGGTGCGGCCTGGTATCTGCGGATAGAGAGGCTTGCGGACTGATGCATTGCTCAGAGGCCGCGGGTGCTAGCTTGCGCTGTTGGCGGGTTGGTTCGAGTTCGCGAATAGCTTGCGGACTGGAGTGTCCGCGGTTCTGGCTGTTGCGGACTGAGCCTAGAGCTTGGCTGAGGCCTTGTCAAGTTCTGGTGGCACAGCAGGTGTTTGCTGTGGAGATCGTGGTTGGCGGACTGTGATTGGAGTCCGGCAGGAAGCTACTGCATTGGACAAGTGCGAGGAGCTCGCGGACTGGTTGCGGTCTGTACTAGGGTGTTTGGCGGACGGGACTTTGTGTCCGCCATGCTCGCACTGGCCCTTGATGGTTTTGGACTTGGTCACACTTGGTGTCAAGTTCATTGTGTCCGCCGTATCCGCCAAGTCCGCTGTGACCGGGCGGACTGTTGCTGTTTGCCTTTGGTCGTGGACTTGTGGCGGATTGAGGTGTGAGTCTTGCGGACTGCCTCGGGTTGGTGCGGACTGCCATTGAAGAAGGTGCTGTCCTGATGCAGTTGGAGCTTTGCGGGCTGGTGCCTTGTCCGCTTAGCTTGGGCGGACTGGAGAGGGTTCGTCAATGGTTGTTTTGCTCCTGGCGGTTTCCCTTGGTGACTGGCTAAGTCCTCGCGGACTGAGCGGACGGTCGGTTGTATTCGCGCGGGCTGGGGCGGTGTCGCTATCTCATGGGCGGTGACCACACTCCTCACCTGGCCTATAAATAGGACCCCCCTGGCACATCTACAGTAACCAGAAGTAACGTGAGTGAACAGTAAATTGGGTTGGGCGAGTGCTGCGGTCTGTGTTCTTCAGTCCGCACGGATTGTTTCAGGCTGACGGTTTGCTGTGTGCAGGTCGCGCGGATAACTTCAAGGAGCCAGGAGTTTGGCTGTGACTTCGGTCAGTGCTTGGAAGTGTGCGGTCTCTGCGGACTCAGCAGGAGGTCGCTCTGCGGCTTGTCAGTTCTGTTTCAACTTTCCCAGCTTCAATAACCTGTCCGCCGGCTTCAGGCGGGTAGGGGAGTTCCTCAGTTCGGGTTCAGCAGGAGGCGAATAACGGTGTGTCCGCGCGACCTCGCGGTTTCGGCGGACTCCGTGGTATTCGGCGGACAGCAGCATAGTTCGGGCGGCTTCGGCGACTTCGGCGACCTCAGCGGTCTCGGCGGACTCCGGGTTTTGTCCGCCCGGCTTGTGTTTGGTTCTTTCTGTTTACAGCTGTAATACTAGCGAAATCATGTCTCGCTATGTATGCCTCGGATTGTAATGAAGTGAATGCATAATAAGATCTTCTTGTGCTTCCATTGTTTTGTTGGGTGCAACCTCTAGTCCTTGGGTTTCCGCAGGTTCAGCGTGCGAACTGGGTAGTTCCGAAGATATTAATTTGGTGTTTGGGCTATCTTGCTGACCACGTTGAGAAAATTTAACATGGTATCAGAGGGAGGTTTCTGAGGTTGCGGAGGTTCAGTTGCGTGAGCGGAGGTCAGCCAGTGTTGTTACTCAGTGATTGAGTGGTGATCAACCTGTGTTGTTGCTCGGAGCTGCTGAAGGGTACCAACAGGTGATTGCAATGGAAGGAAGCTTAGCAAGAGGTCTGGGCATTGAACTCTTAACGCCGACTAACTATAAAAAGTGGAAGTCGTGCATGAAGAGTTATCTTCTAGGCGAGGAGCTGTGGGAAGTTGTCGGTGGAGACGACAGACAGGAAGTAACTGCTGCTTTCGGTACTGCTGAGCAGGTGAGGCTCTGGAGAAGAACTAATGCTAAGGCAGAGTTCGTTCTGAAGAGAGCTGTCTCTCCGGAACTGTTTGATCACATCATTGGGTGTGAGTCGGCTGCTGATATTTGGACAACCATTGATGAGTTGTTCAATAGGAAGAATGTGGCGCGGCTTCAGTTCCTGGAGAATGAGTTGGCCAGGGCAACTCAGGGAGACCTTTCCATCTCCAGGTACTTCTTAAAGATGAAGAGCTTGTGTGCTGAGCTGTCGGCACTGGATCCTGATGAGCCTATCTCTGAGGCAAAGATGAAAAGGCACATTTTCCGCGGCTTGCGGAAGGAGTATGTGGCCTTTGTTACGTCTGTTCAAGGGTGGGCTACTCAGCCGTCTCTGCTGGAGCTGGAGAATCTGCTTGCCTCGCAGGAGAGCTTAGCAAGGCAGATGGCTGGAGTGAATCTGAATCAGGAAGGCAGCGAGGCTCTCTTCTCAGGCAAGAAGAAGGGATGGGAAGGGAAGAAGAAGAAGAAGGTGCAGGCCGCTGTTGAGAAGGAGACTTCAACTTCATATCCGCCGGAGAGGAGCAATGCTCCTAAGGACTGGAAGAAGAATCTGAAGTGCTACCGGTGTCATCAGCGAGGGCACTTCAAGCGGGACTGCAAGGTCAAACTGCAGCCTGGGCATGCTGCGGGAAAGGAGGAAGCTTGCTCACGAAGTGAAGAAGCAGAATGGGGAGGAGCTTTCATGACGGGCACTTGTGTCCGGGCCTTATCTGCTGAGGACTTCAACAGCGAGTGGATCGTCGACTCCGGGTGTGGTCATCACCTCACCGGAGACAAGTCGAAGTTCACCTCCATGCAGGCTTACTCAGGTAATGAAGCTATTATCACTGCTGATAATACTGTTTATGCAGTAGAGAAGGAGGGGGTCGTGTCTTTGGGTAGTGATCAGGGGCCACTCACGTTAAGGAGTGTGTATCACGTGCCGGGCATGAAGAAGAACCTCTTCTCGGTGACCAACGCGGTGGACGCTGGGTATCACGTTCTGTTTGGGCCAACAGACGTGAGGTTCCTTCGCAACGTATCAGCGGTAAAGGCTGATGTTGCTCATGTTGGGAGGAGGGTGAAGAACTTGTTTGTTCTTTCCACCAGTGCCTATGTTGATAAGATGAGGGCCAATGATAGTGCGGCTATCTGGCATGAGAGGCTGGGGCATGTTGGCATGGACAAGCTGAAGGCAATGGCGAGTAGAAGTCTGGTGAGGGGGTTGCCGATGTTGTCCTCCTTTGGTGATGGGCATGTTTGTGCGGGCTGTCAATACGGTAAGGCACATCGCCTTCCGTTTGATAAATCTCAAACAAGGAGCAAGAAACCATTGGAGTGTATTCATGGCGACCTGATGGGACCGACTGTTACTGCCAGCCTTGGTGGAAGCAAATACATGCTTGTCTTGGTTGATGACTACTCAAGGTATACTTGGGTGTACTTCTTAAAGGAGAAGTCGGATGCCTTCCGTTTGTTTGTGGAGTTCAAGGAGTTGGTAGAAGGCCGGCTTGGCTTGCGGATTAAGAAGTTTCGAACTGATAACGGGGGAGAGTTTGTCTCTTCCGAGTTTTCTAACTTCTGCAGGAAGCACGGGATCCAACGAGAGCTTACTTGTGCTCACACTCCACAACAAAATGGGGTAGCGGAGCGGAAGATCCGTCATTTGACGGAAACCTGCAAATGCTGGCTGCATGCGAAAGATATCCCGAGGTCCTTTTGGGCGGAGGGAATGTCTTGTGCTGCATATGTTATCAACCGGATGCCACTCAGCCCTATCAACATGAAGACGCCCTTTGAGCTGTTGCTGAAGGAGAAGCCGAGTGTTGGACACCTTCGGGTGTTCGGTTCAACTTGCTACGTGCATGTCCCGGATGCTTCACGGACAAAGCTGGATGCGAAGGCAAGGAAACTTGTCTTTGTTGGCTATGATGAGCGGAAGAAGGGATGGAAGTGCATGGACCCTGTGACGAAGAAGTTCGTGGTGTCAAGAGACGTTGTCTTTGACGAGCTGACGTCATATGGAGGTGGCTCGGTGGAGCCTACCGGAAGTAGCAAGGTTGAGGAAGCACCGGTGGAGGATGCTGAAGGCTTGGAAGAGGAGCTTGCTGTTTCACCAGCAGCTCCTGTTGCTTCGAACTCCGAGGCTGAGCCTTCTGGCTCAGGAAGCAGGGGGAGCACTGCTCAATGCTTGCCCCAGGTAGGAGTGGAGCCTGAAGAAGCAACGGAAGCCGTGAGCAAGGAGCCGTGTCTTCGGAGATCGAAGAGGGTGGTTAAGCCACCGGCTCGGTACTGTGATGGGAATGCAGTGAGCTTTGTCTCCTGTTTCTTTGCAGGTCCTCTGGATGAGCGAGAGCCTGCAAGCTTCAACGAGGCCACTGGAGTGAAGGAGTGGGAAGGTGCCATGAAGGAAGAGATTGATGCTCTGAAGAAGAATGAAACCTGGGACCTTGTGCCCAAGGTTGATGGCATTACTCCGGTTACTTGCAAGTGGGTGTATAAGTTGAAGAAGAAGGCTGATGGGAGCATTGATCGGTTCAAGGCTCGCCTGGTCGCTAGAGGATTCTCACAGCAGTATGGAGAAGACTATGAGGAGACATTCAGTCCAGTTGCGAAGATGACGTCTGTAAGAGTGGTGATCGCCTTGGCTGCTAGCAAGGGATGGAGGTTGTGGCAACTCGATGTGAAGAATGCCTTTCTTTACGGAGAGATTGACAAGGACATCTTCATGGATCAGCCGCTTGGTTTCGTCTCTGAGAAGCATCCGGACTATGTCTGCAAACTCAGGAAGGCTCTCTATGGGTTGAAGCAAGCTCCTCGAGCGTGGTATGGGAAGATTGCAGAGTACCTGCAGTTCTGTGGATACCTGGCTTCTAACTCGGATTCAAGCTTGTTCGTCAAGAAGAAGGGAGAGCTAAGAGTCTTGGTCCTGCTGTATGTGGATGATATGATCATCACAGGGAACTCGGAGGAGGAAGTAGCAAGGCTCAGGGGAGAGCTTGCTATACGCTTCGAGATGAAAGACTTGGGAGAGTTGCATCACTTTCTTGGTCTGGAAGTGGAGAGGAAGGAGTGCGGGATTCTCATTAGCCAGAAAGGGTATGCTGATCGTATTGTGAAGCGGTTTGGCATGGGCGAAGGGAAGAAGTGCTCTACTCCACTGGAATCTGGGCTGAAGCTTCGACGGGATGAGGGAAGGGTGCTTAATGATCCCTTGGTGTTCAGGGCTCTTGTTGGGAGCTTGATCTATCTGACGATTACAAGGCCGGATATAGCTTATGCTGTTGGCCGAGTAAGTCGGTATATGGCTGAACCAAGGCAATCTCATCTAGTGGCGGCGAAGGGAATTCTGAAGTATGTCAAGGTGACTTCTGAGATGGGACTCCTCTATGGAAGGGATGCGGAGTTTGCATTGCTCGGGTACACGGATGCTGACTATGGCGGTGATTCGGATGATCGAAGGTCTACTTCAGGTTATGTGTTCACTTGCGGTTCAGCTAGCATCTCGTGGTGTAGCAAGAAGCAGGACTCGGTGTCGGTTTCAACCACGGAGGCGGAGTATAAGGCTTCGGCCTTGGCTGCTCGGGAAGCTGTTTGGTTGAGGAGACTCATAGAGGATGTTCATGAAGAAGTGCAAGGGCCTACTTTACTCCGGGGTGACAATGAGAGTGCTCTCAAACTGGTAAACAATCCAGTGTGTCACGCCAGGACCAAGCATATAGAGATTGATCACCACTTCATCAGGGAGAAGGTGTTGGAGGGGTCTCTGCTGGTCGGGCATGTTCGGAGTGAAGATAATCTTGCTGACATCTTCACGAAGCCGCTGTCGAAGGGGCCCTTTGAACGCTTGCGCAGCTTGCTGGGCTTGGTCACCACTTCTCACTTCAAGGGGGAGTGTTGAAATTTGTGAAGTGGAAGTGGGTGACGGGACAGGCCGCGCGGCCTGTGCGGACAGCTTTGGCGGACTGGGCGGACTGGGCGGACTGAGGTTGCGGCCTGGTGAAAAAGTCTGGTGGAAGCCGGCTGTGTTCTGAGCGGGTTTGTTGCATGGTGTCCGCGGTTTGGTGCGGCCTGGTATCTGCGGATAGAGAGGCTTGCGGACTGATGCATTGCTCAGAGGCCGCGGGTGCTAGCTTGCGCTGTTGGCGGGTTGGTTCGAGTTCGCGAATAGCTTGCGGACTGGAGTGTCCGCGGTTCTGGCTGTTGCGGACTGAGCCTAGAGCTTGGCTGAGGCCTTGTCAAGTTCTGGTGGCACAGCAGGTGTTTGCTGTGGAGATCGTGGTTGGCGGACTGTGATTGGAGTCCGGCAGGAAGCTACTGCATTGGACAAGTGCGAGGAGCTCGCGGACTGGTTGCGGTCTGTGCTAGGGTGTTTGGCGGACGGGACTTTGTGTCCGCCATGCTCGCACTGGCCCTTGATGGTTTTGGACTTGGTCACACTTGGTGTCAAGTTCATTGGTGTCCGCCGTATCCGCCAAGTCCGCTGTGACCGGGCGGACTGTTGCTGTTTGCCTTTGGTCGTGGACTTGTGGCGGATTGAGGTGTGAGTCTTGCGGACTGCCTCGGGTTGGTGCGGACTGCCATTGAAGAAGGTGCTGTCCTGATGCAGTTGGAGCTTTGCGGGCTGGTGCCTTGTCCGCTTAGCTTGGGCGGACTGGAGAGGGTTCGTCAATGGTTGTTTTGCTCCTGGCGGTTTCCCTTGGTGACTGGCTAAGTCCTCGCGGACTGAGCGGACGGTCGGTTGTATTCGCGCGGGCTGGGGCGGTGTCGCTATCTCATGGGCGGTGACCACACTCCTCACCTGGCCTATAAATAGGACCCCCCTGGCACATCTACAGTAACCAGAAGTAACGTGAGTGAACAGTAAATTGGGTTGGGCGAGTGCTGCGGTCTGTGTTCTTCAGTCCGCACGGATTGTTTCAGGCTGACGGTTTGCTGTGTGCAGGTCGCGCGGATAACTTCAAGGAGCCAGGAGTTTGGCTGTGACTTCGGTCAGTGCTTGGAAGTGTGCGGTCTCTGCGGACTCAGCAGGAGGTCGCTCTGCGGCTTGTCAGTTCTGTTTCAACTTTCCCAGCTTCAATAACCTGTCCGCCGGCTTCAGGCGGGTAGGGGAGTTCCTCAGTTCGGGTTCAGCAGGAGGCGAATAACGGTGTGTCCGCGCGACCTCGCGGTTTCGGCGGACTCCGTGGTATTCGGCGGACAGCAGCATAGTTCGGGCGGCTTCGGCGACTTCGGCGACCTCAGCGGTCTCGGCGGACTCCGGGTTTTGTCCGCCCGGCTTGTGTTTGGTTCTTTCTGTTTACAGCTGTAATACTAGCGAAATCATGTCTCGCTATGTATGCCTCGGATTGTAATGAAGTGAATGCATAATAAGATCTTCTTGTGCTTCCATTGTTTTGTTGGGTGCAACCTCTAGTCCTTGGGTTTCCGCAGGTTCAGCGTGCGAACTGGGTAGTTCCGAAGATATTAATTTGGTGTTTGGGCTATCTTGCTGACCACGTTGAGAAAATTTAACACTAGCGAGTGGAGTCACGGTCGGGATGCTGAAGGAGTTCAAGAGGGAGGTCCTACAAACCATCCACCTTGCATTCGCCACGAGGAGCGATTGGGCAACACCCTCGGTTCCGGTTATTGCGGCCCCATCCTTGGGCGAGAACGCTCCCGGACATTGACCCGGGAAGTAGGTCCCGGTGGAGAACGATGAGAGGGATCTCGCTGGGCGGGAGCTGTTCCCAGGACAGGCGAGTGCTGACAGGGTCAGCAAGCCGAGGGCGCGAGATGGACCCACTTGCCAGGTTGGTGGAGGGAGCCCTTTTAGCAAGTTGATTGCCTCGACCCCGGTTTCAGATGGGTTCAGAGAACATAAGATGTCCTATTACACGGCCAGGGGTGACCCGGTGCAACATGTTCAATGGTTCGAGAATGTCGTTTCCATCAGACAGATGTCGGACGCCTTCAAATGTCGACTTTTTTCCATCACGAGGGAAGGGTGCTTCAGCTATAAGATGATGTCATTCAGGCTAACAAATGCATGAGCTACATACCATCGAATGATGGATCGGGTCTTCAAAGGTCAGAATGGGAGGAACTTGGTGGTGTAAGTGGACGATCTCACAGTGAAAAGCAGGGATGTGGACTCCCACTTGCTCGACTTCTAGAAAATGTTTGTCACCTTGCAGAAGTTCAAGATGCGGCTAAACCCCTTGAAATGTGTCTTTGGGGCGAGCAGAGAAAAGTTCCTAGGTCATCTCCTCACCCCAGCTGGGGTGGATCTCAACCCAAACAAGGTGAAGGCCATAATGGAGTTGGAGTCACCATGTAACACCAAAGAGGTTCAACGCTTGACGTAGAAGCTCACCGGGCTTAGTAGGTTTCTCTCCCGGGCAGGGGAGAAGTGCTCACCCTTCTTCAGGGTGCCGCGAGGGAACCAAAAATTTGAGTGGACAAAAGAGTGCGAAGAGGCTTTCCAGGCATTGAAGAGTCAGCTCTCCCAAGCCCCACTCCTTTAGGGACCAAAGGAAGGGGAGAACCTGACTTTGTACCTAGGAGTGGGGGCTGAGGCCTTGAGCTCCATCTTGGTCAGGGAAGAGGGAAAGAAGCGGTTGCCCATCTATTATGTTAGCAGGATCTTGAAGAAGGCGGATCTTCGTTACCCGATCCTAGAGAAGCTGACTTTCTCTTTGGTTATCTCGACAAGAAAGCTTAGGCTATACTTTCAGGCTCACACGATCAAGGTGGTGACGAACCACCCTCTTCGCAAGATCTTCGAAGGGATGGAGCACTCTGGACGGTTGGCCAAATGCTCCATCGAGCTGAGCGAGTTCGACATCTCTTTTGTACCACGACTCTCAATCAAGGAACATGCGGTAGCCGACTTCTTGGCTGACTATGTCATCGAGGTCGAGGGTGAGGAGCCGCCGCAGCAGGTTGCCTGGAAGGTGTTGGTTGACAGAGATTCGAGAAAGCGTTCTCTGGATGGCAGAGTAGTGTTGGTTAGCCCTCAGGGGGTCACAATAGAGCAGGCCGTTGTCATGCATTTCCTAGCCACTAACAACCAGACGGAGTATGAGGCCGTGATAGCAGGGCTATGCCTGGCCAAAGAGCTGGGGGTGCAGGACGTGGAGGTGTCCACTGATTCGTTGGTGGTGGCGTCACAAATCAAGGGTGAGTACAAGGCGAGGGAGTCTACCCTCATGAAATACTTGACCAAGGTGAAGGGGATCATCGAAGGGTTTCAAACGTTTTCCATTCGACAGGTTCCGCGACAGGAGAATGCTGCAGCCGACCGGTTGGCCATGTTCGGACCCAGGGCCGGAGGTACTTTTATAGAATTGTTTCACCCGATAATCGAGGAGAGTTAATTGATGGAGGTGGATCGACGCCCTCATGGGTAGACCCCTTCATGACTCTCTTAACCACATGCAAACTCTCGGAGGAGGTCAAGGATGGAAAGCTCTTCAGGCACAAATCTGCTCATTATCTGATGCACAAAGGAGGGTTGCACCGGAAGACACTTTCGGGGCTCCTAGCCCGGTGCGTGACGGAAAAGGAGGTTCCCAAGATCCTGGAGGGAGTACACTCCGGCGAATGTGGCATCCACACGAGAGGCAGAACCCTGGAGGCAAGGGTAGTCCGACAGGGATACTTCTGGCCATCTCTGAGAAAGGACACGACAGAGATCACGAGGAAATTATAAAAGTGTCAGCTGTATGCTCCACTCTAACTTTTGCCCGCCAAGAGGCTTAGGAGCGTCACAGCGCCCTGGACCTTCTCCATTTGAGGGATGGATTTGGTTAGACCTTTTCCCCAAACAAGTGGGTAGAGGAGGTTTCTTTTAGTCATGATTGACTACTTCTCAAAATGATTGGAGGTCAAGGCACTGGCCAAAGTGACCTCCCAGGTGATCCGTAATTTCGTATGGGGAGAGATCATATGCCGACATGGGCTCCCACAGGCCATAGTCACTGACAATGGACACCAGTTTGCCAGCAAAGAGTTCATCAGCTTCTGCACTCAGCTGTGGATAGACCTCAGGTTTGCCTCCGTCCACCACCATCGGAGCAACAGATAGGTGGAGGCGGCAAACAAGATCATTGTGAATTTGTTGAAGAAGAAGGTGAAGAACCTGGGAGGAAGTTGGGTAGAAGATTTTCCACAACTGAGTATGAGTATGTTGCTGCAGGAAGTTGTTGTGCACAGCTGTTGTGGATACAACATCAGTTAGAAGATTATGGTATTCAGGTAAGTAGAACTCCATTATTATGTCATTCTACTAGTGCTATTTCTATTGCTCATAATCCTGTTTCTCATAGTAGAACAAAACATAAAAAAATAAGATACCATTTTCTTAGAGATCATGTAGAAAAAGAAGATATTTCTTTAGAATTTGTTAATACAGATTTACAAATTGCTGACATGTTCAATAAGCCATTAGATGAAACTAAATTCAATAATTTCAAAATTAAATTAGGAATGTTGAACATAAATTAGTTTAACAAATTTGGCTAAGTAAAATTGTGTCGACACAAAAAGTTGTTTGTGTCGACACATAGTAGTTGGTGTCGAAATTCCAGGAAAGTGGTGTCGACACATCTAGAAAATTAGTGTCGACACTTCAGAGAAGTTGTGTCGACACATCCAGAAGTTGTGTCGACACTTAGCATCAACACACAGATTTCGTCGAGCGCAGAATCAACTGATCGTCGAGCGCAGAATCGACACATATCGTCGAGCGCAGATTCAACAACACATCGTCGACCTCAAATCGTCGACTTCACGGGCTCTTCGTCGAACACAACCAAGACAAATAGAATTGGTGTCGACATATAGAAGTCAACACTCAGTCGAGACATTAGAAGTCTATGTCGACACATTTCAACTGTGTCGACACATTGAGAGAATTTTGACGTGACTTTTGACCTTCATTATTTAGAAGGGTATAAATAGGTCAACAACATACTCTGTTGACACACTCTCCATATTTTCGAGAACAAAACCTTATGTCGACAAATTCTCTCTTCTCAATACAAGATTTCTCTCAAGCCCAATGGCGCCAAAGCTTGAAGATAACGTCAATGAAGGCTATGAGCTGGTTCGCAACGCTTTTGATAATGCGGAACCCGAGATTAAAACAGTGATAACCCTAATTGCAGAAAATGGTTTGGAATTTCTGATATCCGAACCTATAAAGATATGGAAGAAAGAAATACTGGAATTCTATGACGCAGCTACTTTAGATTCGACTGGACTTAAGATCAAATCTACAGTTCAGGGAGCTAAAGTTAAACTTACCCTGAAGAGCTTGAGGAAAACTCTTCAACTTCCAAGGACTCAAGAAGAAGAAGTACCCTCTACCAAGACCAGGGAAGCACTTCAGTGGTGTGGATTGGATTCCACCATGAAGATTGGATCTGCAATGAACAGGAAATGGATGAATCTGGAAGGAAAATTCCTTTCTGAAGTGGTTGGAAAGGTCATTCTCTGCAAGCTAGGGGGACATGATAGGATTTCAGCCTATATGTTCAGCCTGATGACCAGGATTATCTTCAGACTGAACACAGATTGGTCTGCAGTAATCTTTGAAAAGATTAAGGAAGACATCAAGAAGCCAAATCTAGGAAGAATCATGAGTCTATACTTGGCTGAAACAATTCCAGAAGTAATGAAACAGACTACCGGTTCTAAGATCAACCATATGAGAAGAATGGATATAAGGATAATCTCAAGATGTGATATAGTCCTAACAAAGGACATGTCTGATGAAGAGAGGCCAGAGATTGCTAAAAAATCTCCTGTACAAGACATTACAGATGATGCTCAGGTGCAGGGGGAGCCTCATCTTGAGGAAGAGCCAACACACTTAGAAAGTGAAATGGCTACACAGACTATTCTTGAGGTAATCCAAGAAGTTAATTAATCAATTTTCAATAATGAGGATGAAATACTAACTGTGCCTTTGGTTGATGTTGACCAGACCACTCAACTCAACAATCAAGCACAGGATGATATTATGGAGGATACATCTACAGCTGCTGATGCTCCAGAGTTAAGAGTGCCTCCAGTCCAACCTCAACAAGAGTTTACCCTCGAAGAGGTGTTCCCTGATATATAACAAGTAAGAACTGGGGGGGAGCAAGCAAGAACTAAGGGGGAGCAAGCTGAAATTGAGGGGGAGTAAGTCAGGACTGAGGGGGAGGAGCAAGGGACTCAGGGGGAGTTATCTAAATCTAACAAAAAGCTGCCCACAAGTCCGAAGGACACTGTGAATCTAGAAAGTACTTCTAATTCTGATGATGGAGAAGCTCTAAGAGCAAAGAAGAGAAAACTGATGGTTTTCAAAAGAAGAAGCCAAAGCTATAAAAGGGCATTGCAAACTGCTCCACAACCTGCCCCAGCCACTAATTATAGTTCCTTGTTGGTCTCTTTGCAAGTTAAGTTAGATGAACAAAGGATAGCCATGGAGAAATATATGGATGAGACACATAAAGATCTGCAATTCTCCTTGGCTCAAGATATTAAATCCAGAAGATTTGAAGTAAATCAGAACAAGAAGGAAATGACAAATTGCTTCCACAAGGGTGTCAATACTATAGTCTATCTTGCAAAACAACAAGAAAGAATAAAGACTCAAGTTGATGATATTGCTGTTAAATAAGGCTATGTCTTAGAAAATCAACTAAGGATGAATGACAATCTGACTGAATCATATAATGTGATTGTTACAGAATTAAAGAATACTGCTGCTGCCCAGACTGAGGCAAGGGCTAAAGCCAAGTCAGATTTTGATAAACAATTATAGGAAGAACTAGCTGCTGTACAAACAGCTATTAAGAATTCTCAAAAGATCATTTCTGATCAGCTACTGAAACTTAAGTCATTTTATAAAGATGATGTTAATTATCTAGATGCCCAAGTAAGATTTCAGAAAGATGACCTCAGAGATCATATTGAGAGAGAAGTCATAAAGGGGGAGAGAGTGTTAGTCAAAGCAGGCTCAGATCATGCTAAATGGATATCTAATAGCATCAGAGCCACCCTTGGATATCCACCCATATGTGATGATGATAATGTAGCTGAGTTAGGTGTGCAACCTGCTTATTTTGAAGGTGATCAACCTGAAGTTGCTCAGGTCATTTACCCTCCAGCAGATTTTGATATGATTCAGCAAGAAGTACAGTCAATGTACAGTCCTCCACAGGAGGTTGACAATATTATTATTGAGAAAGTAGAAATGTATGAGGCTACCAAGGAAGCTCAGAAGGAAGCTCTATTGTCTAAGAAAAGGTTCAGAGAACAGGCAGAGTTGAAGCCTGATTTTGAACAATGGAGTCCTACTTCCAGGAATATTATATTGACTGCCTGGATGGTTGTGAAGGACAAGACCCATGATAGGGGCAAATGGTACACTGAGCAAGAATAACAAAAGCATGAAGCTAGGCAGGAAGTCATTCTACAATATAGAAGAAAAGCAAAAGCTGGGAAGCTACTTCCTAATGCTCAGGAGCCTAGCAAGTACTTCTCAAAGCCTTTTCACTATTTTGAAAGGCAAAGGATAAGGGCTGAAGAACAAAAGAAGAAGGATCTCAAAGGCAAGAAGCCAGCTGAAGATATTGAAGCTCCAGTACAAGCTAAGATCTAGTCAGGAAAAGGCATAGTCATCAAGGAGCCTGATCAGCCTTAGAATAGATTAACTAGATTTTACAACATTGTAATCTTTAGTTTTAAAAATCTATGTAAACTATTGTTAAGAAAATTTTGAAAGTTTAAACAAAACAATGATTAATGCTCATTATGTTTGCATCATTATTCTGTGATGACATTTTATACATGTTTTGTTTATAAGTTACCCTGTCATGTAATGTTTTTATACATCATAATGTATGTTTATTATGAATGATGTCTATCATTGACTAAAGATTATGACTTCTTCAAATAGGGAGAGATTGTTGAGTACATTGGAAAATGTGTATCAGATTTGAAGATGCCTCACCTTACTCAATAATATGCATCAATGTGTATTTGATGTTGTTTTGAGTTTATATGTGCAGGTTAAGAAAATGCAGGAATGTAGGAAAAATTTCTAAGTACATGAGTCGACACCAGAAGTGACTATGTCGACACTTATGAAGGCTTGTGTCGATACAAGAGAAAAGCTGTGTCGACACCTGGAGTCAATTGTGTCGACACTTGGAAAGGCTGTGTCGACGCCAGAAGAAACTGTGTCGACACGCAGAGGCAGTGTCGACACACAAAAAAGCTTAGTCGACATCAACTGTGTCGACACACAAAGATAGTGTCGACACCCAGAATACTTTGCCGACATCAACTATGTCGACACACAATACTTTTGTCGACACATAGCAGAGTTTCAACAAAGTTGATTTTTGTGAAGAAAAGAAGTGACTGTGTCGACACACAGAACTAGTGTCGACACATTCTACTGAGCTGTGTCGAGAAGCAGTGTCAACACCAAGGGAGTTGTGTCGACACCACCAAGGCTTGTGTCGACACTTAGTCTACTTGTGTCGACACATGATAAAGTTCAGTCTCGACACTTTGCTGACAGAGACAGAGTTTCAAGAAGTGACTGGAAGACTTGACAGCTGTCATAACCAACCGGTCTACTGCAACTGTCAGAGCTGTCAGAAGTTCGTTAGAAACCGGATCAGCCGGTTACCATGGAGGAAGTCTATATAAAGGCAGTCTCCATCAACAGATACGAGAATTTACATATACATACAGATACATACACTTAAAAAAAGAAGAAGATTTTCAACAGAAGATCTAAGAAGACATTCTCAAGTGGTGATCTACTCAGAGTTTGTCAAGAGAATTAAAAGAAGAATTCAGAAGAATCTTCAGAAGAATTTGGAGAGAGAGAGCTCCATCTATTCAAGTGAAGAAAGGGACTTACATCAACAAGTCTCTTAAGTGCAGATTCTGAACCAGTCTGCCAAGAAGAATTCAGATTGATTTCTGAATTTCAAGAAAGAAGCTGATTGAAGATCAACTTCAAAGGAGATCAACCCTACCGTGTTCAGATTCAAGAAGCTTTGAAGAAAGCTAAGACAGGTTGTTCTCTAACATCAGATTCTTTCAAGAACTGATCAAGAAACCATCCATCCATTCTCTCTCAACCAGGGTGGTGGTAAATTTCAAATTTACATCTATTTTCTGTAGGATCTTTTTAAGATCTGAGTTGTAAGCCTAATTTATAAAGGCTGAGTTGTAAGAGATTAAGTTCTCTGAGTGGTAGGCCTTGTTGAAGGCTGAGGTAGGGCTGAGAACCTGAGTTGTAGGAGATTTTCATCTCTGAGTTGTAGGACTTATTGAAGGCTGAGGTAGGGTAGATTGCCTGAGCTGTAGGAGTGCAGACTCACTCTGAGTTGTAGGAGCCTTGTTTGGGTTCTGAGCTGTAAGATCTGCGGATCTGAGGTGAAGGAAAGAAGTTAGGCCGAATCTAGCACACTGCTAGATAGGCGAAAGAGGAAAGTGGATGTACCCAGACCTTGGGGAACCACTATAAAACTATGTGCCATCTGTGATTGTGTGTGATTCTGTGAATTTTATGGTTGTGGTAGCTGTAAAACTGATTGATTTAGTTTGATTATCTGAATTAATATTCTGCCTTAGTGTAAAAAGGAATTGCACCTATTCACCCCCCTCTAGGTATTTAGGAACCAATTCTTTCAAATAACATTCACCAAACATTCACAGAGATGAAAATTAGGAATAGTCATCACACACAACTTAATAATCTCAAAATACAAGATTAGAGTAAATTAGTTCATAATCATGAAGGAAAAACATGCAGCGTTCGGAAAGATCTTATAATACATGGTGGATTTAACGATTAAATGCTATAGCATTCTCCTTCCGAAGTCGCTCGCTCGATCCGCCCGAAGATCTGTCGTCTTCTGTCCTCTCTTCTTCAATGGAGGATTTTGAAAACCCTAGATGAATAAGTCTTTTAATTTCACCCTTTCTCTTAAAGATGATAAATAATCAATAACTCCTGAATAATTCTCCATAAAAAACGTCCAATCCTTTACACAAAGGATGCATCTTTCTAAAATTGCAAATGACACAATTTTTAAATTTTAAAATTTGAAATTTGTACAGACATTGCAACCTTTTTTCCAGAGGTTGCAATATGTTTTTCCGGCAAATGATATTTGGGCGGATATTGATTCTCCAAGAAGATTTTTTCGGCGTGTCTTGCGTTAATACATAGGAAAAAGACCAGATTTACCAAAAATCAAATAAATATGAATTTACTGTTTCATTTCTATTTCTTTTATACATGTTTCAAGCATTTATAACGGGTATTAAGCCCAAAAATTGGGCTAGATTACTTCTTTGTGAGAAGTTATCAGTCAATACGACTAAGGGGCGTGTATGAAAAATTACTGATTCTAGCAGTTTTTCTCCAAATGATACTGAGCTTTCAAGACAGTGGTTTTATACCTTACCTGCCCTATGTCTTGGGCATGACCTAGGGGTGTGACTTGAAAAGAATTTTTTCTTTAAATTCTAGCTTCTTCCGAGGAGCCCAGGATCCGATCTCTGCTTTAGATTACGTCATTTTTGCTTTAATTTATGTATTTTCTTTCTTGCACTTTAAGTCTTATCTTTTCAATTCCTAATGTAGCTTTTACATTTCATGATACTGTACTTTTCAATTTTTAGTTAAAAACAATATCTTTCTTTTCATTATGAGTAGCTAATTTTATAGCATTTGATTAGAAGAATTCTTAAGCGATTCTATTCATAATCTTTTATTCATACCTTTTGATTTAGAATTCTTACGATTCACCTTTGATTTTATTATATTTATTTCATATTTTCGTAATATGAATATCAAGTCTTGATCTGTATTTTAGTTGACGAGAGATCCGTGATTACGTGTAGATCTCTCAATGGTGAAAGGAGATGCATACACTCCTTAAAAAGGATGACATAAATATTCTGAATTGGAGTCAAATCCAATATTGGATTTCACTGCATAAAGCAAGCTTAGGGTTTAGAGATCTTAATCAATATACCAAAAGTTAGTTGTTAACGTGTTCTTGAGGGAGGTGCTTTCATATTTTGGGAATCTCCACGGTCAAATTATTCTCTTTCATTTGTTATGAATTTTAGATTTACAATTTATTTTACTCAGGATGGATTTCAGATCAGATACTCTTTTCTACCTTGTTCTCTTTTATCAATTCAATTACAATTTTTATATTTAGATAAAATAACATTAATTTGCGTGAGTAGAAGTAATCAACGAACTCGTGAAATACAACGCCTGATATTTTAAATTCTAAAATATCTTATGCTTGAACGATACGTACTCTTGCTTATAGTTCATAGAATTTGGAGTTAATATTAATCCTAAATTTTGCCTGTCAAGTTTTTGACATCATTACCAGGGAGTTATTATTGTTGATGTTTTGAAAAGGTAATTTTTTTTACTTTTATCATTCTTTTTATCCACCCCCAATTCACTTTTTAAATTTTTCCTGTAAGAATTCCATTTTATAAAGTGAAGAATGTTTTATTTTCTTCAAAAATGTTATCCCAATTGGTTGTTAAAGTTGTCGAGCTTCAAAATAATGTTTATCTTTTGAAAGGCACTCAAAATTGCCAAATTATTTGCAATTTTGTGGTGCGCCTTATCGTAGTGAGAAATGTTATTCTAATTTTTTTCTCAAAAATTTTCTTATGTAAATAATTTTGATTATAATTACAAATATAATTATTCAAACTTAAATGAAAATAATTTTCTAATTTTCATGAAAATAATTTTTTAATTTTAGTGCAAAATGTTTTTCCAATTTTCTTGAAAATACTTTTTCTAATTTAATTGAAAATAATTTTAATGAAAATAGTTTTCCAATTTTGCTAATTTCTCTTCTAACTACGATGTAGTTTATTCTTGGTGGCAAGATCACCCAGATAGTTTTTAGAGAGATGAAGAGAATTCTTTAGTTCCAATTTTTATTCTTGCACTTTTGCACAACAAGCTTCTTCCCCTAATTTTGGAGAATTTTCAAAATTTCAATTTCGTTCCCCTCCCCAAAATTTAGATGTGAATAATTCTTTTTTGAGTGATATTCTCCTTCTTTAAATAATTAATTAGTTATGGAGGAATATGATTTTTCATGTAAACCCATAATTTCTTTTATCGAAGATCAAGAAAATTTATTGTACCAAGAATTTATTAAAGGTAAAGGCACGCCAGGCAAAATAGAGAAAGAACAAGTTTCTTCTCCTACTCTGTCCGACTCTTCTTTTATTTGCTATGAATTTCCACAAATTTTTCTATTTTTGTTGTGAATGAAATTCATGAAAATTTGGTGCTCGAAATTTTTAATTCACTTGGTAATTTGCTAGAATTTTCTAATAAAAATTTAATTTTAGAAAATTAATAACCCGAGCCTAATCTTATATTTTCACAAGAAGCACCTCCTTATGAAATTTTTCTGACATGTTTATTAGTGTTTCTTTGTATACTAATGCTTTTTAGGTAGAAGATTAGATATTGTAGTCAAACCTCTTTGTTAACTCATTTGTTGTTCATCTTCAAAAATCTAAATCACCTCATGTATGTATAGGTGATTTGGGTTTGCATCTTCAAGCTCAAGGACAAAAGAAGATTCAACAAAAGAGCGGAGGACTAGCCGGGCGACCGACTCCAGCATATTCATCAAAGCTTGAATTAAAAGAGTTGTTCGTACCCTTTAAATTTTTTGTGTCTTTTAGCTAACCATACCCGTCTAGCTTAAAGACGGAAAAAAGAAAGCACTCTTGGGATGCACCCCTTAGTTATCTTTATTTTAATTACAATTTAAATTTTTTTCGTTTTCTTTGTTTTTGTCCTGCTCTTTGGCTTATAAATATTGGGGACAATGTTTATTTTTAATAATGGTGTGAGATCTCTTATTATTGTTTTTATTAAAAAATAAAAAAAATATACAAACTTTTCAAAAATACAAAAAAAATGTTCTCTTTTTTTTGCAAAATTCAAATAATCAAAATTTTCTTTAGTTTTCTTTTATTTCAAAATTTAGTTTTATTGATTTTATTCCAAACAAAAATAATATATATATATATATATATATATATATATATATATATATATATATATATATATATATATATAACTTATAAAATTAAATTTCTTGGAAAAGGATCGTGTTGGATTTTCATCCCACAAAACTGCCTAGTACCTTGTATGTCTATCCTTGGATTGTCCTTGGGAAGTCCAAGATTAAAAAATAAATATATATTTGTGTTTTTTTGTTATAATATAAAATCCAATAAAATTTGAAAAAAACTTATGAAAATTCAAAAAAATTGTTTTTATTAATTTTGTAATATTAATTTTTTTCTTATTTATTTATTTGTAAGTTCAAAATAATTTCAATTTTTCATGGTAAATAGTAAAATTTTGTGCTTACTTCGGTTTTGATTCTTTGCAGTAGTATATAGACTCGTGCAGTGCTCCTAGTCAAGCGCACGTATTTTGTAAATGTTCGAATAGATTTAACTTCTTTGCATTCGTTTTCAATTAGATTTTCTAATTGTGTGAAGATAGTCTATTCAACTCAATGTTTGAATCTATAAAAGTTCAAAGGTATTAGAAAAGAGTGGGTAGTAGATTTCCAGATATATATTACTCCAATCGAAAGAAAGAGTATCTTTTCTCGATGGCTAGAACTTTCCCCCAGCAACCTTCAGAACATTTGCATAGGTAAATCTTTGGAATGAATATGATATAGGCCGCCTTCTAGCTAGTTTAAGCATTTGTATCCCTTTCTTAAGTGTTTATCCATGTACACACTTGAGCCTAACCCCGCCTTTTGATTCAGCACCACCTAAAAATTAAACAAAGCCTAAAATGCATCCTAATCACACACCATGAAAATGAGCATAGAAATTTTATATTGATTTGTATGGTTACCAATTAAGGTGATTATGCTTTCATTGAAAATATATTTTGAAGCTGAATTTTTCTTTGCTTAAAACAATTGTGAAAATTCAAAATAAGCATGAAAAATAAAGAAGAAGAAAATGTTGAAAAAAGTAGAAGAAAGAAAAGAACGTGTTAGAGAAAAAGTAATTGAATTTTGGTATTAGCTGAATTTTTGGAAGGGTCATGCCCTTGGTATCTTTTAATTGTACTAGTGTAGCGGAGAAGGTGGGAAAGCAAGTCTATGACCATCGTCATTGATGCATTTCTTTGAAGGCTACTCCGATCTTCGAACTTGCATAATCTAAATAATAGTAATAATATTCTTATTTTGAGTTGAATAATAAATCAAAATGCACTTCTGAAAATTATAAAATATTTATTATGCTTGGAAGGTTTTTTTTACCGAGAAATTTATGCATGCAGGCGTAAACTTCTCATTCTACTCTTCTTAACCTTTTTCCCAGCTAGTATAATCTTTTCCTATCCCTGTCAAGGATTGTTTGCTCAGGACGAGCAGACAAATAAGTATGGAGGTATTTGATAATACATTATTTATTTACATTTTACTATAATATTTTAGTATTAAATAATCATCTTTTAATCGATTTTATCATAATTATAGTTTAATTTCTTCTTTTTCATGTGTACAGATATAATTAGGTTTCAAATAGCATCTTTGAGCCGATGGCCACGATCGGAGGCATTTTGTAGAAAATTAACATTTTTTCCCGTGGATAGTTGAACTTCAAATAGTCGTAACTTTCAATCCAGGAGGGGTTACAGGGTGTGCAATCAGTCAACGGAAAGAGGATGACATCATCTACAATATGGAGAAGTTTCCCAAGTACATGCCAGCATGTCACACCCATGATAGGGCATGAACTAGTGGTGTGTACTGAGAAAAATTACAATTTTCTCTCAAATGCTTCCCGGTGTTAATTCTAGAAATTTTTCTCGGTATACGCCCCCATACCATTGTCGTTACCAAGGGCATGACCCTTCCAAAAATTGCGGAATTGATGTCAAATCGTGTCATTTCCTACTATTTGCTGACCTGATCACGACACGAAGGTCACCTTGGGGCATGCACGAAAAATTACTGATTTTGGCAGTTTTTTCTCCAACCATTTCCGGGCTTCCAAGATGTCAGTTCCGTACCTTACACGCCCTAGGTCATGGGTGTGACCTATGGCGTGACTTTCAGGCAATATTCCTCTAAATTCCAATTGCTGCTAAGGAGTCTAGTATCCGATCCCTGCTTTAGATTGGGCCATTTCTGTTTTAATTTATGTATTTTTCTTTCTTGTACCTTAATTTAAGTCTTGTCTTTTCTATTCCTACTGTAGCTTTTACATTTCATGCAATTGTACTTTTCAATTCTTAGCTATAAAATTGTCTTTATTTTCATTATGAGTAGCTCATTTTATAGTATTCGATTAGAAGAATTCTTAAGTGATTCAATTTCATAATATCTATATCATAACTTTTGATTTAGAATTCTTACGATTACCTTTGATTTCACCATATTTATGGTATATAAATATCAAATCTTGATCCCTATTTTATTTGATGAGAGATTCGTGAATGTGTAGAACGATCAATGGTGAATGAAGTTGCATGCACTCCTCGAGAGACAATGACATAAATCTACCAAATTACAGTCAAATCTAATAGTGGGGTTCACCGCTTAAAGCAAACTTAGGGATTTTGATTGGTCGAAGGTCTTAATCGATCAACCTAAGGTTAGTTATTAGCGTATTCTCGAGAGAGGCGCTTTTATATTTTGGGAACCTCCATGGTCGAACTATTCTCTTTCATTTGTTATCAATTTTAGATTTACGATTTATTTTACATAGGAAGAATTTTCGATCAGATGCTCTTTTCTGCCTTCTCTTTTATTAATTCAATTTCCTTTTTTACATTTAAATAAAATAATATTAATTTATGTGAATAGAAGTAATCAATAGACCCGTGAAATACGACACTTGATATTTTAAATTCTAAAATATCATATGCTATGAATGATAGGTGATCTTACTTATAGTTTGTAGAATTTGAAGATATTATTAATCCTAAATTTTACCTACCTCCCGGCTGCTGCGATGAAAGTCACCATTTCCCCCTGGAAGTATTTTGGAGGAGCGCTCTATCCCCAAACACCCATAACCTCACTAGACATCTCAGTCCGGTGAGGCACCTTGGTCATTTCTTTTTAAGGGTTTGGGTCTGACACCGAGCAGTTACCTGGGGATAGTTGTACCCTTAGTGGTTATGCATGTATCTTTTGCGGTCATGTGTATAGCCGCCCTTTGTGATAGTTATTACATTGACACACCCCTCATCTCGCGAAGGTACTCCTTGCCAATGATTAATATAGAGACTGTCATAGCATGCAGTGTCACCCCCGCGCCTCTCACCAGTAAGGAAGGATAGTGCTAAGACTGAGCACCCACATCCCAAACCCTCAGCGGGCCTCCGAACACAGATGTAAGGGCCTCGGTGTCCGGGAGCGAGGTCTCCTCCTAGACATCCGCAACAACCCACGCGGATTATCGATTTGTGCTATCAGGAAAGCGAGCTCAACCTCTGAGTATGGTCACTGATATGCGTGGATGCACATATCCCTCTATCTGGAGGCTTTCCTCATCTCAATGGCAACCAACCTCACTAGGAGGCTTAAAAATCTTCTCCTCTAGAACATGTAGGACAACTGCAAGATGGCAATGTCATTGACATTTTGCTCAATACATCAACATAAGGTGTGTACATTAAAGCTTTTGTAGTGAAGCGATGTGGGGGATGTAAAACAAAATTGTATCAAAGCTTGCATCAATCAGTGATTCTGAAATATGTAATTTTTTATTTTATTTTATCCCAAATGAGGAAATCAAACAAACACATGGCGTGCAACAAAAAAAGATGAAGAGGAAGAAATTGACTCGTGGAATCCCCAACAACAACATTGCATTAAAAAATAGAAAGTTTCATTTGGAAGTAAGAGATGTAAGGAGAAACTTACCACTGGAAACCCTAATCACCGGGCTAGTAACAGCAGTGCCGGGAAAACAGACCCACGAATGCCCTATCTTCGAGCAAGCAGCAGTTGTGGAATGGAAAACTCAAAATTTCAGTAATAAGGAGAGGACGTATAGACTAAAGTGAGAGGAACATCTAAAAGTTGAAATGGAGATGAGTGACCTAGGTCGTTCATTTTTTTCATCGGTGGTGTAACCTAGGTTGTTTATTTCTTCAGCGGTGGTGTGACGTATGCAGATTCAAAAATGAAGTTTGAGGAGGATGAGTGGTTTTTGATGTCTTTACAAACAGAGGAAAGTGGAGACCTGGGTAGATGAGTTTAAGGAAGAGGCGCGCCTGGGAAGAAGAGGGAGGATGAGTTTGTGCGGGAGAGGATGTCGCTGGTGTGAAATCCAAAGTGGCGAGTGGCGGTCTTTGATGTCGTCGTCTGCTATAAGACTCGTGATGCAGAGAACGGGAAGATGAAGCGCGGGTTCGGTAAGGAATCACGCGTATCGCGAGGGAGGAAACCGACGTGGGGGAGGTATACAGGGTTTAGGTTAGGGAAAATTTTTTTTTGGTATGTGTAGCGTTCTCTGTGCTAGGAACACGTTTAAATACTATTTTCAAAAAACGAGGATCCGCTTCATTTTTCGGGTTTCCCTCTTCTTCCCTAACGTAACCTAGGCGATTTCCAGACAGATTTCTTCCTCCTTATTCAGATTTCCGGCATATTTCTTGCGAGGCGAACTCCGGTGAAACGTACCTGTTAATGTCGGCGTCACCGACGGCCAACTCTTCTTCTCCTCGCACTCGCGATCTCCAACAGATTTCCAGGCGCATTTTCTCGTCGACGGCTTGAGAAGAACCATGTATGACTTTTTTCCATCGACGATGGCCTCATCTCAAGTTAGAGCAACTCTATATAGAACTGTATTTCATGTATAATATATGACTGTATTTGCATACAATTTTATATATAATTGTATTCCATATATATTGTAGTACTGTATTTGCATAGAGTGTGAAATACAACTGTATTTCAGGTATAATATATGACTTTATTTGCATATAGTGTGAAATACAACTGTATTTCAGGTATAATATAGGACTGTATTTGCATATAGTGTTATATAAAACTGTATTACAGGTATATTGTAGGACTGTATTTGCATAAAGTGTGAAATACAACTGTATTACAGGTGTAATATAGGACTGTATTTGCATATAGTGTTATAGACAACTGTATTTAACTTTTAGTAGTAGTACAACTGTATTTTATGTTCAATATACAACTGTATGTACAGTCGTATGTTCAATGTTGAACATATTATCACTCTTGAACCCCATTTGTGTACTCCCCTTCTCCATGGATCCCTACTCCAAAGGGATGTTACTGCAGGCAAGAAAGCTCGGAAAACCCATTGAACTTAAAGATAATACGTAAACAGATGCTGGCGAAGGCGACGAGGCCTGGAGAGGAGGCGGCGGGCGGCGGGGGAAGAGATAAAGGGCGGAGGAGATGGAAGTGTAGGTCGGAAGAAGAAAAAACCTAGCACCAAAGCGGAAATAAGACGAGAGTTCTGCAGCTCAATAGCGGGAAAGTGAAAATTAGGTGGGGTCCGCATAATATTAATTTAAAGGCGTTCCTAGAGGAAGGAACGCTACACATACCAAAAAATTTTCCTTTGGTTAGAGACTGGATCGGTTTTCCTGAAATTCAGCGGAAACATATGGATATGGAGAGGGTTTTGGAGAAAAGGCTATTTGCAGGTCATTTCTCTTTATGATCCGTCGGCTGTGGCATTTTAAAGAAATATCCAATGTCTAGTATTACATATGGGGAGGCCCGTCCAGGTGCGAAGAAGAAGATCATGCGAACGTGCGAAGAACTCTCCTGCGCAGCTGTCTGACATCCTCGCCGACAACTGAACATCGATCATGGTCTCCCTCCATGCAGCGTCCACACTGGTGGTCCCCGTCGTCCCTGGGTGCACCGCCGACCTTCGATACACCGCTCATCTACCGCGATAACCCAAATCCTACGGCTGATGGGACTTCTTTGCACCTTCGCACAGAGCTTTTTGTGCATATGATTCGGGCCCTATATATATATATACATATATACATATACATATATATATATATATATATATATACATGTATATATATATATAAATATATATATACATATATATATACATGTATATATACATGTATATATATATACATATATATATATATGTATATATATACATATATATATATATATACACATATGTATATATATATACATATATATATATATATATATATATATATATATATATATATATATATATATATATATATATATATATATACATATATACATACATATATATACATACATATATACATACATACATATATGTACATATATACATATGTATATATATATATGTACATATGTATATGTATATATATATATATATATATGTACATATGCATATGTATATATATATATATATGTACATATGTATATGTATATATATATATATATATCTATATCTATATATATATACATATACATATGTACATATATATATACATATGTATATATGTACATATATGTATGTATATATGTATGTATATACATATGTATATATATATACATATGTATATATGTACATATATGTATGTATATATGTATGTATATATATGTATGTATATATATGTATGCATATATATATATATATATATATATATATATATATATATATATATATATATATATATATATACATGTGCATATATATATATATATATACATGTGCATATATATATATATATACATGTGCATATATATATATATATACATGTGCATATATATATATATATATATATACATGTGCATATATATATATACATGTGCATATATATATATATGTATCTATATATATATATATATATATATATTCACGAGTCTCATACCGTCAACCGCCAGTTATTCCTAAGACGACAACCACTACACATTGCCTCTCAGATTGCGCTAGATTATTCTCACGTCAACTCCTTTTTGTCATTTCTTCTCTCACAGAATCCCACCCCATCTGTCGGTTCCACTAACATTAACAAAGCTCTGAAAATATTGGATGACTTGGGTTGTATTACCTCTAATGATAATTTAGTAAGAAACAAGAATTTTTATGGGCACTAAATAAATAATTGGGAGAGAATAAATGAATTTTGATGATTAGTGACTAATTGTTTTGATCACTAAATAAATAATTTTGTGACTACATTATTTTTTGATCACTAAATACTTTAGAAAATTTATTTTAGTGACGAACTATATTTCGTCACTAAAGAGGAGCTTTTAGTGACGAAATACATTTCGTTACAAAGTTTTTGTCACTAAATATGAGTTTTATTGTAGTGATGTCCTTGAAAGGGAAATATGCTCTTAGATTTGTGATCACTCTCTCAAATTCACAATCCTCATCAACTTCCTCATTCTTTTCCTCATCTTCATCGACCTCTTCTTCCAACTGCTCGTCCTCGGTGATCTTCTCTGGCAAGTGCTCTGGCAGTTGACATCATCCACCAAGGTTTTTTTCCAGAGTAGTTCTAGCTCCACCAAGCCGGGCCGCTTTAGTAACATCTGATGTAGTCTTTTGCAAGCCCTTGGTGCTTCCAGCGGGGACCATGACATTTGGGGGAAAAGGGGGTGAACCCTAAATTTTCCCGTGTGTTCGTGTTCCGGATTCTGAGCTTTTGTGATCTTTGATCTTTTAGCTATTTTCTAACGATGGACGAGGGGCGGGAGGAATCCTTGTGTTTGCAGGCAAGCCTCCCCATTTTTCTTTACCTAAACAACTCTCCCCTATATCAGGGAAGTTCTTTATGTGCGCATCAAAGTCCTAAAGTGTGGGGATCTGGCAACCATCCTTTGGTAGCAGGTTTATTTTCTAGTGGCAGCAGCACTAGTGGCCGATTTGGGGAACCATTGGATAGCTTATTTTTGCAATTTTCCTGGCCTATTGGGGTCAGACTTCTTTGAGGTCTCCTTCTTGACACCTAGTGAGGCTAGGAGAGAGGGGTTTAAACTCATCATGTCACAGATAAGTTGCATGCAGCAGCTGGTGGTTTCAAAAGAATTTCTCATCACTTCTATTTACATTATTTACAGATTTCAAATGGCACAAAGTTCGAGTGGTAGCCTTTGCGGTTACCAGCATACCTTTTTGGAACCCATGTAGGGTCAAACAATTGCGGGGATTATGTTAACCTAAATCCTGCAATGAAGGACAACATCATACGATGTCAAAGACAATGTAGCTAGGAGGTCACTTAAGGTTCTCGCGGGTATTCTCCGGGCAATGGCACACACACAGTTGTGTTTGAGAGAGGGTTGCACGACCTCATAGAGATCGCGTTGGAAATTCACCAATGGGGTCACTTTGGGTACAACTGTAGGACCTGCATAAATTCACCTCCTCAGCATTAGCACATGCGGTCATGCGCTGTCTCTTCTGCCATCACCATGTTGTCCGGCTCTTCGTGTACCTCATGTGATAACGCATTTAATGCCACATTTAATAAGTCATTAAATACTCGCCTCTTCATGAACTGATCGTACAGCCTGCCCTCAAGTATAAAAAGGGACCAGGGTGCTTGAAAACAGACAACAAACGTGGTCTAGAATCTCACCAGTTGTAGGTGCGAGCACTAAGTATCCCAACTCTCTTCTTTTTGCAACTCTTGCATTCGCGCATGCCCCTTGGATACTTGCATCACTTTTGTAATCTCTTTCTTAGAGCAATAGAAGAGCCTGCCGCATGAGAGACATTCATCGCGGTGAGACAATCTAGTGCTTGTCGCTGCTAGTTGCACCTTCTTTTTTGTTTCTTTTCTGCCCGTCGAGCCTCTACAGGGCAGAGTTTCCAATCTTTCATAGAACTCGCCAATAGGTTGTTGAGGTTGGAAGAACTCGGTGAGAAATTTTGTGTCAACACCTTCTAATACATTTTTGAGTTGTATATTATATCGGGCTTGAAATTTGATTCAAATAGTCTTCAGTTCTACTTTATTTACACTTTGTTTTCCAAGGTATAACATCATGAAATTACTTCATATCAAATTTTCGTCTTCTATTGAGTGATATATGTTGTTTTAACTTGACTTTGCACGTGCCCCTTTCACTTAAAGATATCTTACTTTTGGTAAGTCTCTTTTCATTCTTTATGTTTCCAATAAAATAGATACATTTCTTACCGATGCTTCTTCTGCCCTCTATAAGACATTTATGTTAAAACTATAGTTTTAAGTGTATCGATCTTGTCTTCAATGAACAACATTCTTATCGACCCAATATCCACCAAATAAATGATTTCTTTCTAAAACATTTCTAGTAAAAGTAATACACAATGCTTAAATCTCTCTCCATGATTGATACAAACTCAAACGAAAGGAAGCATCGCAGTATAAAAGAGCGATATTAGCTTGAAGGCGTCAAACATGAGTATTAGTTCCCCCAAAGAGCTCTCTATCTAAAGAAAGTCACATAATACAAACTCTAATGATAATTTTTTCACTTTATTAGACCCTTTTTATATTGAAAGATGAAGATACCTAAAATATGAAAAGATAACAGAAAGATTATAAATGACACTTTTGAGTCAAAACTGAGTATCAGAGGGCCGTTTGAGCTATATATACGTGTTTGCAATCAGAGAAGGCGTATATGTATCAAATACTTCATATTGCGGTGTTCAAATACATAATAAACACGTGTTGGTAAGCAAAATATAAACATAATAACCCCAAAAGCCTTACCATAAATAGTCTCCTACAATAAATTTCTTCTCATGGCTGATTTTATTATCAAACTTTGAGAAATTCTCAATTTTCCAGGATAATCATGGCTGATCTTCTCCATTGGATGCAAACATTCAGTAAGTGTCTGAATGAGAACAATTTGTAAAATCTTGGCACCAAACATACAACTATCTTTCATGAGGTATCCATTCGAAGAGGGCTTAGAGTTTTCTGATCAATCATGTTTTGAAAACTCATTTCATCATGAAGTTGCCCAAGATTCTCCCTACAACAAAAGGGAATCATGAATTCTGGCCTACTTCAAAATTCAAATCATTAATTTTTTAAAGTAAATGAATAATAATCAATATATTTACATGATCATATTTTAATTTGACCATTATTTATGGTAAAACTTATTTCTAGAAGGTCAAACATTTTTTGATAATTTGCCCCGGTATTCTTGTCAAATAAGAACTCATAGGATACTTTAAACACAAGCTTGGATGGATATGAGAATGCTTTTGATAGCACTAAGTAAAAACTAATTTGACCTTTCACAATATTTCCATTCAGATAGATTATGATTTTCCTGTGTAGAAGTATGAATGCATGAACTTGAATATACATTGATATAAACATTGAAATAAAATTTATGAAAAATAGTAGATCATGAATATCCCTTTTGACTTGAACTTTTAGGAAAGCTACTTACCCTAGTAATCGCTAACAAATTTTGAAATGATTTAGTCGTCCATAGACATCATAAGTAGTTGGATCTTTAACAGTAAATTCATATGTAAACCCTATAAAAACATGGAAATTCAAGAACATGATATTATTCTTCTGCATACATGACAAATAACTTGTGTTCCATTCATTTGTAGCTAGAAAAAAATTAATAAGTGAGGGAATATTATATATATATATATATATATATATATATATATATATATATATATATATATATATATATATATATATATATATATATATATATATATATATTAATAATCACCCTAATTATCCCCCCTAAGAGTTGGCATAATTATAGGTTGCACCCCTCTATCTTGTAAAACTACATGAAGTTTTTCTACAAGTTTACATTTCATGACATGCATACACAAAAATATCCCTGTGGGGATTGGGGGTAATTTTATGCATGAATACATTATGAAATGTAAACAAAGTATTCAATGCTTAAGCAGTGTTCTTACACCGAGTTTTGTTTCTCTCATCTCACTTATCATTGGGTTTGTCTTTGTTAACTTCATGACGGGCTTCTCTCAACTCTATCCATATTAGATGGACTAAAAAATTCCTCTTTTCATCACCATTCCATGAACATATTTGTAAATGTTATTCGTTACAATTTTTTTACCAAACAAATCGTTTTAAAATAGAGATACAAAAAATTGATATATTCAAATTATATTTAATTTGTGGCACTTCTCGAAATCCTCCAGTGCGCAATGGCAATAGTATGCGCCCGTCGCTAATGGAAGAAATAAGTGCATTTGTTGAATCCCTGACTTTAATTGTTAAATAGTGTAGTAAGTAGTTTCCTGGGGGGACCTTTAACCTAGCTGAGAGATTGTTTGTTCAAACCTCTCTAATCATCCACTATGTTTTTTAAGCCCAGCATAAACCAATGATATGATAGATAACATCAAAGTTAAAGGCTTAAATAAGTTATCCTAAGATTTTGCATACCTAAAAATCATCAACATGATGTTGGCTCAAAATTATTTTCTGTATTACAAAGGAGACCATTAGAGGCACCTATTATGCATAGTTGTTTAGTCACTAGGCATGTTAAATGGGGGAGGGATAGATCAATACAGACTTGGAATGAAACTATAAGGAAGTACATGATGTACTTAGATATTAGTGAGATTATGAATAAAGATAAGGCACAATGGCTATAGTGGGATAAAAGCTTGAGTGTTTTTGTTGTACTTTGTCAATCTTAAAAACTATTTTTTAGAATTCCCTTCGTCTACGCCTTATTTGTTACATTAGATTTCTTTTATTATGGACCTGCCTCTCTCACATAGCCCCAAGAAGCCTCTACATGCCTCCTAAACTGTTGTGTTATCATCCCCTAGTCCATCTCCATTTCTCGAAAAGGGCAAAGAGGATGCGAGGGAAAAAAATTAATAACATTTTTAGCCACGTTTTTCCGGCAAACACGGTCTTAAGGGCAGTCATCTTAATAAAAATAGATTCATTCCCTTTCTCTCCCACTGCACACTTCTCCCTAAAACCTATGCGTGTGACCTTTACCATTTTTTGCTGACTGACAGCCCCCTCACACATGATCCCTCTAAGGCCCTCTGGGTAAAATGCCCCCTCCCGGTAATTGAGCACGACCGATGGGAAATTTTATAGCAAGAACTGCTTCCTTGCGGTGACACCAACATATGGGTTATTCGCCACTACAAGATGTCGATTCTGCCTGCTAAACAAACAAGCATAGGTCAACCAAATGTACAGATAAGAACATGTATATAAAGGACCACAATCCACAACAACAGATAATGTGTGTGTGTGTGTGTGTGTGTTTGTGTGTGTGTGTGTGTGTATATATATATAAAGATATACACAATAAGATATAATAAAATATGATAAGGGAAGAGCCCGGTACAATTCTAAATAGGGCTTAAGCCCAGTGCATCATCACTCTCAATTCTATCATGTGGAAGCAATTCTAAAAAGCAGGAACTCACATCTGTGCGTGGAAGAGCCAAGGTTCGCTGTAACAACTCCTCAAGTCCTACGATCCTGACTTGTGGGTCCTCATGGGCAGTGTGATGTTGCTTCGTCTCCTAGTTCTCTTAGTGATACAATCACATCTGACTGTTAGTCAAAAGGACTAAGTTTGTTTTGTCCTTCCCTCCCCATTCAACTCCTAGGTGCAGTGTGGGAGGGAGAAAGTGGAAGGACAACAAGCAGAGTATATATAAGTAGGTGATAGGAGTCTAACTAGCATGGTACATAACATATATAAAAGTGTATAAAGAAAGCTACATTAACAGTCCTATTATATGACAAACATAAGTAAGGAAAAGTAGAGCAGTACAAAAAATATAGAAGCTATCTACAAAAAGATAACTTATATGAATGTTCATACAAACATATAAGTTAAAGATCAGGTTTTATAATAACTAATCATATAAAAAGCACATACTAATTTATATAATGATGATTTTTTTGTATATAGTGTTAGTGTATAATATGTCAATTAATGCTTATGTTATGGATTGTTACAAATGCAACTCACACACACACTCTGTGTGTACAAACCATTCATTCACACATTTTTGGAGGTAGTTAACCTCTCAGATACCAACCATCGTGGCTCACGGTGGAAGTTGAGTTGGAACTCCATTCCTATGTGGGTATACATGTTGGAGCATGTGTTTCGCATCTCTTGATTTGAGAATAACAAATACTGTAATGTATTTTATCTAGTCTTTTGTGTGTTTATAGAATGCAGGTTGTATAGATTGAATAAGGAGACAAGTACTCAGTCATGGGCATGATCCAAGGGTATGTACGTTTTTAAAAAAGCAAAAGGATGAGTTTTGCATGCAGAACTTCAAATGTCCATAGCTTTCACTCCGGAAAGAGCTATGGAATATGCCACCTCATTTCAGAATAAGAACGAAGTCATCTATAATTTGAAAACATTTCGGATGGCAAAAGTGAAGAGGAGCTATCTCTAGCAATATCCACTATCGCAGGAAATAACAAAAATGATGTCAGCATGATGACATCAATGTCTCGCACGATCGCCATGGCGCGTACTACTCGGCGCTATCGCTAGGCGATGGTGTTATCACCACACAATAGCCCGATGACACAATCATGTCTGCTTTTCAACCAGCACTATCAACACAGTGTGGTACACTTGTCAGTTTGAGGAGATATCACATGCAATAATTATCGCCCTGCGATAGAAATTTTTCTATAAAAGTATGAAAACCCCGTGCATTTAAGAGAGACACCTTCTAAAGCAGTGATTCCTCCTCCACCAAGCCTGAACTCTGATTCTTTTGAGAGAGGTTCTACTTTAAGGATAAAGAGAGAAATCCTTCGTGCAAATACGAAGATCTAAAGGAGATTTTGAAGGAGAAGGGCTATAACGCATATTCAACATGAAGGGCAAACGCCGACGTCTACACTGCCTTCATATTCACCTTTAGAAATCCTTGGGGAGTATCTCTTACTTTTTATTACCTTGTAATCTCTTTTTGTTAAATATTTTTGTATCGGGAGAGGAAAAATTGTTCGGGGACAATGCGAAATTCGGGGAAGGTTTATGTAGAAAATTGGCCTTGTTGTGGCTACTAGGTCCTTGTACGGCTTAGAGAGAAATTCATCGGCTTTTGTGCAAAGACTAGGTCGAGGTTAAATCTGATGGGAGGCTAGAGGCCGTATCTAGGGTAAAATAGGCAATAGCCAGTCATTCCATGGGAGAAGAACCGGTGAAGCATAATTTTTTTTTTCAAAATATGACTAGCTTTCTAGTGTTATGGAAATCAAACATTTTTGTATTCGACTTTTAATAAAATAAAATCATGTTTCTTTTTGTCTTGTTATTTTGATTTTATTTCCATATCATAAAATATTTTGAATTATATTTTCAAAAGCTTTAACACAAACTATATTGAACGGGTCATCTTTGTAAGATAGAAACTCTTAAATTCAATATCTGTAAGCTAACGCCCGACAAAAACTCTTAACGCTGGAGGCAGTCAAGAAATAAAAAATTTCATCTGTTTCTAAAAGTAATCTTCAATATAATATTTTTTGATATATTAAAATATAATTTTCTATAAAATATTTCGAAACTTCTTTAATTAACTCTAATATTTTTATTTAAGAATTAAATTCCATAAATCCCTTATTAGCCCCCCCTTTAAGGGCGTCGTAAGATCCAACAATACACACTACTAGATCAACACCTTACGTACACTTCATTACTAAGAATACAACATTGAGAACCTACATACTCTTCCTGGAGTCCACAAGACTTTTGGCTAAGTGATGGGCCATTAAGAAAAGTAACCAAAGAATCGAGCTAAGTCGTTATTCTAGCCCACATCAACTTGCCAAGTCAACGTACTATGTCGGTGTGACTACTAGGGATGTCCAGAAGACCCTCCACATCATATGCATATGCAACTGTATCACCTAACCATCCGAGCCTACAACTCACAAGACTATCTCGTCCTTCATATAATAGTGTCACCACACTACACACAACTAAGCCACCAACTCCATGGACTAACTAGTCCTTTTTAACCACAACCTTTCATCCCATCGGATGAAGTTCACCAGTTCTAGTATTTCCTTATTTAATTTACTCCTTACTTATTATTTTGTTATGCTTTAGGATTTTAGGTGGATCTTGAACTTCCTGAGGTCTACCTGGTTAAGAGATCACATCAGTACTAAGAGGTACATCAGGTTGAAGCCAAACCTCCCATTCTCAAGATAATTATTCTTATAGGTGGCTACCCTTCATTTAAACCCTCTCTCAAGATTACATTTAAACTATTCTAATATATATTTATAAGCCCCTCTGATATAGTTTATAAAATGACCCCTCCCAGAAATTAAGCATGGTTGAGGGGAATTTTATGCCCATAACCGTCATCTTGCGGTAACACCAACACACAAGTTAGTTGTCACTACAAGACACCGATTATTCCAGCTAAACAAATGAACACAGATCAACCACATGTATAGGTAAGAACATGTATAAAAAGAACCACATTCCACAACCACATATACACACACACACAGATATATATATCAACACACGAGTTAGTTGTCACTAACACCCATGTGTTAGTCTTGAGTTTAGTGAAACCACCCAATGTGGGTTGAGTCATGGTGATGCCCCAATTGGGCCAATTGACTCAAAATATGTGATTTTGACCAAAATTGGCCTAAGTTTGACTTTAGTCAAATTGGGCTAATTGGTGACCACTAGATGGGGCTTTTTAGTCCAATGCACCCATATTAGGGTTTGTGATATAGTGGTGGAATTAATTTAACTATGTGGTGCTTAATTAAGCCAATTAGGGTTGAGTTGACCTATGTTGACCCTAAGGGCACTTTGGTCAATTTGGCCAATTTGGTGACCATATGATAGGGCTTTTGTGTCATTTGGGTTTTCTTTAGGGTTAGGGACATAGTGATGATGTCAATTTGCACTTGTGAGTTCAATTTGGGATAGTTTGACCTATGCTGACTTGTACACTATAGTGGACCCCGTGTGAGTTCACCCTAACTCATTTGGGTCCCAAGGTCACCACCTAGACTAACTTACCGCACTCACCACATGTCATACCCTAATTTATGCTAAGGAGGTCTAAAAGAAAATAGGATGTTACAAATCCTAATAAACAAAAAAATTATTCCATCCCCGAAATTCAAGTTCGGGTCTACGGGGTCTATGCATAAAGTAATTACAAAAATTTTCAAGGATGTTAAATTTGTACCCGAGGCAAAGAGTTTCGGATGTCACTGCTACATGAGGTCCATAGGCTCCCAAGTGTGCTCCTCCTGCCCATGATTTGACCACAACACTTTGATGAAAGGAATGCACTTCTTCCACAAGACTCAGACAGTTGTATCATCTATCCAGTTTGGATATAAAAGAACTGGCCGATCGGATGCTACCGGGTCCGATGCAGATGTGTTGTACTACACTGGACGAAGTAAAGCTCTACAAAGTGAGGAGACATGGAAGACGTCGTGCAGGTTCTCTAACTCGGGCGGCAGCTCTAGCTGGTATGCCAAGGGACCGATCCAGTCCAGGATTGTGTAAGGCCCCATAAATTGAATGCTGAGCTTCTTATGCCTCCGCACCCGCGAAACCCCATGCACTAGATGTATCTTCAAGAAATCCTTGTCCCCCACCTAGAATTCCACTTTACGATGCATCGCATCGTAGTACTTCACCTGCTGGCTCTGAGCCTCTAGCATCCTGTCTCTGATTAGTCGAATATGCACGTCATTTTCCTCGATATAATACGATCCAAGTGCCTTCAAATCCTCATCCTGAACCCAAGAAAACGGAGTCTGACAATTCCACCCATATAGAGCCTTGTAGGGAGACATCCTAATGCTGGTCTGGTGGCTATTGTTGCATGAAAAATAAATCAATGGTAACCGCCTCTCCCAAGGATTTCCTATGTCCAGAATGCACAAGCACAACAAGTCCTTCATGGTATGGTTCATCCGCTTCGTCTGTCCATCAGTCTGTGGATGGAAAATGGTGCTGAAATCAAGTTGAGAATCTAAGTATGCTTGCACCACCATCCACTCCCTAGAAGTGAACTGACCATCACGATCAAAGATAATTGTCCTGGGCACGTTGTGGTGCCTGACGAACTGCTCTACGAACAATCCCACCAAAACTATAACCAGAGTGTCCTTCTTAACTGGTATGAATCGTGCTACCTTGGTCAATTTGTCAACGATAACCCAAATAGAACCATGCCAAGAGTGGTAGTAAGACAACCCGTGTACAAAATCCATGACTATATCCTCAAACTTCCACTCTAGCAGTAGCGATGGCTGTAGAAATTCTCCTGGGCTCTTACACTCTGCTTTTACCCATTGACAGGTCTCGCTGAGTGTCATAAATAATATGATCTCCCTCTTCATCCCGGGCCAGTACATGTCCCTCTGTGGATCTATCTTCATCTTGGTGATCCCGGGGTGCACTGAGTACTGAGTATAGTGTGCCTCCCTGAGTATGTTCTCCCAGATCCCACCTCTTGCATGTATATAGATACGGCCCCGGAAATGAACGAGGTCAACATATAACAAATAGTCCTCTAAATTTCCCCCTTCCAGGGCATTGAGTATAGGCTCCAAAGCTGCATCCTGCCCCTGCCGTGTCCTGATATTGTCTCGTATATCACAAATGATGCTCAGGGAGGCCAAGTAATCTATATAGACCTCAGGCTCAGCTTTGGAAACTAAGGTAATATGCATATCCTCTAGCATCTATACTAACTCCATTGCCATCACTCGGGGCTCCAGTCTAGTAGTGTCGGCTCTCCTTCTTAAGACATCTGCTACAGTGTTTTCTTCCCTGAGTGATAGTGCATGGTATAGTCATAATTGCATAGTAACTTTAACCATCTCTGCTAGTATAGATTCAGATCCTTCTGCATATCGATGTATTTAAGTTTCATGTGATCCAAGAAGATCTCACAATGAACCTCATACAGGTAGTGCTTCATAATCTTCAAGGAAAATATCACAGCCCCGAGCTTTAAGTCATGTACTAGATAGTTATGCTCGTACTTCTTCAGCTGCCTTGAAGCATATGTTATAACATGACCATGCTGCATCAGAACTACACCTATCCCTTGGTATGATGTGTCAATGTAGATGTGATATGCTTCCCAAATGGAAGTGCAAGGATGGGAGAAGAGGTGAGTCTGTCCTTCAGCTCCTGAAATGCTGCCTCGCACTTCTCTGTCCAAGTAAAAGTGGCGTCCTTCTTCAAGGACGTGCAGGGAAGTGCTATCCTTGAGAATCCCTCAATGAACTTGCAGTAATATCCTAATAATCCCAAGAAACTGCAAACATCTGAGGCCAATTTGAACCGCGGCCAATCTCTTACAGCTTGTACCTTGGTCGTACCCACTGCCATTCCGGCTCCACTGATAGTGTGTCCCAGGAAGGCTACCTCTTGCAACCAGAACTAACATTTTTAAAACTTGGCATACATCTGGTGCTCCCTCAACTTGCCCAATACAAGTGACAAATGTTGGGTATGCTCCTCCTTTGTCTTGAAGTAGATCAAGATATCGTCGATGAAGACTATGATGAATATATCCAAGTAGGGCTCGAACACACGGTTTATCAGACTTATGAATACAGAAGGAACATTTGTGAGTCCGAAGGGCATCACCGTGAATTCGTAAAGTCTGTATCGTTAACTAAAAGTCATCTTCAGTATGTCTTTCTCTTAGATCCGCAGCTGGTAGAAAACAAATCTCAAATCTAGTTTGAAGCACCAATATGCCGCCTATAACTGGTCAAACAACACATCCATTTGTGGCAGTGGATAAGTATTCTACACTATTAACCGGTTCAGCTCCCGATAATCAATGCAGAGTCGCAGTGACCCATCCTTCTTCCTTACAAATAATATTGGGGTTCCCCATGGTGATGAGCTCAACCAAACAAAACTTGACTCCACAAGCTCATGTATCTAGGTCCTGAACTCTGCTAACTCCTTTGTTGAAATCCAGTAAGGTTCCGGAAATTTCCCGAATTTCCCGAATTGCAGGACTTAAGGACAAGCTCTAGAAAGATCAACTTGAAAACAACAAAAGATTTATTAAAAGCTCAAAGAACTATTCATCCCCCTCTAGGTGATTAACTAACCTAAAGTTAAATAACTTTCAGTAACCCAGCTCGAGCATTAGTTTGCGGACAAACTATGCAGCGGAAGTAATGGTATGCCCATGTGTAAAAATCACATAAAATAGTCCATTTAAGCAATGAGTTAGGCCAATCATAATATAAAACTTGCCTTTTTTTGTAGCCCCTACAAGCCACCGACACACAGAATGTTATCCCTCCTCCTCCGATTGCCACTCCTTTTCAGCAGACAGAGTTAGGGCAGAATTTGATGGCCATCCTTGAGGCCTTCAGAGTTAAGCAGTCCCCGACCTTGCTACCAAACCCGCGATTGAATTGATTTAATGATTTCAGGAGTTTGTCTCCTTCGATGTACCATGGGATAGAGAATGCGATAAAGAAGGAGGAATGGCTCGAGGCCATATAAGAAATGCTCGCAAGCATTAGCTGCCCGGTCAGCAAGGCAGGTTTCTTAGCAACTTCTGCATTGGATACTCATGTAAAGAGGTGGCAGAAGTCCTTGATGGATTTCATATATATAAATAAAGAGATTTCAGACATTTCATGGGAGGAGTTCAATGGAGTTTTCCTGGAGCAGTTTTTGTCCATTACGGATAGGGACGTGCTGGAGGAGAGGTTTTTGAACCTTTCACAGGGGAGCAGGTCTGTGATAGAGTATTAGAGGGAGTTCTCCCATCTGGCCAGATTTGCGGGGATACACGACTTGGATGATAGGAGATATGCGAAGAGGTTCTATCAGGGACTCAGGGATCCATTGAGGCAGACATTACTATTTATATACCATGGCAAAGAAACTGGAGGAAAATCAGCTGGGTGTAAAGTAGAGGGAAGAGAACGACAAATGAAACACCCTTTGGGAACAGCAGTAGAGGCCTACAACGAGGCAGAGTTATGAGCCATTGGAGAGGTGGAGGTCATCATCGTCCTAACTTCAGGCTGGAGCAAAGGCCTCCTGCATTATTAGTTCCTTCACCATTATAGATCCAGGGGTCGCCAAGGAAGGATGATCGAGGTCACCTAGAGGTGATATGTTATGGATGCCATCGGCCGGGGCACATTAGGGCTGACTGCCCTCAGAAGTTTCGTCCACCTCCTCCTCCACCTCTATGAACCCCTCCAACACAGCAAGGCCGAGGCCGAGGATGAGGTCAGGGCCGAGGACCTCACTGTAGAGTCCGAAGGCCAGAGCAGATGTACACATTGGATCTTGCCCAGACGAGGAACCCCGAGGAGGTCTTTCAGGGACTTAAAATTATTGTAAATTTTAAATTCATTTGTGGTACCTTGCAAACCTCTAGTAGAAAACCAACATGACATAACCAAACAAAAACCTCAGGTATAGTCTTTATCAGCGACAATCCTGCCCATACTTAGTTTGATACGGGTGCCTCGCAAACATTCGTAACTGAAGACTTCCTAAAGGTACTAGAAGGTGTACACCGTTTCACCGGCATAACCAGGAGGGTGCATCTACTAGATAGATCTGAGCTTTTATCCTCTGCCATGTACATCATGGATATAGAGATTGGATGGAAGATATTTGAGGAACTGACGATGATCTTGTAGACGTCGGATTTCGATCAGATTCTGGGCATGAAGTGGTTGCACTAGAACCATGCTCAGATTGATTTCCCAACGAGGAGGATCACCTTGCATCATGGAAATTCAGATAACATCATCGAAGGTATTAGACCTATCTCTCATATACTATTATCATTTGTGCAGGCTATCAAAGCCCATGAGTAAGGAGAAGAGGTATATTTGATGTGCTTTAAGATGGTGGAGGTAGAAGCCTCCATTGCTGATATTCCGGTGGTTTGGGACTTCTCCGACGTATTTCCGTAGAAATTTCCCGAATTGCCTCCGACTCAAGATATGGATTTTTGGATCCAATTGAAACTAGAAACGATACCTGTATCTCAGATTTATAGTGGTTCCCAAATTGGGTACATCCACTTTCCCTCCCACCGATCCAACTTATTTGTCTTACTCAGCACAGACTCCTCCACTTATGCTCCTCAGAGCTTACACCTCAGGCCCTCAGCCTTACACACAAATTCTTCTTAGAATACAACTCAGAACCACAAGGGTTCCTGCCTCAGAGCTCTGCAGAACTCCTATAGCTCAGTGATCCACAGATCACCTAACTCAGCTTTATTTCTAAGTCCTACACTCAGGCTCTTCAGCCCTACAGCTTCAGCCACACAACCCTACTCTCAGAGTACTGCAACACTCCTACAACTCAGTACCCTTTCAGGTACCTACAGCTCTATCTCCTTTAAGGCCTACAACTCAGTGACAAGCTTGTCACCTACAGCTCAGTGACTCTTCAGTCACCTACCTCAGGCATAAGGCCCTACACTCAGGCTGGGAGGACAACACTACCTTAGATCCACACTTGGATCCTACCTCAGAGAGAAACACTCTCCTACCTTAGGCACTTAATTCCTACAGCTCAGATCCTCACTTGGATCCTACCTTAGTGACAAATTTGTCACATACCTCAGGCACAAAGTGTCCTACACTCAGATTCAGATCTACTGAATCTTACAGGAAATTTATAGAGCAAGTTGAAGAAAATAACATAACTGACTTAGAGAAATACTTTGAGTCAACTTTGTTAGACTGAGCAGATTTCAGTCCAACACACATGTTGTAGAAGGAATCAGCCTTCTTCTATAACTATCACTTTTTACTATTGTACAGATGAGCAACTTCCACCTTGCTGATGATTTGAATCAGCTAAACTGTTCTTTTGAGATCAAACTTGCTGAGCCTTGAAGTGCTTCAGCTATCCTTCTTTGCCTTCAGGCTATCTTGGCTGGACTTTATCTTTCAAGCTTGATGCAAGATCGTCCAGCCACCTCTTTTTTTTTTATTTTTGTTCTCCGTGTGTTCGTTTGATTTGTTTACCTTAATCCATTTTTTGTTGCCCCTTTTATATGTGGTGATTTGAATCAACGACATAATAGTATGTGGGCCCACCAAGGATTGGTGAGCGCCAACTCCATCAGAAAAGGACAAAACGTCTTTCGGCGCTACAACAGCTTTCCCGCAACGGCTTCCTGCAATTTTGACTTTGATGACGTCAGCAGTGGTCATCAACATCTGGATTTAGAAAATATTCCAAAAAACTAAGAAGCGTTGAGTGATGTTAAGTCACTCAACGCCATCTCCCTTGACTCTCAGCGTTTCTGGACTTAGAATTTTCCTGGCTTTGTCTCAGTAGTTTTGTCTCAGTGGTCTCAGCGGTTTTTCATTATCAGCTGAGACAAGCCTTTATATCAGCGCTTTCTTCTTATTTGCTGTCTCAGCGATTTTTGCATTTTACTGTATCGGCGGTTTTCCTCTTAACAGTCTCAGCGCTTCCTTCTTCATTAGAAGCATTGAGTGAATCTGCTTCACTCAACGCTTCTGAACTTAGAGAAATTCAGCCAGTTTTCTTAGTTGTCGCAGCGGTCTCAACGCTTTCTTCTTAGTTGTCTCAGCTGTCTCAGTGGTCTCAACGCTTTCTTCTTAGTTGTCTCAGCTGTCTCCGCTGTCTCAACGCCTTCTTCTCAGCGGTTTCAGCGCTTTTTCCCTTAGACAGATTTTCTGGCTTTAGCTGCGTTCGACAATCTGTGTGCTGAGCTCGACGAAATCTAATCTTCTCAGCAGTCTCAGCGCTTTTTGCCTTCGTCAAATTTTCTCTGACTTCTGCATGACGAGCGTTGAGCTGAGCTCGACGAACTACAACCTGAGCTCGAAGAACTGTAAACTGTGCTGGACGAACTGTGATGTTCTTAGAGGTCTCAGTGCTTTTTGCCTTTGTCAACTATTCTCTTGCTTTAGCTTGACAAGCATTGATCTGAGCTTGACGAACTGTAACTTGAGTTCGACGAACTTCGAGCTGAGCTTGACGAATTTTAATTCCTGACCTCTTAAGCTTAATCCAAGGAAGGTTGAGTTGAGCTCGACAATCAGCGAGCTGAGTTCGACGAACTCTGAGCTGAGTTCCACGAAATTTGAGTTTACTGCCCAACTCATTTTTCTTCACCTGTCCAATCATTGACTCCCTACATGAAAGAACTAGAGCACACATCAAATACATATGTGTATGTAATTGACCCATTTGACTTCTTACAAATCTGGGATATTGGGATCAATAGACTCAACAATCTCCCACTATTTGAAGAAGTCAAAACAATACAGGTCATTGACAACACAACATTTCATCATAACAAAATTTAACGGTAGTAGAGTGTGGAAGCGTTACAATTTCTCCAGCCTATGGAGAATTACTTACTCACGCTGCCATGTTGTCATCTTTACTGTTCTACTTGATTGTACTTCTCAGCCCTTGACATCTTTACTCCCCCTTTTTGACTTCTGCAATAGTGAGCATACTAATAGGTTGTTCTCCCCCTATCTATCTCAGTTGTTGGGCTAGCTCCCCCTCAATAGTTGCACACCATCGTCAGTATCTGGAGGAAGAGTTTATTCTACCTGCAAAGTAAACAATACAGCATATGGTATAAGAGAGAATTGAAGCTACACAAGATTCAACATGCCCAATTCAAATTTGAAGATGATGAACTTAACTTCATCTAGTGGCTTAGTGAAGATATCAGCCACTTGTTTGTCTGCAGAGACAAACTTAAGGGAGATGTCTTCCCTTTCCACATGTTCTCTAATGAAATGATACCTAATTTATATATGTTTAGTCATGTTATGGGAGATAGGATTCCTAGCTATAGAAATTGCACTAGTAGAATCACAGAAGAGTGGAGTTCTACTTATTTGAATATTGTAGTCCTGAAGTTGATGTTGAATCCACAGCAACTGAGCACAACAACTTCCTACTAAAATATACTCTAACTCTGCTGTTTAGATTGCAACACTTGTCTGTTTCTTGCTGCTCCAAAAGACAAGTCTTCCACCTCGAAATTGATAGGAGCCTGAAGTGCTCTTCATGTCCTCCTAGTAGCCTACAAAATTTGCATCTGAATAACCAGTTAGTTCAAATTCCCCATTCCTGGGGTACCATAGGTCAAGATCTGGGGTGCCCTTAAGATTTCTCAAGATTATTTTCACAGCAGTATAGTGAGACTCTTTAGGGCAGGCCTGATACCTCGCACACACACATGTTGCATACATAATGTCAGGCCTACTTGTTGTGAGGTAGAGAAGGGAGCCAACTATACCTCTATATAGAGTTTGATCAATAGGATTCACTGGACCATCTTTTCCTATAGGTATACTTGAGCTCATGAGAGTTTTTATGGTGGAAGCATTCTCCATGTCATATTTCTTGATTATCTCCCTATTGAATTTTGACTAGGATATGGATAGATCATCATCAGTCTGTTTTACTTCAAGTCACAAGAGAAACTTCAATTCACTCATACTACTCATCTCAAACTTCCCCTGCATAAGTTTTGCAAACTTCCTGCAGAGGTTGTCATCAGTATAGATAAATATTATGTCATCAACATAAATCTGGACTAATATGATCTTGCCCTTATATTGTCTTAGGAATAGGGTCGTGTCTATCTTCTCCCTTGAGAATTTGTTCTCAATGAGGAAGGTAGACAATGTCACATACCATACTCTTAGGGCTTGCTTGAGCCCATAAAGATCTTTCCTAAGTCTATATACAACAGTAGGAGAGTTAGAATCAATAAAACCTGGATGATGCTCTACATAAACTTCTTCCTTCAAGTCTCCATTCAGGAAGGATGACTTGACATCCATCTGAAATACTTTAAATCCCTGGAAGGCTACAAATTCAAGGAACAATCTGATTGCTTCCAACCTTGCAACTGGGGCAAAGGTTTGATCATAATCAATCCCTTCTTCTTGTCTATACCCTTTGGCCACTAGTCTGGCTTTATTCTTGATTGCAATGTCATTTTCATCAAGTTTATTTCTGAAAATTCACTTGACTCCAATAACATTGTGTCCATCTGGTCTGGGAACCAGCTTTCAAACCTTGCACCTTTTGAACTGGTTCAATTTTTCTTGCATTGCACAAATCCAGAATTGGTCTTGATTTGCTTCTTCAAATTTCTTGGGCTCTTCTTGTGACAGGAAGCTGGAATAGAGTGTTGTGTTGATACTCCTGCTTCTGGTCTGTACACCTTGGCTAGCCTCACCAATTATCTGCCCTATAGCATGATCTCTAAGATATATGACTATTGGGGGCAGTCTGACTGCTTCCTGCTGATTAAAATTTTCTTCAATAGGTTGGTCTTCATGTTCAGCTTGACTGCCCTATGCTTCCTCTAGACAACATCCCTCTCCACAATCTTCTTGCAAGTTGGTCTTCATGTCCAGCTTGATCTAGAGCATGATCTCTAAGATATATGACTGTTGGGGGCAGTTTGACTGCTTCCTGCTGATTATCATTTTCTTCAGCAGGTTGGTCTTCATGTCCAGCTTGACTGCCCTGTGCTTCCTCTAGACAGCATCCCTCTCCAAGTCTTTATCTTTGATGGAGAGCTTTTCCATCATGACTACTGTTCCTGCAGAGCTAGGAAAAGAGCTTGACAGCTGACTGTCAATCATGCATGACTCATCAAACACTACATGGACAGACTCTTCTAGAACTTGATTTGTCAAGTTATAGACTCTATATGCCCTACTATTATTGTTGTACCCAACAAATATCCTCTCATGGGATTTGGCAGCAAACTTAGTGTTGATGGAGATGACACTTCAAATCCAATCTAGGGAACATTGTGGACATGGACTCAACAATCTCCCCCTATTTGAAGAAGGCAGAATACCCAGCAATACTAAGAGGCATTAACATAATAAGCAAAATAATTTCATGCCACTATAGATTGTAGTCTGCTACTATAGCTAGCTTATGCTATGAATGTTTTAGCATATCACTTTACTGTACTATATTTAACTGCATTGACTCAATAAGTCAAGTCAATGCATCCTTATACTACTTGAATAATTGCTCAAGTAATATGCACTCTCCTTTATACCACTTAATATTTAAATGGAGCAACATGTAGTTAGTCATTTCATATCTCATACTACTAGAATCTTTTCAAGTATTATGAACTAACTCAAGATGACCTAGTCTTGTTATGACCTAGTCATGTCATGACCTAGTCGTGTCATGACCTAGTCGTGTCAAGTATTGCTTCTGTAGTCAGTCATTGCATTTCTCATACTACTAGAATCTTTTCAAGTAATATGAACTAACTCAACATGACCTAGTCATGTCATGACCTAGTCATGTCAATTATTGCTTCTATATCTCGCCCTTATGTATTGCCACACATCTATCCCTTTCCATCTTCTTCAATAGGTATATCTATTGAGTGAGGAGAAAGGAACATGGGAGAGATTATCTCTTGATCCTAGTCAATGTCTTATATTGATACTACTAAGGAAATTAGCCTAGTAATCACACCACTTGATTAGGGGTCATACCTTTTGTGTTGATATATTGAAACAACACAACACTATCACTGGCACTTGCTGCACACATAGTTCCACTTGCTGATGTTGTATCTACAAAATCAGCATCCACTTATTGTGATATCATTGATACACCAAATCATTTACAGCCCCTTGACTCTTGGGTGAACCATGGATCCACTTGAGCTGGCTGCTAGCTGTTCCTCTTCTCCTGCAGCAACACTGTTTACTCAGCAACAGTCCTTCATCTCAGACTTAGAGAAGATTATGACTATATCATAAATAATCTCGACCTTTGTCTGTATATTGTCATTAGGACAAGCTGATTAGTAGTTGTGATAGCTGATCTACTACAACATCTGCCTGCTCCTTCTCAATAGGAGGGTGATCCTGTTTTAGCAAGTGTTGGACATGCTCCCCCTAAATAGGAGCATTTCCTATCATCTTTTCTGTAGGTGCTGTACTTGTTCCCCCTTAACAGGAGCATCACTATCATTCCCTCTGCTGGGCACTTGAGTCCATCTTAGTCTTGATACCACTTAATGGTCTTTATAGTCTTGATGTCACATCAAAGACTTATCTTCCAGTCTCCTTTGCAGAGCATCATCCCAGATTTGTTGTGTTCTTCCTTGTACTGTGAAAAGGAGGAAGAATTGTGCTTTCACTGCTTTACTCCTTCAGCAACAAATATTCATCTGGCCAAGCTACCTGACTATTTGAGTTGGCTGAATACCACATGGATAGTTTTGGTTGGGTTTTGTATGCCAACTCTCTTGAGTGGATGCCACTTGAACCTTGAATGATCTTTTCTTGAGCCATCCTTTCATTCTAGTTCCAAATCTTTCTTTACACTGCTATTCCCATAGGAATATGTTGACTTGTATCACAAAGGCTAGAGCAATCTAGCAGTTCTTATGAATTTGCTCACTTACAGCAGTTGCAATCATCTGGATAGTCTCCCTCTCTCATCCTCAGCATTATCCACAGAGACAATCTAAATTTTAGAAGTATTCTTCTGATCTCCTTGGAGCTGGAGATTCTCAGACACCAATTCATTAGATTAGACCACTTGATAAATTTGTTAGCTATGATACCAATTAAGGTATGCCACTTGAAAAGTCTTCAAACCACTGAAGGACTTTTCCACCAGTTAAGACCCCGTGCATTTGTAGGATATGCTGGCCTTTTACTCTTGTCCTGCACCAGCATATTATTATAGCAGAAGTACTGACTGTGCAACAATAGCCATATACTAGTGTTGATCTCCCCCTCAGACTAGGCATAGTTCTGAGGACATGCTGATCAGCTGTGATTATACCACTTGACTAGAGAGCTTTTCTCTAGAGTTGATACATCTGACCCAGCACTCCTATTGTAACACCCCCACCTGTCACATGACATATAACGGTGGGTCCGGCCGGGGCCCCACGCCATATAGCACAGACAAGCAAGGGAGTCACGTGTGGTAATCAAACTCTACTCGTGTCCTTAACTCATTCCATTCTAGCGCAGCAATTTTTCTTGTTAGCATGAACTCAAACCAGAATGTCCACCCATATATAAATACCACATTTATATAAAAACACCAGGAATGTATACAACTCACACACCCTGGCCTTATGGCCTTACAAATTCCTCTTTCACAACAACAATTTCGTACATCGGCACGCAGGCCGGCCACACATGAAATCCAAACAACACTCTCCGCATGGCCTTCAAGGGCCTCATCAAGCTGCCATTTCACTTATGCTTTCCAAACCGCAGCACCTGCAATTCATCATCCAAACCAACACAGAAAACAAAGTAACGGTCAGCATTGCTGACCCATTATAACGACCCTACCCCCTACCCGGGGTAGTGGTTCCTTCCCTGTACACAGTGCTTCCTTTTTCATCAAGCATCAGCAAACATCACCAAATTATATCATAGGATCATTCTCTTTATGCCACTATCTAACAAACACATCACATCACAAACGCTGGAGTCCACCAACGCTCCGTGCACTCAGGGCACCTTCTTGGCGTACCGGAATCCACCGTCGTACACCGCTGTCTCTCGAGGTGTTAACTTGTTGGTTGACCGGCCCTAGTCTACCAGCTCGCAGGCTGGCGACATCCCGCCCAAGCCACTCAGAGGTCCATCCTCACAGCATCACAAACAGAGCAGACCGACCCACACTCCGTGGTGTAGCAAGCCGGGTTTATCTAAGCTCCCCAGGCAATGTCTACCCATCGGTCCCCCTCCTAATCCGATCGACCCACAACATGTGGTGCAGCAACCCGGGTTTAACTCGGCTCCCCTAGCATTGCCGCCCATCGATCCTACCTTTAACTAGATCAACCCACCCTAGTGGTGTAACAGGCCGGGTTTACCACGCGCTCCCCAGGCGTGCTACCAATTGATCATCTCACAACCAGGAGCTTCACCAAAGCCTCCTCACAATCATCACATCCATACAGTCATCACAACAGAAATCCGTTTTGCACATCATCAAAGCCACGGAGTCTCCTCCGGTTTACCCATGAACATCACCAATCCAAACTATCGGTCCAGATGGGCTTCACACAGCATGCCTACGCCGTACTCCATATTTCCGGCTCTAAATGCAGACTCACAAAGGAATCTCTTCCGCGATCCACCTCTTGGTGGAGGATTCCAAGCACATGTATAGAGAAAGGACTTCGATGTCCAAGAAGGAGATCGTTACCCTTGAAGATCGCTTCGGCGCCATGAAGTAGCCGGATGGAAATCACCGCCTCGGCTCTGGCTTCACGAATCCGCTCTCGGATCTTCGATCCGCACTCCGCAGCTCCTACAGCAGCTGGAAGACTCCTCCCTTCTCTCTCCCTTAGCCTTTCTTCTCTCTCCCTTGGAATGGAAATGAAGAAGAAGAAGAAGAAGAGAAGATAAAGGATTTATCTTCAAATCTCGGCCTCCAAGACACCTGGAC